>JAHLJS010000005.1:16405214-17605214 GCA_038502445.1 Eremochloa ophiuroides | reverse complement strand
GCCAATATTCTTTTCCCTGATGCTTCCTTAACACCATCAAGAAAACTTCTTCAAAGTCCATCAGGATTCATTCATGAAAGCTTAGGGGTTTTAAGGGTTATTCCTATCGCTATCAAGAACTCTATGATAAATTTAGATTTTTCATATCTTCGACATCTCAGAGATTCCCCTCTTGATTGGTGTTCCGATCATGGGACTGCTACAGGAAAAACCCCTACGAGGTCATTTAGACTTCAAGGTTGGGAATTCCACTATTGACATTCCTCTTACCCGATCCATTAACACATTTGTGGAACCCAAACCTGAACAAGACCCCATGGAGGAAGTTATGATGATGAACTAGAAGAATTGGCTCAACCTACCTTCGATAATGAACACTTTGTTCAAGAAGAGGAAGAGTTAGCAGAACCCATCGAGCTTGACAAAAATGAGGAACCACCACCTCCTTCGATTGAGCTCAAACCTCTCCCACTTGGCCTGAAATATGTTTTTCTCCATAACAATCAGAACACCCCTGTGATCATTAGTGACAAACTATCCAATGATGAAACCCAATGGCTTGTCACCATCTTAGAGAAACATAGGTCTGCCATAGGCTACTCACTTGAAGACCTAAAGGGCATTAGCCCTGCTCTCTGCACACATCGCATCCCTATCAAGCAAGATTGGACACCTTCAAGGGAGCCACAATGAAGACTTAACAACGCTATGCAAGAGGTTGTTAAGAACGAGGTCCTCAAACTCTTGCATGCTGGGATTATTTATCCCGTGCCATATAGCGAGTGGGTTAGCCCGGTCCAAGTAGTGTCAAAGAAGGGCGGCATGACAGTCGTTCGGAATGAGAAAAATGAACTCATCCCTCAACGAACCGTCACTGGGTGGCGGATGTGCATTGATTACCGGAAGCTAAACATGGCCACTAAGAAGGATCACTTTCCGCTACCGTTCATAGACGAGATGTTAGAACGGCTCGCGAACCATTCCTTCTTTTGCTTCCTTGATTGATATTCCGGGTATCATCAAATCCCGATCCACCCCGATGAGCAAAGTAAGACTACTTTCACATGCCCGTATGGAACTTACGCATACCGACGAATGTAGTTTGGGTTATGCAATGCTCCAGCTACTTTCCAACGGTGCATGATGTCTATTTTCTCTGACATGATCGAGAAAATCATGGAGGTATTCATGGATGACTTTATCGTCTACGAAAAAACCTTCGCTGATTGTTTGGAGAATTTAGATAGAGTCTTACAGTGGTGCGAAGAAAAGCACTTAGTCCTGAACTGGGAGAAATGCCATTGTATGGTTCGGGAAGAAATTGTGCTAGGACACAAGGTGTCCGAACGAGGGATAGAGATGGATAGAGCAAAGATTGAAGTTATTGAACAACTTCCACCTCCCAGGAATGTTAAAGGAATCCGTAGCTTCCTGGGACATGCAGGGTTCTATAGGCACTTTATTAAAGACTTTTCTCAAATTGCTAGACCCCTGACTAGTCTCTTAGCTAAGGATGCCCCTTTCATCTTCAATGATGAGTGCCATGCAGCCTTTCAAACTCTCAAAAAGGCACTCATCTCAGCTCCGATTATTCAACCACCTGATTGGAACCTTCCATTTGAGATCATGTGTGATGCTAGTGACTCTACGGTTGGAGCCGTTTTAGGACAAACCAAGGATAAGAGGCATTATACTATATCCTATGCTAGCAAAACCATGTCTGGACCTCAGCTCAACTATGCTACCACTAAAAAAGAGCTTTTGGCTGTTGTCTTTGCGATAGACAAGTCTAGATCCTACTTAGTGGGAGCAAAGGTAATCATTTACACAGATCATGCTGCTCTTAAATACCTCCTCACTAAGAGAGATGCTAAGCCTCGGCTAATTCGATGGATTCTTCTACTCCAAGAGTCTGACATAGAAATAAGAGATAAGAAAGGAGTAGAGGACTCGGTAGCCGACCACTTGTCTAGGATTCAGTACAAAGAAGCAAATGAGTTACCCATCAATGACTACCTAAGGGACGAAACCCTTCTTAAGATAACACACTTCGATCCATAGTATGCAAACATCGTGAACTTTATGGTGGCAGGCCATGTCCCACTTGGTGAAGACAAAACAAAGTTGATCCATGAGAGTCGTTTTCACCTGTGGGACGAGCCATACCTATATCGAGTTTGCTCTGATGGATTGTTGAGAAGATGTGTCCCAATGGCTGAGGCTGTTAAGATTATGGAGAGATGTCATGCCTCGCCATATGGAGGACATTAGGGAGCGTTTCGGACACATGCCAAGATCTGGCAAAATGGTTTTTCTGGCCAACAATGTATGCAGATACAAAGGAGTTTGTTAGAAGATGCCACCGATGTCAAAAACAAGGGAATATAAATTTGCGAGATGCGATGCCTCACATGAATAATCTCCAAGTAGAACTCTTTGATGTTTGGGGGATTGATTTCATGGGGCCATTCCCTAAGTCCAGAAATTGCGAGTATATCTTGGTAGCCATTGATTACGTATCCAAATGGGTAGAAGTGCTGCCATGTCGAGCTGTTGATTCCAAACATGCCAAGAGACAAATGGGTAGAAGCGCTGCCATGTCGAGCTGCTGATTCCAAACATGCCAAGAGAATGTTCCATGAAGTCATATTTCCTCGCTTTGGTGTACCTCGGATAGTCATAAGCGATGGAGGGTCTCACATCATTGATAAGGTCTTCCGGAGGTACCTAGCTGAACATGGAGTTCGTCACAACATCGCAACACCGTACCATCCTCAGACCAGTGGTCAAGCAGAAACATCCAACAAACAAATCAAAAATATTCTGCAAAAGATCGTAGATGAGATGGGTAGGAGATGGAAGGATAAACTTCCTAATGCACTTTGGGCATACCGAACTGCATACAAGACACCGATTGGCATGTCACATTACCAACTTGTATATGGAAAAACATGCCATTTGCCTGTTGAGTTAGAGTTCAGGGCTCATTGGGCAATCAAGAAGTGGAACATGGATCTTCATCTCGCTGGCAAGAATCGTCAAATGCAACTATCTGAGCTTGAAGAATGGAGAGAAAAGGCTTATCACAACTCCAAGATTTACAAGGAAAGAACAAAAAGATGGCATGATAAGAGGATCAAGCACAAGGAGTTCAAGCTTGGAGACAAAGTTCTATTGTTCAATTCAAGAGTAAAGCTTTTTGGACATGGTAAGCTAAAAGTAAGTTGGATGGACCTTACGAGGTCGTAGACACTTCAACCCATGGAGCCATCACCATCCGAGATGATACAGGTAACATTTTTAAGGTAAATGGCCAACGGTTGAAAGTTTATCTTGAGCAACAAATCAACTTGGGTGAGGAAGTAGATGTGATTGAGTTCATAGAATTCTCACATTAAAACTCACTCAACCTTTCTCATAAAATTGGAACCCTTCCTTAGTTTAAAGTTTTAGAATTTAGATTTTGTCTTCACTAGTTAGTTGAATAAATGTTGACTCTCTGGTGCTTCTCACCAGAAGAGTTCCTTTGCTTTCAATGTTTTCTGTCTATGAATAAAAGCCAGGTATAGTTTTGGCGAAGTGTGGGGGAATGCAACACTCCCATGGTGAAGAAGGCGCTGAAGTACACATCATGAACGATAAAAGGGACTGCACATAACTTCTGAAAATCGGTTTGATTCTCTATCACTTGTTCATATGTTTACCTTCTGCTTGCATTTCTTGCACTTGTTAAAACTACAAATTAAAAAGAACCAAATTCCGCATTTAGATTTAAAATTTGAAAGAGAATAGGAATATAGCTTTTAATATTGGCATGCATAATGATTACTCCTTACATACACTTGCTGCTTGTGGGAAAAATATCACATAGGGCAATCATAGTGACTAAGTTGTTGTGGAGTGTGATATAGTTCTGGCTTAGAAATCCTACCGATTCTAGTCAAGGTGCTTGGAGAATTTTCTTTTGATAAAAATTATAAAAACCATAGTATCACATACTCCTCCATGGTGAGAAATTCCTACCAGAGCCATACTTACAGGATAGAAACCTTCCACATACTGCTTGCTTTGTGTTGAGTTTGCTCAAGTCTTGTTGACCCTTGTCGAGAGATTTGTCATACTCACAAGATCAAGATCACGTACACCCACATCCATATGCTGCTGGAAGTACACAAAAACATGCTTTTTCATCCATCTCAAAACGTTCTACTCCTACACTAGGAGTGAACACCAAAAATATTCTTGATAGGTTTGTCCAAATAAATGCTCCAAGTTCTTGTTACTATCTCTTAGAAGAATCAAGTTGCAGAGAAGAGGCATGAGGCTAGGCAAAAGTGTGAGATGTGAGAGAATACAATGGGTACAAAGATGCCCGCCTAAGAGGAAAAAAATAGACAAGTGTCCGAATAAATAAAACAATGGGTACTCAAAAGCCCGCCTGAAAAAAAGAGAGAGCAAAAAAGAAAAAAAAAGAGCTAGCCCATGTTGTCCTGCACATAAGCCTCAAAGTTCCAAAAAGAGAGATTTGTTTACAAGGAGCAAAAGTAGAATTAGGTTGGCCACCAAATATTCCACACACATGCACATCTTGATATAAGAGTATGACATTTCCCTCCTTGCATCGAGGGTTTGACTTTACAACATATGCATGGTAAGTATGCTATATATTTTCCTACCCAAAACTCCACATAAACTTTATAGAAGTAGGGAGGAAAAGAAGGCAATACTCATTTATGCCTTGGTGAGGAATCATACACAACTGAGTGACAGAGAGTACCATTTGGGTAGTATAAAGTGATCTATGTCTTTTCTTGTGAAAAAATTTGAAAACTCCAAGTTGTCGAGATAGGAATTCGGGAAGATGACTTCGCTTCAAGAGCTGTTCTACTTTTCAACCGCTCAAGGAGATATGTTAGCCACTCCACATACCCTGCAGGTACAAGAAATATTTTGGAATAATCTGCATACGGATCCTATATCTTAAATAGCTATGTCTTTATCTTAACCTTTACTCGGAACAAGCAAAGAGTAAGTGTGGCGGAACTTGTTGACATTTGTTAAACACTAAATATAACCATCAACTATTGAACAAAAAGAGATAAAATAAATTATAGACAATAGTTGTAGGGTTTATACTAACAAGTTCCACGAGTTTTGCTTTCTCCCGATGTTTGCGGGTATATTTAATTTTCCATCAATAAAAGTATCTCAAATAAGGAATTGGACTACACCGTTGCGACGGGCTTGTCAAGACGATCGAAACGGATCTATCATTTGCTATATTCGGAGTTCGGACTCAAAATCTGCGACCCAACATACACTATTGGACTGCGGGAGACCGAAGAAGACACGTCGGCGAAGCGGAGCCCGTTTGGGCCCAGGGCAGCACCGGCCGGCCCTAGGGTGGGGCCGAGCGGCCCTCCACTGCGTCGCCTCACCTCAGGCTTCTGGAAACTTTCTCCCACGCTTCCTTGGCACCTAAGCAAAGTATCCCGACGTCGATTTAAGGTCGGTTTGATCCGACGGTGCATATAACATGAGACGCGGATCAATGACGTGGTGGTTCCTTGCCCTCTAATCCACCTCGGCCTATATAAGGACGCCCTAGGCCCCCTCCAGAAGGCATTCTACATCCCGGAGCTTCATATTCTCTACATAAATTAGGGCTAGTAGGGTCCCTCAACTTGATCTAGTTCTAGTTCTTCTAGTTGTAATTTAGAAGAGGGAGAGATAAGAGGAGAGAGCGGAGGAGGAGCCGGGTCTGTCGGATCTTCCTCAACATTGTACTTTTGCAGTATCTGGTTCGTCCTTCAGCAATCTCCAGGTTCTTCAATTCTTAATTCTTGAGTTCTTTATTTACTTTCAGTATTTACTTTTAAGTTATTTATTAGTTTCCCGCTTTCATCAAGTGCTCTAGTCTTTGCAACGCTGGAGTAGTAATTAATAGATTAGACATGGTGTTTAGTCTTGCGATTACTTGGAATTGCACCTAGCTCTACGTATAGTTGTGGTAGCCCCAGGTGGTGACAGCCCTGACGGCCGACGTATTCCGCCACGTTCGGGTTAGAGTTTGTAGGACAGTAGTCAGAACTTCCTAGTCCCCCTTTCATCTCAGTCTGAGGCGAGTGTTTTGATGTCCCGAAATAGAGGGAGGGGACGTTTGTGTCACAAGAGAAGTACACGAAGGACCTCCTCAAACGCTTCAAGATGGAAGAATGCAAGCCCATCAAGACCCCCATGCCTACTAATGGATATCTCGACCTTGACTAGGGAGGTAAATCGGTTAACCAAACACTATCGTTTTATGATCGGTAGTTTGTTATACTTGACCGCATCTAGGCCCAACATCATGTTTAGTGTGTGTATGTGTGCGCACTTTCAAGCTAACCCTAAGGAAGCTCACTTAGTTGCGGTGAAAAGAATCCTTAGGTACCTAAAACATACCCCAAGCATTGGCCTTTGGTATCCCTAAGGAGCTAACTTTACTCTTGTCGACTATTCCGATTCGGATTATGCCGGTTGCAAGATTGACCGGAAAAGCACATCCGGAGGGTGCCATTTTCTTGGAAGATCGCTAATTTCTTGGTCCTCCAAGAAACAAAATAGTGTTGCCTTGTCAACAACCGAAGCGGAATGCATTGCCGCGGGTGCTTGTTGTGCATAAATTCTTTACATGAAACAAACCCTACTTGATTATGGAATTAACTTAAAAAGGGTGCCTTTGTTGTGTGACAATGAGAGTGTGGTAAAACTTGCTAATAACCCAGTTCAACACTCTCGCACTAAGCACATTGACATCCGCCATCACTTAATTAGAGATCACATTGCTAAAGGTGACATTTCCTTTGAGGGAGAGAGAACGGATGATAATTTGGCGGACATTTTCACTAAACCATTGGATGAGGCAAGGTTTTGCACACTAAGGAAAAAACTCAATTGCCTTGATCTAAAAAACTTTACTAAAAGATGATCTTGTGTTGTCTTGTGCATTGCATTGTAATATAAAATATGTCTAACTTTGAATTGCACGTAGGGCTTGTCTAACTCGGTTAAGATAACCGCCCAAAAGCGTATGAAGAAGCTTACCCGAGGACAAACTTGACAAGCAACTAGTTTAATTTACATGAACTTGCCTTGCATTTGCATGGTTGTTGGTTTTTCGTTTTGTTCTTGATTCTTATTGCCTATTTTCATAAAAAATTATATATGCCTAAGGCAAAATATTTAAAAATTGAGGGTTTGAGAGAGAATGTCTCATACCAGTTCCAAATAGCATTTATTTGCCTCTTATTGGTGTTGGAACTTGGTTGGGAGAAAGTTTCACGAAGGCCGCAGGAGAAACTGCACTTAAATGCGCACCGGACGCAGCACCGGACGCTGCACCGGACACTGAGCTGTGTCCGGTGTGAGCAGCAGCTCTGCAGAGAAGATCAACAGGAGCACCGGACGCTGGAATAGTGTTTCCAGTGCGTCTGGTGATGATTTTTTAGCGTCCGGTGTGGATTCAAGCCGAAGGACTAGAAGAGTACACCGGACGCGGTGCTCGTCCGGTGGTTGGTCACCGGACGCGTCCGGTGTGAATTTTTGCTCTCGGTGGGAGCGTCCGGTGCAAACTTAAACTGCCCAGTCAGCTCTCTTAACCGTGGGACCCACTCTCTCCTTCCTCATTCGTTCAATCCGTGCACGTACACCGTCGCGCTGCTCCTTCGCCGTGCCCTAACCACCGCGTGCGCCGCCGCCCTTCGACGCGCCGCCACCTGTGCTCGCCGGCACCCTCGCCGCCGTCCTTCACTGCAGTGCGCGGCTCTCTCTGACTCGCGCGCGGCCGTGCTCCCATTCCTCGCACGCGTGGGCTCGCCAGCAAGCGCCACCGTGTTTCTTCACCGCCGCCGGAGGAGCTCTTTGTCGATGAGCTTCTCCGAATCTATGCTAGGAGCTTCTTCACCACTTCTTCTCTTCACCCCGTTGCTCTCTGCAGTGGTGAGGATCAGCCCCCGTCTGCCCTCCTTCCCAAGCTGTGCACACGACATGTTTGATGAAATGCCTAACCGGTTTTTTCATTGCTTTTGCGCAGTTTCGGTGGAGTGTGGCCTTGTCCTTGGCTCTCTAGGGTTTATACAGGAGCTCGTCGATCTCGTGGTACGATTCTCTACCCTCCACACCTTAGTTAGCTCCTAGTCGCTGTATATGCTTGTCATTGCCCTAGTCATGACTCGTGCCCTATCTATGCAGTGACACACCTTGCCCTGTGGTGCCCCGTTCGTGGTTGATCTTACCTCTTCGCAGGGTCCGCTCTTTCCCCAGGTAGCAAGCCACATTCACTATTACTTATCTATATGCTTGCTTCCGATAGGACTTCTTCTCTCTAGTTGTATAATGCTTATGTAAACCCCTCTACTCTATCTTGTAGTTGGGTCACTGTCAGTTGAATCCGGGGCCAAGCCCGTGGATACGGAACGAGGCCAAGCCTCTGAGTGTCAGTTCTTCACTTCTACTCAGTCAGTGATAGAGGCAGTTGGCAGTTGTTCTTAGTGGCAGTGATCAGAGGGCCAGTGGCAGTCTTTCAGGGTTTGTCAGTGTTTTCAGCAGTTTCTCGCCTGGTTTGCTTGTTCTTGGCATGATGGCCCGAACTAAGCGAGCCGGGGGAGCTCCTCCAGAGGATGACCCACCACTGCCCTCTCGCCCACTAGGTGGCGACAAGGGCAGGAGGCCAGTGGTCGAGCAGCCAAAGAAGAAGAAGAAGCACACCAGAGAGGAAAGGGAGGCAGTAGAGGCACTAACAGTGGCAGCAGCAGACAACAGGGCAGAGAGAGGAGGTCGTGGGAGTGGTATAGTGATTGGTGCTACTCCTGTCTCTGTAGAGGAGAGAGAGCACCTGGTTGATGTTGACAGACAGGCCTACATGGCCCGCGGCCCTCCGACAGAAACAGTGTTAGTTCGAGGGAAGCTTGTGTAGTTGATCATCACCAGAGGCACTTCACAGCAGGCAGAGGGCACAGCACCAGAGGAGCAGATAGAGGAGCAGCCAAAGCAGGCAGAGGGATAGCCAGAGCAGGCAGAGGAGACTCCGTAGCTTTCGCCAGTCTGCACGCCCGTGTTCTCAGACTTCAGTCCCTCCTAGGGGTGAGACGCAGCGTCGTGGGGGCCGGGCACCTCCTCGCCGGGATGAGTACCACCACCGTTCAGACCTTCACACTGCCACGGTGAAGCAGATACAGTTTCTGAGGTGCGTCCCGTTCCACGAGTGGTTCCCTCCGCAGTGGGATCCTAGAGCCGGCCCTCGGTTCTACCACCCATTGCACGAGGGCTTCTTCCGGGTGTTTCTCAGGGTAGGGACTCAGTTTGCCGCTCACAGAGTTATCTCAGTTGAGCCGATCTGCGCGTTTGTTGGAGAGGAGGTACGTCCCTACTTGACATACTTACCAGGACTTTCAGGATTGATCAGTGGACAGGGGAGTATGTAGAGACTTGGGTCAGAGAATTCTATGCCTCACTCTACATCGATCCACAGCATAGGTCGATTCACTTCACGTTTGCTGGTAGAGGCCACCGCCTGTATGCTGAGAGAGCCAGAAAGATACTTGGGATTGAGGCGTCAGAGACCAGACTTCAAGTTGGGTGCTACGACTTGACCGACCCACCTCGACGACCTCACGGCGGCATAGACCCAGGCACAGAGTTTGTTCGGCCCTGCTTCAGAGAGCCTTTTGGAGAGGGTTCTAGCCGCTGTCCCAGAGACCTAACCTTCCTAGCCAGGGTGCTAGATGCTATCTTTAGGAGGATGATTCTACCTCGTGAGGGCTATAGAGAGGGGATCACCCACCTTCAGCTTTGGCTCTTAGCCCACGTGGTGAGACAAGAGAGGTTTGACTTATGGGATCTTATGCTGTCAGAGATGGAGGATTTGATCACCGATTGGTTTAGAGGAGGATGCAGGATGGCATATGGGCATTGGATCTGTCACTTGATTATTCGTAAAGTTTCTCCTATCCCTCTAGAGACCCGTGCCGAGCTGACCAACACTACTCACGCCTACTCTCCTTACAATGTGACACAGCTTGTCCGTCGTGAGAGACCTTTGGCAACTCGTCGTCAGCGGCAGCTCCCACCTCGTCAGACTCGCCAAACAGGAGTTGTACTAGAGACTGAGGAGGAGCAGGACAAGGCCATCAGGGCCTTTGCCGAGGCAGAGGAGCTTCACGCTGAGCGCTTAGCACGAGGGAGCCCAGTTGACGATGACTTTCCGTCTGATAGCACAGACGAGGACTTTGACCCCGTGTTACCTTTGTCACCTCGTGCTCAAGACCGCGAGGCCGGCAGCTCCAGCTCTGCTCTACAGAGCCACCAGAGTGACCCAACACTGCTAGCTATACTACAGAGTCTTCAGCAGTCACAGCAGCAGCAGGCTTTGGAGCAGCAGTGTTTAGCTCAGGAGCAGGCCCGTTACGCTAGAGAGCAGGCAGCTGCCCTTGCATAGGTTCAAGCTCGCCAGGACGCCTTCCAGAGACAACTTTAGCAGCAGGCAGCTGTCCAGCAGCAGCAGCAGCAGATGCAACAGCAATAGTTCTTGCTAGAGGCGTTGGACAGAGTGACATGGATTCCACTTTCTACTCAGCCTGGCCCGTCTACAGTCTCTGCACCTTTGATGACTCCAGCGTTACAGTTCAGCGGACTTTAGAGTCAGTCACAGGTCGCTACTTCAGTTAAGGTCACTCCTCCTCAGGCTCCCCAGTGGCAGTACACACAGTTTTCACCGATTATCACTGCGTTCTCTCCACAGTCTGCTTCTCAGTTGTTGCTTACACCGTCAGCTAGCAGGGGCCTGGAGTTCTCATACAATGAGCTTACAGGGATGGACACTCCGTAGCCCCAGCATCAGCTTCCTGTCACGACTGCAGCTCCGGTCACAGGCACGACCACAGAGACTCTCCCATCGTCTGTTGCTTCTTCAGAGCCTGTACTCATGACACGATAGCGATGGAGACAGTGCCAGAGCCTTCAGCTGAGCCACAGCCAAACGTTTCCCCCACTCTAGACTCTCAGGGACAACAGGTTCAGCTTGAGTAGCCAGTGGTAGAGCAGACACCACTTGATCAGCCAGTTGACACTCAGGCAGAGCAGCAGACACTTGAGCTGCCTCAGACCTAGACCGCTTCACCTCCAGCTCAGCAGATAGAGGGTCAGGGGACCTCTAGCCCAGAGCTAGAGACAGATGCTGCAACTTTCGAGATTGCTCACCATGACCCGACTGCACCCCCTGACTCTTAAGAGCTAGAGACAGATGCTGCAATTTGAGACATAGTGCTTGACTTGATTGTTCTGTCTTTTAATTGCTCAAGACTTCTGCGAAAGCTGTAAAGCTCCATAGTTAAAGCTAAAATGGTTAAGTTTGAAAGTTAGGGCAGTTTTGTCTAATCCGAAGGAGAATTTCTGTTTGAAAGCATGTGTATTTGGAAGGCATGATAGCATTGTAGCAACTCCTGTTCCAAATATATTAGTAATTATGCTAAGTTTGGCTTTGCTAAGGGACTAGCAAAGGGTAAGCTTGGGGGAACTTGTTGATGGTAGTTATTGCTCATTTTTACCCATCAACTAAACATGAATCAAGGGCATAAAACAATACACAACATAGTTATAGGGTTTGATTCTAACAAGTTCCACGAGTTTTGGTGTTCTCACCTGTTTTGCAGGTTATGAAGGGATATTCAATTTTTCACGGATTAAAAGTACCTCAAATGAGGAATTGGAGTTCACCATTGCATAGAGCTCGTCGAGACGATCGAAACGGACCTATGGTTTGCTATTTTTGGAGTCCGGAATAAAGAGATATGGATTTTACAAACACTGGAAGATTCTAGAACCTGAGCTGCGAGATTAATTAAAGACTGCAGGATTAATTGGATATAAATCAGAATTTGGCCCATTAAGGCCTATGTGCACTTGGTGGAAAGGTTTAGTACCACATCCCTTGCCCAAGGTGGAGGGGAGGCCAGGCGCCCCCGATATAAGGAACCCAGGACCCACCCGAGTCAAGGGCACCATTATGGAGTTGTAGAGGCGTCCCTCGAATGGATAACCTCTCAACCCTAGAGAATTAGGGCTAGACTTTCCAATGTAGTAGATTAGTTCTAGTTGAGAGTTAGGGAGAGCGGAGCTGCGCTTCGGTTCTGGAGAAGTCTTCAGGGGTCTGGTATATTTTTGTATCTCATCTTTGTAAGACTTATGCTTTAATATATTTATCTTCTCTATTTACTTATATGCTTTATTATGTGATTGGTTAGTATAGTTGTTATACTTTGGCATGGGATCTTCGCTCGTATTGAGTGCTCTAGTTATAGCGCATGATTAGAGTAGTATTCATTGGTGTAGACATGGTGTCTAGGCTAGTGTTTACCTGAGTTTGCGCCCAATTCTTACGGTTAGTTGTGGTAGCCCCAGAGGTGACAGCTCTGTCGGTCTTCGTATTCCACCGCGTCGGAGTTGGTGTTTCGTTGAGCTTTTTTGGCAGCATTCTCCCGTTTACCCCTTCCCAGTCTATTCGAGAATCGGAAAGGTACTGTTGCTCCAAAGTGCTATTGTGTGATTGCTACACCTAACTATCCTTTAGTTATCTTAGAACCCAAACAATAGAGAAGTATTTAGGAACCTTGAACTCTCCCATTGTCCTCTCACTTTAGCTATCTACTCTTTTATCATAGAATTCTCCTGTGTGTCTATGTCATTTAAGCATAACTCCTATTATTTATTACTTACCCCTACTATAGTCTAGTTGGTGTACTAAGTTAGTAGATGCATGATGGTAACTATCAGATTCTTCAACCATTGCTTCCCTGTGGTAAAATATAAATAACGATACTCTGGAATACTCCCGGGTAAAAGCTACAATGGTATTCTACGCGCTTGCGGAATCTTTCATATTCTATTTGCACTTAATTAATACCAACATGTACCTTGTGTCTTGGTTCGTATAAGCATGCCTAACCCCTTTGCTCTTATTTTCTCATGCTTATATGAATCAAGATTTGAAAACCTCACTCTTTCTGAATCTATTTGAGGTTGTTATCATCAATCACCAAAAAGTGGGAGATTAAAGCATCTAGGCCCTAGTGGTTTCGATGATTAATGACAACAAGGAGGTTATTATGACTAACGTGTGTTTTGCAGGATAACCTAGAGGTTAGGTCATAATAACTTGTAGGTTCAAGCCCCTAGCGATGGAAATCGATTCGGTTTTCAAGGGACGAAACACTAGACGGTGATAGGCTAGTTACAAGTGTCGTTTGGAGTTGAGAGACACTTGGAGTAGTTTAGGTCTTGTTTTTGACTCTGGCCGTACTATTAAGGGAGGTTTGAATGGGTAGGTTGAGCTAGACTTGGCTAAGAGATGGTAGTGTGGTGCACACTTGTCAAACCTAGGTCTAGAGAGTGCAGAGAGGTCTGGTGAACTATTTGGAACAAACTTCGTTTTAGAAGTTTAGGGACAAATAGGAGCACTAGACGCTGCACCGGACACGCCAGAGCGTCCGGTGCAGTCACAGAGAGCAGAGGATGCAGTTCTGGAACAACCAGACGCGCAGTGGTTACTGTGCGGGCGTCCGGTGCTTAACCCTGGGTTAGGGTATAGCACCGGACAACCACTGGACGCTGCACCGGACAAAGCCGGGAGCGACCGATGTCCGCGCAGAGAGGTTCCCGAAATGGTTTTTGAGCACCGGACGTGTCCGGTGAAGCCCCACCGGACACTGCCAGCGTCTAGTGCATTCAAAAACCTGCAGGTACAGTAGCCGTTGGAGGGGGCACCGGACAACCACCGGACGCGTCCGGTGTGAACTTAAGTGCGTCCGGTGCACCCGAAAATAGAGGGTTTTGTGCCTAACAGCCATGGGCTTGTGTGGGGGTATTTATACTCCTTAGGATCATCCATGGAGGTCTCTTGCTACTTCTTACAGCTGAGAACATCTTGAGACCTAGAGAGCTAGCAAGAGCACTAGGGAGGTTGAGTGAATTGCGAATTCTTGTGAGCTTCTTCCATAGAGTTGATCAAGAGTGACTTGTGTGCATCCATCCATCTCTTTGGCCTTGTTTGGGTCAAGTGAGAGTTTGAGCTTGTTACTCTTGGTGATCGGCATCACCTAGACGGCTTGGTGGCGATCGGAGGCTTGGTGACCGCTTGAAGAGCCTGTGGGCGGCCCAAGTGTTGACGGTGGATAACGTCAACTTTTATTAGAGCTTTAGACACCAAAGGATACATGAATACACACTAGTCTAGGGTTTTAACTGACAGTTTTCACAAGTTTTGCATGTTCTATATTTTCCAGGGGCTATTCCAGAAAAGCATAAAAGAAGGGTTAAAGAGCATGATTACCACGAAACTTAACTGCTAAGGAAAAATCATCACGAGAACACTAGAAGCATCTGGAACACACCCGAAGCACCAGGGCCCGAGACCCAACAGGGTAGGGCCGACCAGCGCCAGGGTGGGGTCGGTCGGCGCCTCCCTCTAGGGTTTCGGCCCATCTTCTGGAGTCCTCTTCCACCACCTCTATGGAGTCATCTCGGCCCTTGTTTCAAGTCGGTTTAATCCTACGGCGCACGCGCATCCCACCGGGCTATAAATAGAGGGGCAGACCCCCTAGAGATATCAACCCATCATTCATTCAAGGCATCAAGTCCTCAAGCAATCAAAAGCCTCCTAGTTCATCAAGAGCCTCCTAGTTCATAGTTCTAGCCTAGTTAGATTAGAAGTAGAGGAGTTCTAGTTCTTCGGCGGATCTGGAGCCCCGGCGTCTGTCTGGAGCACGGAGTTCGGTATAATTCTAGTTCTTTCTCTATTATTGTATTCTTCATTATGATTACGGAAACATTGTTCTTAATAGTTCATTTGTTCCTGATTACAATAGTCTTTGTCTACTTTGATTATATGTCTAGTATAGTTGGTTTGATCTTATTGAATTCATGTAATTGCTCGTATAGCGTTTATTCATGCGGACGATGGATAGATGATGAACAATATGTAGACGTGGTGTCTAGGTATTTTGTTTATCTGCGAGTGCACCCTGATGTGCCGGGTCGTGTGGTAGATCGTGTAGATGACAGCTGCGTTGAGTCCTCTGTAGTCCACCCCCCCGTATGTAGGCCAGCAGGCACGGTCGCGAAGTTGGATGATGACTCTGTTTCACATCCTTCCTAGATGATGCCATTTGCATGTGATTATTATATAGGATTAGTCTAACAATGATTGCTAGATATAATTGCACTAATTAGAGTTATTCATTGATGTAGTTATAGAATTACCTTTGATATTAATTCCTTAGTTTATCTATTGGCTAGCTATTACTATGACTAGAGAGTGCTCTGATGATTATCTTTTATTTATGATGCTTGATCATGCTTATCACCTTTATCTTTATTTATCTTGTGACCTCTACCTGTTATGAGTAGAGTAAATGACATCGGTAATGTCACTTATCCATTGTATACCATCACTATAAATATAATAGATTGTAGTTTAAGCAAGTCCTTCCTAGTGGTATAAATATAAATCGAGAACCTGGTAGAACTTCTAGGTAAAATGCTACAATGGTATAATTATCTGTCCGCATGCAGAACTGATCTTAGTTTATATTATTTATATTTATATTTCTGCCTAGTCACATAGATTAATATATATAACCTTTATTTATTCTTAGCATTACTAATTAGGGATGACAACCTAATTCTTGCATAAGAATGTTGGCAATAGAAAAGTGGCTAGTTGCTAATGATAAGTTAATTAATTATCATTCGTCTTCTAATCTCGCCTCTTGCATTAAAAGTTATATAGTTATATTTGGCGACGTTAGTAGATGTCAACAAGCATTTTTGGCGCCGTTGCCGGCGAAGGCACATTAAACTTAGAAAATATTGATAACATATGTATACATAATAGATAAGATTGCATTACAGATTGATCTCTAACTCAAACAGTCATACTCTTGTTTTTTATCATTTGTTTATCCTATGCAGGGTGATGAATGAATGGTTTTTCTCTTCTAAATAGTTTCACTGACGATTCAGAGAAATTCCTGAGAAGAAAGAAGTTTGTAGAGGCACGGGACAATTTCAAGCTACCATCAAAAAGACCCATCGCTGCTCAAGCTCATTCATCAAAGGAGCCAGCTCTAACATTGGAAGAAGAACACTTAGGAGAAGATTTATCTCCTGTGTTTGAAGACATGGCTGAGAAGACGTTGCGCGAGTTCTCTGCCCCAACAACAGAAAACATCCGGACTGGACCAGCAATCAACACGGGGGAGAATGGATTTGAGCTCAAGCCTGCTCTTATCACCATGGTTCAAGTCAGCCAGTTTTGTGGAAAAGCTCATGAAGATGCAAGTGCACACTTACAACACTTTCTAGAGATCTGCAGCACCTTCACGATTAGAGGAGTACTAAGAGATGCTATTTTACTCCGTCTTTTCCCATTTGCACTTTTAGGGAAAGCCAAGCAGTGGTTCTACGCCAACAATGACAAAAACACTACATGGGACCGACGCTCAACTGCTTTTCTGGCAAAGTTCTTTCCTACAAGCAAGACAAATGCTCTGCGTGAGAAAATCTCAAGTTTTCAACAGCAATATGACGAATCATTCACTGAAGCATGGGAGAGATTCCAAGATTACATTGAAGACTGTCCTCATCATGGGATAGAGGATTGGCTACTATTACAGACCTTCTGCCACGGGCTTATCTCAAGCACCCGTGAGTCTATAGATGCTGCAGCTGGACGAGCTTTCCTGTCATTTAAGCTTCCAGAAGCTCAAGCACTTCTTGAGAAGATGGACTCAAATTCAAGCTGTAATGGAGAACGTACTCAACCTCGCAAGAGAGGAGGAGGCATCCATCATCTGAAGGAAACTGACATGGTCACTGCCAAGCTAGACCTCATCATAAAGAAGCTCGACATAGAGAAGAAGGAAGTCATGCATATCAATGATTCTCGCATGACCTATGAAGAATGTGGAGATTACGGGTATTCAGTTGTCAACTGCCCTACGTTGCAAAAGGATGTGAACTTCATCAACAATAACACCTACTATCGTCCTCAGCAAAATCAAGGATGGAACCAGTCAAATCAAGGATGGAATCAGCAACCTCAACAAGGTAATTACCAAGGAAACAACCAAGGTAATAATTACAATAATTACAATCTTCCGCCTTTAAGAGATTTAGTTGCTGGTCAATCTAAATTGTTACATCAAATGTCTAGAAAGGTAGCCTCAAATGATAAAGCTTTAGAAAATATAAATATTAGAATGGATGCCTTTGTTTCTGCTATAAAGAATCAGCACAGCTTTAATAAAATGTTAGAATCACAATTAGTTCAGTTAGCTGCTGCTGTCCCTCCATCTGAGAAATGTAAGATTCCGAGCCAGCAGAAAGATTTAGAAACTGCTAACCTTGTTGATATTCACAATGCAACACAATACCAAATTGAGCCTGCAGATATACAGTGGATAGATCACTCACTACCTGAAAAGATGGGAGACTCTGGAAGACCTGTGATTCCTATCTCCATAGGATGTCACAACTTTCCAGAAGCTATCTGTGATTTCGGCGCAAGTGTCAACATAATGCCTAAGGTAATCAATGAGAAATTTTTAGGTGATCCTTTGTTGTACACAGATATGCGTTTGCAGCTTGCAGATCAATCCATTTGCTACCCCGAGGGAGTACTAGAAGAAGCTGTTATCAGAGTGGGGCAATCACATGTCCCAATTGACTTTGTGATGATGGATACTGGAGGAGATGAGAAGGCACCCATTATCTTGGGATGACCATTCTTATGCACAACCAAAACCATCATCTATGCGGAACACGCCAAGATTGTCCTCCCCATCAAAGACAAGAAGGAGAGATTTTCATTCAAGAACCGCATCCTCAAGAATCCAGCAGTCCCGAAGCAATTCCATCAACAAGAAGAGCAACAACAACAACCAGCACCCAAGAAGAAGAACAATAGAAGATGAAGGAAGAACAAGCCCCAGCATGTACCTGAATAAACCGCTCAACTAATCAATGCTATCAACACAGAAAATGATCATATGCTCCCAAAACCATTTCCAACAAAGAAAGGTGACCCAGGTGTACCAATCATTGAATGCACAATCAGAGACACCACTTTTCCTAACACCATCTGCGACACTGGATCAGGCGTCAACGTAATGTCCAAAAAAGGTATATGATGAATTATTTGATGATTTACCATTATACCCAACATATATTCAGTTGCAGATGGCAAACCAATCACTTAGATTCCCTGAAGGCGTAGTCAAGGACGTCATGGTAAAAATTCAAAACAAATATATACCCGTAGATTTTCTAGTTCTTGACACATAGGGAGACGATGAATCACCTATTCTTTTGGGAAGACTGTTTCTCTACACCGCCAATGCTATCATCTACATCGGATCTGGACAGATTCACTTCAACCTACCCACTGGAAAGGTATGCTATCAATTTAGAACACATCTTAACCATGAGCAGATCAGGAAGCAACGCAACAGGAGGAAATGCCAAGCCCGCCATCAGGCTGCCCAGCCTCACTGTGGATGGGAGGAGTTCCCTGGCAAGATTGTGAAGTATGAAGACTGCTACAAGGAGCAAGAAGAAGCCGTACAAGCACCACGCTGGAGTGAGTGGGAAGCAGAAGCTGAGAGGATGGACCAGATTGCTAAAGCAGAGAAAGAAGAGATCCAGGCACAAGTAGAAGAATGGATGAAGAGAGATGAAGAATCAAGAGATACATACAAGGAAGAGCTTGAGATAGAAAAGAGATAAGCAGAAGAGACAGAAAAGAAATGGAAAGAGAAAGAAGAAGCACCTGCTACACCACCGTAAAATGGGGAATTGACTGAGGTAACCTCAGACGATGAACCTATTGAGTAAGTACTCTCCTCTATCTAAGTCCTGTCGGTAGACTTTAAATTCCGTACCATAGCCATAAGGTTAGAATGATAGTTATCTAATTAATTTAGCATTCATTAGTAATTTTGCTTAACACATTTATTAGTACAATCATTTTTTGCATATTAAAAATAAAATAAATTTTTTTTACTGCTTTATTTACTGCATCATAAATATTAAAGCCTCATGTGAATAAATCTATGGTGACCCTGTAGGCATATTTACTGTGGTGGCATAAAAATAAAAATAAAAATAACAATCTATGTTTACTTTATTGCATTATGAAAATTCTAAGCCCCATGGAAATGAATATTCCCCGTGGTAGCATAAAAATTATAGCATGCATACATATTTGATTTGTGCATAAGAAACTTAGAAAAACCACAAAAAGAGAATCTGCTAAAATTTATTAATTAAAATTAACTCAAAGAATAATCAAAGTGCTCATTGGCTAACCGCTAACTCCTTGATAAATTCGAGCCTCGAGTTTTGGTTTTCTTGTTGGAGTATAAACTATGCAGGAATAATATTATGACTAAGGAAAAAGTCTATTAGTGGCACCCACCAGGACTGCTACTAGCACTCTGAGAAATATTCAAGCACCAAGTATTGCAAACATCAAGCTTGAGGGAGGAGCATCCCTATTTATCAGGTAATTATACCTATACGCTTATTGAGTCTACTTTATACAAGCACAAAATACCAAAAATATGTGAACACATGAAGGTTCACCATAGTATCATAGGAAAATCTAAAAATACCAAAAATATGTGGGCACATGAAGGTCCACACCTTTTAGAAAAAACCCAAAAATATGTGGGCACATGAAGGTCCACACTCTTAGAGAAGCTTCCTAATTGGGTAAAGAAACTTAAACTTCTGCTGGAAATATAAAATCAATTACTTACCATGGAGTGGTATTAAACCTAACCCCTCTCCATAAGATTTGGTATTTTTATTGGCAATTGAGTTTCATAGGCCAACACAAGATCAAGAAGTTAGTCAACCCGACGCCTTTACACTGTCAATATACATCTGCTCCCAGAAGGATCACTCAATTTGCAACATCAAAGACCCTGTCAAACATTCAGCTTGGGGGAGGGCACCCTCCAATTAAAATCCAGCTAAGTATCTGGAAACATCAACACGAGAACACTAGAAGCATCTGAAACACAACCGAAGCATCGGGGCCCGAGACCCACTAGGGTGGGGCTGGCCGGCGCCAGGGTGGGGCGGCCGGCGCCCCCCTCTAGGGTTTCGGCCCATCTTCTGGAGTCTTCTTCCACCGCCTCTATGGAGTCATCTCGGTCCTTGTTTCAAGTCGGTTTGATCCTACGGCGCACGCGCATCCCACCGGGCTATAAATAGAGGGGCAGACCCCCCTGTAGGCATCAACCCATCATTCATTCAAGGCATCAAGTCCTCAAGCCATCTAGAGCCTCCTAGTTCATCAAGAGCCTCCTAGTTCATAGTTCTAACCTAGTTAGATTAGAAGTAGAGGAGTTCTAGTTCTTCGGCGGATCTGGAGCCCCGGCGTCTGTCTGGAGCACGGAGTTCGGTATAATTCTAGTTCTTTCTCTATTATTGTATTCTTCATTATGATTACGGAAACATTGTTCTTAATAGTTCATTTGTTCCTGATTACAATAGTCTTTGTCTACTTTGATTATATGTCTAGTATAGTTGGTTTGATCTTATTGAATTCATGTAATTGCTCGTATAGCGTTTATTCATGCGGACGATAGATAGATGATGAACAATATGTAGACGTGGTGTCTAAGTATTTTGTTTATCTGCGAGTGCACCCTGATGTGCCGGGTCGTGTGGTAGATCGTGTAGGTGACAGCTGCGTTGAGTCCTCTGTAGTCCACCCCCCGTATGTAGGCCAGCAGGCACGGTCGCGAAGTTGAATGATAACTCTGTTTCACATCCTTCCTAGATGATGCCCTTTGCATGTGATTATGATATAGGATTAGTCTAACAATGATTGCTAGATGTAATTACACTAATTAAAGTTATTCATTGATGTAGTTATAGAATTACCTTTGATATTAAGTCCTTAGTTTATCCATTGACTAGCTATTACTATGACTCGAGAGTGCTCTGTATCTTTTATTTATGATGCTTGATCATGCTTATCACCTTTATCTTTATTTATCTTATGACCTCTACCTGTTATGAGTAGAGTAAATGACATCGGTAATGTTATTTATCCATTGTATACCATCCCTATCAATATAATAGATTGTAGTTTATCCAAGTCCTTCCCAGTGGTATAAATATAAATCGACAAGCTGGTAGAACTCTTTGGTAAAATGCTACAATGGTATAATTATCTGTCCGCTTGCAGAACTGATCTTAGTTTATATTATTTATATTTATATTTCTGCGTAGTCACATAAATTAATATATATAACCTTTATTTATTCTTAGCATTATTAATTAGGGATGACAAGCTAGTTCTTGCATAACAATGTTGGTAGTAGAAAAGTGGCTAGTTGCTAATGACAAGTTAATTAATTACCAGTCATCTTCTAATCTCGCCTCTTGCAATAAAAGTTATATAGTTATATTTGGTGACGTAAGTAGATGTCAACACCAAGCCAAACTTGTGAGCGGTTGTGGGCGATCCACCGCGCCGGAGAGGCAAAGGATCAGCCTGTAGAGAGCTTGGTCCTTGCGAGAATCAAGGGGGAGCTACACCCTTGCGTGGGTGCTCCAACGAGGATTAGTGGAGAGTGCCGACTCTCTGATACCTCGGGAAAAACTCGGCTTGTCTTTCTATCTCATTTACTTTCCCGTATTTACTTTGTGTTCTTTACATTTTTAGAGTAGAATTACATGTTTAGGACTTGGCTCTAAGTTGCTCAACTTATTTTAGGCTTAGTACAACACATAAGCACTTGTTATGTGAGATTGGGCAAAATGGTGATAGGTTGATTTGATTTGCGAAAAATTATTAGTTGCCCAATTCACCCTCCCTCTTGGACATTCTCGATCCTTTCACTAGGCAACCTTGCCTAGAAAATAGAATAGAATTAAACACTAGTAAGAGATCATTTGGAAAATCGTAGCCTAATTAGTATGAAACTTGAACCATTGCATTTACCGTTCAATTCCATCATGCTAAATGCAGATGCAGAGGCCGATTCAAACAGGCCCGGGTGAGGGCCCAGGCTGCCACTCAATTCGTATGAGCCCAAGGTTAAGCGCTAGTGCTCCGGCCCCCCACTCAGCTCAAATAGGAAGCATGAATAAGGCCATTCCAAAGCTCATAGATGGTCATATCCTATCCAACTTTGTTCTTAAAGCAAAGACATGAACCCAAATTGTTTGGAGTGACTGAAAATGGCTAGTACTTATGGTACTTTTTCACTGCTAGTGTGAAATGCCAATCGCGCCCTGTAGATTTGTAGCAAGATGAAACAACTTTAGCTGGGAGCCTCTTTTCCTTCTACTAGCTCCTCGAAAACAACGTTCGACTTGCATGTATGTTTATTTGTCTTATTTTTTACTTTTTTCAGATATAAAATAATATTTTCCTCTCATAATAAAGCAGCAACAGCAGAAATCAGTGCTTCATTTCAGACAGCGTTCTTTCCGAGTTAGGATGAAACTCAGATTTTGACTATGATTAGGCTGAACACTGGGTGAACCGTGCGAATAATATTGGATTTTCATTGACGTCAAAGAATCCTGCCAGGACAAGCTTGTTTACACTGCCGACAACCTTACATCAGTCGCTTATGCAGATTCATTTTCACAAATGGTAACTTTATACCAATCGTCAGTGCTAACTTCCTCTAGTAAAAGAAGACAAATTAAAAAAAACATTTATAGACTCTATATTAAGACTAATGAGGCAGCTTGAAAATAAGCTGATTCTATTAACACAACCAAAGCAACTACTGATTTTTAGCACATCGCACGTCGACAATAAGCATGGAGAGGACAGCAGCGGCGGGGGCTTTCGGATGATGGCATAGAGAAAGAGGACTGTTGTGGACTTGTGGCTGCGCGAGGTTGCGCCTCCCTCGTACCTTGGCTAGCGATCGACTCTTTGACGGGAATTATATAATTATATATAAGCGAGGGTGCTCTGCCTAGATTAAGTACTCCCTCCCTATAGAAAAAGGACATCGTTTTAGATAAAGTTTTGATTAAATATTGAAAATATAAATTATAAATAACTTTTAAATTGTTAAGTTTGAAAATATAAAAACTATATAAATAAGTTTGTCTTCAAATATATTTTTATAAAAGTATACATATATCACTTTTTAATTAATATTTTTATAAAAATATGAAGTCAAACGCTTTGAAGACTATGTCGTTGCTCTAAACGACATCTAAATTCTATACATAGGGATATAGGTACCCAAAAGTGAAAATGGGAATAAACAGAGTAGTATGATGCATTGAGCAACGTTTTTAATGGCAATAGTGCTGCCAATCTCTAGAAAATTCTGAAGACGAGTACTGCAACTGTATAGGCATTCAATTTAGGCAAAAGATTGCCTTCGCCTTCTTATTTCAATCAAACATCAACTGATGACTAATTACAAGCTGAAATCCGTAGATACTATATCAGCAGAATGTATTGTAGTGCTCGCAACTCATTAATACTCTCCTGCTGCAGGATTGATATTGGACATGTGCAGGCCACTGAAACTGAATGTGAGAAGAATTCTTACAGGCACAACTTCAATCCTATTTGAACATAGGCACAGTTCCAGAAACACAGCTTCACCAAATACTGAAGTTTGGCCCATACCAAAATGAGTGTCCATATGCAAATGACAACCCATCTATACCTTATGTTACTAATCTTTTGGTTCCATATATAACTACACAATGTGTTACAGCACCCACTTACTAGCCCGTGCGAAGCACTGGGCGACCTTCTAGTTTGGAATTGGGTTCTGATGCGGACAGGCCAGGGAAATGGAAACCCCTCCTGTATTATTGGCAACTGGGGGCAGGTTTCCGATCTCGTCAGAAAGTTGACGAGACCGCGTCCATCTCACATGTACCATTTCTGCCTCAGCCCATACAAAAGGAGTATAGCAGCAGCCAAATAATTTGCCGTGGCCCGGTGGGCAGCTGAATGGTACCTGCATGTGGCTATTGGCTGAGGCACTGCATGTCGCAGCGTGCAGGCGTGAGGTGCCCCGTGAGTCCGTGACCACGCACGGTTACTGCCTTGGAGTACGTACTGCGCTGCACCTGCACTTGTTCCGAGCTGCTGCGTCTGCGTGCGCCTAGACGAGAATTTTTGCCCCGATCCGAGGTACTTGTGGCAGTCTAGCAGACTGATGCTGATCCGGTGAGTTCAAGATTCTTTTTCTTTCTTGTTTCAATTAGTTTTCAACCTAACCTCGCCTATGTTTATTTGTATATGGTCGTCGTTCATGTAAACCACTTACTCCCAGGTTCGCCCGCTCTTCTAAACATATAACTCATCTAAAACATGTGAAGATGGAAATAACACCTTAGTTCAACAGAATTCTTGTCTTCGTCGGTTGCTCAACTCATGCAAACAAGATGCCCGCCTATGGAGTTGTCGCCTGCGCCCGCATGAAAGGCACGTAGCTGATGTTTGGTGTCAAATTTGTACCCTGCAATATTGATTTATGTAGCCCTCGGCTATTATTTCTGTAAAAACTCTAAGACACACAAGTGTGCCCATGGCACTCTTTCTGGGCACCGGCTCGCTCTCACCCCTCCGGTGACGTCTTCAAAAATAACACCTTAGTTCCTTCACTAAAAATTTACACCCTATCACATGGGATGTTTGGACACATACATTCAGCATTAAATATAGACTAAAAAATTAATTGTATAAATTGTGACTGTTTTGGGAGACGGATATTTTAAGTCTAATCAGTCCATGATTTGATAATGTGGTGCTACAGTAAACATGTGCTAATAACGTATTAATTAAGCTTAATAAATTCATGTCGTGATTTACTTGCGAGTTCTAAAATTTGTTTTTTTATTTGGTATCCGAACACCTCATGTGACATCTGATATCACACTCTAAAATTTTACACCGATTTAAATACCATCTTATAAATATCATCCTCTATACCACTGTGGGTCCCACTTGTCAGATTCTTTTATAATATCCACCTCCTCCCTCCCCCTTCTCTCTCTCCCTCCGCCGGCTCCTCCTTTCCCACTCTCTCTCCCCGGCTCCTCCCCGGCGCTCGCGGTGGCCCTCCCTCTCCGGCTCCTCCCCGGCGGGCGCGGCGGACCTCCCTCCCCAACGCTCGCGGCGCCCCTCCCTCCATGGCCCTCCCTCGCCGAGCTCCCTCCCCGGCGGCCATCCTCCCTCTCCGGCCCTCCCTCGCCGAGCTCCCTCCCCGTCGGTCGTCCTCCTTCCCCGGCCCTTCCTCGCCGAGCTCCCTCTCCGGCGCGCGGCTCCGACGGTGGCTCCCTCCCCGACGGTGGCTCCCTCCCCGGCGGTCGTCCTTCCTCCGACGGCGGCTCCGGCGCCTCTCCTCGTGCTTCACCTCGCGGCCGGGGAGGCCGAGGGAGACGCGGTGGGGCCGAATCCGGCGGCGGAGGTGGCCGGGGCCGTCTCCCCTTTCCTCGGCGACCTCGCGAGCGGCGGCCATGACGAGCGGCGGGCGGCCTCGCGAGCGGACGAGCACGGGCCCCATGCCACGCTGGCCAATTGCGGGCGAACGGGATGCGCGCTGGATTTGGCGTTCAAGCACGCGTACTAGAGGGTAGCGTTTGCTTTACAGTATAGTGCTGCGGGAGATTTTGCGCTATCCGCGTCCTCTAGCATCCGATAGCGGATAGCGGTGCGGACAACTTTAGGAGTATACTCTTAAATGCTGCAGTACACTTTTGCAGTGCCACACACCCTGCAGCAGAGCTAGCCCTACAAGTCCGGGCATGGACAGTCCTAGCCCCTAGGCTCTTGTCGATCTGTGGCCTTTAATGCTGAACTCATCAACTGCTACCCTAGCTAGCGTCACCGGCTGGGACAACACTTAGGCCCCGTTTGAAATGGAAGATTTTCCTCTCACTCCTGCAGAACCTCTCATTCCTGTAGAAATTGAGCTGATTCCTGTAAATTTTCTGTAATATTCCTGTGAAATTCCTACATTCAAAACATGCCCACTTGAAACTTGACCACATCGACCAATTTTATTAGGGTGTGTTTAGATAGATGGAATTTGAAATTTGAAGCACTGTAGCAGCGGGGAATCTTCTTCAAGTATACAATCATTGTCTGAGTAGGCTCAAAAATTCGTCTCATGGGATTTGACGAAATTGTGCAAACATGCAAACGATTCATCTACACTTAAAGATTCATGAGTGTTTTATTCGATATTTGGGTGTTTTGCCTCCAACCCCACACCTGATGTTTTCTGTTGTTCTTCATCCACCAGTCGCTCGCCGCGAACCACCGCCCTGCCACAGGTGCTAGAGTTCACTGTAGGAGCTACCTCTTGCGTCAGCCTCACTCTTCCCCACCCCTACCCCTCCCTCACTTCGCGCCGTGGGTGCTAGGGTTCGCTAGTGCTACGTCAGCCTCCCTCTTCCCTCTCCCCCGTTCCCCCCAATGCTGCATCTTCTCCAGCTCCGACAAGCTCAACTGCTGCTATCTTCTCCTACTCTGTCGTGACTCCTCCCCCACGACCTATCTCGGCCGCCGCTACCACCGACAGTCCCCTAAATTGCTTGGCCATCGTCGCCACCGCCTAGACTACCTGCCTCCCCTTGTTCGGCCCCTTCTATACCTGCTGGAGTTCGAGAACAAAGAAAGGGAGAGGTTTGCCAAAATCATATCCTAGCCACCATTGCTATCGTCTGTGTGTCAAATGAAGGAGGAGGAGGAGGAGGAGGAGGAGGAGAAGGAGAATGAGAATGCATGATGCCAGAGGAGAGAGAGGGGAAGGAGCCGCGGACACATGCGTCATGGGATCGGACGACCTCCACCGCATCTCCACACGGATATGACGGTGCAAAAATCACGCGTCGGGAGTAGCTAAAACACCAGAGTGCTGTTTAGGGATGAAGCGATTCTGGTGATGGTGAGCAGCGAAATGAGTTCGGCAGCACACATGGAAGTCTGGTTGTGCCGGGGCCCGGGAGAACACTGTCGTAAGGGAGGAAATTGGGGTTGAAAAAAAATTCTTTCTTCTTTTGGGAGAGCGGAGGGATTTTGAGGGATCGAGAAAATAAAATTATGGAAAGAGGATATGTTGGAGTAGGATTTTTCAACTAAAATATCCTATATGACAATTTTAGGGAAATGAGATTTTTGTTTCCTCAGTGTCTTTATAGTTATTATATACTAAGAGTAAGAACGTCCTTGGGACCACTACCGGATTTCGTCAGCTTTGACGAGTGTCTCTGGCACTTGGCGCAAAGGCCAAAATACACTTGGCAAAGCATTTGTTGAGTGTCGCACCTAGAATAGCATACATGGCAAAATTTTGATCGGCAAAGAGGTCAAACCCCGAAAAAATAGCAAAACACTTTAATTGACAAGTCACGATATTTTTCACACAAAGTTCACACGCTATACAACAGGTGGGATTCAAACTCGTGACCTCTCTCTCATGCGTACCCTGCTCTACCACTATACCATACTATCACATGTGTCTAAATTCCGTTTTCATTCTCTATATTATACTAAACAGAGTGTAAATTGCTTGTTTGAGGCCCTCAATGATTTCAAATCAAAAAGTTATCAACTATAAAGTTTTATAACTTTTTCAAGACCTAAAACTTTTATTTTGATAGTTTCTCCATCCAAGGTTGTTTGAAAAATTCAAAATTCAAATTTGAAAAATTCAAACGTACTTTTTGTTGGTAAAATGATTTCAAATAAAAAAGTTGTCAATTATCAAGTTTCAACTTTTCGAGATCTACAACTTTCATTTTGTCCGTTTCTCCAACCGAGGTTGTTTTTAAAATTCAAATTTGAAAAATTTAAATGTACTTTTCGTTGACAAGATGATTTCAAATCAAAAAGTTATCATCTACAAAGTTTTATAACTTTTTGAGATCTAAATTTTTCATTTTGGTCGTTTCTCCATCTGAGGTCATTTAAAAAATTCAAAATTCAAAATTAAGAAATTCAAACATACTTTTTGCTAGCAAAATTAATTCAAATTAAAAAGTGTTCAACTATGAAGTTGTATAAATTCTCAATATCTACAAAGTTTATTTTGGTTGTTTGGTCATTTATTCATCCGACATGATGATTCTAACATTATTCATAAATCTTATATGTCTCTTGTAGTTTCATGAACTAAAACTACAAGAGAAACATGTAATAAGATTTGTGAATAAATTTACTTTTACTTTGTCATATGAATAAATGACCAAAATAAATATTGTATATCTTGATGAGTTAAACAACTTTATAGTTAAAAACTTTTTTATTTGAAATCATTTACTGCTTCAAAATATGCTTTCACAATTTTCTTTGCCGAGTGTAAAAAGAAACACTCACAAAAAGGCCTCGTTGCCGAGTATAAAAAAACACTCGGCAAACAAAGTCTTTTTCCAAGTATTTTTGGTTTGGCATGTGGAGTCCTTTTTGAAGACAAAATAGGAATACATACTACTCCCTCCATCCCAAAAACAAATCGTTTTAGAATTTTAAGAACACGTTATTTAACCATCCGTCTTATTCAAAAATTTGAATAAATATTATTTATCTTATTATGACTTATTTTATTATTAGAAATACTTTAATAATAATTTGTTTATTTTATAATTTATACAAAATTTTTAAATAAAACAAGTGGTCAAACACGATATCTTAAAGTCAAAAAATAACACTCTTTTGAACGAGGGGTAGTACCTAAGAGCATCTCCAAGAGTATCCTAAATTTTGCTTCTAAAAACTTGTTGTTTTATCTCCTAAATATGTTTTGAGAGGAATAAAAGAGGTCATCTCCAAGAGTATCTAATATTTAGCCCCTAAAACGTCAAATTTTGTGGTCCATGTGATATTTTCTTCTTGGCATTTTTCCGTGAAGTAGCTTCCCGTCACATCTACTCGCCGCCAGAGCCCGGTGCATTTGCTGCTAGGATTATCTGACCGGGAAGCAGTGGATGCATGTGAGTACTACCCACTTCCAGCGCCATGGTCGCCACCGCAGATGGTGCGACGAACATCTACATGGCTCGACCTCGAGGCCGCATCCAGCAGGTATGACTGACATGCCGCCACGCGTGGCGGTGACCATGGCCGTGGTCATGGGCTCTCGGCCATCAGCACCCGCGCATGAGCATGTGGTAGCCGCCCGTAGCCGGAAGTGCTGCTCCCGCGGTCAAGCTCCTCGGCGTGTCCGGGCGTTCAGGTCAATTGCATCACGGAACCCTCGCCCAACTCCTTCATGTTGCCGTAGCCCAACTCCTCCCAGCTGCCGTTGGCCTCCTCCCAGCCGGCCGTGCCTCCTAGCAGGCAGGCAAACGACGAAGGATCAAGCGATCTCTAGTATACGTCTGCGATAAAGGAGATGGCAGGATGACGGCGGGAAGAAAGAAGTCACAGCGCGGGATGTGTGTATCCACGCGACGGAGGAGACGCGTAAAGTTACGCGGAAGGAGCGAGGATTTACCAAGTGCCTAGATATTAAAAGAAAGAATTAGGAATTGTTGGACAGGGATTTTTTCTCTTCTTTCTAAAATCTAAGGATTAGAAAGGAATTTAGGAAACTCTCGGAGACGCTCTGATACTAGTGCGCGTCCACGTCACGGCTTCAAGGAAATATGCGACAGCTACACCTGCCACATACTGTAGTAGGATGGGCATGTCCACCATGATGGGTCTTGTACCTGCGGGCATGCAGTGTCCTAGGCTTTCCATCTCTGTGACCTAGGCGCTGTCAACTGCTAGCCTTAGCTCCCCTTACCCAGCTGTTCCTGCTAGCCAGCGTCCGTCGTCACTGGCACCGCTGACCACCTCGCGACCAGATCCAAAACATCATCTTGCGATTCCAGTCGATTCCTCGACGCCGCACGTCTCGCCTGGACTGCAACACGGCGTGGACGACATCGCGAGCCGATCGACGTGCGTGGGCGACCTGGACGACAGCGCGGCCGCCGGGCGTGGGGAGCGAGAGGCAGCAGCGCAACACGCGTCGATCCGCCGGCCGTGGGCGGCCTGTCGCCTCCTCGCCGGAACGCGCGGAGAGGGGCGCGCAGGGGAGGGTCGCCGGCCGGGAAGGAGCTCGACATCGCCGAGGACATCGACCTAAGGTATGTATTGTATATGTAGCGTATCTCCAGTTTGGTGGTACGTTGCTTTAATAAGAGAATAACTAGATCTAGAGTCGAGCTACTACTACACTTTGCTTTAATAAGTAGTAATGCCTCCTCAACATGTACCTTAGCTTGATCTGATTGCAGAAAGGACTGGGTGCTTGCTTTCATCTATTAGGGTCTCAACGTAGGAATTTCATAGGCAGTTAGGAAAAAGACAGGAAACATGAAAAATTCCTGCATTCCGAAGGCGGCCTTAATTTGTTCATCAGATTTTCAAGTAATTTGTGAAACTTGGGATTGACATCTTCTTCTTATTTTTGGCAGTGCCCACTATGATTTCAACAATCAAGACGTTGATTTGCATTGTAAGGATCGGCTGTTTGCTGTCTGCCTTGGTTTCACTTTTTATTTACCCTGTAGATGCTGAAACCAGTGATATCAGTGTCACTGTCTACGGGTAAACACTTGATTACTTCTTTTATTCTTTCTTTTATAGCTTTGTACCGGTATTAGTTTACTTCAGCTTGTTTATAATTTCATGTATTCAGGTTGTCATGGATGATGTCGGCACTTGAAATGCTACTATCCTTCGGGTTTCTGCTGGTTCTGGGGACAGCAAACCCGTTGCCGCACAACCGCCTTGTCTTCTGTGCCCTGGTAATCCTTTTCGAATGGGTATATACTCTTGCTCCTTTTCCTTTTTATTGATTATAAATTCTTGATCTTTCTGCTATACACATGTATACACCCAGCACAACTGCTTTAAAATACTTGCCTTTTTTTTTGAGTCCGCAGATATTGGCTTTCCACACCATGGGCATTGCCATTTCGACTGTTTCAGTCACCCTTGCTGCAAGGCGCTGTAGTGTTTTTGGGTCGCCATACAAAATGACAATGGTGTATGGGCTCTTGTGAAGAATTTGCGCCATCCACCTGCTGCCAACAATCAGCACTGAATACGTCCTTATGCAGGTAAGCCACTGCCTACGTACTGAGTTCGCTGGCTCATGACATGAGCAATGAATTAATGTTTATGTTCTTTTCGCTAGCCAATACATTGTGCGAGTTTAAACAGTTATTGGTATTTTGTAAAACCTTTGTTCTTATATGTCTCGACTCTAGTTACATACTTAATTGTATCTCCTAGCTCGACTCTAGTTATCCTCTAGCTAGCATGTCCATCGTTCCAGGCATATCCTTGGATGTCTATGCTGTTTTTTTGGTTCCCCTGATATTGTAAATTTAATATAATTAGGCAACCCAGTCTAAATTAAAGCTGATATGACACCTTAGTTATTTTTGAGTGTTTATTTCTGGGTAGTATATTAATTTTGTTTTCAAACAAGTAAGACAATAATTCATCTGGCCTGCTAGGTAAGGTAACATCCTTTTCCAGCCCTTGACATGTTTGGGGAGTATATGGTCAACATGAGGTATATTTTCTCAGTACATATAGGGAGCCATGCATAACTAATCTTCTCGATCAAAATGAATCAAGCACAGGTTAGTACAATGTGTTTTGCTGTGATTTATTTTGTCATATTTTTTAAGCAGAGCCTTCAGTTTAGCTATGTGAATATGCCTATAAATTTCTATACGCTTTGAGTTGCCACAAAGAATCCGAAGAAAATACCGGTCGAATTCTCACAGAATGGCTAGTACTATAATTATATTGATGGTGCTTTATATTTCTTTATTCATTTTCTGCAGGGATTTCAGGCCTGTCTAGACCCCCTTTATAACGGAGCTTGGCAAACAGATGGGGTTTAGTCTTTAATTTGTTGAATATTGCAGCCAGTAACTTCAATTCAAAATCGAGGATGTTCAAACTTCAACTCTCAATGGGCTATCTTTTCCATTCAATTCATTTCATATAAAATAGGGAAAATTTGCTACAAGACATGCAAAGTGACCTCTATTTGCTAGTGGACATGCAAAATTTGATGATTTGCTGGGGGATACTCTGGTTCTCTACAAATTTGCTGGTGGACACTATGCCTAATGAGATATTTCTATAAAATAGATATAAAATCATATAAGTGCCCAAAAATTATACTTTAAAATAATCTACACTCTACATGATGAGAACTACATAGAAAAATATTGTTTTGCGCTAAAATAACCATTTTATCCCTCTTAATAAATAGACAAAGTTAACCATGGTTAACTTGTTAATATGTATGTATGACATTAAAAATCTTTAACAAATCACAAAATGTGTACGCCACCAAATCTTGACTGTGCTAAAAATATTAGCTCAAAATAGTAAAGTTTGTATTGGTATATTTAGCATGATTGAGTTATAGATTTATCTTCTGCCAAGCTTAATTGTTATACTAAACTTTGTTATTTGGAACTGATATTGTGAACATAGTCATGATTTGGTGTCATACACATTCTATGATTTTTTTTTTCAAGAACTTTTGTGTTCTACAAATGTATGAACGCATTAAAAATGGTTAACTTTGTATATTTATGAAGAGGGGTAAAATGGTTATTTCAGCGGAATACAATATTTTTTCTTTGTAATTCTCACCATGTAGAGCGTAGAAGATTTTATACTATAATTTTTGGGCACTTATATGATTTTATATCTATTTTATAGAAATATCTTATTAGGCATAGTGTCCACCAGCAAATTTGTAAAGAAACAGAGTGTCCACCAGCAAATCATCAAATTTTGCATGTCCATTAGCAAATAGAGGTCACTTTGCATGTTCTATAGCAAATTTTCCCTATAAAATATATCTTGGGTCTACTTGGAAAACCTCTGGTATCTCGGACAGCTGCTGCTGAGAACACTGGATTCTAAATGGATGTCTTACAAGTTCTGCATTTAAAGAACTCTCTTTAGTTGGTCAGTATCTTGGTCAGGGCAAAATTTAAGAGTCATCATCTTTTCAGCTTCAGCTGTTTTGTCGCTTTTTATAAGTAGATAGGATCTTGTCTGTGCTGGATAATATATGCTGGAGTTCATGTTCAGAAAATAATCCAGTTCTGAGTGTAGTACCAATAATGTAGTACCATGGAACCAGTTCTGAGTTATCATCTTTGCAGCTGTGTGCTGCTGCTTGTGGGTTGCGCTTGCGCAATGCTCAAGGAACCCGCTTTTTCAGCTGTGTGCTGCTTGTGGCATGCTTCATAAAACTGCTTCTTTTCTATCTTTTCCCCACTTTTTAAATTTCACGCACATTGTTTCCTAAGCTTGTTGTTTCTTGCTGCTTTTGGCTGTTCGGAAGCCTTATTGACAATTCTTCAATCGAAGTTTCTCTTCATTCCATATGAACCGATTACTTACTTTGACACCCCCCCCCCCCCCCCCCCCCCCCATCTAGACAAGCAACATTGTTATCATTCGATAATTGGATGTAAAAGTGTAAAGCCGCTGCTCTACGTAAGGTATTTTAGAGGCACTACACCACAGCACCATCTAGGTGGGTACAACACTATTTGCGGATCTATGGACTAGTCATGGAATATACTGTGCCGGTGAGAGTGAATAATATTAATGGACAGTTTTTTTTTTTAAGGTAATGGAACAAAGTTCCATATTAATGGACAGTTAAGACTTATACCGTGCCGGATGGTACGATGCGGTACACAATGCAAAGCAATATAATCCACATATTGTGGGCATACTATGTCATATGTGCATGTTACTATCTAGATCTGCTACTCATAACATGTCTGGTAGTTATAACCGGTGGAAAAACACTGAGGCCTAATTTACAAACTCCAATTCTGCCAGGATTTCAGACTTTTCTCTGGGTGGCTAACCATGGGGATGGTGGCTAATTCATGGGGATGTCAGTCAGTCAGCTTAGTTACCATCTTAGCTATTTATTGAGGCTTTCCAACCCTGAGTTTTGCTTCCCCTTCTTTCAAAGTAGGTCTGATACAAGAGTTAATGGGAAAGACTTAAGACATAATTAAGGTGTGGTCCTACTAACGAAATTTTGAAATGCGCTCGCGCTTGGCACTATTGCGGTTGGTAATATATATGAACTCTCGTAGAAGTTAATTTTTAGATGTGGTCTAAGAGCTGGAACAGTGCTCGATTCTAATGGAGAGTTATAGGACCTTAAATCGTTTTTCTGCCACCGTGGACTCCATAGTGGACGACGGAAGGCTTGGATGCTCCGTGAGGCAGCGATGCTTGACCGCCTCTTGCGTGATCCATGCAGCTGCTTGCTCAAAAAATTATCCGCATGCGAGACAATGGCTGTAGCGTAAGCGCCTTCAACTTTTTTTTTTTTTTGTGTTGTAGATTAAACTCATAGAGACGCAATATTTTCTCTTTCCATCTAAATGCAGGAGTCTTTACATTGTACATGCTCTAATACTCCAATTGTTCCTAGAAAAATCTCTACAGTGGCGCCAGTTAAAACCTTGTTTTTATTTATTTTAATTCGAAATTAGTTCACAATATTAATAAAAATACCACTCGGTTCATATAAACCCCATATCTTTCCCGTTCTGATCGTATAGTGACGCGTAGGATAGTTCTATAAGCTTTTAAACTAATTTTTCCACTGTTGGTGTACAGTTCTAATTGTAATTCTTGTTTGTAATGCATGATTGGATCCACCATGTGATTGTGTGGTGATTTGTTGTAATCGAGTATAGATGGTGAGCAGTACTACGATGATCCACCAGCAGGGAAATTTTGATCAATGTAAGTATAGCATGAGATTATTCTTATTGTCCTATTCATCCAAATCATATTATTCATGTATGCATGTGCCCACATAGTTTTATCCCTAGGTATTTTGATACCCTAATTCCTTATTACCATAGGAAATTGCATCTGGGTAGTTGATGCTAGTGCAAATTATAATCATGAACTGTTAACATTGATTAATGGAATATGCAACAACAAAATAAAAAATGTTTTTAGCAACGTGGATATAAAGGTAGCATTTGGCTTTTACATATGATGCTCTTGTTCTCCTAAGGACTTATCTGTAAGTGAATCCCTAGGATTTACAGTACAACCATGAGTGATATATATGGCTTTGGCTTTGGCTTTGGTTCAGTAGAAGGACCTTTTCTAACTAGTTAGTGGTTACTGAAAGACAAAAGAGGTTTGCCAAGATGAGTATCACTACTGCAATAAACTTAACAGAGGCGGGCACATTTTATTTTTTGAGGCGGACAAAGGCATCCATCTCCGTTTAAATGTTACGGTTAATCTGTGAACTACCATGGCGATTGCCTAGCTTGCCCGCCTTACAAATGCCACCTGCGATTAATGGATTAAAAAAACAAAAAATCTAAGAGCCAGTCATTGATCAATTATAAACCCATCGGCAAGCCCGTTTCCACCACTGTGAACCGCAGTGCTAGCACCCTCCACCAGATCCACTGAGTCACCACTCGCAAAGGCGCGCACTGGTAGGACCTCGATCTCGCCAGGAGAAGCCACCACCGTCTGCCATCGTTGACCACCTGGAGTAGAGAGAGAGAGAGAGAGTATATGTAAGATGTCTGTCTGCGGCCACCATGCTATTGTCGCCTTGGATCCAGATCTGGATCTGCAAGGAGACTAAGTATGAGAGAGGGAGACAGAGAGTAGAACAAGAGAGGAGACCTACTTGAGGGTGGAGCTGGCTGCTGGGTCTCCCTCTCCGCACCACTGTGAGGCAGTGGTGAAAGTCTCTAGTTTGGTTTTGGCAATTGATAAAACCTACCTACTAACCTAATTGCTAAGTGTGTAGCCAAAGAACGATTAGTGGGAGGTGATGTGATGATCAAGTGGAGATCAAGTCAAGAATTTGTGAAAAAGCAAAGGATCAAAAAGCTAAAGGTAAAGGTATAACTATATGGCTCTTTAGTTTGGTGATCAAGGCACTTAGTGAGTACGATCACATTTAGGATAGTTGGCCGGACTATTAAGAGGAGAATTATTTCGTAAACCCGGTCAGCAAGTGGTCTAGGTGCATACTAGTTGCATACACTTGAAACTAACCTAGAGTGACTAACTCCGCCTTGAAAACGTGCTTAAAACTTGCTAACATTTGTGTCTAAGAGTGTGAAACACTTAGATGTTAGCCTATAAGAGTAAGGACGGCGAGAAAGGCTTAGAAGTACACTCAGATGTGCATTGGACACTAGGAGCGTCAGGTGGGTGTGCACCGGACGCGTCCAGTGCGCATCTGACCTTTTTGGAACCTCTCTGAGTGAGCACCGGACGCTGGAACAGTAACTCTACCGCGCCCGGTGACTCCTAACGAGCGTCCAGTGAATTCTTTGCTAAACTAACACGGAGTGAGCACCGGACGCTTCCATTTGGAGCTCTCTGGATGCTCTCTGCGTGGACACCGGACGCCGGCATTGGAGCGTCCGGTGTGACGGCTTCGCGTCCGGTGCTAGCGCGCGCAGTGAAGAAATTCAAACGGCTAGTACACGTGTCAGCGGGCGATGCACCGGACAACCACCGGACGCGTCCGGTGCGAACTTATTAAGGAGCGTCCGGTGTGCACGATTTCAGAGTAAAACGGCTAGATTTTTGAGCATGTTTATAAATAGGAGTGTGGCTGGCTTGGGGCACCCCTCTTGCGCATTTTGATCTTCCTAAGCCTCTTGTGATCTTAGCACACTCCCTCCAACTCTTTCCCTTTGATTCAACTCAAGATTTTGATTGAGAGAGAGTGATTCAAGTGTAGTAGTCATCATCTTGCATGCTAGTGCACTTGGTGGCTTGATGGCGGAGTAATTCTTGTTACTCTTGGTGATTGCCGTCACCTAGCCGGTTTGGAGGAGAAGGTGTGGAGAAGCTTGGTGATTGTGCTTGCTCACACTGGTGGATTGTGAGGGGTTCGTGCCTACCCCAGGCGGAGTGCTCAAAGGTAACTTAGTGGATTGCTCGTGTCATTGAGTTACTTCCTCCGTGTTAGATCCTTGTGGTGCCTTGTGTGGGCTCGGTGTGTGATACCGATTAGCCACCGGACCACCGGCTGAAGTCGACACAACGGGGACGCAACGTGCCGGCAAGCACGTGAACCCCGGGGAAGAATCAATTGTGTTGGCTTCTTTGGACTTCATTGTGCTCCTCACCATCGTGTGAGTGATTTGTTGATTTCCCGGTGATTGGCAAATCAACACAAGGCAAAGGTATAACAAACAAGCTCCTCTCCTCTACTTTGTACAAGTTAGCCTTTGTAGCTAGTTGCTCTTGTGCTTATTGTTGCTTGCTTGGTGCTTAGTTAGTTGAGTGGCTTAGTAAGTATAGAAACACTAGAATTGTGTAGGTGGCTTGCCTAGGTTAGTTGTTGCATTAGTTTTGCACATTTCGTCATTTGTCATACTAACCTTGTGCTTAAGTGCTTTGTAGATTTTTAATTTATGCTATTCACCCCCCTCTAGCCATATTAGGACCTTTCAAGTGGGCCATCGCACGTGTTTGCGCCACTGGGAGGAAGCTGGCCAGCTTGCGTGCCGCTGGGATGCCGCATGCTAGGGCCGAAACGTTGGGGCAGGGCCGCGGTGGAGTCACAACCACTCAGCTTTGGGCACCGCCAAGAGAGAGAGATGGCTGAGAGAGAGAGAGAGCAAGTGGAGAGGAAACTCCCAAGTCCTAAATATAAGTGGGCTAGGATTTACGAGGTTGTTCGGTTAATGATTTTCCAAGGTAGTTACATTACAAAACCTATCTCGGTTAATACTTATTAACCAAGAGTTACTTTACAGTACTCGCCTCGGTTAATGTATTAATCGAGGCAAATATGTTATAATGCCTGCCATGATTAATACTTATTAACTGATGTAGTTATTTTATATTGACTGCCACAGTTGATGTATTTACCGAGGCAGTTATTGGCCTGCCTATCCTGCCTCGAATAACTAAGGCGGCCACTCGGCTCTGAGGCCATTTTGGAAATGCTGCACATAAGATTTTATATAGTAATGTATAGTGCGACCTCTTTTCCTATGTGTATTCCTTCGCGTGTGGGCGATATCGAAAGGGGCTCTATATCCTACCAAAGAAACCTACCGGCCACTGACTTGTTAGACGAACTATTAACTTCGTAGTGAACCCTGCCGGCTTTTCTTGGAGGTTGGTCAAGAGGTTAGCTATCTTGGGCGTAAGGATAAATCATGACTTATGAGTAAGGTGTACAACCTCTCTGTAGAGTGTTAAAAATTGGTATATCAACCGAGCTCGTGGTCATGATATATAGTGCATGTGTACATTTATATTGAGCTGTTTATGGTGGCTTTGTTGAGCGTAGCATTATTGCCCATATTTGGGTCCATATATATAATTTACTTATTAATCTTTGTTGTTTGCTACAATGAATATGATTTGTTAGAGTGAATATAATAATATAATATATATAATAAGATTGCTTAACCAGGAATAAATTCCTGCCTTCTCAGGGCCTTAGCCACTGTTCACGGTGTCCAATATCCGTGGCCCCCATCGTCAAACTGAAAAAAAATCCATCGTCAAAGTGAAAACAAAAGAAAATAAAGGCCCATGCACCTTGCCAAAGAAAATCACCCTCCCACCGGCCGTCAGGTAAAAACAAACCAAGAAAAAAAGGCCCGGCAGTACCCACGCACCTTGCCATAGTCGCCTCGCTTCTCCTCGCCCCTTCCGCCAGGACCTTCGTCTCCCTCAGCCGCGGCGATCTGCCGCCCGGCCCTTCCTCCGGCTCCGCGAGGGGATCCTTCGCCTCTTCCTCACCCCCAGCTATGGTGCGCACAGATGCCGCGACCGTCCCTAGCGGTGGCTGCGCGGGCCAACCTACACCGGACAGCCGTCGATAGCGACGGTGCTTGGGGCCGGCCAGACCCGGGGCACACACGCCATGTCTGCCGCTAAGCATGGGTTTCCCCATGTCTACCTCGCTGCCGTCCTCGACTACTCCGCCACCGGTCTCGCACTTAAGGTTTGTGCACCTCTTCCTGGATCGACCTACCTTTTTCTCGATTTGGATCGGATTGCTGCGCCCTTGTGGATTTGGTTCTTGCTCCCAAATCGACAGCACACTAATATGAGCCCACGGTTACACATACTGCCGTTGCTTTTCCGTGAACTGTCGCCAATCTTCCATGGCAGATGACATAGTACATGCTGTTAAATTTTGATGCAGTCCAAGGTAGATTAGAAATCAAGACTGAGATTTAATCTCACTGATTCATCCTCTTTTTCATCTTGAATGTACTGCTTGGCATAAGAAACCACGATTCGACGTCGTTCTACAGTGGTTTTGCTAGCTTTGTCATTTCTTTTACATGTTGTAGGGAGGAGTTTCTGCAATTATTTCTAGGAATTGTGCCTTGCAGGATGCGTGTAACAAATAAAAGCGTGTATTTGCGTTTTCCAATATGTTTTTACCATCAGTTCTATCATTTACGAAGATGACGAGCAAACAAAACCACAAGGCTGGGATCCTACGGCCAACAGCCCAACCTGGAGACTTCATGTTAAAGTAAAACAAATTCAATTGCTTAACCATCCAGAATGTCTCTTATGGCAGTAGTTATGTTTTATACCTACCATTTGGAAAATAATAAAAGATCTTGCAAGTGCATACATGTCTTAGGCAAAAGACACAAAAGTAATGCCTTTCCATACTAATGATTTAAACATTAATCTTAGATCTAGCGATCTATTTGTACTAGGCCTGCTTAATGTGCCTTACACCTGCTAAAATGTGCCTTACACATTCTTTCTCAGTGGGTGCTACATCAACTAAAGTAAGTAATTGCTTCGCTATATTTTTTTTACTGCAATTTACTTATATTCATAAATGTGCCTTGCAGATTCTGCACCTGTGGGTTCTACGACTATTAAAGTAAGTGATTGCTTTTGTAAGCATTTTTTCCTGATTCTTCTAAAGTAATCATGTCCTCATCGCCCACCCATATGGTACCATGTATAGTGTACTAAGCTGCGGAAAGATAATGGTAGGCTCTGTAGCTACAGGTTAGACTCTTGCTTGTGTTTATATCTATGTATGAAATATCTCAGTTCACCTTTAGTATTTCGTTATACATTTCCCTTTTCTAAAATTCAGTTAATTCGCTTCTTCAGCACCTGTAGGACTTGGCGAGTAGAGGGCTATCTGTAGCCTCTTTTCCCTGGGACAGCCTGAAAGGGTAGATGGCCTTCACCAAGGGTGTACCTTACATAAACATCTTATATTCAAATCCCTTGCTATTCTTGCAATGGAGTAGCTATGGCCAGAATGCAATCAAATCATGACCGTAATGATATAATGATCTAAAAGTGCTTGAACCGATTTTCCCCCGATTCGTTAGGCACGATTACAGGTTGTGCTGCACATGCAGTCTTTGTCTTTTTTTCTGCAACATCGAAGCAGCATGATTTGCCTCACTTAATTTACATGGTAATGCATTTATTATATTGATTTAATTTCCCTTAAAAAGTTATCATGTGAATGTCATAGAATGAAGTCTCAGGTTTATGGAAAAAGGAAGTATGCCTAGAGCTGAACATGTATTCTTTACAGAAATGTTTTAAAATTAGTACAATATTTATCTGTGTTCGTAATCTCAATATTTTTATGTATATATTATGTTGCTGCCCTTGGCTATATCTGACATTTTCTCAATTGTATGATTAGATTTATTGACCTAACATATTACAGTGTTTTAGCAATATTTTTTTGTTTTATCCCATTTGTAGTATTAAGCATTCTGTTGATTTAGTTTACCTTGTTTGTTCGCCGAAATGTCTTTTCTTTTTTTACCACAAACATGTGGCTCACTATGTAGCATGAGCATGTCCAAGTTAATTGGACTTCAGTTCTGACTCCTGACCTTCATCTTACTCTTGCAGAGAAACCTTATGTGTTGATGAGTTCATGTTCTCTATTTTGGGAGATGTGGCGAGATTGGGTCCTAATTTTTTTTGTTTCTTCTAATGTTTGCAACCACCTCAATTTTAGATATTAATAATTTGTATAATATGTTACCTTATTGAGTTGCCAACCCCTAAAATAATACTTAGTGTCAGAAACAACGAGTGAGATAGTTTGATGTTTTTCTCCTCTCTGTCCTGAACGTATGGTTACTCCTTCATGGTTTTTTATTGTGTCTTATCACCTTCTAAATTTCCAGGTTGGTAATTTCCCTCCAATATATTGTCTCTATGATTAATTGCTTTTTTAAGTGGAGTCTATTTTATTTTTAAAATACCATATCTTTGTTTTCACAGACCATAATTTTTTTCATTGCAAATATTTTTTTATGTATTTATGTTTCCTAAGTTGGGTCTACTCATTGTTGACATGAAGGCAAACAATCAAATAGTTCAAGATTAGTTGCTTCAGGGTAATTTGTATCGTACTATTTGTCCACGTGCACCAAAAGACGGCGCAGCGTAGCGCGCCCATGGTACTAGTATGGTATAAATCTTTGCCATGTTTGCAACATATGCGGAAGCTGAGATATACTATTTTTATTTTGTCATATAAAAAACAGCTCAATAAACCCGTACATGCACTATATATTATATATAACGACGAAGAGATCAAACTGGATTGAAATATGAGCATATTGCATGCGTTGGTCAGTATTTTTACTCGCACAGTTTATTTTTTGTGGCAGCCACGATGGCATCCATCCTTGGTATAGTAGCAAATAGCGGTGTCCCAGCAGCACCAGCACTTATGGTGAACTAGGCATGTATTGCTTATCGGCACGGAATGGTAGCAAGTACGTCCCTGGTGGAATATTAATTTTCACACGGATCTCGTCACCACCACCTATATCATCAATCCGCTGGCCTGTTAATTTATCCAAGATTTAAAATTATTAAGCCGTCATCGAATATGTCATAGTAATTAGAGTAGCCTACTTGTCATCTAAATCTGATTAGCTATAGGCATATATAAAACCCATAAATTAAATAAATTAGATAAAACAGCTGAAACATATATAAGATTTGTATTACTTACATTGCGCAAGATTTGCAACACAGCCGAGGAGGAGGAAGGAAAGCAGAACTATTGTCACTAGTAGAGAGCAGACTTTTGATCCACTGCCGATTTTGGCTTTAGTATCGGAATTTTTTGCGTCCGGGAAGAAAGAAATCTTTAATCCCAGCTAGATATAGCAGCCGGTACTAAATCCTCCTTCCCAACGGCTCGCAACGGGTAGGGAGCTTTTAGTCCCGGTTGGTGATCAAAACCGGGACTAAAAGTCTATCTTTAGTCCCGGTTTTGATAATCAACCGGGACTAAAAGTTTAACCATGGTTTATGGGCAGAACCGGGACTAAACCTTAACTTTTAGCCCGGGTTTGTAGCCTAAACCGGGACTAATGTTCTTCCCTTCCAATTTAAACCTTTTCTTCCCCCGAGCCCGAGGCCCCGAGCCATTCATGCTTGTTCTTGCTTCTGCTCGTGCATGTTCTTACTTCTTCTCAGCTCAAGTGTGGAGCTTGGCTAGGTTACTCCTCTAACTTTTTCAATTCTACGGTTGCAAAGGTTACTATCTTTATTCTCTCTTGTTTAATCACTAGGATATTTCTATGGTTATTTCTCCAATAATTTGTATTTCAAGGTCAAAATCACTTGATATTTCTTCAATAATTTATATCTCAAGCTCAAAATCACTTGATAGTTTGTATATTTGGTTGAAGAAAGATTTATAGTATGCATAGCTCACATTTGTTACTCAAATGTTGTATGTATATATTTGTGATTTAAATTTTAGGAGTTTTATTTTTTGTTTCACTTGTTAAAATACATTATTAGGAATTTAAGTGCTTTACAAATTTGAGTCTAGAGAGTAAAGAGTAGATGACGAATGCTTCTGGGTCATCGGCCTATCATCGGGTTCAAAAGAGGCTGAGACCAGACCTCCCTCTCATTGAGTGCGGCGAGTGCAAGAAAAAGAATGTGCTTGAGTTTCGAGTGAAGAAGGAGGGTCCCAACAAGGGGCGCATCTTCTGTAAGTGTCCAGATCGTAATGTGAGTTACTCCATCGCATTTGATGATTATATATAATAAATTATGTATTTTTTTACTAAACTTATGTATTTTTGTCTTAATTTCAGTGGGATGGCAGTGGATGTCCAGGGTGGTACTGGAAAGAAGAGTATGCCAAACACGTGTTTGGAACTCTTGCAGAGGCGGCTGCAGTGGGTGATGAGCTAGCTGATGAGGCACTGAGCCCGCGAACGAAGACCATTGATGTTGAATAGACGAATGATTTGTCTGTTTTAGTTGAGATCGGTCGTGATATGCTTAGGCTGTTGAAGTGTATTTTAGGTTTAATTAGTTTAGTGCTAGTTGTGACTGTCTACATTGCAGCGAGGCTTCCATAAATTAATTAATGTCCAGTATTGTGATATATGTTCGTTTGTCTTGTAATGTAGATGAGTCGGCATTGGATGTACAACACTGATCGTCGCTCCAAAGATTTCATTGAGGGCGTGCATATTTTCTTAAATGTGGCCGAGTCAAACAAGTGGGATGGATTCATGTGCTGCCCATGTGCTGTATGTAAGAATTTGAAGGAATATTCTTGCTCAAGGATTCTTCATTCTCACTTGCTCAAGTCGGGTTTCATGCCAAACTACATCTGCTGGATCAAACACGGAGAAAGAGGCATTATAATGGAAGAAGATAAAGAAGAACAATGGGACGATGGTGACACTATTGCTGACTATGGTATATTAAACAATGATATTCCAATGGAGGAAGCTGAAGAAGAGGTATCAGCACAAGATGATCCCGTTGATGATCTTGCTCAGGCTATTTGCGATGCAAAGAGAGAATGTGAAAGTGAAAAGGAGAAGATCAAGTTCGAGCGTATGCTAGAGGATCACAAGAAGTTGCTATACCCAACTTGTGACGCAGGACAGAAAAAAATTGGGTAGCACACTAGAGTTGTTGCAATGGAAGGCAAAGAATGGTGTATCCGACAAGGGATTTGGGGAGTTGCTTATAAAAATAAAGAAGATGCTTCCAAAGGATAACGAATTACCAGCCACTACCTATGAAGCCAAACAGGTTGTCTGCCCTCTGGGATTGGAAATCACAAAGATATATGCATGTCCTAATGATTGCATCCTCTACCGTGACGAGGAGTACGAGGAGTTGGATTCTTGCCCGGTATGCCATGCATCACGATATAAGATCAGGCGAGATGACTCTGGTGATGTTGAGGATGAAAGAACCAGAAAGAAAATCCCTGCCAAGGTTATGTGGTATGCTCCTATAATACCACGCTTGAAACGTTTGTTCAGAAACAAAGAGCATGCAAAATTAATGCGGTAGCACAAAGAAGACCATAAGATAGACAATATGCTGAGACACCCGGCTGATTGGTCTCAATGGAGAGCAATCGATTGAGAGTTCCCAGATTTTGCAGGGGACGCAAGAAACATAAAGTTTGCTTTAAGCACGGATGGTATGAATCCTTTCGGGGAGCAGAATAGTAGTCATACCACTTGGCCTGTTACACTGTGTATCTATAATCTCCCTCCATGGTTATGCATGAAGAGAAAGTTCATTATGATGCCCGTGCTAATCCAAGGACCAAGGCAGCCTGGCAATGATATCGATGTGTACCTGAGGCCACTAATTGAAGAACTACTGCTTTTGTGGAACAAACCAGGTATACGTGTTTGGGATGAGCACAAACAGGAGCACTTTGACCTCCGTGCATTGTTGTTCGTAACAATCAATGATTGGCCTTCTCTAAGTAATCTTTCAGGACAGTCAAACAAGGGATATACGAATCACCCTGTAAGAAAGAAAGGCAAGTATTTTAAAGGTAAGGCGGACCACAAGTCCAAGCCTATCAACCGCACCGGTGAGGACGTACTCGATATGGTCAAGGACGTGAAAGTAGTCTTCAGAAAGGGACCTGGCACTGAACCCGCTCCGAACAACGCTAGTGGTCATGCACCTATGTGGAAGAAGAAGTCCATATTTTGGGAGCTGCCATATTGGAAAGTCCTAGAAGTCCGCAATATGATTGACGTGATGCACCTAACAAAGAATCTTTGTGTGAACCTGCTTGGCTTCATGGGTGTGTACGGGAAGAGCAAGGACACACCTGAAGCACGAGAGGACCTCCAGCGTTTGAACGAGAAGACAGCTGATGGACGCCAATACTTAGGACCTGCTAGTTACAGTCTTAGCAAAGAAGAGAAGGAGAGCCTGTTTGAATGCCTAGACAGCATCAAGGTACCATCCGGATAGTCCTCAAATATAAAAGGTATAATAAACGTGCCAGAGAAGAAATTCCAAAACTTAAAGTCCCATGACTGCCACGTGCTCATGACACAATTGCTTCCAGTTGCATTAAGAGGAATTCTACCTCCAAATGTACGTCTAGCCACCGTGAAGCTATGTGTATTCCTCAACTCAATTTCTCAGAAGGCAATCAATCCTCTAGATCTTGCTAAGCTACAGAATGACATGGTTCAGTGGCTTGTCAGCTTCGAGTTGGTTTTCCCTCCATCCTTCTTCAATATCATGGCGCACCTCCTAGTTCACCTGGTCAAGGAGATTATTATTCTAGGTCCTGTGTTCCGACACAACATGTTCCTCTTTGAGAGGTTTATGGGAGTCCTAAAGAAATACGTTCACAACTGTGCTCGGCCAGAAGGAAGCATCGCGAAGGGCTACGGAACCGAGGAGGTCATTGAGTTCTGTGTTGACTTTATTCCTGATCTAGACCCAATTGGTGTTCCAGAATCACGACATGAGGGGAGGCTAAGTGGAAAGGGGACACTAGGGAAGAAAACATATATCGGTCAGGGTGACGATTATTTCAATAAAGCACACTACACAGTTCTGCAAAACTTCACCTTGGTGGAGCAATATATGGATAGACACAAGCAATTCCTACTATCACAGTTTCCAAGCAAGTCTGAAGCTTGGATTTCGCGCCATCACATGGAATCTTTTAGCGGTTGGTTACTAAAAGAATGTCAGGGTGATGAGAGTATTCCGGAGCAACTGTGTTTGTTGGCTAGGCAACCATCATGGCATATCCTCACATACAAAGTGTACAAGATAAATGGAAATATATTCTACACAGTAGCCCAAGATAAAAGGAGCACCAACCAAAACAGTGGTATCCACATAGATGCCACAGACCCGAACGGGACTAAGCAAACATACTATGGCCGCATAGAGGAGATATGGAAACTAGACTATGGACCTACTTTTAAAGTTCTTTTGTTCAAGTGCCAGTGGGTAAAGGTGTCCGGAGGCGGGGTAACAGTGGACAACCAGTATGGAATGACAATAGTGGATCTCAATAATAGTGGGTTCAAAGACGAACCATTTGTGCTTGCCAAGGATGTCAACCAGGTATTCTATGTCAATGACATGTCTTCGAAACCGAAAAGAGGTAAAAACGATAAGAACCCATTTAGCAATGAGCCAAAGCGTCATATAGTTCTTTCAGGAAAAAGAAACATTATGCGAATTGAAGATAAGACAGACACATCAGAAGATTATGAGAAGGATGATCGAATCCCACCCTTCATGGTCAACAAAGACCCAAGCATCCTATTGAACAATAAAGACACCCCATGGCTACGTCGATTATGATCAAGGGACATATATTTGAAAAAAGTTCACTACTGTGATTGCTTAGAGCGAATTTAGCTATTATGTAATAATTGTGAGACATTAGATCATGAATTTACGTTGAAATAAATTAAAAACAACTTTTCTGTCAAATACCAACCATTTTATTTATATTTGTTGAGCACTACATTTTTGTATTAATGAATTAATGATTATTATCGTATATTACTATTAATATTTGTAAAGAAATAAAGAAATACAGGTAAAAGATTTTTCTTCTGTGTAGTATGCAGTAAAATAAAGCAGGAACCTTTTTATTAAAAAAATTTTGTCAACATTTCCATTTACTATTTAATTAGTAAGGTTTATAAGTATTATAAAGTAAGACAAAAAGAAATGATGCAGTTGGCGGGAGGTGAACAGAAATTTCACTTTTAGTCCCAGTTGTAGGCTGCAACCGAGACTAAAGGTGGGCCGAAATTTACAGGCCCACCAAAAACACACTTTTAATCCCGGTTCCTACCAAGAACCGGGACTAAAAGTCTAAGCTTTAGTCCCGGTTCCTGTTTGGAACCGGGAACAAAAGCTTTAACCGGGACTAAAAGTCTAAGCTTTAGTCCCGGTTCCTGGTTGGAACCGGGAATAAAAGCTTTTAGTCCCGGTTTTGGATCGGACCCGGGACCAAAAATCCCCACCTATATATACTCTCGCCTTCAATCTCGGTCCATCTTCTTCGATTCAGACGCCCTGTCCGCCGTTCGCCCTCGACGCCGCCGCCACCTCTCGGACCACTGCAACCGACGCCGGCCGCCAGTGGCCCACCGGCGCGACGCCCCCCCGCCCACGCGTCGCCCTGACCTGCTCGAGCTCGCCACCGCCTCGCGCGGGATCTCAACGCCCGGCCCGCCACCACCTCGCGCGGGATCTCGACGCCCGGCCCGCCACCACCTCCTCGACCGCCGCACGCAGCCTCCGTGTTGCCTTCCGCCGCCGCGGACTGCCCCTCTGCGGGCCTCGACGCCGGCCCCCACGCGATCCGCCGCCGGCCCTCCCTCCTCTGCTCACCGCCGCGCCCTACATCGCCGAGGTATATACGCTAACGTTTTTTTTATTTAGTTAGTTTGTTTTATTTTTAGTTAGTTAATTAATTTAGTTTAGTTTAGATAGTTTAATTAGTTAATTAGTTAGTAAATTAGTTTTAGTTTAGTTTAGGTTAATATATTAGTAATTAATTAGTAAATTAGTTTTAGTTTAGTTTTTCTAGTTAGTTTAGTTATTAGCTTATACTAATTAATTGTATTATTTTTAGTTAGTTCATTAATTTAGTTTAGTTTAGATAGTTTAATTAGTTAATTAGTTAGTAAATTAGTTTTAGTTTAGTTAGGTTAATATATTAGTAATTAATTAGTAAATTAGTTTTAGTTTAGTTTTTCTAGTTAGTTTAGTTATTAGCTTATACTAATTAATTGTATTATTAATTAGGTTTAGGGGGGTTTAGGGCTAGGGTTCAGTGTTATGGTTGTTTAGGGCTAGTGTTGGGATTTAGTGTTACGGCTAGGGTTTAGTGTAGGGTTTAGGGCTAGGGTTTAGTGTAAGGGTTTAGGGCTAGGGTTTAGTGTTAGGGCTAGGGCTAGGGTTTAGTGTAAGGGCTTAGGGCTACGGTTTAATTAGTGTTAGGGCTAGGGTTTAGGTTTTCTGTCTCTTTTGTTCCACATGCAATATTAACATTAATAATTTTTCTCCTCTAGATGGCTGGAGAAAGAGCCAATATGGAACAAGAAATGATGGACATTATCAACACTGACAGTCAACACTGGCCGGAGGGAGAAGACGACGGGAGTCAGTACTTAGTGGATGATGGGAATGTGCAGCAAGACAATGTTGCAGATAATACTACTGGCGAGGTATTTATTTATTGCGAACACATGGTTACGAAATCATTATATGCGTGGTTAACGATACTTATTAAATATTTGTTTCTTAACTTAATTTTGTAGCCATCTGGAACGACGACATCTACGGGTAAGAGCAAAGGAATCCGGGGCCCGAAGAAGCCATTAGAGGGTCGCTTTGTGATCACAGAGTTCAAATAGTTACAGGCGAACCATTAGGACCACATGCAAAGAAATTCGTGAACCATTGTGGATACCTTGTAAGGGACAGGATCCCGATCAGTGCACGAGAATAGAAGGCAAAGTCTAGTGCTCCTGATGTCAGCTTTGTTTCTGATGTTGACAAGAATCTAGTGTGGAATGATATTCTTCTACATTTCACGCTAGAAACGGATAATTATCCAGAGTTCAACAGCGAAGACTTGAAGTCGCTAGTTAGGCGCTGGGCAATGAAGAAGATGGCCACACAGTTTCAGAGTTGGAAGAAAAGTCTCTACAAGACATATGTGAAGGAGAACAAGACGCCAAATTTTGACTGAGCCACTGGTCCGATCACAAAGTGTAGGCCCTACTGGTATGAATTTGTACAGTACAAGTTATCGGAAGAGGGTGAGACACGGGTCAGAAGGAACATTGAGAATGCTCACAAAAAGGAATACCACCATCACTTGGGATCAGGTGGTTACCCTTCTACCATTCCCAAGTGGGAAAAATTGGAAGCTGATATTTTAGCCAAGGGGCTCATACCAGAATCAGCTGCATGGCCTGTACGTGCGAAACAATGGTTTTTTGGTCATGGGGGAAGTCTTGACCTGCAGACCGGGAAGGTAGTTCATGGCCAGAAACTCGTAGACGCAGCAGAAAGATTGCAATATATTATGCACGCTAAAGAGAAAGGGGTATTCAGGCCGAAGAGAGAGAAGGACGAACTGACATATGCCATTGGCACCGCTGAGTACCCTGGCTGAACCAGAGGCTTAGGACCGGGTGTGACGTGGGAACATGATTTCCCTGAGGACAAAGATAGCTACAGAAGCCATCGAAGAAGGAAGGAAGAGGAGGCAGAGCGGATGCGCAAGTTAGAAGAATATGTTCTCGAGTCACGTGAAGCACCACGTCAGTCTCATGAACGTGAGAAACAACTTGAAGCAAGAATGCAAGAGGAAATAGCAAGGCAGTTGGAATTAACATTGAGTAGACATACATCAGAAGGAGTTAGCCAACCAGAAAATCTTGCAAAAGGCAGTTGTGCTTCTACTGAGGTGCCAAATTAGCAAGATAACGGAGCGTCGCGCTTCCCCGTGGATGATATCACTAATCCACTTACACCGTGTGAGCTGCACATTGCACAGGGGAACTCCACAGTCATGGTTGCTACCGGTATTGTAAACCCGGTAGACCCGACCAAGACACCCACTATCCATGGGAGAAGAATACCACCTGGATATGCTAGCGTCTCGGTGGATAGAGTTACCAAAGGTTTTGGTAATGTGCCTCTTGAAATTGAAGGAGGTGATGGGGAGAAGACACTAGGAGAAGCTGAGAAGACATTCATTGTATGGCGCAAGCGATACATTATTATTCCAGGGGCGACACCGCCGCCTCGTCCTGAAGAACAGAAGCAAAGGCCAAGTCCAATAACCCGTTCCCCAGACCATCAGAGTGCTCTGGGCTGCGAGTACGAAGATGTGTTTACACCAGGCAGGGCGCCATCACCTCCACCAACAGCAAAGCCGTCATCGCCGCCACGACTTCCAACACCTCCCCCACCTACCAAGCCATCTACTAAGAGGCCTCCACCGCAGGTGGTGCAACCAACCCCGCCCGCAAAGAAGAAAGTCAACAGGCAAACAAAGCAACCCATTCCTCAGAAACTGCCCGGTGAAAAGACTAAAGAGGAGTTAGATATTACGGTGAAAAAACAAGTCGCAGATTTTTTCACAAGAAAACCAAAGGAGACAGAAGAGATGAAGAAAAAGAAAGCACAACCGTACTACTATCTACCTCGCGATGCTTTAAGGCAGAAAAGGATGGAGCACGAGAAGAAGTTGAGAGAAGCTAAACAGCCCCTGTCACTATTGGACTATAACCGCTCTCTCACGAAGTCTATTGACAAACAGAAGAAGGCAGGGAAAGATGTTCCGCAACTCGGCAAACAAGACAAGCAAGCAATCCCCCCGCTAATTGTTAGTGATCAGATACCGAATCAATATGGCTCATTTATGGACCGCATCCTGGTACCTAGTGAGGTCAATTTGAACGAGTTTGAAGCTTTCATGGCGGAAACTGGTATGAACCTTGCCCAAATGGTTGGATGGAAGCAAGTGGAGAAAGCGCAAGTAGTTGACGAGTGGAGGAAATATCAACATGGTCGGAGTCTATGGAATCCAAAAACCCTCAGTCAACTAGGTACGCAAATGTACTTGCTAAACAAGTGGTACCTTGGGGCATGTACACGAGGTGAGTCTTGGATTTCTGTCCGAATTAGAAACCAACATTGGTTCCGTGGTGATGATATTATGTTTGTTGATTTTGCTGAATTACACCAACTATGCCACATGGACTCCCTCGACAAAACAATAATGATCTGCTATTGTCTGTAAGTGTACTTTCTTTCTGCAATTCAAATCTTTCTCTCTCTATATATATATCCTTACTCTCTCTCTCTCTCTATATGCAGCTATGAGATGCAAATGTGCAAACAGAGAGGGTCTAATGAAGTTGGTTTCATTGATCCACATATTGTATTCAAACACCCTACACCCAACCCAACATGAAAAGAAGACACAGAGAATAATCTCATGAAGTTCTTAACAAAGCAACGCGGCAAGAAACAGATACTCTTCCCCTACAACTTTAACGATCATTGGATATTGATCGTCATCGATCTTCAACAAAGCCACATGGAGATCTTAGATTCTATGAGAAAGAGCCTGGACCAAATCCAAGATATGGTAGATATTTTTCAGAGGTAATTTATTTCTCCTTACCTTCTTCAATTGGAGTGTTTGGAAAATATTCACATCGATCATTGGATATTTTTATTTTGATTGGCAGTGTTTGGAAAAGATTCATTGAGAAATACGACCTCAAACATTGCAAAGCACCACTGACTATAATCCCACACATGGTAAGTATATATACTTAGAGGCCATTCATGTTATATATGTATCTATATATATGTATTGTCCGGATCGGATTACAATCTTTTTTGTCTTGTAAAGTGGGTTCTGCGGCAACAACCCGGGAATAACACTTGTGGATACTATGTCTGCGAGTTCATGAGGGTGTACTCAGTCAGAACTGACCGGGAGAAGCTAAAAGTACGTTAAATCGATCTCATATTAACTCACACAAATGTATATATACATATATATATATATAATCATATATATTAATACCTTTCCCTTTGACTCTGTTTGGAGATTGATTATTTAAAGAAAAAGGTCCTGGTAAAAGACGAGCTCAAGGCAATTCAAGAGACCATAGCAGGGTTTCTTAATGATCAAGTTTTGAATTCCTCCGGAGAATTTTACAATGACCCTAATGAATCTTGGAAGCCGGGCAACGGTGGTGATGAAGATGACTGAAGGGCATATATATATATATATATATATATATATATATATATATATATATATATATATATATATATATATATATATATATATATATATATATATATATATATATATATGTTGGAGTGAAAACTTTTGGAGAGGAAAACATTTGGAGTGAAAAAAGTGTTAAACTCTCTAGTATATATGTATATGTATATGTATATGTATATGTATATATATATATATATATATATATATATAGTTTGTAATATATATATGTCTTATGTCGTATTGTGCCCTTTGTCAAAACCGATACACACACATATAATATATATATATATATATATATATACATATATATATTTTACATATATATATATGTAATATATATATATATATGTATATATATATATATATGTAATATGTGTGTGTATAGATAATTTTAAATCGAAACCATAATTAAAAAACAAAACGAATAATGAACTGAAAAAACACGAAAAACAAAAAAAAGGAAGGTTTTAGTCCCGGTTGTTGATACAAACCGGGACTAAAAGGTTCCACGGATCCGAGGACACGTGGTATGGGTTGCAGACTTTTTAGTCCCGGTTTGTGTTTCAAACCGGGACTAAAGGTCCACTTTTAATTCCGGTTCTAGACCCGGGATTAAAAGGGGTGACATTTACTCCCGGAAGCTTGTTCCCGGTTAGAAAACCGAGGCTAAAGGGGTTTTCTAACCGGGAACAAAGGTCATTTCTGTACCAATGTGTGCGCTTCTCCATGGCACTAAGAGCCTACTGATCATACGATTCTCTTGGGGGCAACCAAGAGAGAGTTTGTATTCTTCTCCGGTGGAGCATGCGAATCATGTGTGTGTCTATATATATATATATATATATATATATTCAGTTCTAAATAAAGGAACACTTAGTGATGACAAATTTAGTGGGCAAGAATTTATCAAGAAATCAACTATATTAGTAGACTCAATCTGGGCTAATAAAAGGATGAGTTGTACGTTGCTATTAGTTTCCATTTTTATATTTTCTGTTCATCATAATATGCAATTTCCAACATGATGATCGAGGAGACAGCTACAGGAATGATTTGCACAGGCAGCTGGCCCAACGGTCTACGTACCGAGTTTTCAAAATCACAAATGAAGTCACAAAATAGCAAAAAAGAACTTTTGAATCCCGGGAAGGCCCCACAAGCGACTTGAGGCCTCTCATTTATCGCACATAATCATTCCACCCTAGCTTATGACCAAAGGTTATGTACATTCCTTTTGCATTCATTTTACTAGATTTTAAAATAAAAATGAAAGCAAATTAATAAAAAAGTTTCAACCGGAAAGTTATAGATATTCTTGAGTACTATAAATTTGGTTTTGGTCATTTCTCCATCTAAGGTTTTTTAAAATTTGAATTCTAAAATATCAGACATTCAAACATAATTTTTCCTGAATAAATGATTTGAAGGGGGCGTACCCAGTGCCGTAGGCTCCCGCACTAACGCGGGGTATAGGGAAGGGAAATCAGCGCGCAGGCCTTACCCGCACAAATATGCGGAGGCTGGGGCTCGAACTCTGGACCAACCGGTAACAGGCGGTAAGACACTACCACTTGCACCAGGGCTGCCCTTCGAATAAATGATTTGAAATGAAAAAAAATATCAACTATAAAGTTGTATGGCACGTTGAGATCTACAACTTCAGCTTTTGTCTTTTTTCAATCAGAGGTTGTTTAATAATAGACTTTCACAATATGTCAGGATTTCAAACTTAATTTTAGGGACATAGATGATTTCAAATAAAACAGTTCTCGTCTACAATATTTTAGATCTTTGTGAGAAGGGTAAAGTATATTTTTCAAACTTCAACTTGTACGAAAGTTTGATTTTCAATCTATAAACTATATAAAACCGGGTATTGGACACTCCAACTGTCGAAACTAGATAAACTTGATCCTTTAGCTAGTTTCAAATGTGTGGTTTTCTATTCTTCTAAAATAACAAAAATACATTTAATATCTAAAAGTTCATAACTTATTTATTTTGAATAGAAAAGTGAAACTAATACCATTCTTTTCTCAAAATGATATTTACCTGTTGGTGTGCTCCATTTATAATTATTTGAATCTTATTTATTCATGTTCATGATAAACCGGAATACAAGCAATAAAACAGTATGAACAAAAATAATAAATTTCAATAGCTGTAAATAGGTTACCAATAGTAAGATAAAATTTTTAAGAAAAAAATATTCTTTACTTTTCTAATTTAAAATAAGTTAGCTAAAAATTTCTAGATGTTACTGGATTTTATTACTTTTTCATAAAATAGACAATATCTAAACCCAGCATAGGGACCAACTTTGCTATGTTTTAATACAGTAGGCTGTCCAATACTTGATTTTTGAAATTTAAGGTTCAAAATTGAACTTATGTGCAAGTTGCGTGTTGAAAAAATGCACTTAACCATACAGGGGCGGCTACCGACTCCTTTGGTAGTGGGTCATCCTCGGCTTCAAATTACCAGAGGACACTACATGTCAAGGGGCGCCCGATCCTCTTTTTTTTTTTTTTTTTTTTCTTAAACACGATTTCATGTGTATTTCATTAAGAGGACAAGAACGGAAGTAAAGTTATACAGCACGTCCCAGCGAGGTGATAGGAAAACAGTACGACCTGAAGGTGCAAAGGAAAGCAAACGACTACATGACTGACGAAGAAAAGCACGACAAGCAGAGGAGAGTTCTAAATTCTTTCGGCCGTTGCTAGCAGCGGTGAGATGGCTCGGAAGCCAGCAGCAATCCAAGTCGTTCCCTCCTGTAGAACTTGTCGTGCGACTTGTTGCACCGGGCTTGAGGACACTCTGAACACGCGTTCGTTGCGCTCCTTCCAAAGGCACCAGGAGACCAGGAGCAATGCTGCATCAAACGTCTTGCGGTGGTGGCCTCGCTCCGAACCACCAACCATCAATAGTGTAGGTACCCTGCAGGAAGCAACAGAGCAAACCAGAGCTCGCGTGCGAAGACGCAGGATATCAGTAAGTGGTCGACTGTCTCATCCTCTTGCCCGCACAAGGCACAATCAGCGTTATCCTGCAGGCCATGTCTGCGTCTACGTTCCGAAGTCCACAGTCGACGGTGAATTAAAGCTAGATTCAGTGATCAGTTAGACCTTTGGATTGCCTCTTTTCTGCAATTTTTTTTTTATTTTGCTTTGCTCTTGTTAGGGCTGTTTTCTTTGTTGTACCTCTTACTCTCCTTTTTTAATGCATTTACAGCATGAGCCCCTGGCTCCTTCTGATCGTTCAAAAAAAAAAAAAGTCGACGGTGAAGGGCCAGCCAAATGAAGTTCAGTCCCCAATAAAACAATAGGCGGGATCAAAGCTTGTCGGGCCGGCTACAGGAGAAATGGAGAGCGTGAGCATGCATGTAGGCAAGCAAACTGTTGGTCATGAAGAGGAAGCGCTGAATCCATCCCAGCGTAAGCGCAAATCAAAAGTGATAGACCCACCAACACAGGCACCTGGCTTGAATTATAGCTTTAAATTTTTAGAAAGGATAAAACATACTCCCTAATATAGCAGCACACAGATTTGTTCCCATTGCAACACACACTTATCTAGTCATTTGTAAAAAAAACGTCTAGTTGGCAGAAATGTACAGGGTAAAATGACGTAGCAGTGCTCAGTTTTCGGGGCGGGCAGAGCAAAACCATGTGAAAAGCAGCACTTGAATCTTGCGCGCTAATTCCAACAGGACTTGTTACAACATCAATATTTGATAAATTAAGGTCCAACAACAATGCACACAACCTAAACCATGGAAGTGCTATGTTTGTTCTAACCGGTAACAACGACTTACACACACCCAGCTGTCTACTAGTTTAGTATCAAGATGCTCCTCAGGGAGCGACCGCCGCTCCATAGACACTCATGACCATAAACCTCCACAAATTGAGTAAGAAACAGGGCAATACGGTAATTCCATTAACGAACCCCAATACTGTTGCCCAGGTGTAAGTGGAACAGTCATTCTGACTGAGATCAATGGCAATCAGAATTACTATCCCAGCTGATGCCCATGCGGTGACACAAGCAAGATAGCTTGTGATCTGCAATTAAATAAACAAACAAATATTGACATTTTCAGTTCAAATTGACAGGATATCATTCCAACATATTGACGAAACTAACATAGTTAGACAAGGGCTGACATGAGTGACTTACACAATCGCCGATGGCATAGAGAATGAGCAGCCAACGTCTCCGAAGTTGAATTTTGACTACAGCCGCATATACATCCACACACCACAGTGACAAACTCCAAACAAACTGCACCATAGCCGTTAGTGCAAGCCATCTGTGGCAAAAATTGAAGATACTTTACTTAGGTCGCTACACGATATAATTTGCATAGAATAGAAAGGTAAAAATCCACCTTTAGGTGGCTATGCAATATAATTTGCACTATTTGATTTTGCTTTTGGTTGCACGGGAAAGTACTGTCATTCAGAATCAGAACTTACCTGAATTCAGGATCTCCAGGGAAGCTGGTGGGGGCGCGCAAAAATGCCAGCACTGCGGCTGCGATCACTGCCTGAAACAATCGGATCACAAGCCCCAAACGGGTACCGGCAACCTCGGGCAGATCAGGTGGCATTGCTTCCGCCACTGGCCCTTGCACCTCCATGGGCAGGGGATGGACTGCAAGCATGATCTTGCTTCAAGAGGGAGCAGCTCGTAGTAAGACACTAAGACAAGCAGGACCGACTGAGACTTGATGGTGGACGATGGATGGTTCTTATTAGTGGAGGCTTCCGAGCAGGACCGACCGTGTGGCCAATTCCTTGGGAAGTGATACTTGGGATTAGGTTGAGTGCTTCTCCTTTCCTCGACGTGCGTGCGATCGATCGAACGGCTGCCTAGCTAGTTTCGGCACGGTGATCACGTCCCTGCTCGTCAAGATCCCCGTCCGCGAGGTCGTCACGCTGGGTTCCTGATTAACACCACGACATTCCACCAGCTGACCACCGTGCGGATGCGCGCCATGACGGCCATCTCGGACCTGGACACCATCCACAGGGGCGTGATCGACAGCGCCGCCGAAAAGCACGCCGCCATCGTGGTGATGCCATACCACAGGGCGCTCCACCATGATGCCTCCTTCCTGTCGCTGGGCTCGGCGTACCACGCCATCAACAAGCGCGTGCTCCGCGAGTCGCCCTGCTCCGTCTCCGTCCTTGTCGACTGGGGCCTCGGCGGCCACGCCCAGGTGTCGGCCAAGAACGTGTCCTCCGTCGCCGCGCTCTTCTTCGGCGGGCCCGACGACCGCGAGGCGCTAGCCTACGCGACGCGCATGGCCAAGTACCCGGGCGTCGCCGTCACACTGGCGAGGTTCCAGCCCAGCCGGCTGCACCTGCACCTGGACGAGGCCGAGGGCGCGGCCGACGAGGCGGCGGTGGAGGCGTTCAAGGCCAAGGTAGGCGCCGTGAAGGACGACGGCTCCGTGCGGTTCGAAGAGCCCGACGCGTACACCAGGGGGCAGGTGCTGGAGACCATCGAGTCGTTGTCGGGGTTCAACGTGTTCGTGGTTGTGCGGGTGAGTGCGACGCGTGTCGTTCACATGCTCCCTCCGTCCCATATTAAATGACGTTATGGAAAACGTACGGGTCAAACTTTCTCAACCAACTTTGACTAGATTTACTAGTCCATAGCACGGGATAGAATAGAATCTTATAAGAGATATAAGCATTAGTTATTTTTTAAATGTCTCTAGATAATAAAATATATTTATATTAAATTATATGATTTTTATATTTATTTGTTTCCAAACAGAATAGGCATAATAGATACTTTGTAGTCTCTATCTATTTGTTGCAAACTTATCAACTATTGATCTATATGTTTTCATCCATATCCTATGTTATGAACCTAAATTTTAATTTTCATTTATTAGCAATACAGATTTTTTTAGTCCTCAAGTTATGTTGGAACTCTTATGCTTATCATATTTGAACCTTACAATGACTATTTTCATCAAGGAATCTTAAAGGACAGGAAGATATACCCACTTGTAGCTGCACCATACTCCCTCTTTCCCATAATGAGTGCACCTTTCGTTTATTGAAGAGTTAAACTTCTTTTTTGTTTGACTAAGTATGTAGAAAAATAATATTCATATTTTTATCTTTAAATAAGTTTAGTATAAATGTATATTCTATGAGCAAGCTAATGATACTTATTACACATTATAAGTATTGATATTCTTTTGTATAAATCTAGTCAAATTTAGAAAAATTTGACTTCTCGAAAAACGTGATGAGCAGTTATTTTAGGAAGGAGGGAGTACTCCCCAGTTCACTACACCATACTCACAGTTCGCAAAACGTTTGAATTTTGTTACCAAAGAGTTATTTATGTAGTAATGGTTGTACTGTCAATAAAAATTTGTACAAAATAAATGTTTTAGTTATAGTGTATAAATTTATAATAAATTATAATAACTTATTTCAATTTTAATTCTTGATTATTACTATTTTTAAATAAGTTATTGATATCATTGATTGTAGGCAATATTATGCATGATTGGTTAAACATAAGATATATATATTTATCCCTGTATTTGATCTCCATGATGCCACAATATATATGTGCTTACTTTAATTGAATTTTAATATATTAACATTAATATGGGTGGATAACGTAGAAGCATATAGCATTATGGTTGATTAAATATAATAGAATATACGATCACTTAGATGAATATTTAAGAAGATGTAATAATGGCTATTTAAATATTTTTATAATATTTTTGTATATTTTTAAACATGGCTATGGGTAATTTAAATATAAATTAAATGTGCTAATTTATATTTTACTTCAAAATTGCATATATGGGTAAATTGAATACAAACATAGGGGTTACTTCGTATTATCTTTTCTAGTTCCAAATGTGGCTAGTTTTAGAAAATATGAAGCTATTATTTTAAATTATATTTTGTAATGACAGGTGTAAAGCTAGAAAGTTATTTGAATTATTTTTCATAATGGAAGAAGTGAGTAATTTAGATGCAACTTTGTCAAATTATTTTGAATTATCTTTCATAAAGGCAGATGTGGATAAATTAGATAAAAATTACACGGTTACTTTATGCATTCTTCATAATGGCATACATTTATAGTTGTTCTATAACAAATAGATCATGCTCTTGTTGATGATGATTGGAATCTACCTAATAAAAGACCAGAATTTTGTGATTATTATGATAATTTCTGTAATTTATCTTTTTCTAGTGCGTCTGGTGACAATGTGGAGACTCCCTTGGAGCCTTTAATTAGTAATAGCTACCCTATCAACCCACATGCTAGCAACTAATTTTTTAGATAATGTAAATATTTTAGATGGTTACATACTATTTTCATTATTTTACATTATTTACTTATATTGTTGCATACTAATAAAGTAGTTTAGTAGTACAATTTATGGATTATACCTAGATCATTAAATAACATATGGCAATACAATTTAAATATGATTTCCTACAGACTATGTTTTTAAAGTAAAAGTTTTTAAAGTAAAAGTGTATAACACCCCATATTACGAATAAATGGGAATTTAATATGAAATAATATTATTTTAAGATTGACATGATACTTTAAAAAGAGGTCAAAGTTTGACTTTTTGATGGGTTACTCGGATGGATGAACGGTTATAAGGTTACATACTATTTTCATTATTTTACATTATTTACTAATATGTTGCATACTAATAAAGTAGTTTAGTTGTACAATTTATGGATTATACCTAGATCATTAAATAACATATGACAATACAATTTAAATACGATTTCCTACATACTATGTTTTTAAAGTAAAAGCATGTAACACCCCATATTACGAATAAATGGGAATTTAATATGAAATAATAATATTTTAAGATTGACATGATACTTTAAAAAGAGGTCAAAGTTTGACTTTTTGATGGGTTACTCGGAGGGATGAATGGTGACCACCAATATATAGATCTTGTCAAATGTTTTATGTTTAACTACTCATTTGTAATAATTAGACTTTGAGTGGTGGAGTTGTGTTAATTCTATAGTTTTCTGAAGGAAAAACAAAAAACTCGTAACCTCCTACAGCACGCGCCACCTCCATTAGTAGACTGTTGCTCCAACTCGTAAGTGGCCGTACGGAAGAAGAAAAAATAACCGAGTATTTTCATAATGGCAGAGGTGTGAAATTATGATGTAAGTTTAGAGGATTACTTTAATATATTTTCATAATGGCAAAAGTGGATAATTATATTGTTAGTTTAAGGGGTTACTTTCATATATCTTCATAATGGCAGAGGTGGGTAATTTACAATAAAAATAAAATAGATCTATGGTTATTAATACTAATGGTGATCAAATGGATGGCTAGATATTTTTTATTATTATGAGAATTTTTAGAATTTATCTTTTTTTCTAGCGCTTCTGGTGAGAATTAACGTGGTGCCTCCGTTGGAGCCTCTAATTAGTATATATATAAGATAGAAAATATGTGCAACATTTTTATTTCTAAATAAATTCGTTAAAAAACTAGATTTAAAGATCTTTCCAATGATACTAGTTGTGTACGTTCGAAATGAATACTTTTTAATATAAAATTAGTCAAAGCTGAAAAAACCGACTTCTCGGGAAGCGAGAATGACATCTATTTTGGAACGGATGGAGTATTTGTTTCCTGTTGCTCCACCTGATCGGCGACGACGTGCGGTGAGATGAAGTATTGAATGAAGTGTGTATATATACTAGTATACGTGCTTACTGTGACATATCGCATACTATACTGTTGTACCGACGTGATCTCCTCAATGCGAGGAGCTAGAGGTCGAAGGAGGTAGAGGTAGGGGATGACATGTGGTTCCCACATGTCGGTGAGAGAATATCCTTTCACCTACAAACAGGCCAGCATGCTGACAAAGCAAAACCACCGTCACGTAAGCAAAATCACTCAGCAAAACCATCTTAGGGAGTAAATTGACCGGTTTACCAAAGTTTAAGGGGCTGGTGGGTCTAGGTTAGACACACCCTCAAATGTCAGGGGGTGAACTAGACTTTTTCCATATAGTAGAGGATAATGTCCACGACCGAGGACGTGGCTATACATATACATTATAAACTCTGCAGAGCGGATGCAATCGGTAATTCCATATGAAGTGCCTCAGGGAGCCCCACAAGTTGTACTTGCCATAGGTGTTAGAGTGCGCAGCGGATTCGGCCCGGCTCGCTATACCCACGAGCTGGCGCCCCTCGGACCTATGAATCTGGGCTCGATAGACGCCAGCTCGTAGCTTCGAATGATCCAAGAAGGGTACCAAAGATTGTTGGTGTTTTTGAAAGAAATAGAAACCAATTTCACATATTTTTTCTTACCATGATGAATTGATTATGATGTTTCAAAGATCAAGACATCTTTAGTTCAATTTTAGAAAACAGAAAAGGAGAGGGCAACGTGGCAGCTCCATCCTGTGATCAAAAACCTAGACGAGACTGACAGGTACGACCCGCATGTCAGTCAACTCCAAACTTCGACTGGTCAACTGTTGACCGGGTTGGGTTCGTCTGGGTTCTGACGGGCCTAGCTGTGGCCGGGCTAGGTCGCAGCCCGTGAAGCGTCGGCCGAGGACTGGCTTCTATTGGCCTATTGGGCTTTCGGACGGAAGCACTGGTTCACGGTGGACCATGATTTTGTCTACGGTGGATCCTACCCTGTCCACGGTCTAAGCAGACGGCTTCTTTTTCGGTTCAGTGTGGACTCGGTCTAGGGACGAGCTAGTGGGTAGGAAGAGTTTTTCACAAATTAAATGTCGTTCGGAAATGCTCCGGGCGCGCGCGTCCCCGCGCTGGCGCCGCTCGCCCACCCCCCTCGTGCAGCGTGCCTTTTTTTCTTTTTCTTTTTATTCTTTTTTATTTTTATTTTTTATTTTATCTCTTTTTCTTATCCTTTTGTTTTAAAATATTTATATATTTTTATTTCTTTTTATGTATATTGTAAAAGTAGATCGAGGATGTTACGTACTCCCTCTGTCTCAAATTTTTTATTGTTCTAGCATGGTGTCAGAGTGTCCAGATTCATCCATACATCCATGTATATGGACGCAGCAATGTCTGGGTACAGAGGCCCTTCAATGCATGTCAATCAAAGCTAAAACGATAATAAAACTGGGACAGAGGGAGTATGTTACAATGATTTCAGATGCATATTGCAAGCGCTACTCAAAATGTTTTATCTTTTTTAGACGTATGTTTTAAGGGTACGTTTCTAATGTTTTATCTTGTTTTTTCAAAATGAATTTTGCAAATGTTTATCTATATGTTTCATTGTTTTCACATATATTATTACAATTGTTGTATATGAATATTGCATATATTTGTAAAATAATTTTCAAGTATTTTTCATGTGTATTTTCAAATGTTTCATACATATGTTTCGAGTGTTTCAATAGTTTTTATATATATATATTACGAGTGTTGGATCTAGATGTTTCAAAATTAGATTTGGTATTGCAGAGCGTCTTAGATGCATGTTTCATGCCTATCCGTCGGATTGGGAGATCTGTCACCGGTGGCAACCATTCTTCGTCCCAGCAGTGTTACCTCGCATCCGTCCCTCTACCTGCGTGCTTATATTCCTTACCTTCTTCTTGCTTCATAGCGAGGTGAAACATGCATGTTGCAAAAGTACGTATCCAGTGTTTTAGTAGTTTTAGAGGTATGTTGCAGGTGTTTCGTATGAATGTTGCAAAATATATCGAGATATTGTATATGCTGAATTTTTTATCAAAATATATCCATGTGGGGTCTTGTTTTAAAGAATTTATTTTAAAGAACACGATGGTGTAATCGGATTTTAATTATGATGTTTGATTTAGGAGTTACAGTTTTTTCAATTTCGAAAACCTAGGCGGTTGATCTGTACGTGGGTGGCCTGTGTGCGCTGCAGCGTCCGGATAGACCTCACGCACCGGACGTCCGGGCACAGGCACCTCGCAATGTCGTTTTCGATTTTCGTGTCACGAGTTTGACTTAATTTAGAGAAAATACGTATAATGTTTCTATCTTCAAATAATTTTATTAAAAAACTAGATACAAAGATGTTTCTAATGATATTAATTATGTACTATATATATTAATATTTTTATAAAATAAAATTAGTCTAAGAGTTTTCTCGGAAAATGAAAACAAAGTATTTTGGGATGGAGGCAGCATGAGGCAGACTGGCAGAGGCACTGACCGAGTGACCGGCCCCATCTCGGGCTCAACGGCAGGGAGAAGGGCTTGATGTGCCTACAACACTGCTTGGGAAAATGCCTCAGCGGGCTCGCCATGCCCGTGGTCATGCGTGACTTGGCGCTGTGCAGCCGTGCAGAACAGCGGCCTGTGCGCCCCCCATTGCGTGTGGGGCTGAGACGGTGAGGCCAGGTGGGCTCCGCTCCCGCGGCGTTCTGCTCTGTGTGGTGCGGCTCTAGGCGGCCCGCGCCCGAGGGCGTGTGTTACGATCTCTCTCAACTAGATACTTGGAATTGGAATTTGGATTGGAAATAGCAAGCACGGGAACGAGATTTGGGAACGAACACGGCGGGAGTCCGTGGGATTTGGATTATGTCAGGGAGTTCAGAGTATTCTGGTTCGTTCCTTGCCTCCTCTCCCGCCCGGCTTATATACCAACGCCGGATACATGGCCGCACAGGCCTACAAGGCACGCAGGCCCACAACCGAGTAGCATACGGCCCACTAAGAATGTAACACTCCCCCGCGCTAAATCGCAGCTTCTCCTCAAGCTTGAGCACCGGAAAACTCTTGGTCAGGTCTCGAGCATCCTCCCAGGTCGCCATCCCTTCAGGTAAGCCAGACCACTGAACCAGCTGCTGATGAACCGTGGTTGGCCGGGCACAATGATGACATATCAGCATTGACGTCCACTTGAGCTGGCACTTGGCGTTTCATCAGTTGCGAAACGTGCACAACCGGATGTATCTTCGAGTCAGCCAGAAGATCCAACTTATAAGCAACGTTGCTCACACGTTCTAAAACTTTGAATGGCCCGTAGAATCTGAATGATAACTTCTGGTGTGTCTTGGAGGCAACCGATGACTGGATGTAAGGTTGCAGGTTCACAAAAACTGAATCGCCGACCTGAAATACTCTTTCAGTGCGGTGTTTGTCCGCTTGGGCCTTCATACGCTGCTGTGCTCGTACTAACTGTTGTTTAATAAGCTGAGACAATAACTCCCGGTCCTTCAACCACTACTCTAGGTCCTTAACTGAACACAATTGGAGATTGGCAATGCCCAGATGTCGTGGAGAATAACCATAGAGTACCTCAAATAGAGATTTCCCCAACACCGAGTGTATCGATGTGTATTATACCAGTATTCAGCCACTGAGATCCATTTAGCCCACTGCCGCGGACAACTGTGCACAGTGCAACGAAGAAATGCCTCCACGCATTGATTCAAGCACTTGGTCTGCCCATCTGTTTGTGGGTGGTACAATGAACTCATCATCAGCTTCATATCAGACAAACGAAACAGCTCTTGCCATACTGCACTTGTGAAGATCCTGTCTCTGTCTGAAATGATGGCCTTCGGCAGACCATGTAGTTTATACGCATTGCTCATGAACAGTTGTGCAATCTGGAGGGCTGTGAAGGGGTGTGTCACTGGTATGAAATAGCCATACTTGGTGAATTTATCCACCACAACCAGTAGGGCATTGTATCTCTCTGAATTTGGAAGACCTTCTATGAAGTCCAAGCTGATAATCTCCCAAGCTTGAGAAGGAACAGGCAGCCCTGGGGATTTGATCCTTTTAGTTTTTGCTTGCTGACAGACTTGGCATTGTTGTACAAAGAGAGTCACTGTTTGCTTCATTCTAGGCCATGCAAACAATTGTTTGACACGAGCATAAGTTGCAACAATTCCAGAATGACCTCCAATGCCATTGTCATGTAGAGCTGTCATTATGTGTTGTTGAGCAGTGTGATTGTTGCCCACCCACACCCGTCCTTTCAACCTGATGACACCATCATTCAGTGTGTATCCTTTCTGATTAGTCTGATAGATAGCTAATTCAGTCAATAGTTGAGTGGCTTCTGAGTCTTCTGCATAGCCTTCTTTTAGCTTTTGAATCCAAGAAAGTATGCACTCAGACACCGCTTGAAGCTCCTGGGTGGATTCACAACGAGATAAAGCATCAGCTACCACATTAGTATTGCCCTTTTTGTATTCTATAGTATATTGTAAGTCCATGAGCTTCAACAATGCTTTCTGTTGTAAACAGGTGGACACTTTCTGATCTGTCAAATACTACAAACTTCTATGATCAGTGCGTATGATGAAGTGCTGATGCTGAACATAAGATCTCCATTTTTCAATTGCCAGCAAAATTGCCAAGCACTCCTTCTCATAAACCGAGAGTGCCAGATTCTTTGGACCCAAGGGTTTGCTTAGGTATGCAATAGGATGACCTTCCTGCATAAGGACTGCCCCCAAGCCACGATCACTAGCATCAGATACAATCACAAACTGCTTGCTGAAATTAGGGATAGCCAAGATAGGTGCTTCCACTAGACTCTTTTTCAGCAATTGAAAGGCAGCCTCAGTGGATGGTGTCCAAACAAATTGAACATCCTTTCGCAGCAATTCTGTCAATGGCCTAGTGATCATATTGTAATGCCTAATGAACTTACGGTAATACCCTGTCAGTCCCAAAAATCCTCCTAGTTGCTTGACTGTTGTTAGTGTTGGCCACTCTTGAACGGCCTTGATCTTGGAGGAATCAGTGGCAACTCCTTTCTCTGAAATCACATGACCTAGATATTCCATAGAATTTGTTGCAAAGGAGCACTTGGATTTCTTAATGAGAAACTGGTGATGCTGTAATATTTCAAACACTTCTTTTAGCAGCTGCACATGATCTGTCAAAGAGGCACTGTACACCAGTATATCATCCATGAAAACCAACACTGCTCTTCGCAGCAGATGAGCAAAAATGAGATTCATAAAGCTTTGAAACATTGCAGGTGCATTAGTTAAGCCAAAGGGCATCACCAGAAATTCAAAGAGACCATTATGTGTGCGAAATGTTGTCTTATATTCTTCTCCTGCCGCCATACAGATTTGGTGATAACCCGATCGAAAGTCCAATTTGGTAAACCATTTGGCTCTTGAAAGCTCATCAAGCAGCTCATCTACTACCGGCATCGGGTGCTTATGCTTTTCAGTTATTGCATTCAGATGGCGATAGTCCACGCAGAAACGCCAACTGCCATCCTTCTTCCTGACCAAAAGTACTGGTGATGCAAAAGCACTAGTACTTGGCCGAATCACACCCTGTTCCAACATCTGTTGTAGTTGTTTTTCAATTTCCGATTTCTGAATTGGTGAGTATCGATAGGGCCGCACTTTCACCGGTTGATGGCCTGGAACCAGTGGAATCTTGTGATCTGTACTTCTCCTGGGTGGCAATGCCGTTGGTTTAGCAAACAAATGATCATACTGTTGTAACAATGCTTGGACTAGAGTAGGCAATGTCACTGTTTCTGTCTCCACTGAACAAATTGCAGGGACATCCAGGTCTAACAGAGGAGCAGACATCTGAATACAATGGGACACTACGCCACAGCGAAGCAATCCAGATAGTTTAGTTGCTGAAATCTGTGGGCAGGTTGTGATGTCTTCCACCACACCCTGCAATTCAACCTGCACCCCATCGACAGAAAGTCACATCTTCTTGGTCTTGAAGTCCACCTAGATCGGACTATTGTCCTCAAGCCAATCTTCCTCCAATATTACATCATAGCACCTGAGTGGTAACACTCATGCTTCAGACTGGAAACCATGGCCCTGCACAGATCAACACAGCATGGGCACTTTCTTGTTACAGTGCATCTGACTCCCATCCGTGGCCCTGAATACTGATGTTTCACACAATTCAGTTGGTAAGTGAAGATGATGCACCAACTGATCACTGACGAACGTGCCAATGCTTCCGGAGTCGACCAAGATGAGGACCTGCTTGCCAATAGTAGCCATCAGTTTCAGCGTTTGCCGTTGAGCAGAATTGGGAATGGAAGCTTTCTGTACAGTCAGAACTGCCTGATCGGCAAGTGGACCTCTACTGGCAAGTCCTCTTCAGAGGTACTAATGTCCATTGCATCAAGGAGCTCTTCCAAGACATGCAAGGATACCTGGTTCGGACATGTATGATTTGTGCCCCACTTTTCGCTGCACTTGAAGCAAAGACCATTACGACGACGGAAGGCCTTGAGCGACGCCAACTTGTCGTCGGTCTCTAGTTTGGGATTCTTCCCCTTGTCCACCACAGGGGTTGCCCTCGATGTGTTTCTAGTGAAGTCCCGACCAGAGCCTTTGCCACGGCTATTGTCCAACTCTTGCTCTTGGATTAGTGCCAACGCACTGGCCGTGTCCACATCCTTGGGGCGATGCAACACAATCGGAACCCGAATATCCTCCCGAAGCCCATTGACAAACTTCGTGACAAAGAATGTATCGTCAATGGCAGGGATTGTAGAGCAGGATCCCATGCGCAAGCTGTTCAAACTCCGCATGATAGGCATTCACAGACGTCGACCGCCGCAGCGCATCCATTTGCTTCAGGAGAATCTGGTACTGATCCTTGTCATACTTGGCCAGCACCAACTCACAGAGATGCTTCTAGTCTGTGATGCGCCCTCGTCGCTCCACTATCTACAACCAGGTGGCTGCAGGTTCCTTGAAGTTGAGCGTGGCGAAGCGGGTCTTCATCGTGGGATGCACCAAATACACCTCAAAATACACCTCGCAATGATCCATCCACAGCCTGGGGTTAGTACCATAAAATTTGGGAAAATCCATTTTGGGAAACGGTGGGGAATGCAATTCAGAAGCGAGGAATGGAAGACATTTAGCACCCACGGGCGTACCATTGCCCGGGCGAGGCGGAGGAGCTCTGAGGAGTCCTCCGCCAGCGTCCCGGTGCCGATTGTCAGAGCCGGGCCCCATGGGCATTTCACCGCGCGGTGATGGTGTGCTCGACGACGTCCCCGTCGCTAGATTGAGATCCAACCCCGCTCACGGCGGAGGCAGGATTGGTGGATCCCGTCCTGTATAGCGCGGCGGCGGTGGAGGAGGCGGTGGAGGAGCGGGTCGCGTCTCTAGCTGCCCGACGCGTGACGCCGTCTCGTCGATACGGGAGGTCGACTCGGCGATGTGCCTCGACAGCGTTCCCAGGGATTCATCGGCAGAAGAGCGCCATGCCTCCAGTGCGCTGAGCTTGTCCAGCGACGTCTTCATCATCTCCTGAACGCTGGCGAAATGGTTGCTGAACTGCGCCGGCATAGTCTCCATCGCGCTCTTCAATTCCTCCAGCGAGGCAGCCATCTCGAGCTGATACTTCAAGGGGTTCCTTCGCTTCGGCGCCAGAACGATTTGGGAAAAAAATTTCTCCCCCAAATCAACCTTGCTTCGATTACCAAATGTTACGATCTCTCTCAACTAGATAACTGGAATTGGAATTTAGATTGGGAATAGCAAGCACGGGAACGAGATTTGGGAACGAACACGGTGGGAGTCCGTGGGATTTGGATTATGTCAGGGATTTCAGAGTATTCTTGTTCGTTCCTTGCCTCCTCTCCCGCCCGGCTTATATACCAACGCCGGATACATGGCCGCACAGGCCTACAAGGTACGCAGGCCCACAACCGAGTAGCATACGGCCCACTAAGAATGTAACACACTACTAAATTTGTACTTTTTTGCAACGCTTGAAATGTGTTGCAATAGGTCCAAAATAGTTGCAATTATAAAAATGGCAATGCTTTTTTTCGTTGGGAGGCATTGCAAACGCTTGCGTGGGTATTTCTTTGGACAACGCTTTTCTACAAACCGTTGCAAATGCATTTTGGAAACGCAACGCCTAGAATGTTACAACTTTAAACTTTTGCTACGGTTGCAGGTGTGGCAAGTGCGACTAATGCAACGCCTTTGGTGTTGCTAGACCTTGCAATGCCAACACGTCCATGGCGTAGCAAATGTTGCACTAACAACGACAAATGTGTGTTGCAATAGAATGTATTGCTACGCTAAACATGTGTGGCAAGAAGGATTCTATTGCAACACTAATAAGTGGTAGCAATATGTGTAATTGCCACGACCAAGGTTTCGTTGCTAGAAGGTGCATCCTCTATTGCATCGCATAATGTGCGTGGCAACAAGACTTATCTTGCAACATCCAGAGATGGTGGCAATATGTACAATTGCCACGTCCAAGAGTTGGTTGCTATTAAGTGCATCTGCTATTGCTACGCATAATTAGTGTGACAACAAGACTTATTTTGCAACACCAAGAAGTGGTTGCAACATGTGCAATTGCTACAGTCACCATGTCATTGCTAAAGGCGTAGCCTCTGTTACTACGTGGATTGGTTGTTGCTATAAGATATATTGCCACAAAAAAATAGTTGCCAATAGCCACTTTTACAACGTTTTTGGTTTAGTGTCACCAGACAATATTGCAACACCATTAATTAATTAGAAACTCAATTTACATCATTAAAGCATTTGGATAAAGCCATTAAGCCAAAATAGACATTTATTCATTAAATAGATAATCTGTTGAAATAGTATCTACACTGAGAATTTCATGAAATCTCAAAACTTGCAGAGCTACAAAATTATCCAGCATCTCTACAGCACTTGCGCCTTCATGACCTCACTTGGGCATAGCTTGTTTCGTATTTTATAATTGCTTCACTTGTGATTAGTGCCCGTGCTCTCTTCTCCTTCACCTGTCATTGTTGGCTCTATCCACCACATCTTCCATTGCCTGGGCACCAAGAAATACAAGCTGTGAATATGGAGACATGAGAAATTTCATGTCAACAACGTCCAAGTGCAATGGAGCAAGCTTTTATTTGAGAAGTTAAACTGAACATAATATTTTATTACAGATCTCAGCTAAATCATCCACTGCCTAGACAATTTATGTTCGATCATTTACATCACAATAACAGTGAAAAAAAGAGACCTCGTGATGCTATCTCCTAGGCGCTCTAAGCATTCTGATTGTTGAATAATCAAACAAGTGTGGATGAGATGCATAGTTTGGAAACTGAAAATACACAAAACTAAATGCACTGGAAAGCCATATATGGATGACCAATAAAATATATGTCCGTGCTAACATTACATTAACACTTCGTATTAAGCCATTAGCTCTGTATTGAAGGCTGAATTTGCAAATAGAAGTAACATACAAACATGTATCTGAATAAGTTTTAGTGGCAGAGCAAGGATCCAAGTATCTCATGATCAGAATAAAACAACAGCGATAAGCAACAATGCTAATGAAACCACAACTGCTCTGCCAGAAAACCATGTACATGGCTATCACTGTACATGAGCATGGACTAGCCGATGTCTATGACCAAGAAAGGAAGCATACCATAGAAATAAGGCAAAAATTATCAAAGTTCCAATGGCAAATGTCTATATAAATGAAGACAGTGAAACCTTCTAATATAGTATCACTCAAGCAACAAAGTTCAAGTACTGAAGGTATAAATGCAGTTGTTGGCTGCAGTTTAACAATCTAGTAATATGCTTCTTCTAAGCACAGGTTCCAATTCAGTATCATTTTTTTTAAAGCGCAGAAGAGCTGCGTTTCATTGCTTTAGAGAGAAAAAAAGGTTAGTCCCCATACAACGCTCATCCCTCATACGGGGACCAAATATGAGAGTTGGGTTCAAAAGAAAAAGAACAGAGAAATCTAAGGTATTGAAGAAAGACCTGACCCAACTATACCTACTCCAATAGATTGCCCCCTGCCAGCCTAGGCCCTGAAGCTTCTTAGCTCCAGCCAGGCACCAATTCAGTATCATGATGACCCTTGAGCACCAACACATACACTAATTCTTTTCAGATGTACAAAAATTATAAAAAAATTCATATGAGGCACAAAGGCAGGACTCGGAGAAAAATAAGGAATGAAAGAGCACCAATACATATACTGAATATATTGTAGATGTAAAAGAATCATATAGAAATTCATATGAGGACATCACACAACGCAGCTGCAGATTGAATGGAGCAGTCTCCACACAAATTGGTTGCACGCATCACCATTAAAATTGACTAGAGCCACCTTCACGTAGATTGACATTCATCTTCTAAAAACATGAACTGTAAACTTCAGCAAGTACAAAGTATCATCAAGTGTATTGCTTGTTCACTTAATTGACTAATTCAAGAACATAACTGAGAGGTACTATGTTATTGTACTTAACAAGCTGTTTGGTTGCCTCAAATATAACGCAACCCATTATTTATTACCATTAGCCGTTACACTTTTTTGCTTCCCACCCTCTGTAATCAGTATTATCAGAACTTATTTCTATTTTCAGATAAAGATTGAATCACTCCCATTACAGTGGTATCTGGTTTTATTTTCTTTGGGTTACCATCAGCTGAACCAAACACCATCTAAATTGTTTCTTTCCTCCTATATTTAAGATGGATTAATGTAGTTAATTAAACTAAACACAAGACTAATTAACAACAGTAATCAGACAATGATCTAAAATTGAACACATTCCCCCCTAGTTTCTCTATCCGCAAAACCAAACACCAAACCAAGCACCAAATGATATGAGTAATGATAGGATATACTAAATGAGTAATTCCCTTGTGGTGTCTTATATTCACATTTGAGAAGGCAACATATGGTACGTTACAGAGAACTTTTTTGTAGGCTCTTTTAGGTTCAAATTTCAACCACCAAGCTACAGCAATTTCCAACCTATACGAAACATGAGCAGCTGAAACAACCTGTTTGTTTTAGCAAAGAGATTTTACCTTATGCTTGCCTCGTATGACCAATCCCAACTCTGAAACTCTATATTTGTCCTGAAATAAATAACATTATCAATTTTGCCATAGGATATTCAGTAAAGTGACATTGCAAACCACATGATCACAAGGATAGGAAATGAAGCTTACATTCAATTCCTTTTGGATGCTCGTTTCTTAGACGCAGCATCAGTCAATTGCTTTGAAGTAATATAATTTTGTGTTCCATTCCCTTCCTTGTTTTGTGATTGATTTCGGCTAATACTGCCCCTAGTGGTGCGCACATTGTTACATGCGTGTGTGAAAGCTGCATGTAGTGCCTTTTCATTCTCTTGTAGGCTATTCTGCAACTCATCAATAATTTACATGAAAACCATTAGGACTCGTACCTGTGCACTAATTCATGATGGCTGTAAACAATGTTCAATCTGAAATTACCTGATTTAATATTGCTTCATTCTCTTGTGATGTTTCTTCTCTTTGATTCAGTATTGGTTCATGAGCATTTGAGGGTGTTTGGTGAGCTGCTGTTTCATTGGCTACTGTTTTGATGGCAGCTTGGTTAACCTACATTTAAAATTCTACTTAGCTCCCATAAACAAGAACTTAATTGATTAATCTTCTTATATTCAGTTTGAGCAAGCATATTGTGGTGAATACAGGAAAAAAATATCAAAAACAAACCAACTAACTTGATTTAATATGCAAGTTCAAATGTTAGGATATATATTACCTGTGGTGATGGTCCTTGCCTTTGTGCTATTAGCATTGACAGAAACTCTTGCCTAAGTTGTTCTTTATCAGTCTCCCTTGCTTTCTGTAATTCTTCCATCTGATGCCTATGTTCCTCCTTCTCGGCTTCCCTTTCTTCAACTTGGCTTTGAAGTTGTTCTTGTACCTTCTCTAGCGTAGCCCTCAGTTCTTCATTTTCCATATGGGATGCCGTTTCAGAACGGGCCTGGTCCTCGAAACGTTCAGTCATTAGCTGCCTTCGACTTGGATACCTTGCCAAATACCCATTACCATAAACCTTAGATGCTTTGGTTCTAATAGTTTGCTTGTATGCTGCTTGGAAAATAAGGTTTCTCTCAATTGGTGGAATAAAGCTATCTTGTGACTCTGTTTCCTTCTCTGCAATTTTGGTGCAAGCAGTTTCCCAACACAAAGAAGATACTTGAAGTGTTAAACTAAAACCGGAATCAAAGAACAGTGTTATGAATAATTTAGTAAGGGTTGTAGAAACAATTATATACACACATAGACAGCCCTAGATGCTTCGCTTGTCCATTGCCCTTCCTTACTATGTGTTTTCACCCAAAGCTCCAAATCATTTGGCTCTTCACCAGTAAGTGGGTCTCTCTAAATTTCGTAAGAATGAAACAAATAAATATTTCATCTTGTAAGAAAATATTGATATGTTGTTGCCAAATCATTACCAGTTCATAGCTGCACTGAGAAAAAGGCTTTGATCCCATCATATGCTTTGTTTGTGCCAATGAACGGTTTCGAGAATTCTTGTTGCTAAGGTTCTGCATGTTATTATTTGTATTAAAAAAAAGTGCTCCAAAGAAAACATTTATCTCTGTAAGTGCAATTGCCTTAAAAAGAGTAAATGGTATCAAACCTGGAATTCCTCAGTGCCAAAATACAACACTAGATAGTGCCATTCAACAATGTGCAGATCTTCAGGCTTATGTCTCATTCTCTCATCATAATTGTCATATGCCCTGTACGTGGCACTAAATGTTGATCTCCATCCTTTATAACGCTCATTAGCGATGTTCCATATCTTTTGCTTGTTTTCTAGATTATCTTCAAGGTCCCACTTATCCTGTTGGAAAAATAAATACATAAATACATAAACCGAGTCAACTTTTACACTATTTCACAATTAAGATTGGTAAACACCCAAAATATGTGAAGCTTACCATTACATCCTCTGCTATCCTTTCCTTAACATCATCCTTGATATTTTTCCACTTTCTCACTCCAATTAATGGAGCACTTTTCCTTGTAAACAACACAACTTCATCAACAAAAGACCGTTGGTTAGCACCTACAGGTCCTCCCAATCTACTTGAGAATTGAACTTGCAATTTCATATTGCCATGCTTAATTCTTTTGTCTGCTGCAGTAAAACCTTTCATGGGTCCACGTCCTTTAAACTTTCTCTTTTCGCTGCCACGTTGTCCTTCAAAACAACATAAGATGGAATAGAATAAATGTTCCCGTTATTGTTGTCAAATATAATTGCACCTTAAAATAATATTTTCCAAAACAAATTCTTACTATCATTGGCTAATGCTTTTTCACGCCGAGCATGACTTGGCTGCTGAACTGGTGGTGTTGGATTGCTGCATTGACTTGGCTGAGTACTAGTGATCTCTGCATATGGCTCTGCCAATAATAGAGCATAAGTTAAAATTCATATAATAAGGACTGTTAATTTGATTGACAACTTGAAGAGAGATATTATATTACCAATGTCATCAAGTTGTCCTTCCAGACGTAACCATTCACTGTATGTTTTGACTGTATCATCCCTGAAGGTATCATGAAATTCTACAAACATGCTTAAATTATTAAATTGGGTACTGATGAATTAAGATGCAGTAATGGACACAAATGCAGTAACTTAACTTACCACGTCCTACGCCATTCTTATGCAGTTCTTCAAGCCAATCCTTGTATTCATCAATTGGCTCATCTGTGAAGTCTTCATAAAATGCTGTACCCGGAGGTACTTTGATGGGTGTTATGTTTACATTTCGCTCGGTTATTTTATCCAGACTCAATACTAATCTGACTTCTCTCTCGTTATCATTCATTGTTATCATTCCACTTGCATCCAATTCTGAATCTACTTCCCAAAGTTGTGCTACATTATTACCACTTCATTGCTTATAGTACAAGAAGTCCCTCACAGAGTACCTGAAACGTGATTTCAGTGTTACTAAGTTTCCAATGGTGATATCATATCTTTTCATTTTAACTTGAACATTTTCCTGCTCGTCTCTTGGTTCTACCAGATGAAAAAATAGAGTCCAAGATTCTGTACCTTCCTCTGTCAAATTTTCCCTGACAAACACATTCATACAAACCTGGATGACATAGCTGAATTGAAACTGAATTTTTTTAGAACACTCCCCTTTGGATCAGTCATTCCAGTTTATTCTCAAATTGTAAAAGAAAAAGATATTATTTTCAGTTTACCATAAATTAACATATGGTTTACCACATAGTCTTGCAATGTATCCTCAAGAAGGTAACAGTAATGTAAACACTGAATCAGCAAGAAGATAGGCTGTATGTGTGCCTTTCTTTAGTCACTTTAAGTGAGAACTGGCCAACAGATAACATTGCTGCTAGTGCTACGGAACTTGAAAAGTTTAGACTATAACCAAGATCTAGGAAATGAATCACAGGATAATACATGAGCATTATTAAGATGAGGGAATGAAATCGATGCCTACTACATTACCAGAATCTAGACTATTTGCATACATCAATAAATCAAGGATGACTGTCACTGCTTACCGACGTTGTGAGAGGTCCGATAGACTAGGATCTGGTCCAAGAGATGAGCCATGACGTCTTTGGCTATCACGTTGACTGCCGTCCTCTCCGGCATGGTAGGGCGAAGGAGTCCGTGTTGTACCCGCGCCGAAAAGCGCCGCCGTGGCCCCGCGTCTCATCATCGAGTGCCCTGGCAGCGCCCTCGTGCACGATGGCTCTGGCGTCGGCGTCATGTAGCCTGGGTTCGCCGTCATCGACACAGGTTGCCGCTCCGTCTCTGTGGTCACCTCGGCCGCCGGGGAGGTCGGCATACTCGACCTCTTCAATCCCTAACTGGCGGCTCCCTTGTCCCCTGGAGATTAGATTAAGGTGTTAATTGGGTTTGGGGGGGGGGGGGTGCCAGACGCGGTGGTAGGGCGTGGAGGGGAAAACCACGAAATATATGGCGCTAACAATTCGATTTGCAGGGGGGGCAGGCGCGTGCGTAGGGCAGGCTGGGAAAAAACGCGGTGGTAGGGCGTGGAGGGGAAAACCACGAAATATTTGGCGCTAACAATTCGATTTGCAGGGGGGCAGGCGCGTGCGTAGGGCGGGCAGGGAAAAAACAGAGACGAAATATTTTGCCACTGTAGCACTGAAATATTTCCAGAATCACGATTAAAAAAAGTCAAAAAATTACAAAATATATTTTTCTAACCCGAGCTCGAGTGAGTGTGATGGAGGTGCACGATGTAGTCTGGGTCAATGCCTCCCCATTCACAGGATTTCGCGAGCACTGCCCGAGGCTGAACGCTGCCCGCGCTTGCGAAGTCGAGCCACTGGGAGATGGAGGCTGACGCTCAGACCCTCAGAGCACGGACGTTCGCCGCCCTGAGCCAGAGCACCACCAGGCCACCGCGCTGGAACCCGGAGCCGTTGCTGCCCTCGCCTTGCTCGCTGAAGCCTCCATGCGCTCGCCCTGCCGTTCACTGGCCGCATGCTGCCGGAGCCGAGCCGTCCGCCTGCCGTGCTCCCTGCTCTGCCTCTCTCTCTCTCTCTCTCTCTCTCTCTCTCTCTCTCTCTCTCTCTCTCTTTCTCATGCTGCACGGAACGGGAGCAGAACCAGGGTTATATTTACCGACGGAATACCGCGGTAACCGGCCGGTTACCGGTCATACCGGTCCGGACCGGTACCGGTACCGGCCGGTTTGAAAAAACCAAAATTTCAAATTTAAAATCGGAGGAAAAAATGGTAAAAAAATTCCTAAAAATACTTCATGATTTATAGATTCCAATGGTGTCAAAATTTTTCAAATTTGACTACATTTAGAATTTTTTTCGAAGTCCCGAAGTAAAAAAAAAGGCCCGTTAAGGCCCGTTAGGCCCATTAGGCCCGAACGGGCACAAAACGGCACCCTGGGTCACGGGGGGGCAGAGCCACCCCCCATTTCCCCCCTCCGCGCCGCAGCAGCCGAAACCGCCGCCTCCCCGCTCGTCCGCTCGCCGCCGCTTTCTTACCGGCCGGTAGGACCGGTATACCGGTCGGTAAGACCGGGATACCGACGCGCGCGCGGATCCGCCGGGTACCGGGCGGTTGCACCGGTTTCTCGGCCGGTTTCAACCGGTAACCGCGCGGTTTCGCCGGTTTCGGCAGGTAAGGTTGTTTCTTTTTTTCTTGAGCATTTTTAGTAGGAATAGCTTTAGGATTTGGAATAGGAAGTAGTTATCTATTGATCTAGGGTGCAGTGATAATTTGATTTAGGATTTTAGTAGGATTTATGGTGTGTTTAGGTTATTAGTTAGGGTTATGTTTAGGATTTGGTTTAGGATTTTAGGTTTGATGTATATTTTAGGTTGTAGGTGTGCTAATACTGATGTATATTTTAGGTATATACTGATGTATATTTTAGGTTTATATTGTTTAGGTAAATTTTATTTAGGTGGAAGGTTGTGACTTAGCCACTTATTTACGTAGATTTAATCTATGTGATTGATTAGTTTGTGTTGTCCATTCATGCAGGTGCACAATGTCAAGCAGAGAAAAAGACATTGTATGGGAGCATGGTGAAAACCTTTCTCCTGGGTGGAGGTGCAACTACTGTCATACGATGAAAGGAGGTGGTGGTGCAACAAGATTCAAAGAACATTTAGCCGGTCGCGGGTCGCAGGTGGTGCATTGCAGAAGCGTGCCAGATGATGTGCGTGAGTACTTTCAATGTGATCTTGATAGAACTAAAAAGGCAACTTCTGACCAGTCTCGACAAAAGTTGGCAAGAGAGAAGGCTGCAGCGGAGGGTAACCATCCACTTGGTGATGATGAATATGAGGAGCAGCTCCAGCAAGCACTTAATCAGTCGAGAGCAGAATATGAGTACGAGCAGGGGGTGCAACAGAGAGGAGGTAATTACGACCGTGGAGGGGGTAGTGGTTCACAGGGTGGGAATCCTTGGCAAAGGATGTTTCGAAGAGCAGGATCACAGAGGGAGACTCCTGTGGTTCTGCAGGACTACAATTTGGCAGCCGGTAGGAGGAGAGGCATGGTCCAACCAAGGATTGATACAGGGTCTTGGACGCAGAAGGGGAAGAATGCAAAGGAAGCTATTGGGAAAGCTTGGGGAAAGTTTTTCCATGTTGCAGGAATCCCAGGACGACAGGCCGACAATCCGTACTTCATAAGTGCGGTGAGAGAGACACAAAAGTGGGGTTAGTACAACTTTCAGAGTCATCTCTCTCAATTTTGACGTTTCTATCTTTATGTATTCTCACGAATGGCTTCTGCTTACAGGTGAAGGCATTGTGTCACCTACTGGAAGGGATATCGATGGCAAGTACCTAGATGAGAACGAGAAAGACTTGAAGGCTAGGTACGCAAAGTTTCAGAAGGAATGGACCAACTTTGGCGTGACGTTGATGTGTGATTCTTGGACTGGCCCCACTAGAATGAGTGTCATCAACTTCCTGATTTATTGCAATGGGGTCACATGGTTTCATAAATCTGTTAATGCAACTGGGCGAAGTCAAGATGCCAATTATTTATACCAGGTAGCTTCTGAACATGTTGTTAGGTTCATACTATTTATAATATTGTGATTTACGTCACATTTGTAAAAACTGTTGTGGTTATTTTTCAGGAAATTCGTAAGGTTGTTGAAGAGATTGGCGCCGAGCATGTCGTACATGTGGTGACCGACAATGGCGCCAACTACAAAAAAGCTTGCAAGATACTGGGGAACCATTATGCTCATATTGTTTGGACGCCATGCCTTGCACACACCATCAACTTGATGTTGAAGGATATTGGTGAAAGGCCCGAACATGCAGGTACAATCGCAATATGCAAGCGAATCTCAACCTTTTTGCACAACCATGCTCAGTTGAATGCAATGATGAGGAAGGCAATCGGTGGTGAGTTGGTCAAGTGGAATGTTACTAGATTTGGGACTAACTACATGTTCCTAGAGAGCTTTCACCGGAAATGTGACAAGTTCATGCAGTGGATGTCTTCTCCTGAATTTCTGCAAAGCAAGTGGATAAAATGTGAAGACGGTCGCTTTGCTCATTCAAGGTTATCAAGTATCCAGTGGTGGGAGGGACTGGAATACATCATCAAAACAGTTCAACCAATTTATAAGTTCCTCCGCTTCGCTGATCAAGACAAGCAGCCTAACATGTGTGATGTAGTGTATGCCTACCAGACTTGCAAAATGGAGATGGAGTCTGTCTTTGGAAGAAATAAGCAGACATGGAATGAGTATCGACAGATTATGGATAACAGGATTACTGACGTGTACATTGACACGTATGTGGGTTCAGGTACGATCATGAATTATATTTACTTAGCAAGCTCCATGAAATGAATACTTACTGTTCCCTTGTTTGGCATTTGTCATGTGTTGCAGGTGCTGTCCTAAATCCAAAGTACGCATATAACATGGATCCAACTCCAACAATGTTTAATGGTCTGAAAGATACATTTTCGCGCATGACGGATTTGCAGAGCGCCATGCAGGCTTTACAAGAGGCAGAGATTTTTCGACAGAAGCTTGGTGAGTTTGGCTCCGAACTCGCTATGAAAATGGCAGCGGATCCAAGAACTAGCCCATGTAAGAGCCTAAGAGCACTTCTCTACCCTTGATGCTTTGCTCTCGTGGAATATATATCTAACATAATGTGTTACACTTGCAGCGGCCTGGTGGATGATATTTGGTAGTCAAACTCCAAATTTGCAGCGTCTTGCTTTGCGGCTTGTTGCACAATGTATCTCCTCCAGTGGATGCGAGCGGAATTGGAGTACTTTTGCCTTGCTTCATACGAGGGTTCGCAATCGGTTGTCCCACAAAAAACTAAACAAGCTTGTGTATGTCAACTACAATCTTCGGCTGCGACTAGCGGATATCTCTGGACCGCCACTGCATGATGACGAATATTTCATTGACAAGTTCGCCGAAGTCTCATTCTATGACTCGAACAATCCAGTTAGGCAATGGATGGAGTATGGTAGATCAAACCAGGCACCAGTTCTTGATGAGGATGATGACGAAGTAGACGCCCCTATGCCATCACATATTGTCAGGTATAATGTGTGTCTCTGTCTGGCTTTCATATTATGTATGTCCATTTTATTTATGTCCATTTTATTTATGTGATTTATTTGTTTGTGCTCGTAGTGACCACATAGACGCCCAAGATCTACGTCAGGCCACGGGAGATGATTCCATCAGTGATTGGGCCCGTAGACATGTGGGTGATAGTCACCTCGGGAAGAGGAAGATGCAGATGCCACCTAAGAAGGGTGACCCCAAGCGTCAACGCGGAAAGAAAAAGCAAGTGATCAGTGACACTGAAACTGAGGATGAGGCTCAGCGTAGTCCACCGTATAAGGAGTCTCAGGATAGCAGCTCAACTGATGACGGTTCTGATGACGACAGTGACGGTGGCGGTGATGGTGATGGTGATGGTGCTGGTGCTGGTGGTGCTGCTGGTGGTAGTGGTTCTGGTGGTGGTGGTGGTGGCAGTGGGTTTGGTGCTGGTGGTAGTGGTTCTGGTGGAGGTGGTGGTCTTCGTTTTACAGGTATCCATTGCACCTACGTACGCACAATTGTTTCTGTGTATGACTTCTAAACTACTAATAATGGTTTTTTGCAGGCGAGACCCAGTTCACGCATGCTACTCAGGACCGCGACCATGGACAACCGGAGTCGCAGAGGACTGTTTATGCACCTACAGACTACGACACTCCGCAACATTCTCCTTCCTCGTACAGTGATACCTCCCAGGCAAGCTATAACTATCACATTCCTGACATTACCACGCAACCTGCGACCAGATGGGTGTATGAATGGGAAGACCCCCATTTTTACGCTATGTTAGTTCAAGAATGGGAGACAACAGCGGCATGGACGGGCCAATCTTGGAATGATTTTAAGGCCGAGTTGCTTAGACTGCGAGGTATCGCTTTGATGTCCACCGCTGAATATCAGATGTCTTGCAGCATGGGGGCCTTTCCATACTTCATACAACGTTGATTATGCCTATGCCGATGACTATCACATTTATTCATGTATGAGACTAAGAATATGCTATTTATATGATACTATGTATTGATACAATACAAGTATGTGTATGCCCTATGTATTGCTACGGCACTATTTATCCCTGAAATGTATGGTGTTTATACCTCATTATGTGCAAAGGCCATTCAAAAAAAAATTGTTTTCTGCATTAAAAAAAAGAAAATCAGCTGGTTTTGACCGGTTACCATTTATACCGGCCGATATACCCGTCTAAAACCGATTGAGCTGTGAGTTTGAATTCGATTTCGAATTCGGCCGGTTTCCGGCCGGTTACCGTTTATACCGGCCGGTATACCGTTACCGCCGGCCGGCGGTAACCGGATTTCGGTCGGTATAAAAAACCCTGGCCGGCCCGTTAAGGCCCATTAAATCATGAAGGTCGAAAAATATACTAAACGCACTCAAATTTGAAAAACTTTGACATCATTGGATTCTATAAATCATTAACTATTTTTAGAAATTTTTTCAGCATTTTTTTTAAAAAAAATAAATCTGAAATTTGAAAATGCGACCGGTTACCACCAAACCCTAAACCCTAAACCCTAAACCCTAAACCACCAAACCGGTCAGTAAACCGCTCAAACCGGCCGGTAACCGGTCAAACCGGCCGGTATACCGGTCCGGAACCGATTGAACTGGGGTTCAAATTCAAAATTTGAATTCGACCGGTTTCTACCGGTAACCGGTCAAACCGGACCGGTATACCGATACCGCCGGCCGGCGGTTACCGGCTACCGGTCGGTAAAAAAACCCTGAGCAGAACGCAGCAGCACATGCCACGGCAGGGATGTCGACATCCTCAGGCACCTCACTTGACCCAATGGGAAGGCGCCATCTTTTCTCTCGGGGTCCACATGACAGTGGCAGAAGTCCCCACTGCCTTTCTTCCGTGAGCTTAGTTCACAGTGAAACAAGAGAGAGGAGAGCTGGTCCATCGAGCGGTGTTGGTCCATGAGCACAGTAGTCAGCTCTGCCAGCTGAATAAGCACAGTAGTTTTGCTTGACATATTAAATGATTTCAAATGAAATGGCTGTAAATAGCAAAGTTTCTAAACTTTTTGAGATCTAAAATTTTCATTTTGGTTGCATGTGTCTCATAAGCTTATGTGTGTTAGTGCCAATGTCGCCAGTATTCACCATTTGCTCAAAACAAGAAGGCAAAAATATAGGTTGGAAACCATCTAATTGGTGGAAACATGGAAAACAAATAAAAAAACATATTTCGGACATTAATTGTTCTAAACCTATTACATCCATAGAGTATATAAATAATCATGTATGAAAGTTGGAATTCAACCTCGCCTTTTCACAATCAGTTCATATGTATGTCCTCTATTTCATGCTAAAAATGTTAAAAAAGATGAAATAATTTGATTAACATGTCACTTCATTAGTGTGCCTTAATTAATATAAAATAAAAGACAATAAACAAAAAAGATCTAACCAACATTGCTCTTGACTGGGCTAGGGAATATGGTATGGTTTCCCCTAACCTTGCTCTTAGAAAATGAAATGCTTGCAGCCTATAGTATCGACTACACCACAACACTAAAATGACTAGTAACCCTAAGTCACCCACGAAGACCAATAGACCGCCACTCTTTTTGTCTCTATCCTGCTCTCTTTCACTCCTGCACCGCCTCCACACACCCACCGCTGGCGCCGCCCACCCCTGCCTCCATAGCCCCCCCCCCCCCCCCACCAACTGAAAGACACTATGCCACTATACCCGCACCTCCATACCTGAACATGCTTCTTAGCTCTATAGATATAAGTTAATACTACTCCCTCCGTCCATTTAAACATGCAATTTACACTTTTCGAGAAGTTCAATCGTTTGAATTTTGACTAAATTTATATAAATAAATAGTAACATTCAATATACAAACTAAAACTATAAACACTAATATTATTTACTATAAATTTGAACTGACACGTTTCCTATAGTTGCATAACCAAATAGATAAAGGGATTATTGTTTATAGAATTGTAGCAAATAATGTATCTATAAAAAAATAAATAAATAATAAATAAAGACATATATTCCTGGTGATGTTAACTACAGTACCCGTTAGCAAGTAGCTACAGTTCCAAGCTACGCGTCCCTTGCCGACTCGCTCCGTGCTCGCTCGCTGCCTGCCTCCCATGTATACTCCCGATGCCATCTACAGACAGGGTGCCGGCCAAAAAAAAAAGATCAGGCAAAAAAAATCTCCTCCATCTGCCTCCGACAGAAATCACCACGCCATCGTAAAACCAAAAAAAAAAGGGCAAAAAAAAGAGACGACGAGGAGCTCCTGAATCCGCCGCCGCCGCCGAGCCGCATGCCTCTGCCTCCACCGGCTTGCACGCCACCACAGCTAGAGCGCACCCCCCGTTCTCTTGGCACACGGCCCCGCAAGGCGCCACTACGCCATGCCTCAGTGACGCCGCCGGCGTGCGCCACGCCAACCCCGCCCCCGTCATCCCGCGCCATAGCCCGGCAAGGCGCCACTGCGCCGTACCTCGATGACGCCGCCGGTGTGCGCCACGACGCGGCCGCCACCGCTACTCCGCCTACGCCTGTCTCGCCCACGCCACCGTAGCCACGCACCACCGGCGCCTTGGCCTTCGCGCGCTCCTGCAGCGACGGCAGGGCGCGCCGTGGCAGGCCGCACCGCCCCTGCGCCACCCCCTACCTCACCGCGCCTCTCTCCATGGCCACCCCCTACCTCCCCGCGCCTCTCTCCATACTCGCACTTCGTGCTCTTGGGTACTGACTACTAAGATTCCACTATGTTCCACCGGGTTGTGTGCTGCAGATTCAGAGGCAGATCGAGGGCGACCTGGCCGGGTTCAAGTGCGGTCTCGCGCATTTCTTCCGTACGTTACCTACTCCTACTTATTATCATGCGTTTCTGCACATTTCCATGTTGGTTCGTTCATGCTTAGATGCTGACATGTTGTAGGTTACTGTTAAGTTGTAGTATTGCAGATAGTTTTATGTAAATCTGATAGGGTGGGTGAGGGATAGAATTGGTGGAAACTTACTGAACTGAACATCGCTTGCTGCCTCAAAATTTGACAGCCTAAAGTTGTCTTTTATTAAAATCACTCTGCTTATTCAGTCAAACCAGCAGAACTTCTGGGGTCTTAGTGTGGCTTATGAACTGTTGATATATGTTTAAGCCGTGTGTTGATGGCATTTAGCGGATGGAAATTCTGTGTAGTCAGATGAAACTGTGCCATTGCTTCTTATCTTGGTTTTGGAAATCAAGTGCTCTAGTTAAATAGAAATTCTTCTTTTCGATACTTATCGGTGGCAGACTGAGCACAATAAATGTTCTCAGAAGAAAGAACAGGCTTCTAGATGACTACAATTATGTTCTGTGCAATACCTGCAGTGAAGAAACTCTCGTCCGTCTCTCTTTTGATTTTGATCTACATCTACATGTGCCTGCTTCAAAATTCTGTGAAGCAGCCAGCAATTCAGATGCTTAGGTGTTTCTGTTCGTTACTTAATTTGCAAGTAAATTAATCTGAAGTATAGCAGAATAACACACATGTGAAAGGGTTGAAAATGTGATAGCTGCTGTGTGTGCAGCCTTCTCTACGGACAAGATGAACACCCCATAAGAAATTGTTTGTTGTACACATAAATCATCATTTATGCGTGTACACCTAAATCATCACATAAAAAATAATTATTCATTAATACACCTTAAACAAAGAAATCATCATCCTCGTCTTCCATGGTTGTAGCTGGTGCAAGAATTCCATCATCACAGTAGGTGTCATCGTCTTCATCATCGTCTGCAGCAAGAAAAGCCGCATGGTCTGGTTCTGGACTAGGTTGGGCAAGCGCCATATTAATAATAGATGCATCACCACTAGAGCCTTCTATGTCTGGTCTCCTCCAATTTGTCAAATCAAGACGTAATGCAAGATTCATGTCTTGCACTCCCACGTCCAGTAAGCTAGTGTCAATTTCACCATCGATTTCAGTTTCTTCTGGCATGGCAAACAAATTCCTAGGCTGCACTGCAACAACACTGCACCAACCTGGCTTGCTTGGGATTTCAGCATAAAACACAAGTTCAGCTTGTGATACCAGAATATAGGGTTCACTGGAATATCGATAACGACTAGTATTGATCTCGATAATCCCATATTCATCCTTCTTACATCCTTTGCCTTTGCTCGTAGTGGTAGCTGGTACATCAAACTAGTCACACTCAAATAATACAACTTCTTTTTCATTGGGGAAATCAAGAGTGATGATTTTTTAATCACTCCAAACCATGCCATATTGCCAGTACTAGCATCACCCTTCACATAAACGCCACTGTTTCGTGTGCTCAGACTTTTCTCAATCGAAGCGGTTCGGAAGAGGAAACCATTGATAGAGCATCTATTGAACATACGGGCTCGAAGGTCCGGCCCTTGAGCAAGGGAACATAAAAGTTCACTATTTATGTCTTCCTCTTTTAGCTTGCTTATCTGCAAAACACAATTCCATAACTAAAGCTGAAAAAATTAAAATTAAAGTTCCTCATTTTGCTTGCTTGTCTTGTCACCATTATTAAGAAAAACTTAAAATTAATTAATTACTCACTTTGCCCTCAAACCAGTTTACAAATTGCTCCTTGTGTCGTTTATCAAGGTTTCGTGTACCTTCTTTCCTGAGTTCATCCATATGCTCACTACATTGTCAACCCAGTTTCAAATAATTAGAAATTGACTACAATAATTCCTAAAAAATAATAATGATATATATTGGTACTTACTCAACCCATTTTGCGGCCTCCTCACAGTTAGTTATGATGTAGTGCCTCATCTTCAGTAACTCTTCATTACAAATTCTCTCGAAACTAAATCCTTTCTTGCTATAATCAATTGCGCTAAATATGCTGAGCCCAGATGGTGGCTCATTCACAGCGGCGCTTTCATGACGATCGGCTTGAGTCAACTTGGTGTCAATGTCTTCCAAGAAACGAGCGCAAAAGGTCATGCACTCCTCAGAGATATATCCCTCGGCTATTGAACCTTCCGGATGTGCTTTGTTCCTCACATAGCCTTTCAGTGTACGTAAATACCTCTCAACTGGGTACATCCATCTATAGTTCACAGGACCTCCAAGTTTAGCTTCTTCAGCTAGATGAATCGGCAAATGCATCATTATGTCAAAAAATGCAGGTGGGAATATCATCTCAAGGCGACAAAGAGTCTCTTTGATTGAACTGCTAAGCTTATCAGGATTGGACTCCACTAGCTCCTTTGAACAAATTCCATTGAAGAACCTAGTAAGCTCAATCAAAGGGATCACAACATCTGATGGCAAAATGCTGCGTACAATCAATGGTAACAGCTTCTATAGAATAACATGGTAGTCATGAGTTTTGAGTCCAGCAACCTTACAACCTTTGACGTCAACGCATCTCTTTATATTGAAGGCAAACCCATCATGCATCACTAATCCATTTAGAAATTTGCATAAATTTTCTTTGTCATCCTTAGATAAATTGTACAATGCTGGTGGCACGGTATATTTATTATTGTCCATCACAAGATGTTGATCCTTCCTCATACCAAGACATTGCATGTCAAGACGAGCCTTCTCATTGTCCTTACATTTACCATCAATTTCAAGCAACGTGCCCAAAATGCTCTCACAAATGTTCTTCTCAATGTGCATCACATCCAAATTATGCCTTATGAGCAATGACTCCCAGTAAGGCAATTCAAAGAAAATACTCTTCTTCCTCCAATTGTGCCATCTATCTGCTTCTTCACGTTGTTTTCTTTTTCTTGTAGTTTTTCCAAAAATGACTTGATCAAAAGATTCAAATTGTTCCTTTACTTGTTCACCAGTCAATGGTTCAGGAGCCGCCCTCGTTTCCACTTTGTTATTAAAGCTTATCTTATTCCTGCGCCACCTATGTTTGGATGGGGAACAAATTAATTAATTATAAATTGAATATGCAACAGACAAAAGCATTTCGGCCTAATGAAATCTTACCTATGTTTCAATGGCAAAAAAGCGGCGATGCCCCATGTAGCAATGCTTGGACCCATATTTCAGCCACAAGAAGTCTGTATCCTTGTTGCAATATGGACATGAAACTTTCCTTTGGTGCTCCAACCAGATAACATTGCATATGCAGGAAAATCATTGATTGTCCAATGTAGAAGAGCATGTAGCATAAAATTCTTCTTTTCCTTGGCATCCCATGTTTTAACACCATCTTCCCACAGCTCCTTTAACTCATCTATGAGTGGACGTAAGTATACATCAATATTGTTTCCAGGAGATTTTGGTCCTGGAATCAGCATCGACATCAACCAATAAGGTTGTTTCATACACAACCAAGGCGGCAAATTATAAGGGATTATGATGACAGGCCAGGTCGTATATGTTGTACTTATCATCCCAAATGGATTGAATCCATCAGATGCTAGAGCTAACCGAACATTAAGAGGATCTGATGAAAACCACTTGTACTTCTCATCCACATGTTTCCATGCTGGGGAGTCTGCAGGATGACGCATCTTGCCATCACGGGCCAATCCTTCCTTGTGCCATCTCATTTCTGATGAAGTGGTCTCCCTCATATATAACCTCTGCAGCCGAGGAGTCAGTGGGAAATACCGCAAGATCTTACATGGAACACGCTTCTTTGACGTACCATCAGTGCTAGAATCATCACCCTCAGCACCATCATACTTCTTCCACCTAGACTCACCACATGTTGGACATGTATCTAGTTTTTCATTCTTCCTTCCAAAACAACACACAATCATTCTCACAAGCATGTATCTTTTCATAGTCCAAACCAAGATCTTGAACTACCCTCTGCACTTTCTCCAGCGTGTTTGGGACACAGTGGCCTTCAGGTAGCACAAGTGAAAACAGATCTAGTATCCTCCTCAATGCAGTGTTACTAATACCATGCATGCACTTAATCTGAAACAATCTCACAATAAAAGAAATCTTTGTAGCCTCTTTGCAACCTGGATACAGTTCCTGTCTTGCCTCCTCTAATAATTTATAGAACTTCTTGGCACGCTCATTTGGCTCTTCATCTGGACCTTGGATGATGTTTCCATGTATAGACGCCCTGATTAGTGTTCCAACCATCTCAGTCCCACGATCAACGTCGTTACGGCCTCCTTCATCATCATCATCATCATCATCATCTACTGATCCTTCAAGATTAGATGGGCCGCCTTCGTCACTTTGATGTTCCCCTTTAGAGATGAAACTTTCATCAAACTTATGACTAAGAACATGTTGGTGAACCTCACGCCGCGTTTTGTAAACCATGCATTGACATTTAGAACATGGACACTCAGCAGTTGATGTGCCATTAAATGTGGTATCCATATATTTCTGGAATTTGGCTTGCCAAACAGCAGTAGTCCTCTCCATGCGCATCCAACTCCTATCATCATGTTGTGACATTATATGCTTTCCAAGTAAATTTTTGCATGATAATTGAATATACATAAGTATAATTTATCACAAATAGAAATATATGTTGATAAAAACACGCCTACAGTGCCCAAAAATTTCTCCCAATCTTTCACAATGCCAGTAGATTTAAAACTGCTCAATTAGCTTATTTCCTGTTTATCAACTATTGCTCAGAAATACATTGTTTCTATATCTGTTTTCTAAACTGCTAGGAATTTATAAATTATACCATGCTATTATTTTTCAGATATGTACTCTGATCTGTTGAGGAGGTGCCTGAAAAATTTGAAGCTACATGGCAAACTGCACAGTCTCCTACTGGTGGTCTTCAGTAACTAAAACAGAACAACGATGTATATATAGTCTGAAATAGACTCATTCCTTCGAAGAGATGGATTACACGCTATTGTTAGGAAACAAGTGCACAACTCACAACTACCTATTTTATGTCTGTTTTATGATAGACTTCTATGCGTTTGCTTAGGAGTCCAACCCTTAGTCATCTAATAATGTGCCGCTGAGGTTTCTTCACAGGAGAAAGAAACCCCACTTGATCACCAAATGTAGGAGGGGATGTCATGCTGAATGTGCATCCCAACAGCCTCAAACATGTTAATTAATTTGTTTTGGTTGGTCAGCAGGCTGATTCTCTTGAAATTAAACTCACCAATGATCTTGGTGAAGGATGATGGGTCGATGGCCTCTATTTTCCTTCTACTACAAATGTGACTGGATGACATACAAAACATTTTGATGCTTGTTATTTATCTTCTACCATGATCTAGGTGAGAAAAGCCATAACGGGTGGTCCTGATAGAAGATATTTGTCCAGCAAGAACTTCTCGCTTGACAAATTAAAGGTATAAATCTTCATGCTTGCATTATATTGCTTATGAAGGCTGTCATATATTTAATACACTAATATCTAAGTTATAGATACCTGCTGCAAGTTAATTATTTCATGGTGCTTGTAGTTATTCATTCATTTAAGGACATCTACCGTATGTATAATGAAAAAAAGAGTACTGTTCATGTAACAAGAATGGTAGGTTAATGGTTGCTTCTCTTAATTTTCTAGGCTCTTGAATAGTGTGATAGAGTGTAGGCAGATCCTGGGTATTCGAAGGTGAGCCAAGTGCTGCTATACTTGAATTAAATCTATTATAAATACATCCTTTTGTTTGCATCCATGTTTGTGTGAAAATACTAAAAATTAGGTAATGTATTTGGGTGAATCCAAAAGTGAGGAGGAAATGCTTAAAGTAAATTTTCTTCATTCTTGCATATATAATATTGCTAGCGTTCAATGGAATCAAGGAAGGAAGATGATCAATCCTTTTATTGCCTATGTTGAGTTGCAGTTCTGTGCTACATCATCTTGCTTTCGAAGTGATTGATAGACGGTTTACCAAACATCAAGACATAACTAGATATTGAACAAATTATTTTATGTATCTGTTATGTAATCTTTGTTAAGCATTATCAACATTTTATTTGTATGTGATATTTGATTATTTGTACACAAGTTAATCTCATGAATGCCCTAAAAAAAAGCTAATCTCATGAACTGTGACGCTACATACACTGATCATTGAAATTTTGGATAGCAGGCGGTCATCTAAGTATTGTCCTTTTTATCAGGTGTATTTCCAGTTGTGAGCATGTCTACTTGGTGGCTAGAACCAATTTACTTTTGAGGAGGGCATGTGTCATATATATACCTTTATTTAAACAGATGTATACCTTGCATAGTTCCATATATATGATGTTTGTAGAAAAATGAATCATTGTGAAGTTGAATTGATATCTTTAGGTTAGCAAGATTGATGGACACATAAACAAGCAGTACCAATAATAAATAGATTTGACTTACACAAGATGCAATCCAAATCCTAGCAGCAGCTTTCTTCCACTTGTGCTTCCGAGGAAATTAAACTTGATTGGCGTTTGAGCCGGCGTCCACCCTGAAGGTGATGTCCAGGCCGTTCCAGTTGCAGGGCACCCTGTACGCGACGCTGAGTATGGTCAGGACGTCAGGTTGTCTGTCAGCTGGGACGATTGGGATGACGACGGTGCAAGCCCGACAAGCAGCTAGCTAATTGTGCCTTTTTAGGATCGATAGGCAGCCCCCCTTTTTTTATACTAGAGTCTTGGCTTTGTATGGATGTGAGAACGTGTACAATTAGGACTCCTAGGAAGACTGAACGTGGAAAAGGAAACGGACTCATGGAAGCCAACTAAAATCAAACTTGCTAAAATAATTGGACTCAAGAACGGACTCCGCTTGGCCACAAGATTTCCTACGGGTTGGAGTTATTAAAGTTGAATATCAAATAGAGTTGTAGAAGAGTCCTGGCCTCCTGCTTACAGCTTGCACGAGTTCGCTCGCCCGCTTGCACACGGCCAAGCAAATGTATGCTCTTCCGAAGTTGCACATCATGTGCCAATCACAAATCTCGCCGCCCCTCACCAGACGCCCCATGCTGACGCTCGACGAGCTGTGCTTGACGCCGCGCCGTTCAGCATGAGCAGGTCTTGCCGGTGGGCAGGATGAGCAAGTAGCTCATGGTGCGGTTCACAGGCATAGGGTCGGTCTCCCACTGTACTTCGGGCTTCAAGAAAAAAAAGTAATAAGGATCGGATACGGATACATCTCTTAGAAAGCAGTGTCAAGTTCAAGTACAATCGCAAGAAGTAAGCCCTTTGTTTCCAATTAACCAAATAAAGTATACGTATTCAGATTGGGCAGCCCTTTGTTTCCACGTGAATGTTCTCCATATTGGCATATTTCCTTAGCTGCCTTTTTCTTCTCTTTTTCAAACAATAAAACGCCTCTAAAAGATATGTTTGATGATAGGCCAGTGCTAAGTAAATTTCTCCATGTTTATGCCATATTTCTCATCACACAGAACAGCTTCGAATTGAAGACTAGAGAATATTAGATAATTATTAGCTTCTATATTTGAATTGTTGCTAGACATGACTCCACAAATATCTTCCGAAGCTATGGAAGCGAGATAGCAATTTATGGTGCCTACACGTATAATGTGTTTCAGATGACGTTGCCTACATGTATACTGTGCCAACATGTATACATGTATATTGTGCTGACATGTATAGATGTTGCCTACATGTATATTGGATTGGATCGATCGCGACACACAACTAGAGTGGAGAAGAGGCAGCTAGAAGGAATTTTCAAAGATGCATCTCTATCTCAACAGCATGCCTTTCTCGCCGTGCCTCGGCCTGAGTATTGACAATGTGAAGAGCCACCAAATACCTGTTTGCTACATCAGCACATTGTAGCAACGCTAACATTGAATAACAACCAAACCCAACTATGGCAATAGAAACATAAATTTGCATCGCTTTAAAAATTTAGTTGCAAAAAGAAAGGTACCTATTGCAGTGGTCCTCATAAATATTGCAATGATACAAAGCAGTGATCATATCTTCACACTATTGCTTCGACTTAAAAATATAGTTATAATACACTGTTACCTATTGCAATGGTTCTCATAAATATTACAACGACACAAAAATATGGCCATAGCACCATATTATTGCATCAACTTAGAAATTTAGCTGCAATACACAGTCTACCTATTGCAATGGTCGTGAAAAATTTTGCAACCCAACAAAAATGTGGCAATAGGTACAAGTAATAGCAACACTATCTTATATGGTTGCAAGAGCACCTGACAATTGCAACACCAATCAGTACTAATGCAACGTAGTGTCATCATGGCAATATTCGGAACCTATAGCAACACTTTTGACAAAAGAGTTGCTATAGACCTCACCTTTTGCAACGGCAAATGAAAATGTTGCAAAACACATCCCTTTTGCAACGAAATTTGTTGTGTTGCATATGACGTCGCGTGGCAATTGGGTCCAAATCTAGTAGTGACAGCGTGGTGCGTCCTCATGCATGGCATCCACATGCCGCAGCCATAGCCGTGACTGGCAACGACGTCCGACGGCGTGCGCGTACGAGCGAACGGCTGCCTACTAGCTAATTTCGCGCGACAAGAAGACTCAGCCGAAGCGGCAGAGAGTGGCAGAAATAAAGGCGAAAGGAAGGGCGTTTGGGAGCGGGGAGGACTCACCGGAAGCGTACGTGTGCAGCTGGGAGGACGCGTGCGAGAGGGAGGTGCTTGCAGCCGTGTCGGGGTCGTCGATCGATCTGGTGCGTGGAGGCCGGCGTAGGAAGTCGGACCGGCAGGCTCTCGCCGTGGCGATTTCACTGAGATGGTGCTGAGCGCCGGCCGGTGCCGTGCGGTAGGGTGAGCGACTGAGCGAGGGAGACTCACCAGATCGCCTGCACTGCAGCTGACGACGACGTCGACGTCAAGCAGGCCGGGGCGTCGCGGCGTGGAGGCTAGCGACGCGCCCTTCCCGTTCCGAGCGAGAAGACGAGCAGCGAAGTAATGGGACTGCAGGTATACCTCCCTAGAATATGTCCACTTATTGCTAAATGTTAAGGTGCTGTTTGGTTCGAGCGATTTGAGCCGTCATCTGTTTACAGTGGCATCGGGTGCTGTTGTTTCGCGTTTGGTTGGAGATGTAAGCAATCCATCACACCGCTATCCGATACCGGCCCATACAAATGCGTTACCCCTCCCCAACCGGTGTTCTCGGATCCCTTCCCAGCGTCGGAGCAATTCTGTCGCGCGCCTCCCGATTCTTCCGCAATGCCAAAAGGTCCATGGCGGCAACCAAACAGATTGCGTAATTTGCTGCTCGGCAACTGCTACGGGAGGAAATGATTACCATTTACGTTCCCTTTCCTTTTGTTGAACCAAACAGCACCTAAATGTCTACTGTGCTTATGTGGAGATTTTTATGCTATACTTACTACTATGGACCTTGCCATATGAGGAAAGCAGAGTACGCTGCAGCTTCATACAGCCAAGAACATGTAATTTGGGAAAGAAAAAAAAAAGGTTCTGACAGTTTTGCTCACAGCGTTGCTCTTGCCATACAATTTTGAATCTAGCATATTATATCTGTGCAAATCAACCAGTACATGTACAAGTTGTTCATTTATAATTACCTTTTTAGCAACCCATTGAAGGAAATAATCAGATTCAAGGTCTCATTGAACAATGTGTCTCTCTAACACCTATCCTGCAGGCCATGCCCTCACTGGTTACCCTCTCTGCTCTTCTGCCCAGGACCATGTATGCGACTGCAAAACGGGGTAGCTGTTGTGTCTAAGGTGTCTCTTCAATTTTATTAATTAACCCTCCATTTTTGTCTCTTCAATTTTGTCTCTTGACAGTAGTACTGGCCCTTGTAGGAGCACATACTAGTATTCAACTAGCACAGAAACTAATAAATTCCTTACCTTTGCGCCTTCCTCCGCTCTCTCTCATTTGTTTATTTTCTAATCTAATATAAGTACTCTTCCATTTCAAATTGTAAGTCATTCTAAAAATGTTGGAGAGTCAAATCGCATTAAGTTTGACTAAAATTATAGAGAAAAATATGAAGATTTATGATACAAAATAAATGTACTATGAAAATACATTTAATAAAAAATCTAATGATACTTAGTTAATATTGTAAATATTATTATCTTATTATATAAACTAGGTCAAAGTTGACTTGATTTAACTTTTCAAGATTTTTGGAATGACTTACAATTTGAGATGGAGGAAGTACTTAGTAATCTTTGTCCAGTTGACATAGTAATCTTTGTCCAGTTGTGATGCAACATGCATTTTTTTCATTCTCATCTCAGTCCTACATCTGTCATCTGTGTTGGACAAGTGCTTGCTTTAAACATTTTCTTTAACTAAATATATGTGCCTCTTGTTGAGCCCACTCTAAATTTCCACTTCCTAATTTCAAACTTGTTGTAATTTGTAAGAAAGTGTTTTTTTTTCTGCATGTTAACTTCAAACAACCCTAGTGTTTTTTGGGTCTCTTACCTAGTGTTAGCTTTCTGCAGGTTAGCTAGTGTCTTTTTGTGGCGACCTTACCCACTGGCGGAGCCACATGTAGGCCATACTGGGCCATGGCCCCCCCTTGCTCCGCTATTTTCTGAAGTCCCCAATGTAAATCACTGCTACTTGGCTGCATGTCCGTTCATGTCATTGCTCTTTGCATTTGCGAATCACAGCTAGCAGTAGCAGATAAGCTATCAGCTTGGTCATAGACCGACTATACATGCCTGACACAGCAATCCTACGTATTATTTTCTTCTCTATATTTTTACTTCTGGCTCCGCCAGGCGCACATCATGGAGACTGTGGCAGTGAAGACAAGGGAACAGATTCACAGCTGCCCACCACAAGGTAAGAAGCTCTCCACAGTTACTTTATGCTACCTTGAAAATGAAGCTGCCCATTTGTTTCAGTTACCATATTATTACTGAATATATGAAAGTGAATCTACTGGCTTGTCACCTTGTTTAGTTCCTCCTAAAAACTTTACATCCTATCACATCAGATATTTGAACATATGTATAGAGTATTAAATGTAGATTAAAAAATAACTAATTACACATATTGTGACTAATTTGTGAGACGATTCTTTACTTCTAAATTGATAATATTGTGCTACAGTGAATATGTGCTAATGACAGATTAATTAGTCTTAATAAACTCATCTCATCATTTACTAACGGAATTTATAATTTGTTTTTCTATTGGTATCCGAACAACCCATGTGCCACTTCATATAACATCCGATGTGACATCAAAAAAGTTTCCACACTGAAATCAAACAATATCTATATTTCTTCATTACATCCAATCTATACCTTTCCCTTATTTCTATACTACCCTATTTGATCCCACAAAAGGCCGCATCACCCCTTCTTCATAGCCATTGGATTCTCCATCAACCGTTCTCCACCTCCTCCCTCCCTTCCCTCATGTGCGAGGCTGCTGGAGGACTCATGTAGCACTTCTACCTTTGATGAGGCATCTAGGTTGTCGGAAGCTGCAACATACGTGCCTGGACCGCAGTGGACGTGTTTGGTTTGGTGAGCGCCAGAGGCAGCTGCTCACGCGTCGGTTTGGCAGCTTACAGCAGACTACGGCGGCTAGCTCTGTTTGGTGGTGACTAGCCTGGTGTGGTACATCGTCTTGACAGGCGGCGTAAGCGGATTCGATTGTGGGAGGGCTACACGGCTTGCAGCGATTCACGGCAGCTCGCGCTGCTTGGCAGCAGGCTAGCCCGGTGTGGATCATCGTTGGTGACGACGGCGCGAGCGGTGACGATGGCATTTTCGTCCGGCCTTTCTTGTCGTCGAGGTTTTTTTGACAGTACATTGTGGTGACTGGCTGAGGGGATTGGGGTTGGTGGTGGTTTTCGTTTTCTTTTTCTTTTTTGAGTTGTGCTTCGCCTTTGTGCGGTTCGCGTCGATGCCCCAATCCGACCAACCAGCGTGTGTGTTTTTTTTCCTTTTTGGTCGCTGTTGTTCGTTGTGCCCATGTTAGGCTTCCTTCTTTTTAATATAATCGGTAGCTCTCTTGCCTGGTTCGTTTAAAAAAAACAGAAATCGCGAAACTTCTACGAGGCTCGCGTCCCCGATTACCACCACTGCCCTCTGTGCCACGACCTGCCCGTCCTCTGCACCGCTCGACGCCACTGCCAGCGCCGCCACGGTTCCCGCACCCAATCCGCGCCGCCGCACCCGCCGTCCGTAGTCGCTCCCGCCGTCCACGCGCCACCGCATCTGCCCTCTCACCCTCCTCGCCTCCCTTCGCACCCGCGACGACAAGATGTAACTCTTGCCGGAAGCCTCACATGGCAGGGGTCCGCCGGCGCCTCCATGCCAGTCGGAGGTGCAGCACATCTTGTTATATATATTGTGCGTGAATGCTGCTGACGTACGTTACCACGCTACTGCATTCTTGTTGCACTGCTTGCACCCAGAACGGAGTAACAAGGAAATGGAGCGGGCACGCACACAGCACATAGGTGAAAGCCTAGCCAGTTAGCTGAATTGGTTGACCACAGATCATGCATTCCTTTGGGGAGGAGTAAGCCACTATTCCCACATACATGAAAAAAGTGAAAAATCATCAGCTGATGCCTTTTTTTTAAAAAAAAATCAAAGCTTGAATACTGCTGACGTTACCACTACTCTTTAACTCTATCCTTGCTGCACTGATTGCACCCAGAGATGGAGCTGGAATGCACAGCACAGTAGCACACAACAGGTGAAAGCCTAGCTGATTCGGTTTTTTTTCCTTTTTCTTTTTGTTTTTGGATAAGGAGCTGATTCGGTTGATGGCATCGCACATCACCTTGTTGAGCACACGCAGCGTTGTTGTAGGCGCTGCAGCAGGACGCGGTAGACGATGACAGCGGAGGGAGCCCAGCAGTCAGCAGGCGTCCATTCGTGCACCTGGATTTGAAACGGCGTGGCCTGAGCTTTCCATGTGGACGTGACTTGCGAGTGTTGCAACGGAAGGGAGATTGTTGGACATGACGTGGCTTGATGGAATTGTTGGAAAATCTGTTAGTGGAGCTCTCCTATTTAGATACGGTAGATACTCTTTTTATTTTAAATTATAAGACGTTTGACTTTTCAACCTCAATTTTTTAAATGATTTCTAACCTCAGTTTGATCAATCTTCTTAAAGTTTGTGCAAATATAGTCAAATTGAATTTTAATTGGCTCCCATTCAAACCCCTTTGTCATCGACCCTTCCTTTAGGCTTTAGAGGTGGCAACAACTTCCCTCTTTGAATAATCGTCTTCGCTAATCATAGATTGTAAGTACTTGGCTTAGCAGTTAGGACACCTTTAGCTTAGTACTCAGTATAGTGTAGTTTTGGGAACTAGAGTTGAGTCAAGCTTATTGCCTCAAGTTTCGGAAGCAGTCTTTACAGTTCTGGTATAGCTCTTCTACCTTTCTCTCTATAAGACCTTGAGTTATCAATATGATTATTTTGTCTACTTTACTTACCACAATTACTTTACTTTAGTTGTAGCCTTCTAAATTTGGAGTAAAGTTAGTGTAGTTACAAGTTAGTCATATCTTTATCTGAATTTAGCTTTGCCATGGCAACTCTACTTGCATCGAATGCTCTAGTATTAAACGTTGGATTAGAGTAGTTATTGATAGTGTTATGCATGCATGGCGTTTATTGATAAATGTATGCATGGTGTCTAAACTTTAAACACACTCATTGTATTAAAGGGCGGTGGTAACTACTCATAATTTGTAGTGGCACATATAAGGGTTGCTTATACAAATTAAAGGACGATGGTTATGGGTCATCACCATGCTATTGAAGTAAATTTCTCCATAGTGTTAGGTTCCAGAGTTGGCTAATGCTGCCTACGTATACTTACTGTCAATAATAATATAATTTTAAGCCGGAACTCGTCACTGCAATTTTAAAGAAGCCTAGCTGAACACAAGATTAGCTCCACCAGCCTACCCGCACCTGCTGCACGCCCCCACCTGCTTGCGATCTTGTATTAAGGATTGCATCATCACACATGGTGAGTCGCCAACTCGCCGCCATGTCCGTCTGACAATACTCGCACTTCAACCCAAGAGTCATCAGGCACGAAGTAGCTAGGCGTTGCACCTGCAGATGGGGCACGTCGGCTTGCCCCGCAGCCACTGGTTGATGCAGCGGCGGTGGAACACGTGCAGGCACTGCGGCAGCCACTTCGCCGTCTCCTCCTCGTCCACGCCTTCCTGGCAGATCGCGCAGCACTCGGACGGCTCGCCGTCGTACGACGGCGGCGGCCGCGGGACTGGGATGTCGTAGTCGCCGTGATCGGCGCCGCCGAGAGGCGCTTTGCCGCGCGCCGCCGGTGGCTCCCGGGGAAGCGTGGCCATCCGACCACCACGGTACGGCGACGGCTGCGCGCCGTCGCCTTCGAGACGCGGCGGTCCGCCGCGCGCGGCCGGCCGTGGTGCCTCCCAGGGAAACGCGCCTGCAGCAGCATGGTCTTCTCGCATTACTTGCTGCTGCGGCACCAGGAGCGAGGGCTCGCCGGGGGCCCGGTGGCGGCGGCGGCGGGCGTGGCGCAGGAAGCGGAGCGCGGGGACGAGGTCGGCGCAGACGCGCGGGTAGTAGGCGGCGCTGATGGTGACCCAGAAGACGAGCAAGAGGCCCAGCGCGAAGGTGGCGCCGTACCGCCGCGCCGCCGCGAGCCGGACGATCGCGTAGATGAGCGCGCTCGGCAGGCCGATGCACGCCGCCGTCGCGATCGCCAGCGCCCACACGCGGGTCATGCAGTCCGCCATGGAGAATTGGATATGGAGATGGATGGCGCAGCCGCCGCCGCCGCTGCCGCTGCCGTCAACGGGGATCGATCGAGAGCGAGCCAGCAAGTGAGTGGGAGGAGTGACGGTGACTTCCTTTTGCACCTCCGAGGCTCCCTCGTTGTTTGCGTGTGGGTCCCGCCGCACACGGCATGCCTCCGTTCACCATTCTGCTTTCCCTGTCAGCAGGCTCGGCTTCCTTTCTTCTTTTTCACCGTCAGCAGGCGTGTGCGTTGCATATTCTTTTATTTTTCCCTTTCCACTCCCAACAAACGAACTCTCCCAAATACGAGGAATCAGGAATGTGCTGACGATCGACAGCCCCCCCGGCCTGTGGCTGACTGGTGAGGATTGGGATCGTTTTCGGCTTTGTTTGCACAAAAAGAATGCATGGGATTAGCTTTAGGCTTTATAGCCGAAGCACTAGCTAGGTACGTACATTATACATTGGCAAGGTGAGTGGGATGGATGACACCTTCCTCACTAAGCTAAGTATTACCTTCTTCCCGTTCAGAGAAACGCGGTTTCGATCCAGAGCTACTGAGCTAGCCATGGCCCCCAGTGCAACAAGCAGAAGATCAATGCAAGCACTAGAAAGGGGATCGATAGATGATCGAGCTGAGGCCGCGCAAAGCTACGACGGGAGCTGACTCAGCTGAGATCGCCGGTGTGCAAGTGTTGTCGTCGTCAACAGCTCGTGCACGTAGTTATCCGCACCCATCTCAGCTCCTTTTTCCAGTGCTAGAGCGGAGGTCACTACCTCGTCCCAGTGATACATGCTCATTATTAACACTCCGAATTTTTCCCTTGCACAAATTTAAACTAGCTACGCCTGTAACGCCTCGGCTAAGAAATGGTAGAGTAAATCCGTAATTAAGGAGGACCCTGCCTAAGCTAGAACTGGAAAATCATATCATGGCGGTCAATGTCCATCCTGGTCACCTTCTGGCACCATCGATCGATCGAACTCGAATGGCAGCGGCGGGGAGGTTGGGTTTGTGTTTTGGGGGAAGGGGAACAGGGCCAGTGGATTGAACCAGACGAGAAACATAACTGGTGCTCTGTTATATTGGCAAGGCCACTTGGTCTTGGCACATGCAGCCCTGGCGTGGCCTGACCCTTCCTGATCACGCGGTTTTGATCCAGAGCTATGGCCCCAATGCTAGCAGAAGATCAAGTGTTGCATTGCTTGGAATATATTCCATGGTTTTCACTTTTCAGACTGAAAATGTTCTAAACAAATTAAAAATATTTACTTCATGATGCACATTTGTTTTTTTAGAGGTCACTGGATGCAGTAAATTATGAGATACTCAAAGAGTCTATACCAGTTAACCACTTCAAACCAAAGTGAGCTGCGCATACCACCGTGCACTTGTATTTGACTATTTTCTAAATGGTCTCTTTTGGATTAGTTAGTGTGGTTGGTAATAAGAGCTACAGTTGCTTGGTGGGAGCTTTCACCTGCCAATTTGTGTAATTGCTGTGCGTGCTTTTAATTCTTTTAAGAACAATTTGTTTTGACAGTATTTTAGAAGAGGGATGCCACCCATACGCAGAAGATATGTGGAAATCAGTAAAGATAAACAAGTTGACATTTCAAGGTGTGAAGTTATGTGGCCGTTGCAATTTCTTGGAGTAAATAGATTCATATAATGGCCTAAATCATTGAAACTCATGCTTTTGTAGATTTTTCTTGGAGTAACTTGGGCAAAATACAGTATGCAAGGAATCTCTGTTACATAATGGCACAGGAAGGATCGTCAAGTTCGACGATCCAGCTTTTGTTAGGCAGCCATTCTCTCAATCTGATGAAGTGCCAACCCGAGTGAATAAATCAGAGCTGTGTAACGTGCCACTTCTATGTTGCACGGGCAAAACACCACATCAGCACCTAGCGGTCGGAGCTAGAGGGCGTTGTTGATGATCTCAAGCTCGAAGTCTAGAAGGTGGCGAAGCATTGGACCACGCGGTGCTCGCATCATCACATCGCCCAGGTCTCCCGTCGCTATTCTTCATCAATGAAAAAATAACGTTGTTCTTTGGGGTAATCATAGTGTAAGAACCTTGATGTTACCTAGACATGTAAAATTTCAGTTCAAACAAATATTAGAACACAGAGCGGTAGTGCTACTCTATAGGGCGGCAGTGCTGTCCTGACCAACACCAAAGACTGCAGACCAAACTTGGTGCAGATGTGCTAAGGGTGTCTAGGAACCTATTCCACTAACTAGATGGTTACGAAAGCTTGTACACAAATAGTTCAAGTCTAATCCCTAGAATCACCACAAAGACAAGTAATGCAAAGCAATAGTAAGAACACAAGCGACACAATAATTTATCCTATGGTTCAGCTCGCCACCAAGGTTTGTCTATGTCCACGTTGTTGAGGTATACCGCTAAGGCTTGGGGGTGATTCCACTTACGAACTGTCCCACAGCTCACCACAAGCACAGGAGCTTGCTGGACGACGCCTAGCCGTCTAGGAGGCTTCACCTCCAAGAGTAACAAATACGCAACGAATATTGATGAAGCCCGACAAGTGCTCAAGGTTGGAATCTTAATCACTTTTTAATCATTTTCTAATCACTCACCCTCACAAAGAGAGAACTTAGAGAGAGCTCAAATAAGGCTTGAGAAGTGTTTGCAATGTTCTGTGCCCCAGCAATAGCTCCTGAGGGCGTGGGATGGAAATATATAGCCCCCCACAGCAAAACTAGCTGTTATGGTCTGTAGGAGCCCGGCACTACCGCTGTATTGGTATAAGTTAATTCAAACAAATATACACTAGGAATTTTCTGCAAGCGGACAGATACTTATGTAGCACTTCACCCGAGAGTATTTCAAGTTAACGTTATTTATATTTTACCACATGAAAAACGAGATGACTAGAATCTAGATTTAACCACCCGAGCTACTATCATGGACGAATAAAACAGGATGATAAAGGAGATTGCTAGGGCTTCTGGTTCTAATCTTCACAAGATATGATACTATTTCTTTCAGTAGGGAAATTATTATAGGAAAATACCAGCATAGGATATATTCCTTAGTAATGCAAATCTACTGATCCTACTGATGGGAGGTGGACTATGAAAGATTCAACATGGTAAAGTCACCCTCGCGAGCTACCACCGATCTAGATAGCATGGGGCATTTGCGAGTAAATATAGTCTAAACACCACGCTTACACTACCAATTACTACTTCAATCAATGAGCTACCAAGACTAAATCACTCAAAAGAATCATTAACCTTAAAAACAATAATATCAATGTTACTCACTTGGATTAGAAGTTTAATACCGAAGAAATTTTCAGAAACATGCCCCAAAGAAGGACTTGAATCCGCGGGTACAAGTCGTAGAGCAGTCACCGACAGGCCGGTAACTCCTCCAACTCTTCTTCAACTCTCTATCTCTCTACTTCTAGATAAGAATAGCCCTAATCTAGAGAGACTACAAGGCTAATTTTCTACTTGATGTTTGGCTCTAGATCCTATCTAGGGTTTCTGCTTGGCTCTAAATCTTCTAGTGGAATATGAAACCTTGGACTAAACTTCTCTTTGGATCATATGAAACCCTGAGGGTCTAGGGCTGGTTATATAGGCCGGAGCGATGAATCTCAGCCCTCGGATCAAACCGACTTAAGACAGTGGTCCAGATTAATCCTCAAAGGTGGTGGAGAACTGACATTGAAGCGGGAGGCTGACAGGGTCGATCAGTGGGACCCATCGATGAATCCCTGGTGGCTGAGTTGCGGGCCCCACTTTCTCAAGTGAGTCTCTGATGTTCTCTAGAATATTCTTGACATGTTTTCGCCGTCTAATTCGATGTATTTCTCTGACATGTAGGTCCTCCTTGGTGCTTTTCCTGTATAGTTCCTGAAAAACATAGATTCACCAAAACTCGTGGAATTCTGTCAATTTAAACCCTATCCTATGTGGTGGCTTGCATTTATATCCATTTTCATGATTGGTTGATGGAAAAATCATATAATAGCTCCCGTCAACACGCTCCAGGCGCGGCACTGCCACCCCCTAGAGTAGCACTGCCACAGCTCCCTGTACAACAGATGTCTCTTCACAGAAAGCACCATAACTCTTTACTCTAAACTCTATTTTCAATGATCATGGACATTTCGGAAAGCTTGTTTTGAGGGCTATCCAACCTAGCAGAGAGCAAGTCTAATATAAAAAAGTGAAGGTGCAGTTCTAAGTGTTTCTCTCATGTTAGCACTCGGGGTTCGGTTAGTTTGAGCACTCGAGACTTATCTATGATTCGTATTGCATCCCCTTAATAGTATGGCATACCTATACTCAAGACAAAGAGAAATAAACCAATTTAACCACTTGAGTCTTCAATGTCTTCATATGCCATTTCTTCTCAATATAACTTCAAAGGAGGTTGCAATTATCATTGTCTCATCTCTTCGAACAAACACGCCTTGAGCATGTGACTCGAATCATTTCAACACATGTGAGTTCAACTTCATGGTTTCAAGTCACTTCCATTAATGATTTGATCATCAACACAATATGACTCCTCATAGCTTGATTAGTTCCTTGACTCAATGCCTTCTTCATCTTAGGCATGGTATCTCCGTTCAAGCCATTGCTTAACCTTCACCTCCGCTTAGTCCGTCGAAGCCCCTTCCTTGCTATCTTCACCTTATCAAGCCATACTCAACTCACATCGTATTAAGCATCCATTGAAAGCCATTTCTTCAATATTGTGATCCTTACTTGAATATCTTTTAGATATGAATGTTGAAATCAATCAAACTTAACATATAGTGGCATATATGAATCAACATCAATATGGTCAAGTCAATTCACAATTCCTTATATCCTCTTTATTTTGGCTTGACTCTCTAAACATTCACTTAAATTTTCATATTTGTAGCTTGATCAAATCAATGCAAAATGATTTTTCCAAATCTTTATCCATTCAAGCAAACCAATGTAGGAGGCGACTTATTTCCAATATGAGTTGTCCTTTATAATTTGTCCTTTGCCTGTCACTTCCTCACTTATGCATTCTTGACCAAGGCTAATCCATAATCAAACTCTTCTTGTTCATGAGAAGCAATCCATTATAGAGACCAATCCAAAACTATCAACTCATGTCTCTTTTATCATTTTCCATATATGTTTGCTTTCTCATGATGTTATGATATCCCACAACATATAAGCCATTTCATCAATTGCATTTGCATTGTTGTCTTTTGTTTGAACTGGGTTGTCTTCATAATCTTCCAATACAACAATACACAATATTAGCCTTCATTTGAACACTTTATGGAATACCATCAAGTTTGCCCTTTTATTGAACCTTTCATACACTTAGCAAACTTGCTAGACCTTTAATTATCTTGTCATTCAATTCACCAAAACCCACTAAAGGGCTAGATGCACTTACACGTAGTTATTTCTCTAATGAACTGACAAGCCTTTGCCACATTTATTAGATGCTTCATGCCAATAGCAATGTCTATATTTTGCCATTTTTATTTGTTGATCGTTCTGCTAGCACTGTCTATAATTTGCATTTTTATTTATATATAGTTGTTGTATAGGTATATTCCTATTTTTCGAAAATGTTGTATCGTCGTATCGTTATTGGTGTATCAGTATCCTGTATCGGTGCAAAGTAGTCTACCAGCGTCAACAGACACATGCTCATCAGTCACATCACACACCGATTGGCCCATGGGGCATAGCTTCATCACCACACGGGATATGATAGGTCTGGATCACCAGTGGCTCCAACCCATGATCCATCCAATGGAATGCTTCATGTTTCCTCATCTAATACCTATCCTATGTTACTGCCCCCACATTTGCCTCCTCCTACCAGCCATATTCCCGATTTCCCTTGTTTACTTACTGATAATTTGCATTCACTATAGAACACTATCGTAAAGTAGACCGTCACTGCGGATTAAACTGGCAGAAGGAAAGCGGTGGTGATGTGCCTTTTCTATATCTGCCAATTCAAAATAAAAGTCCCAGTTCAAAAAAACTAGCAGTGATAATAGAGGTCACCATGGGTTCATATAACACCAATCGGTAGTATTGATTTGAACAACACTGACTGCTAGTTCATTACACTAGCCGCCAATGAACAACACAGCAACTCCGCAAGAAACAGCTAAATACTACTACTACATCCATTGTACAAACACAAAGCAAACGTCACACTAGTGGAGTGAAATAAGAGCGCATCGTGTTGGTTCCTGATTCCACTCGCACTTTATTCTTATGGTGAACTAGGCATGTATTGCTTATCCACACAGAACGGTAGCAACGCCCTGGTGGAATGTTCACATGGATCTTGTCACCACCATCTATATCATCACTCTGCCGGCCTATTAATTTGTCCAAGATTTAAATTATAAGCAGTCATCGAATATGTCATACTAATTAGACTACCTTATATTGTCATTGAATTAGCTATAGGCACATATAAATTTCCACAATTGAAATAATAAATTATATAAAACAATTGAAACATAAGTTTTGTATTACTTACATTGCGCAAGATATGCAACACACCTGAGAAGAAGGCTATCCAATACCTGATTTTGTAATTTAAGGTTGAAAATTGAACTCATGTGCAAGTTGGGTTTTGAAAAATGCACTTAACCATATACATTATGTTACACAAGGCATCTTTTTAGATTGTGACAAGAATAATGGTGATGGTCTTTTTCCCTCTCTGTTTATAAACAGGCAGGGGCACGGTGGAACTATGCGCTTTGAGCCTCTAAAAGTCAATATTCACCCCCAAATTTCCAGCACGCATAGGACCTAGAGTGTTGGTGCTGTTAAGAGCATGGTGACAGTTTTCATAGCAAGGATGAATGCAAAATGGCTTGCTTCACCCGTAATAACTTTAAGTTATTGGAGCATTATAATAATTTGAGTGAAGCAATGCGTCGGGTATCTAAATTAGGGGTACCCTATTTAAACACAAAAATACACAAATCCCCAACTAAAATAGTCTCTGCTACAACTAATTACACAAGGCAGGACAGGAGACGTGGGCGAACGTCTCCGGACCCACTCTTTGACCTACCCGAAGTGGATACCCCGACCCTCGGGTGCAACTACCCCCTCGGGTGCAATTCTCCGTCTCTCCTGAGCTTCCAATGAACAAGCTCGAGAGGAGACACCCTCGGGCGCAATCTCTCCGCCTCGCCCGACCCCCCTCGCGTGACGTCAGAACTGTCCCTTGCGCTTGAAGGATACAACTCCATTCTTTGGACCGCTTTCGTATATGGACACCGTCACATCGTGCGGACCCACGCGCACGACTGCCCTCTTCGGGCGCACGTCCACCATACCAGTTGCAGCGTATGTCCTGACACAAAGTCAGACCGCCTCACCTCCACCCATACCTTCACATAAACGGGGTTACTGGGCACTGTTTTGCCTAACCTCTATCTGTACATAGCTTGGACGAGATGGCTATCATCTCCAACTCCTATACCAATGCCCCGGTCAAGGCTGGGACAACAGGCCCTATGCTACCAGCTCCTCTCACTATGCAGGTCATTCATCCGAGCGCACATCCCTCGGCCAGCGCCATTTGCGGAGGCAAGTACGCCTAAGGGGTAGCGCCATATCTACACAGTGTATGCAGGACAACCCACCACCCCTTGGGGCGATAGCACCCACTGGAGAAAGTACGCCTGAGGGGGGAAACCCTGCCTGGACAATGTGTAAGGACAAGCATCCATTCCTGCATAGTGCAGATGACGACCCCCACGTCTTGCACAGCATCGACGGCGAAAGTCTACACCTCTACAGTGAAGGGCGTGCCTGAAGGACAGTAACCATACTGCAATAGTGCCGGGCCATACCTCCAGAAGACAACAGACGCTCTATCCCCTCAACAACACTCCTCCACTCTTGCTCGCTACATGTAGACAGCATGTAACTCTCCCCTCCGTTGTGACTATGAAAGGGAAGGCAGGGACCACTCATAGACGGTTGAATCCATTCGAACTCACCTAGCACTCAAGCTCACGAGCACAAGACAACAACAAAAATCACCCACATGCCACTTCACTCTCACAGAGACTTGGGAACTCCTCCCTTGTATACCCTACTAGAAGCACCCCGATGCTAGATAATACAAGACTCTCCTTTCGAACTGGACGTAGGGCAACCCGTTGCTTGAACTAGTATAATCTCTGTGTTCATCTTGTACACCATCCGATCCTAGACACACAAAATAACAATTTACTAGCCGGTGTTATGGCCCCAACAGTGAAACTTTAATTGAATGGAAAGCACAAGTATTGGGCTGTTTTAATTTTCATTTCCCGGGCATCACACGGGCTACGTTTGAATGTAGACAATGTAGTAGTATTTTTGAGAATGCGGCAAGGCCACCGCACAAGTGTGGTATCAGTAGTAGGCCTCCACCCCATGGTATAGAAAAAACGTGAACTCACGTTACCCTCAGATATTTTCCCTAAATCACCTAATCATAGGGGCATAATTGTCCAAATTCAGTTATTAGCACTGGAAAATCACGATCCCTTCGTGAAGAAGCTTTGTCCCAGTGCAAGCTCTTGGATGATGCCATGTGCCGCCCAAGGTTTTCCCTTTGTTTTTGAGGACTGAACCTGACAAACCTGTTGCACGTCGTTTTGAGGCAAAAACTGCCAAACACGGCCGAAGTTGCATATTCGCCACGCCTCCTCCACGATCTTGATGTGTGCTACCGCTCGTCCTTGACTGCCTGATCATCAAGTGCTTGCACTCCTGGCTTTACTTGGGTTTACCATCTTGATTTTGTCAACACTATCTACTCTATCTCGATATGTACATTTGTTTTGTTGAGGTAGGTGCTAGCCGTACATGGTTCAACCTCCGGCCCTTGGTCCCTTGGTCCAAACATCCAGGTCCATCCTTTGTTGTTGCCAATTAATCGACACAAACTCGTTTGTCCTCCTCTATCGCCGCGACCTTCTCAACGCGTAACACTTGCGCATCACAAGTAAAAAAAAACATGTTGCACACAATAACTCACTAAATCCTTAGTTTCACCACACTAAACCCAAGCTCGATCAACCCTTGACAATCGTTCATCATTCTCACATACAGGCAAATCTCCACCCTCTGTTTGCATAAGGCTGAAACAGAAAGTCAACAGCTGAAAAAAACAATCATCAGGAGTGTACATGTGTAACTGGGCTTCGTCCCTGACCTCGATCTAGAGGTCGGCTTAATCAACACGCCTATACACAAATATGTTTCTAGAAATAGATCTAGCCTTACAATAAATTGCTCAATACATCGCGTGTCTAAAAGAATCGAAGCACTACTAAAAAACATTTTTTTTGCTAAAAAACCACTAAAAATCATTTTTTATTATGAAGGTACAGATCCTACATACGAGGATTATTGTGGTGTCAAACAAAGATCAAAATTGTCCATTGCAATATTATCATTACTCTGCACAATTCCATGCCACTAATAAAATATCTAATTAAGGTAGAACTCAATTGACTCGAACCATTTATAGTTCAAATTCAAGGGAAATCATATATACAAATGTTAGCTGTCACTAACCATCACACTACAAACTATATATACAGAGCATTTCGCATGTCATGCGAGGACTGTATGAAACGTTCTTCTAAACTAAATTGAAGAATTGAAAACAACATGTCACAACAATAGTATGAAATTAATCTGTACAGCAAAAAAATCATTTAAGAATATACTCCAAAATTACAGCTGCACACTTATAGATTGCTACAAAAAGTTCACTTAGCTTGGAAACTCATTACATGCATGCACGTTATTAACCTCTATGAAATGACCATTTATTGTAAACCTGATTCCTAATAATTTCCAGTTATGACGTTTGGTTTTCTGCTATATATATGTGAGCAGCTGAGTGTTGAGATTAAGTAGCCATTTCATCGTTGCCTAGTATTCTTCTAGCACACAAACTCTTTGGCCCACCAGCACCAAGCAGCGAATTGCATTCCAACATGGAGAAGGACATGGCTGTCTCATTGTTGCTGTCATTGCTTTTTCTCTGCAACCTTGCAGGAACAGTGCAATGTAAGTGAACATTACTCCATATATATTATATATATTACTGATTGCTGCCCTTCTTTAGATTGTGAAAAGAATAATGGCGATGGACAATGGCCCTCTTTTTTTTGTCTCTTTGATAAACAGGCAGAGGCATGGTTGAATTAAGTGATATGAAAATATATTTTCCACCCGGATATTGTTACCATGCCCCATTTCCAGGATGCTGGGGACCTAAGTGCAGGTGCTGTTACCAGCACCCTGGATATTATCATACGAAGGACGAGTGTCAGAAGCATTGCCCAAAATAACTTTTAGTTTATATTGGTGCATTGTAATAATCTGAGTGAAGTGCTGCGATGAACAATAATGTAACTTAAATAGAATGGAAAGCGTGGATATTGAATACTACGATTTTTTTTTTTTTTTTTATGTTTCATTCCACAGTCATCACATGGGCTACATGCTGTACTAGTATCAGGGTTATTAAGGCCGCGCTTGTTTTCGCGCTTGCGGCGCGTTTGAGCGGCAAACATGAAAACCTCCCACCGAACGCTCTGCATCCGACGCGCGTTGGCCAGCCACCCGCCACGAGAAACGCGAAACGTTGAACTGGGCGGTGAGAAATCTCAAACGTAGGCAACCCACCGCGTTCGCCACTACCAGAAACAAACAGGGCCTAAAGATCACCGCCTTCTGTTCGCACCTCCAAATCTGCTCGAGATGCTATTATCACTTGATGGAATACCAAGTGCTGCAGAGACCTTCGATTGCAAGATGGTCCTTTGGCATTGGACACAAAGAAGTAAAAAGAACATAAAAACAACAGGACACAGTAAATGACATTTGATATCTCGCATACTATTATTGGGGCACCATTTATTGGGGATCGATGCCAACAAGGGGTGTTTAGTTGGTGGAAAAAAGGTGAAAAGTGCACTGTAGCACTTTCGTTTATATTTGATAACTTTTATCTAATTATAGTCCAAGTAGACTCAAAAGATTCATCTCGATCTAACCAGACAAAAAGTACAAACATGCAACAGCTGCTACTTCATTTAGTGCTCTATGCAGACGGAAAGTGATGGAGAATAGTGGCAAATTTTGCCAACTAAACAGGGCCTAAATATGATACTGCATTACTGCCTACGTCCCTTAAAAAAATTCGTTTTAGACATAATTTAGATACAAGAAGTCCTAAAAAATATGGCTCGGTCTACATTTTAGGCCCGGGCCTACCGGGTTACTGAGGCGCCCTACAATGCGGGCACTCGCAGGTTCGACCACCTGCCGGCTTGTGTTTCTGGCTATTTTTGCATGGCGCTATTTCTGGCGAGCGACTAGGGAAAATGTGAAAAATATTCTCGATTTAGAAGTTCATTCAGTTGGCATTATAATATCCATAAAAATAAAAAATAATAACAACAACTATAAATATATAGAAATAATAAATAAATATAGGAGTATACCGTAACATCAATAAAAATAGTAAAATTTGGAGCAAAAGGAAAACAAAGTAAATAAACACGCTTGCCAATGGTAAGAAGAGAAAACTAATAAAAAAACACGTAACAAAAATAAAACAAAAGGAAATATTAGTAGATACTATTTGAATAGCTTATTACAGAACATCACTAGATACTATGCGAATACGTAAGATACATTGCAACATATATTATAGAACATCATATGTATACCATGTGAATATGAAAAACCAATATAGATCATCATATATATATATTGTGTGAACATCGTAAAATATATCACATTACATCACATGTATTTGTTTAGTACAGATTCCTACAGTACTATTCGAGGATTGATAAGTTAATTACTGTGGACATCTGCTGCCGGGTTGCATGTCTAAACTAGGGGCTGTTATAGAGCATGATAAATAATTGAGGACCAAACTCTATGTCAAAGTCAAAAGAACGCAACGGGATTCAAGCAATTCGCTAGCCGTATCCCCTATGGAAATGACAAGCGTAGCACTAGCTAGATTTTTTGATAATGCTACCCTAGGAACGCCATCCCTTCTTGTTTGTTTTCCTACAGCGTTATCTCCGAAGTCTGAACTAAATGGCTCCCATGATTCAGAATAAAAAATAAATTGCAGCACATAAAACAAAAGGAATACAATAAAGAGAGATGTAAAATATAGAAATGAAAACAGTAATACAAAGCCATGAAAAAAACAAAATAAAAATTGAGGTAGAAAAATAAACTAGAAAAAAATTTAAAAAAGGAAACGAAAATAAAATAAAAAAGACAAAGAATGAAAAATGAAAAAACAACAGAGATATAGGGAGAACAGATGAACCTTCTTACAACGCTCTATTGTTATTGGGCCAAAAGGAATAATAAAAAGTAAAGTGCATATCTGGTCCTTGAACTTGTTTCCTTGTGTCAAGCTGGTCTGTGAACTTTTAAGGTGTGTTAAGTGGCGGATGCCAAATCGGTGATTAGGTCGAAGCTGCCCAATGGCAGGGCGGTTGCGACGCAAAGGAGAACCCCCTACTGTTTACGGTGAGCCCAATTGTTTAGACACTCCTACATGCCTACTAATCATTTTTGGGCTCAAGCGATAGGGATTTGGGTTATATATGGTTTAGGAGGACGAATTGTCAGTTTGGTTTTTTGTTCATCATTTTGGATAGGGTTTCAGTGCTGCTTCACCAGTGCCCTTTTTTGAAGTAAATGTTGATGAAGATGGGGGAGTAGGGGGTTTCTTTGTTGGTTATGGTAATATGAGAACTTATGTGGATGAGAAGGTTGCCTTTATGGTTTGATGACTTTCTTGAGCAGTTAGGGTACAAGAAGACCTGAAGCTTGAAGATTTATTGGCTATTACCAGAGAAAACCTTAGAAGATGCATTAGAATCAATGTAGAGGACAAAGACATCAATGTGAAGGCAGGCTTGGTGAACACGATCAAGAATTTTGTACTTTATTTCAATCATGAGGACATAATTGCTAGAGTTAACTCGAATGATGCAGTTTACAATAGTGTCAGTGAACTACCAAAGGTTTTGAGCCCGTTAAAGTGACATATGTGGATAAAAGGCTAGTGAAAAGCTACCTATTTTCTACACCAACCTGGATAAACAGAACGTTCAGCAATATACAACTGATACAGATGGGGGAGGTGCGCAAGATGATAGTGATACACAGGAAGAGGATTTTGTTGACATTGATGGAGATGCCGGCCTATTTGAGAACTTTGAAGATGGGCATGTTCAGGTAAAGGACAACAAGAAAGCTAAAGGCAGTGGATTGAAGGCTTTTGTCATTAGCAGACCAGAAGTGGACTCAGATGATGAAGAGACCGATGATTGTTGGCGTTTGTTAGCGTCATTACTAAAGATAGACTAAAAACCCATCCTTAGCAACGATACTAGAAATGTGCGTTGACATCCCTAACCACTATTACTTCAGAAAGTTAACTCTCGGCCCTTAACGGCGCCGGCCAAGATAATGTAGTCTGGTAATAACAGTTAGATGTGCCTGATTGGCCTTCCCAACCATCATTACTTACGATATGCAAAACTGAAGCATGACGCCTTGGGGTGCAACAAGAATTACAGTCCTTAGGTACGCCAATCATGATAGCTCAGTATAAATAAATCCACAAGCGCACAGAACTATCATTGTAGCATTTCAACCCGTGAGTATTCAGGGGTGTCGTATTTATGATTTCCCGTAGGAGGGCAGGACGAATGCATCTAGCTTTGGCATAAACATGATCACTTATTGAATGCATAGGTAGACATAGCATAGGCAGGGGTAAATCATAGTTCAAAGATAGTGGACACACATCTGAGCTAACCTCAAGGATAAAAGAGAAATAAAGAATAAAAGAATATATCTAATTGAGCAAGTATTGGTCATATATAACTATGCAAAGAACTGTTAGTAAATATCTAACTAGCATGTCTAGTATCGGGACTAGGTCTGGGATGACAGGGAGATCCCCGCAGCAGGTCTGCCAGTCGATAGAGACTTTACGAACTCCTACCCAATATCCGAATGTGGGGGAGTGCTAGGGATGGACAGGGCTGTCACCACCTGTCCACCTACCCCTCTGCTCGTGGGATACCGACATATTTGCCGATCTCGGCATACCCGAGCACCATGCTCGTGTACTTGGAAACAACTCCTAACCCCCTAGGACCCCACTCCTTCGGAGTGACAGGCTAGGCTAAGAGCAACCGAGAAGGCACGACGAACCGTCACCTCATCCCTAGTTCTTCCTCTATTCATATTAAGTCGATGAACGATGAAGAACAACGATGAACATATCAAGAACATAACACATAAACTATATACTAGTTCATATATCATGATCATAACATGACCAAGACTATACTCTAGTTCATATGCGTTGCTATATAAATAAGATAAGAACTTGAACTTGGAAGAGAACTGCATTGTATTCATACCGAGGTGTTCCTTCTTCTCCCAAGGATACAAACTCTCCTTGCTAGCTCTTGCCTTGCTCTAATACTAAAACTAATCTAAAGAATACAAGTGAGAGGTGAGGTAAATGGCTCCAAATGATGGTGTGTGTTGAATGATGAAGGAGCACCATTTATTTATAGCTAGAGTAGGGCGGTTTGGCGTCTCTAAGTTTGAAAGGAGCTGAAACCGCCCTTGGGAAACCGCCTAGAGCACCGCCTCCAAAGACTGGGCCCGGGAGGCCCCACAAGGGGGCGGCCGGTCCCCTAGCTGGGCCCGCTGGCCACCGCCTTCGGTTGGTCGGCTGCTCCCTGGGCCTGGGCCTCTCCCGTGGTTATGGATGGATCCAGTTTAGTGTTTGAGGTAGGCTTTCTTAATTTTCTTGGATTGCGCCTTCTCTGAATACGTTTCCTGGATGTGCGCTTTCTTTATGGTTTTTGTGCATTTCCACATGTCACACCTGCAAGTCAAGTACACACCAAAACTTATGGAAATGTTAGTTTAAAGCCCTACCTACTATTTATTTTAGTAACATATTGGCGGTAAGAAATAGGCTCTAAGGACCACCAACAATGACGAGGTGCTAGAACTACCTGAATCTAATGGTAAGGCTAGTTCAAGATTAAGGTTCGCTTCATTCAGAGATGAGGACATGACCAATCCAACATTTTCTGTAGGGCTTGTGTTTCCGTCTGTTGAGAAGCTTAGAGAAGCAATTGATGAGTACACTGTAAGGAATAGGGTGGAGATAAAGATGTGAAGGAATGATAGAAGCAGGGTTAGAGCTCACTGTGCTAATGGTTGTCCATGGATCCTGTATGCTTCCTTTGACTGGTGAAATGCTATAATGGTATACAGTAATCTATAAGCTTGCAGATACTTTGATTCATATTTAGATATATTATATTCTCTCTAGTCATTTGAATAATAACTGCTTAGTATTATTCTAGGTAGTTTCTAACATGTCTCTTATATTCATGTTATGGATGACAACTTAATTATTCTAAGATATATAGGTTTAAGAGATGTGGCTAAGTGATTAACCAATTGGCACTTAATTAATACCAACAAACATTTCTGGTGTCGTTATTGGGGATCACTCTAGTAGCGACGTTAGAAGTATCAACAGTGGCAACCTCCAAGAGTAACAAGCACCACTGGCTTGCAACTCGATCACCTAGTGCCAACTCTTGTAATCTCTCAATGCAACACACTACAGATCGATCACTCAATTCTCAAATACGATTTCTATAAGCACAAGTAAGTTGAAGAGTACTAAGCCATGCACAAGGAAGGGAAACACATTCCTAAGGTGCAAGACCTTTGCCACCATGGGCGGATTTTGGCCTAGGGACACTAGGGACGTGGCCCTAGGTGTGGCCCAAAACACTCCTTAGAGTATAAGTAGTTTTCTGGCCCAGTCCTTGGTGTTGGCCCAAACATTGTAGCCTTCCGGCCTAGTAGAGAGGAGTGAAGTATGCGAACTCAGTGCCCGCCTGACTTCCTGACCCTGTTCCTGCTTCTCTACATAGTCCTTAATTCGAATGCCACCGTTGTTATGCTAACCCTATCTACTAGGTGTGGAGCGTCGTAGCGCTGCCTGCCGTCCTCCGCAGAGCCTCCAAAGGTCCACTCTCCCTCCGGATCTCCACGGCTCCATCCAGACGCTTCCCTCCCGTAGTTGCTGGCTAAGCAGAGCGGGTGCGGCGACACGGTGTCGCCAGCGGCAACATCTCGGCCTCGACATGGGCATAGGTTGTGTGGGAAATTAGCACCGTACGTCAGGTTCACAGCAGACGGAAGGCCGCACGAATTGTTTACTTCTTTGAATTTTAGTTCAATACACCTTGCAAAAAATTCTAATAAGAAACAAAGTTGCAAGTCTAGCTTGAGCTTCCGTAAACCATTCTTGCACGAGGTCACACAAAACTAAACACCAGTACTTTAAGCACCGGGAAACCCTTAACAACTAGGAAGTAAAAAGCTCACTAAGTACCTAACCTCACTAAGTGCTCAGAATCCTAATCAAGGAGCAAAACTCACTTAGCTACACAAACTAAGTGAGAACACTACATCTAAGCTACTGTTGGTATAAATTAATGTGCTACCTGATTAGCTACAGATCACTTGAACTCTTAACCTCTATCTCTTAAAAATAACTAGGTTGTAATCTCTAGCATGATTCCAAAAAATGTTATGAACTTCCTATAGCAAGTGACTGAAATAATTATATTATATCCGCAAGCGCACAGATAAAATATACATCATTGCAGCATTTTACCCAAGAGTATTACAGGTGGTCGATTTATATTTTACCACTGTGAAGGGCTTGGCTATTAGAGAGTGTACATGCAAATATGAAGATAACCATGTATGATCTACTAGGTTATGTCACAATAATAATGATATGAATGATAAGCATAATGATCAATCCATAGATAATAATGTAAATCACTTAGAGCACTTCCTATCTAGGCACCAGCATGGATTAGGTAGAAGCATAAGAATATTCCTAAGTTATTCTCACTATACTATCAAAGACATATCAGATTGGTGCAATTATACTAGCAATCATGGAAAACATACTTTAGACTCTAACATGTCTTCTATAGTAAGGAAGATCAAGAACAGAACAAGTCTTCTATAGTAATAATACGTTCCACTCAAAGAGTGGACTACAAAGGACTCAACGGGAGTATCACATCTGTGATCTACCACAGGACCCAGAATGTAGGGCGTATTCGCAGACAAATAACATCTAAGCACCATGCTTACATGCCATCAGTCACTCACCCATGATATTAAAGGATGAGCACTATACGAACTTGTGTATAAATATAAAGACATCCTAACTATGCAAAGTATACAATCTAGATAAGCAATGAAGAGCATAATTGAAAACATAATCAATAAGTAGAACAATGTCAATCAACTTTATCCAAAGTACTCAAAAGAGGTATTAGATACAAGAGATAGCTTCGTACAATGGCTCCGGGAAGCCTCGCTCTAGACAAGATCTGGAATTCAAGTAGAACTTGCCTCCTTCTACTTATAAACCTATGTAGGTATGCTCCAGATGGTGAAGCTCTAATGATCTAGGGTTTCTAGCTCTAGTTTCTGGATGCTGTGAACTAGATATGAATTGATATGATGCCCTAGGGGATCTGGAGCTGTATATATAGTCCGAAGCAATGAATCTCAGCCCTCGGATCAAACCGACTTACGATAGTTGTTGGTATTTTAAACATCACTTCACGTTAAGTTGTCATCCCTAACATAATGCCAAAAACCAAAGGTAAAATAATCTTCACTTGCCTCCCAAAAATAATACTATAGAATATATCCGCAAGCGCACAGATAATTCTCCCATTATAGCACTTCACCCGGTAAGTATTCCGAGTATCGTTGATTTGTTTTATGCCAAAAGGATAAATGTGGCATTCTACTCATTAGGATAATCTACTATATTAATTGGAAAGATAAATGTGCAGACCTATGATAACCCATAACTCTAGTGTTTTAGCTATAAATAAGTCAATGATAAATTGTAAATGATAACAGAGTAAATGAGGTAAATGGTATTACAGAGATAGAATATAAAGACTCACTAATGTAGAAAAGACAATCTTGAGATTCGGTTAAACTAAAGGAAACCTATGTAATTACTAAATACAAAGTCTACAGCCTACGCCACATTACACATCTTCATCTATAGCATAATCAACATAGAAAACATCATAAAGAGCATCATCTAATGAGGATATTAAGACACAAGGGTCACCTCCTTCGTGACCGTGCTCTGCTAGTCCTACGTACGGGGGGTGGACTACAGAGGAACCAACGCAGCTGTCACCTACATGGACTACCACATGACCCGGCACGTCAGGGTGCCACCGTAGGTACACAATATATCTAGACACCACGTCTACATAATGCATATCACCTAACTCACTCGAGTACTGAATTAGGGCTTTACGATCATACGACAATAATCATCACCAATCACAACTATATCGAATATGCAACTAGAATAAACTAAGAACTGAATAAGTAGCAATATATTAAAATAAAGCAAAGTCATAATGAGATACAAGATAATATTACCGATCTCCAGACGAACAGATCTGGAATCCCGAGTGTAGCGCCCAACTTTACTTGAACCTTGCTAGATACCTAAACTATGAACTTGAAGAACTAGAGCCCTATTTCTAATCTCTGGAAACCCTAACTTCTGTCTACTCTTGACGAATGAAGCAGGAGGAATGAATTGGTGCTCTGGGAGGGGGTCTACCCCTTTATTTATAACCCGGTGGGATGAATGTGTGCCGTGGGATCAAACCGACTTGAACAAAGGGCCCAGATGACTCCAGAGAGGCGGTGGAAGAAGACTCCAGAAGGTGGGCCGAAACCCTAGCAGGGGGCGCCGGCCGGCCCCACTTTGGCGACAGCCGGCCCCACCCTGGTGGGTCTCGGGCTCCGGTGCTTCGGGTGTGTTCTGGATGCTTCTAACTTGTTGATGAAGTATGTTTCCGTCGTGATCAAGTTTCGTGGCAATTATGCTCTTTAATCCTTCTTTTAAGCCTTTCTGGAATAATCTCTGGAAAATACACAATTCACCAAAACTCGTGGAATTCGTCAGAAATAACCCCTATGCTTCTATTATTGATCTTCCCTAGGCATTAGTTGACGGTATAAAATTGGTACTTAACGACCGTCAACAATACCCCCAAGCTAAGTGTTTGCTAGTCCCTTAGCAAAGTTGACTTGGAATAATTTATTCAGGGTTCCATAAAAATGTATAACTCCCAACAAATACTTAAATATTTAAACAGAAATTCTTCTCCGAATTGAAATTCATTAATCTACCTTTCAAACTTATTCTTATTCTTTTCAATCATGGGGCTTTTAAACTAGGTCTTGGGTAATTGAGAGATAGAATAATCAAACAAGTACTAAGTCTTTCATTCTTTGTTTCAACCATTGCTCCAGAGAGATTTTTTTTGAATAAGTATATAGTTTTTATTTAGGAAATAATGAGAGTCTACTAATAAGATTGCAGAGGACTACTAAGCTATACATCATGATTAAATGTGTGATTGTGATTAAATTTTATTTTTGAACTCCTATGTATTATCCTCTCTTTTCTGTCTTCCTGAAGAGTGTGGGTTATCTCCCCAGCGGATACATTTTGTACCCATTTTTTTCTCTCAGCCGGGTGTCTTTACACCCATTGTTTTACTCTCTTCTCTTTTTTTTGGCACATACGCTTTTGATATGGCATCTTTCAGGCTCATACTTTTTTGGTATGGTATCTTTTAATTTTATAATCCACACTTTCTGATAGACTTCTAAGAGAGAGACTTGTGCATAGAGTGGAAACTTTTTGTGCATGTGAATTCAATCGTGAATGCGTAACAAAATAGTCTACTTAAATCATATTAGCAGAACAAGTTATTATATTTATTTTGATTTTGATTTTGATTTTTGAAATGTCTGGAGCTTAGGTTTCACTTAGGATGAAATAAATAGCGACTCAAACCATCTTATATCATATCCGTCAATTACTTAGAAAAGCTTATGCTACCCACTGATATCAAGTTTCAGAATAAATTTTCATGGTAGATAAACTTCATGCAATTCGTAGGAGAATTTAAATTTAAACACTAAGCAATTGCAGGAAATTATATTTAAACAATTTAAATATCTTTTTGATTTTTCTTTAGATTTAAGTTCTAATTATTCTAAAGACAACTTGAATGCAGAATTTAAAGGAAACTTAATTATACAATCTATTATTTTTTTGGATTTTTAATTTTAAGCAAGCAAAAATTTAATGAATAACTAAAGAAAGTGCTAAATAAATTTTTATTTGGTTTTCTTGTTATTTTTAGCAATATTGAAATTGATAGAATTGAAGACTGAATTAAATACTGCAATAAAAAGCATATATAAGGGTGTGAGTTACTCACCTAGCGGGGATCTCCCCCAAGCTGGATGTTGCTCAGTAATGAGGTGGAGGTAGCGGCGGGTATCCCATCTGATATATTAAATACTCTAATCCGCTCTGCGTCTGCTGCTGTCCCTGATATATCTGATCTAGTCGCTGGTCCGTGCTGTGCTGCCATTGTTCATGCTGGTAGAACCTGTCGTCGACCTGCTGCTGCCACTGCTCGTGCTGTTGCAGTGTGTCGCTTATTGTGTTCTGCCCCTGTTCAATGTTAGTGAGACGCATAAATAAAGCTGGAAAATCATCAGCGGTTGTAGAAAAGTGCTGCTCAGGTGGGCGATAGTAATCATCTTCGGGTGGTGCGTGGAATGGATATGGTCCACCAGCAGTGAAGTCCGTGTTCCCGCGTGTAGAAAAAGATGCTCGTCCTCTCTGAAAATCAGTTGCTCACCAACCCACTGCTGCTGCCCCCATGAAGATTCTTCTTGCTGAAATGTGGGCTGTTCCTCCCATCCTGTATGTGCAATCCATTACTGGCGTGGCTCCTGCGTCGATACCTGTTCATCAAAATTAATATAATGGGAATAAACTGGCCCAGATGGTGCTGGGTCAGCTCCAGTGAAGTTAGCTCTCGGCGCCCTGCTGATGCGCGCGGACGGACACTTGCCAATATTAGCTCTAACAGCTAGAAAAATAAAATTCTGGACAGAATAAATTCCTAACTCCCTGTCTGGCAGTTCGTACTCATTGTCATAATTTTTATAAATCATAACTATTTTATTATTTCGGAGTTTGAGCATGTGAGCACGAAAGAAAAAATCATAACCAATAATTCTGCGGGCATCAGAAATATAAACAAGTGAAGCATTCGATAATAATCCTAACCCTGCAGTTAAACGAGTAATTCAGGAAGTAAAAGAAATACTGCACTTTCTCAAGGAAGGGACAGTTCTCCAATAATTTAACATCATTTTTACAGGTGATGCATTCCTCTTTTTAATCATGATATATAACAAATGTAGTTCATCCTGTTTAATAGTATTTAACTCCTCTCTAGAAAAGAAAGTAAAAGCTAACCATTTAAGTATAAATCTTAGTGTGGGATGATGAACTTCTTCAGTAGTATATTTATGTTTTCTCTCAGGTTTCTTTGCAGTGATACTCTCCCAAAAATCATCTTTATCAAAGTCTTGGAGAGTTTCAAAAATATTGATCACACAATGATTATTAAATCCCAATACTAAACTAAGAGTTTTCTATGAGAGGGTGAAAGGTTTATTAAACATTCTAAAATTAACCTCATCATCATCATCAAAGTTTAGGGTGCTAATAAATTCTATAGTAAGTAACTTGCTACCCTACTCATTAATTTGCCATGCATTTTCCCATTCAACATTTCTAAAAATAAGCTCAAACTCAGAATCCATTCCGATTTCATGGAGCAAAGTGGCATCAAAAATTGGAGTATGCGTAAAATCCTTGTTTTTAACCACATTTAAAATTTCTCTCTGGGGTCTAGTTGATAATGAAATTTGAGTTCTGGTTGTGAGTTCATACCTCTCTTCCGGTTGGGAAGAGGATGACGGATCATACGTGAAGGGTGATGGAGGATCGATATTCATGTCGGAGCCGACGAACGATGACACTTGTGATGATGATTGACTTCTTGTTGTGCGGCGTGAGAGGGCTCTTCCAAGGGATCGAATAGCACCTTTCATTTTATTGCTCATCTTGCCTATAAAATGAAGAACACGAAGAACACGGCAAGAACGAACAAGAACACAAGAATAAATCAAGAACAAACAAGAACAAGAGGGGAGAAGGAATCAAAGTGATGATCTCTCTTCTAGGTCTTCTTGCTAATCTTCTTCTCTACCCTTTTCTTTGCTTAAACATGATTCAAATGATAGGATTATGGGAGTTGGTGATCACGAGCAGCAAAGCAACTTGGCTATGTGCTCTCTGGAGTGTGTGTGAGTGTGTGAATGAGTGAGAGAGAGGAGAGGCAGAGAAGAGGTAGAGGGGCGCCGGCCGGCGTGGCCTTGGGGCCGGCCGGCCCCACCTAGTCACCTTTGGCTCTCTCCTTTAGCTAGTGTCGACACCACCTAGATGCTCTTCTAAATGCATGTGAGTTGGTTCCTTTCTCTGATGAATGCATGAGTGGAGAGTAGTACATGGATGAATGGTGGAGTTTGGATGGTAGTGGTTGATGATAATGCATGATGTGACTTGATGTGATGATAGTGGGTCCCAAATGTCTCCCGTATTTATACCGTATAATGACACAAGAATGAAAAACTAAATTACTTTTATGAATCTATGAAAAATTAGAATTCTAATGATGATCTTTTTATAATTTTCTGCCACCACAGCAAATTTCACTGACGGGGGTTTAACACTCCGTTAGTAATAATCACATGGGGCTTAAGCTTTAATCATGCTATGCTTATTTTTATTTCTTTTTAATAATGCAATTTATGAGAAAGTAAATATGCAAATTTAAATGCAAGAATTAAATTACCGATAACTACCGAGTTATCTCCCGGCGATGGTTCGGGGTTTTTGAGTCCGCCGATCCGGACTTCTCCATTTGAATTATTCTTCATGATTCATCTCCGGCGTCACAGATGTTGTTGCATCTTGTTCTCTATGACACTTCAATGTTTGGCATTTCTCCAGTCTTGGCTTGAATGCGAATTGCTCTTTTTGACCATTGACGGTGAATGTGATCTCTCCAGCTCCGACAATGATGGATGCATTTGCATTGTTTAGGAATGGTCGCCCGAGGATGAGGGGTACCTTCCTCTCTTCCTGCATGTAAGTACTACAAAATCTGCAGGAATGAAAAAGTTGCGGATTTTTACCGGAATATTTTCTACGATTCCTACGGGATAGCGAACCGATTGGTCAGCTAATTGCAAACACATCTTGGTTGGTGTGAGCGTAGAATAATTGAGTTTGTTGAAGATGGTCTTGGGCATGACGCTGACACTTGCTACAAGATCACATAAAGCATTCTCGAACATCTGGTCTCCTATTGAACAATCAATAGTGGGACACCCTGGATCCTTCTTCTTAGTAGGAGAAGAACTCAGAATTGCCTCACTACACTCCTCCGTTAGCTTGACAACTTCAGTAGAAGGTAATGGTCCTTTGTTGTTGAGGATGGTTCGAAGATACTTCGCGTATGTAGATACCTGCATGGCATCTAGCAACGGGATATTGACATATAACTTCTGAATTAACTCTACAAACTTACCAAATTGATCATCTGGTTTAGCTCTTCTTCTTCTGCGTGGAAACGGTAGGAGGGTTGTGTCATGAAAATCTTGAGTTAATTCTTGATCTTGTGGTTTAACTGGTGATGAAGGTGGTATAACTTCTTCTTCTCTGTTGTCCTTCTCAATTTCTTCTTCTACCTGCACTAAATGTGATGGTCTACGTGCCCCTTTTGGGTAAGGTGGATCACGTATAGACTTATCTTCTCTAGTAGATATTCCTTTTATTTTTTCATGGTTAGTGGTAAACAAAGTAGAAGATAATTGTGCAATTTGTAATTCTATCTTTTTATTAAATAATATTTGATCTTTAACAGCAGAAGAGAAATTATCCAATTTAGAATTAATTCCTTCTAAATCTTTGTCATTAAAAGCAACCTTCTTATAAATACTTTCATTAATTCTAGCTTATTCTAATATTGATTCTCTCAAGGGTGGTTGTTTATGATTTGAAAAATTAGAATTGCCTTGGTACTTACCTTGATTGGTTGACCGAGGTTGATTCCATCCTTGTTTCTGAGAAGTAGACTTGATGACTGTACTAATATCTTCTGGGGGATTTGCAAACTCAATTTCTAAAGATCCTTCATATTGATTCTGGGAATTGAATGCATGTTGAATAGCTTGACGATCTCTTTTATGATTGGCTCTTTGCTCTAATCAGTTCAACAGTACATCCATCTTGGTTGACAGTGCACACACTTCCTCTAAAACTTCTTCACTTTTATGGCATGTCTGAGTGTTGTTTATCCAATTCTGATTTTCTGCTATCTTTGCCATAATATCTTCAACTCTTACAGGGGTGAGTGACATAAATGATCCTTCAGCAGTGGCATCTAGTTGCTGACATGACCTTTGAGTTAATCCGTGATAAAATGTTTGCATGAGCAACCACTTTTCCATTCCATGATGCAGACAATCTGATATGTAATCTTGAAAACGTTCCTAGGCTTCTGAAATAGATTCACCTTTCTGCTGACAAAATTCTAAAATCTTTCCTCGTAGAGCATTAGTTTTGCCTACTGGGAAAAACTTTTCTAGGAAAGCTTTTGAACATTCTACCCATGTCTTGACTCGATCTTTATTCTGATAAAACCACTGCTTCACCTTTCCCTCCAATGAGAACGGAAATAAACAAAGTAGAACGACATCTTGAGGAATGCCTTTGATGTTGATGGTGTTGTCAATCTCTAGGAAATTCTGCAGATGGACACTTGCATCTTCATCTTTCTTTCCAGTAAATGTGATAGCTTGCACCATTTTGATGAGGCTTGGCTTGATCTCATAATCTTGATTTCCAATGTTAAAAGTTGGCCCAACGCTAATATTCTCAGTGCTTGGGGCAGAGAATTCACGTAGAGTCTTCTCAGCCATGGCTTCACAAAATAATATAAGACCCTTCTTCCTATGGTTGTTCCTGATTGATAAGAGTTAAAATACACAACCAATCCTGCACTTACCCTATATAAGATATTTAAATATAAACAAAACACGGGTAAGTCTGCTAAAGCAAAACGTTATGGTTATCTCTAAGTATTTATGTCTATAGTTATTTTTATGTTTTTCTATAATATTATCTATGAAGAACTCTCCTATACGAAATTCTAGAATAAATATCCTAGCGAATGAAATCAACGAACTCAATAAAATATCCTAATGAATACAATTGCCATCCCTGGCAACGACACCAGAAATGCTTGTTGGTATTTTTAACATGACTTCACGTTAAGTTGTCATCCCTAACATAATGCCAAAAACCAAAGGTAAAATAATCTTCACATGCCTCCTAAAAATAATACTATAGAATATATCCGCAAGCGATCTAATTCTCCCATTGTACCACTTCACCCGATAAGTATTCCAAGTATCGTTGATTTGTTTTATGCCAAAAGGATAAAGGTGGCATTCTACTCATTAGGATAATCTACTATATTAATTGGAAAGATAAATGTGCAGACCTATGATAACCCATAACTCTAGTGCTTCAGCCACAAATGAGTCAATGATAAATGGTAAATGATAACTGAGTAAATGAGGTAAATGGTATTCCAGAGATAAAATATAGAGACTCACTAATGTAGAAAAGACAATATCGAGATTTGGCTAAAGTAAAAGAAACCTATGTAATTACTAATACAAAGTCTACAGCCTACGCCACATTATACATCTTCATCTATAGCATAAAAAACTCAGAAAACATCATAAGGAGCATCATCTAATGCGGATATCAAGACACAAGGGTCACCTCCTTCGCGATCGCGCTCTGCTAGTCCTACGTACGGGGGGTGGACTACAGAGGAACCAACGTAGCTGTCATCTACGCGGACTACCACACGACCTAACACGTCAGGGTGCCACCGTAGGTACACAATATATCTAGACACCATGTCTACATAATGCATACCACCTAACTCACTCGAGTACTGAATTAGGAACTTTACGATCATACGACAATAATCATCACCAATCACAACTATATCGAATATGCAACTAGGATAAACTAAGAATTGAATAAGTAGCAATATATTAAAATAAAGCGAAGTCATAATAAGATACAAGATAATATTACCGATCTCCAGAAGAACGGATCTGGAATCTCGAGCGTAGTGCCAAACTCTACTTGAACCTTGCTAGATGCCTAAACTATGAACTTGAAGAACTAGAGCCCTATTTCTAATCTCTGGAAACTCTAACATCTGCCTACTCTTGACGAATGAAGCAGGAGGAATGAATTGGTGCTCTGGAAGGGGGTCTGCCCCTTTATTTATAGCCCGGTGGGATGAACGTGCGCTGTGGGATCAAACCGACTTGAACAAAGGGCTCAGATGACTCCAGAGATGCGGCGGAAGAAGACTCCAGAAGGTGGGCCAAAACCCTAGCAGGGGGGCGCCGGCCGGCCCCACACTGGTGGGTCTCGGGTCCCGGTGCTTCGGGTGTGTTCTGGATCCTTCTAACTTGCTGATGAAGTATGTTTCCGTCGTGATCAAGTTTCGTGGTAATTGTGCTCTTTAATCCTTCTTTTAAGCCTTTCTGGAATAATCCCTGGAAATACACAATCCAGCAAAACTCGTGGAAGTCGTCAGTAATAACCCCTATGCTTCTATTATTTATCTTCCCTAGATCGAGAGATATGGCGCGTCAAATATCGAGTTTCAGATGGTTTTCAGAACTGAATCGAAACTGATTCAGTCTGACATCGGTCAGCGCCGACGCGGCCCGCCGTCAGGCATCCCGCGCCAGGTGGTGCCGTACGCCGTCGTTGCCCCTCGGCCGGCCTGCAAAACCGAAGGCAACACTCCACCCGGTCTCCTGCGCACTCCACCCGCTCTCTCTCCCGCTCTCGCCTCTCTGCACTCTCTCTGACGCGTGGGACCCGTTTGACCGGGGAGCCCACCGGTCGGTCGCTCTGGTGCGCTTCTGGTGCACTGGGCCAGGTGTGTGTAGCATTTTGAACCGAGTTCGTTTTAAAGGAATTAAGAAATTGAATTTTCAGAAAATTGGTAAAATCTTCCAAAAATCATATCTGGAGCTAGAAGTGTCCAAATGAGGTGAACCAAATTTTGTTGGGTTTGTATTTCCGAGCTCTATGCAGGAAAAATTAAAAATATAACTTTGTGATAATTTTTCTGTGCAGTTATAATTAATTTGTTATATGCTTATAAAATTGATAAATGCATAACTAATTATAGGAATATGCTAAAAATGTGATTCCACTTGCATTAATCTTGTTTAGAGTAGTAGGATCTAAAAAAAATATGTTTGCTGGTTGGTTACTATTATTTATATAATGGCATGTGTAACAAGCCTTTCATGCTATCTTTTTGATAAATTCACCATGCTTAGTGTAGATAAGTTATGGTTATGAATATTTTTCTTGAGCCTTGTTTTGTGATCAAGAAGCTAAGAAAAATAGGAAATCTATTGTTTGATACCTTTCACTGTAGTAAGTATTTTCTATTGCTTAAATGGTTGCCTGCTTGTCATTTTTGTGTATCATGTTATATCTATCCAAATGCCTTGAAATTTTGCCAGTAGACTAATATGGGAGTGTGTTATCTACTGTAATTTTTCTAGAATTTTCTGGATACAACAGATGTAAGGTCCAGTTATAAGCTAGGATTAAATTAATTGTTTTTAATTGAGTAATAATTGGTTAGGGGATGTTTTCATGCATTTCTGTGATGCTCTAGCTTGGTAACCTTGCTAGACACTTTGGGGTTGATCTTGTTCGTGTGTAGGGCAGTTAGGTCAAATATCTTTGCATATATGCTTTATTCGTGGTTATTAGTTAAAAGGTGGGTGTGGTAGGGAAGTTTGATTCAAATTAATTGTTAGTGCAGGTTGTAGACCTCTTACGCAAGAAGAGAAATTGTTCTATAGCTTGCTTAAGAAGGGTGAGTATATGTTGTTGTTTAGAGAAGAATTATGCACATACTCAGTAAATGTTTGATAAATTATTTGGATGCTCACATGTTGTCTAATGCATCTCATGGCTCAAGTTGTGCATCTCTATATTGCATTCCATGTGCATTCTCAGTTCTCATATATGCATATCATGCATACAGGATCGCCGGGAGGAGTTACACTGCTGCAATTCGATCCGCCGGAGGAAGGAGTGCTCCCGGAGATCGAGGTGCCGGAAGCTCCCAGGGCCGAGGGGGAAACTGAACTGCCGGAGTGCACTGACCATCAGCCATCTAACTTTGTGAAAGGCAAGTCCCGGAGCATCCCTAAGCCTCCACCTATTTCTTTTTATATAAATGCACTGGTCTTTATTAAATCGTATGATTGTGCACTTAAGTATAGGAGTTGAATTGATACCGTTGCTGCATTTATACCTTGTACACTTGTCTACTATCCTGGTACTATTACTAGACAAGCGATGGGTTCGATCTTATGCTTAGCCATGCTTAGACCGGTAGAAGTCGAGGGATTTCCTGTCCTTCGCGAGCATAGGTGGTGACTAATGATGATGGGGATGGATTCCACATGGTTGACTATATGTGCCACCATGCCACAATGATAATGAGAGAATCAAGGCTAGGTAGCGGGAGCCGCATGACATGGTTGAGGTCATGCTGTCTTTGGTGCTACTTGCGGCCGACTAGGACTGAGGCCACCAGACATCAGTTGAGATTGAAGGACGTCGTCACATAGCTGGCCAGATAAGTCGTTCTGACCGCGAAGCCGAGTAGTTCTTTCTGAGCCGAGAATTGGTGTGACATGGATAGACATATTCTGGAGGTAGGAAGGATGTGCGGAGACACCATTTTGCCATAGCCAGGTCAGGGACCTGCAATTCCTGTGAGTGGGTTTGTCTCCGAGAATATGGCCCCCGCCAAGCTCGCGATATAATATGACTCAGAAAGATCTAACGGTGACCCAAGAAGCCACTGATTAGGCTGACAGGGTTTGTGATTGGCATGTTTGCCAGCTGATACAATCGATTCAAATCGCCATCTCTCCTGGTTAGTGAGAAACTGAACTGATCTTCTGGTGAGGTAGAGGTTAACAACTTGAACATATTGATTTTGGTGAGATGAGGTTGATATCTGTGGATATCGGAAATCATATGGTTGTATTGTTTGCTATAATATCAAGTGATTGTTTAGTATAGCTGCAAACCTTAGCTTAATAGCTTAACTAAAATCGAAGCTAAACCATATTTAAAATTTATAAGTTGAGGAACTACTGTAGTAATGCTTTTTATGCAAAACGCTGCTATCCTCTGAGCTCCACCAAATAAGCCTGCATATCCTTGAGAGTCTTTTTATTTACTTCCTGTCGGGTAAGTCTAGCTGAGTACAATTGAGTACTCAGCGTTTTATTCCCATTGTTGCAGAAGGAGTAGTCTACTATGCTTATTGCAAGAACTGCATCACCCCTGCGGGCGAAGAAGATTAGACCTGAGGCAAGGTCGTTATTCATCTTTAGCTTTTGTAAGATGCTGTGACATGGTCAGCTGGTGGTACTCGTATGTGAACTATGTTGTTTCAAAACTATGTTGACTTCCGCTACTGTTACATTTATGTAAAAGACTATGTTGTACTCTGATGTTTTAATCCGGTTGTAAACTTATGTATCATTTGATGGGTTGTTGCTGAATTTGTAAGATCCTTGGGGTATGTTCTGTTTAAAATGTTAGAAATCCTTCGAGATTTCCGGACTACCGGGTTTATATTGGCTCAAGTGTGACTTGATTACTACTAAATTGGCGATCGTCGTACTTGTGCTCGTATAAATTGGTCGGTTCTGTGACAGCTGGTACCAGATCATAATTCAGCATACACCATCACTTGACTATTTGAAAACAAAAATGGTTTTGGAGTTTTAAAAATTATTTGACAATTATTAGTTGGGTGTAGGTGATTTAAACCGAGTGTTTGCAAAAAAAATTATGAGTACCAATGACCAAGTCCTATAGCCCTATATATGTATATGTGGTAATTAGGTGGCTTATGTAAGTACTAACTGGGGAATTGCATCATGTTTCTATTTGCGGTTCATTTGGTTTTATTCCACGGATATATGTGACATTGCGGCTTCTTATTGCTTCTGGGCTGATGATTTATACCGGCCACTTCGGATGAGGTAAGGTGAGATGTGAGTGTACGATCGAATAACCGTCGATCTATGGGGAGTGCTTATGGTTACTGAAGTGAGTACATGTGGTTCATATGTATACTTATGGAAGTATTGGGGAGTAATTACTTTCGGGGTCGCAAGTGCTCACGGGAGCATTTTCGGCAAAAAATGCTTCTTATTGCCATGCATAGATTGGGGAATGGTCTAAAATGAATCTTCTGCAGGTACACTAACCATGCAAAATGTGTAGTACGACCAGTTACGTATATGAGAGCTCGTGGTATGCCACCGACTATAACGTTAGTTAATTAAATGATCATGTGTGAAGTCGTTGGCACGTGCATGCATCATGATCATGAAATTAATTTAAAATTTCTGTATTGTTTCCTTCCCTGTAATAAATTGGTGCTATCCCGTCTTATTCTAATGCTGCAAGATATTGCATTGTACTAGATGGCAGCTGAAGGTGCGCCGCAGAGTGGTCAGTTTCTGGAGCAGTTTGGCACACCCACTGTGCTGTGGAGGTTGTTGGAGTCAGTGGGGTATCCAGAGCCGCCACTGTATTTCTGGAAGCCAGCAGAGACCATGGTGCAGCCTTGGTTTGATGTTTAGGTGGCAATTCCTGGTCTTGAAGGGGATTGGTCTTTGCCCGAGCTCAAAGTCGAGGTAGACATGAAGACGCCATGGGGTGGTGCTCAGTTTGCAGCCTTTGAGATGTTGATGGAGATTTGCACCAGATTTAACAAGAGGGCTGATTTGGGGCCAGCCAATGTGTTCCCAAGGGCAGATGCTTCACAGGATGAGTGGGCTCAGTCTAGCCAAGCTCCTTTGGTGCGAGGCAGAGATGAGCGCGCTCATAGCACTGGGGCTCCTATGAGTGCTATGTTTGCTGTCCTGAAGATGTACTTTGCCACTAGGGATGGTTGGATACAGTGTATTAACACCCTGCATGATGCTGTTGAGAAGAGGCTAGAAGTGGAAGAGTTTGCACGCAATGCTCGTCGCAGTGCAGACGATCAGATGGCAGCTCTTACCGCCTGTCGCAATGAGTTGCTATGATGCACTGGTGCTTTGATGGCAGCTGATCACCGTGTTACTGAGCTTGAGAGGCAGAATGCGGACCTTCGTCATCAGCTTGGTAATCGCAATATGAACCTGGCACGTCAGCGAGATGACTTTTTGCGCGAGTTGCGTGCGAGTCGGCAGCAGGTCTGGGAGCTGTAGCAGGATGTTCATCGTCTGAACAACCGTGTTGATCCATTTCACCATCCAGGTGCAGCAGAGATCTATCTTGAGATCTTCGTAGCAGCTGATGATGGTGAGGCATGTTCGGAAGAAGAAGAAGAAGACCCTGAGAAGATAGTGCCTATCGACGAGAGTGATGACTTTGGTGGGAACGTGTCCGGTATGGATAGTGACGACGATGAGTAGCTCTTTCTAGTGCACTTGCCATGTTGGCACTCTTTTGTAATGAAATACTTTGATGTACCCTAAATGGTTGGGTTGGACTTGTAATGTTTAAACCTTGTATGTTCAAGGCTTGAACCATCAGACTTTTAATTAAGTAATGATCATCGTGCGGTTCGCGAAGAATTTTTCTTTGTTGCACCTTGTTATTGTGTGGTTGTGAGATAGTTATTGAATTATCGTGCCATTTGTATGTTATCAAAAATAATCATTGATATCCTCTGGGCATGATTTTTTGGTTATCGTTTACATGACTAACACTCGACAATGGTTGTTGTGTTTACTGCAGATGGCGCCTCAAACCCGCTGTCATGGGTCGGGTAGTGGTGGTGGGAATGAACGCGAGGATGAGGAGTTACCGCCGCCTCCACCATGCACGCAAGAGCAGATGTTTGTTCAGTTCCTGGATACTCAGCATGTGTTGGATTGGAAATCGCCCACCAATGTGTTAGAGGTTCGTAGTTTCTTGGGGTTAGCTGGGTTTTATCGTCTATTCATTCAAGATTTCTCCAAGATAGCTCAACCTATGACCAAATTGTTGCATAAAGATACCAAGTTTGTTTGGAGTGAGGAGTGTGAAGCAGCTTTTCGCACCTTGCGGACGTTGCTGACCACTGCTCCAGTTATTGCACAACCTGATATTGAGAAGTCTTTTGATGTGTACTGTGATGCCTGCGGCACTGGGTTAGGTTGTGTGCTCAAGCAAGAAGGCCGAATCATTACTTATGCCTCGCGTCAATTGAGAAAACACGAGCAAAATTATCCTACCCATGATTTGGAGCTTGCTGCAATAGTATATGCACTGAAGATTTGACGTCACTACTTGATGGGCCATAAATGTCATATCTATTATGATCACAAGAGTCTTAAGTACATTTTTACTCAACCTGAGTTGAACATGAGGCAAAGAAGGTGGTTGGAGTTGATCAAAGATTATGATTTGGAGGTACATTACCATCCGGGCAAGGCTAATGTAGTTGCTGATGCTTTGAGTCGAAAGTCTCATTGCAATGCATTGCAGCCGTTGCTAGCGGATGGGTTTAATCTTATGCATTCAGTGGTATTGAATAATATTACTCTTAGTTGTACTTTGGAAAGTAGAATTATTGAAGGCCAGAAAATAGATCCGGGCATATATCACATCAAGAGAAAGATGCAAGAGCAAGAAACACTTCACTTCCGGGTAGATAAAAAGGTATATTATGGTTCAAAGACCGATTAGTAGTACCAAAAGATCATGAGCTGAGGAATCAGATTATGGATGAGGCTCATCTTTCCAAGTTATCTATTCATCCTGGTAGCAGTAAAATGTATCAAGACTTGAAGCCTAGATTTTGGTGGACAAAAATAAAGAAAGAAATTGCAGCTTATGTGGCAAGGTGTGATACCTGCTGTCGTGTGAAAGCTATTCACCTTAAGCCAGCCGGTTTATTACAACCTTTGCTAGTTCCCGGCGGGAAGTGGGATGAGATAACCATGGACTTCATAACGGGTTTACCCTTAACGCAAAAAGGCCATGATTCTATTTGGGTGATTGTAGATCGACTGACTAAGATTGCACATTTCTTACCAGTTCGAACTACGGATCGTCCTCATCAGCTGGCACAGCTCTACTTTGCTCAGATACTTCGGTTACACGTTGTGCCGAGGATGATAGTTTCCGACAGAGGCCCGCAATTTATTGCACGCTTCTAGGAGCATCTACACAAGTGTTTGGGAACCAATTTGGTTCGCAGTTCAGCTTATCATCCTCAGACTTCGGGTCAGACTGAAAGAGTAAATCAGATATTGGAAGATATGTTGAGAGCCTGTGTCATTTCGTCCAAAGGTTCGTGGGAAGAATGGTTACCATTAGCAGAGTTGAAAGGTCCTAGTATGGCTAGAGGGAGGGTGAATAGCCTAAATAAAAATTCTACAAACCACTAAATAAGATATTAGAACCACAAGAGGCTATTAATGCAATGCTAAGGCAACCACTAACCTAGGCAAGCCACCTACACAATTCTAGTTAAACCTTAGTTCTAAACCACACAAGAAGCTAGCAAGAGCTAAACAACTACACAACTACTCAAGACAAAAGAACAATCTATTTTACACAAGAATAAGAAAGAGATGATCGTCGAATAAACCTTTGCCTTGTGAAGAAGCCAATCACCGGGACAATCAATAAGTCACTCACTCGAAGGTGAAGAAATCAATAGAGACACCAAGATTTATCCCCGAGGTTCACGTGCTTGCCGGCACGTTACGTCCTCGTTGTGTCGACTTCAACCGGTGGTTCGGTGGCTAATCGGTATCACACACCGAGCCTACACTAGGCACCACAAGAACCTACCACGGAGGAAGTAACTCAAAGACACAAGCAATTCACTAGAGATACCTTTGAGCACTCCGCTCGGGGAAGGCACAAGAACCCCTCACAATCACCGGGTGTGAGCAAGCACAATCACCAAGCTCCTTCACACCTTCTTCTCCTCCAAGCCATCTAGGGACACGGCAATGTCCCAAGAGAATGAGAACTAATCCAAGGCTTGCTCTCAAGTGCTCTAGAATGCAAAACACAAGCAATGATGCACTTGAGGTTCACTCAATCTCACAAGAATGATCAAGATGATGAATTAGTGAGAGAGTGGGAGGCTAGAATGCAACAAAGTGTATGACAATGATCCAAGTGTGCAAGTCTATCACCAAGTGACCAGGGAGGGAGTATAAATACCACCAAGCCAACTTCTAGCCGTTACACTCTCTGAAACAGCCGTTAACCCCGTTTTTATACCGTTGGACCGACTGCGTCAGACCAAACGGTGGCATCCGACGCTCGGATGAACGCCACGTGTCAATAGATTTAAACGCCGTTCGTCCGATCTCAACGGTAACTGATTTCGCGCGTTTGAATACCGTCGGACTGAGGACGTCGGACTAAACCGCAGAGTCCAACGCCCTCTCTCAGCTCACCTCTCGCGTATCGTCGGACGATCGCGTGAGCACCGTCGGACTAAAGATTTCACCCGTCCGACGCTTCCAGAGAGGGTTGAAAACGCTAAATCATCGTCGGACTTCGTCCGACGCTTGCCGTCGGACTTTCCTTCAAGCGTCCGACGCTCCTCAGCGTGCCACGCGTCATTCTTCGTTGCTCGGCACCGTCGGACTGGAGGCCACAGTGGTCCGACGCTCACAGACAGCTCAGGCGTCGGACCGAATCAATGGTCCGACGCTACGCCCATTAACAGTCCGACGCTCTGTAAATAGCCCTTTTCAAGTCTATTTCTCACCCCTTGCTTCTATGTGCTAACACTCAAGGTCTTCTACACCTGTGCACAGTGTGTTAGCATTTTGCAAACATTTTTCAAGGGTTTTCAAAGGGATTCTCTAGGTTGGTTAGATCAATACATATGAGATGCAACCTAGAGCACTTAAAAGTAATCCAATAGCTTAGTTCTCCCCTTGATAGTCGGCTATCTATCCTAAATGTGATCACTCCCACTTGGAGTCTTGATCACTAAAAGAAAAGCCCTATATGAATATACCTTAGCCTCTAGCTTTCCTTCTTTAAGTCCTTTTCTTTCTCCTTGATCATTTCATCTTGATCTTCACTTGAGCTTATGTCATCTTTCTCCTTATCACTAATCTACTCTTGGCTACACACACTTAACACTTAGATTAGTAACTTGGTTTCATCAATTACCAAAACCAAACTAGGGTCTTTCAAGAGTTCTCATACAACAATAGCTATCAAGAGAGTATTCATATGGCTCCTTTTGAAGCTTTGTATGGGCGCAAATGTAGAACTCCTCTTAACTGGGTTGAACCAGGAGAAAGGAGGTACTACGAGATTGACTTTGTGAAAATGGCCGAAGAACGAGTGCATACCATTCAGCAACATCTCAAAGCCGCACAAACTCGCCAAAAGAGTTATGCGGACAAGCGTCTAAGACCGTTGGAGTTTCAAGTTGGTGACTATGTGTACTTGAAGGTGTCACCCATGAAGGGCATACAACGTTTCGGGGTGAAACGAAAGTTAGCTCCAAGGTTTGTGGGTCCTTTTCAAATTCTGGAAAGAAGTGGGAAAGTAGCATACAAGTTACGGTTGCCACCACACATGTCCACTATTTTCAATGTCTTTCATGTATCGCAACTCAAGAAATGTTTGAGAGTACCGGAAGAACAAGTGGATCTTGGTGATATCAAGTTAAAATCAGATTTGACATATGAAGAGAAGCCTATACAAGTGGTAGATTACAAGGAAAGAGTCACTCGTAGCCGAGTGGTCAAGTTCTACAAGGTGGTTTGGAATAACCAAAGTGACTGGGATGCGACTTGGGAAAGCGAAGATTATCTCAAGGAAGTTTATCCTTCTTTCTATAAACAATGGTAATTAACTCTAATCTCGGGGACGAGATTCTTTTAAGGGGGAAGGGCTGTAACACCCTAGTGTTAGTTACTATTTTCACATTTGCATTTGCATGACATCAAGCATTGATCATGTCATTTCATGTATCATCACCATTTGAATTGAATTACATTCCTTTATATGCTATATGTTTGCTTATATGCTTACAATGCCATAGATGTGTTAGCATGCAAATGTGATGCTTGTTTACTATTCTAGATGACTTAAACATGTTTGGGTTAACATTTGGAACAATGTTCATGTTGGTGAAATCCCCAAAATACCCCTCTAGCTCATAGTTGACTAGAAAGCTCCCCTAAACCTATTTTGTTTGACCAAACAAGAAAGTTAATTTAAAGACTTTGGATGTCAGAGCACCCTTAATCAAAGTTGTGTAGAATTTTATAAGAAACAAACTTTATTTTTGGGTCAACTCATGAAAATAGGTGTAAGGTGATCAAAATTGTGAAATTATGCAGTTTTGGGGGTTGTTTTGGAGTTTGAAAATGTTTCTAAGTGTTAACTGAAAACAGTTTCAAAGTACCTGTGTTCATCAACCGATATCTCTCAAACCAAGCCGTTTCAGTTGAAGGTGTTCTAATATGGATTGGAGTACTCGTGTAGCTCTTTGACCCATATTAGTGAAATTTTCACTGAAACATCCTAGATCGAGAGATATGGCGCATCAAAGATCGAGTTTCAGTCGGTTTTCAGAACTGAATCGAAACCGATTCAGTCTGACACCGGTCAGCGCCGACGCGGCCCGCCGTCAGGCATCCCGCGCCAGGTGGCACCGTACGCCATCGTTGCCCTCGGCCGGCCTGCAAAACCGAAGGCAACACTCCACCAGGTCTCCTACGTACTCCACCCGCTCTCTCTCTCTCTCGCTCTCGCCTCTCTGCTCTCTCTCTCTCTGACGCATGGGACCCGTTTGACCGGGGAGCCCACCGGTCAGTCGCTCTGGTGCGCTTCTGGTGCACTGGGCCGGGTGTGTGTAGCGTTTGGAACCCAGTTCGTTTTAAAGGAATTAAGAAATTGAATTTTCAGAAAATTGGTAAAATCTTCCAAAAATCATATCTGGAGCTAGAAGTGTCCAAATGAGGTGAACCAAATTTTGTTGGGTTTGTATTTCCGAGCTCTATGCAGGAAAAATTAAAAATATAACTTTGTGATAATTTTTCTGTGCAGTTATAATTAATTTGTTATATGCTTATAAAATTGATAAATGCATAACTAATTATAGGAATATGCTAAAAATGTGATTCCACTTGCATTAATCTTGTTTAGAGTAGTAGGATCTGGGAAAAATATGTTTGTTGGTTGGTTACTATTATTTATATGATGTCATGTGTAACATGCCTTTCATGCTATCTTTTTGATAAATTCACCATGCTTAGTGTAGATAAGTTATAGTTATGAATATTTTCTCTGAGCCTTGTTTTGTGATAAAGAAGCTAACAAAAATGAGAAATCTACTGTTTGATACCTTTCACTGTAGTAAGTATTTTCTATTGCTTAAATGGCTGCCTGCTTGTCATTTTTGTGTAGCATGTTATATCTGTCCAAATGACTTGAAATTTTGCCAATAGACTAATATGGGAGTGTGTTATCTACTGTCATTTTTCTAGAATTTTCTGGGTAAAACAGATGTAAGGTCCAGTTATACGCTAGGGTTAAATTAATTGTTTTTAATTGAGTAATAATTGGTTAGGAGATGTTTTCATGCATTTCTGTGATGCTCTAGCTTGGTAACCTTGCTAGACACTTTGGGGTTGATCTTGTTCATGTGTAGGGCAGCTAGGTCAAATGTCTTTCCTTATATGCTTTATTCGTGGTTATTAGTTAAAAGGTGGGTGTGGTAGGGAAGTTTGATTCAAATTAATTGTTAGTGCAGGTTGTAGACCTCTTACGCAAGACGAGAAATTGTTCTATAGCTTGCTTAAGAAGGGTGAGTATGAAACGACCTCGATTTCCGCGAAGGGAATCCACAGGCTCGAATTGTAATTCAACAGATTGCTTGGGACAATCCATGAAATTACCCTTATATCAGTTGACACCAGGATCCATACAACGGTAATTAAGTCTTACATAAACATTTATTACATCGCCACATTGGCGGAATCAACATTCAGAGAAGCTTAGAAGATGCGGAAACGTTTCATCCTTTACGGCCAACTTGAGTGTAGCACGTGACCCTATTCCTCGCCATCGTCATCCTTGAAGTCGTACTCATTCTCGACACCTGACTGCAAATTTATCAGTACGATATGTACTGGCCACGGAGCCCACCTATGCAGCATTTGCTTTGTGGAAAGTGGATGCAAGGCTATTCAAGCAGACCTATAGGCTGAGGTTTCCTATCAATGTTTAATTAGTCAAGTTTTATCTCCAATTAACACCATCATCCCTATTCCCATCACCACATCTCACTTACCCACACCTCACTCTCATTCGACAGGCCCAACTCCCTCTCGGGCCTATCTCAGCGGCACACTACCACGGCGGGTACACTGCCGGAAAAATATCATCCAGGGGGAGAAGATAACACTCACTACACTAGTAGAAGCTCCACAGGAAAGGTCTATAGCCAACAAGTTGGCATATGTATCGATCGATCAACCATACACTCTGCAGAGGTTTTACTACCCACAAGATTAGCCATCATAGGTGTTGCGCAAACACCTAGGCAGAATTCCGGATGCTTGCTTGCCTAGGTCGATGCCACCCTACCACTCAGCCCTGGGATATTCCGGATCCTACACCGTTATGCTGAGACTGGGAGACATAGTACCGGGCCCATCCAGTGGTACTGCGCATCTAGAACAGAACGGGAACCCATCGACCGTCTCCGCCCACCCTTATCACCTCTCAACCTAGCAGTAGTGGCACCGTCCTACCAAGTAGTCCAGTCGTCTCCCGCCCATCAGAAGCGAGTGAGTAGAAAAGGATTCCCATGAACCTGAAACTAGTTCGTCCTAGGTTTGACCAAGCAGGCATCTTCACTTAGGGGATACTCTCCCCGTGCCATCACAGCACCTCCATCCACGGGCTTCAAACCACCAAGGCTATCCCACCCGGAACCTCTTCAACAACTTTACCCACCACAGGTATCTCGCTTAGGGATGCCCAGGTTGCACCCCCGGCACGACTTGCCCCATCGGCTTGTTTCACATTCCACTTGGTCGACATCAACCCTTACCACGCACCCAAGACGCACGCATCACTCTCTCCCAGTGGTTATAATCAGATATACACCGTCCCAATTCCACCACATAGCATATAGCAAGTAGAAAGTAGTGGAAGAGTAACAGTCAATTAAGCAGTAGCTAACCTAACAGCGGACAGCAGGGTAAAGTCTTATCAAGGCAGGGAATTCAAATATACTACCATGCAACCAATCCATACATAATCATAAAGCAATAGCAACAATGTCATTTGCAATGCGTAATTAGGATCTAAGGATTTGGTGGGACGTGGCACCTTCGTAGTCGTCTCCTAGCTCCTGAAGGTACTCGTGGTCGTCTTCCTTAGTCAGATCCTCCTCCGGCTCTGAAATCGAACACGAAATAGTCACGTCAGCGACTCCTATAGAGTATTTCAGAAAAATCCAATAAAATAAAGAGCCAAATGCACACAAACATAGTCTTAGATTGTAGATCTCATTTTTCTGAAAATTTTGATATATGGTGCGCAATTTTTGGACATCGTATGAATAAGTTATGAATTTCCGAAGATTATCCTATTTTCTGAAAAAGGAAAACGGCCGATTAATCAGGGGATGACACGTGGCAGCACGGGATTGGTCGGGCACTGTTCACATTGACTAGGTCAACGGTTTTCAGCGGCAATGGCTCAGCTGACGTCAGCATGACGTCATTGCTGACGTCAGCGTTGACCGGGTCAACGCTTCCTCTGACTAGTGGGGTCGGATGACGTCATCAAGACGTCGGCATGACGTCATCACCGATACGTGTCATCACGGGGTTGCGCCAGGTGGTGGCTTTTGATCCGCTGCGGGGTTGGTTCACGGTGCGCTCGGCGCATCATGGGCGTGCGGTTGCGGTCGGTGGACCTCAGGCGGGGCTCATGGTGGACTTGGTGCGCCGTGCGGCTTCCCGCAGTGGTTCACGGTGAACCGAGTCTGCGCACGTGCTGCCGTTGAGAGTGGGCACGCCTGAGCTCACACCGACGGCCTCCAAGTGTTCGACGGAGACTCCCAACGGGTCGCCGGCGGCGGTGAGGCTCGGTGGAGGTCGGGTAAACTTGCCAGTGTCCGAAAAATGGCTCCGATGGCTTGTCGCCGGTCCAGCGCAGTGTCCAAGGGCCAAAAAGGGTCGGTTTAGGTTCTCGGACATAAGATTAAGGTGATTTGGTCGCCGGCGGTGAGTTCGTCTCGTCGACTAGGCTCCAATGGCAAACTGGAGACCACCAGATGGGTGGTTTCACCTTCCCGGCTATCAGTGACAAGGTTTAAGTCTCCAATTAGGCCTGACTGGCCCTGGAACGCCCACCCTTATCGACAGCGCAACTCCGGCGGCGGTGAGCAACGGCGGGGCGGCTACGATCGTGGTTTGTCTCGATAGGTTGCGGCTCCCTTCGATTCGCATGGTCAGAAAGGCCGATGGTTCATCGGTGGCGGCTTTGGGGTCACGTCGGGGTCTCCTCCTGGTTTTGGCATGCGGCGGAGCTCCGGTGAGGTCGCGGCGCACACGAGCAGGGCGAACGAGGCTTCCTCTAGCGCTTAGATCCGCGTAGCTAGCTCGAGGGGTTGTGGTGGTGCTCCACGACGCTCTAATCTATACGGGTGCTAGTCAGAATGCTCGGAACGGATGATTCGGTGTCGGAACGTGTCGGTGGCGAGCGCGCTCCGTCGAGAACACGTCGTGCTGCGCTCTCGGTCTGTCAAGGCTCGTAGTCCGGGGGTTTCGTCCGGTCGCGTAAGTGCGTGGTGCAGGTGATCTTCCTGAGCCGGTAAGGGCTCGTGCCTGCGCGTCCCGTGGGCGGAACGCCATGGCAGAAGCAGGGCGAGGTTGGAAACGGGGTGCGGTGGCTCACCGTGGTGTCGGTGAAGCTTGGATGGCGATGCAGTGCCGATTCGGTGCCGTGCTGTGAGTTCGCAATGCCGTGCCGAACCGCGACGGGGCTTCGGCTTCTCCTCCGTGTCCAGCTTGGCGTGCTCCGCGGCGGCGGCGCTCCGGCGGCTCCTCCTCCTCTGCTCCGCCCTCCTCCTTCGCTCTCTCTCTCGGTGTGGTGCAGTGTCGTAGAGCGGTGCCACCAGTGGCGGCGGCGAGTGGTACGAGGCTAGGGCGCCGTGAGGTGCTTCAATTTATAGCGGAGCTCGGGTGGCTACCTATGGCGGGCGGCTCAAATCTGCTCGGGCCGATCGGAGGGCTGTGGCTGGTGCGAGCTAGGGTTCCGGTGGTGCGCGCGGGCTTCTTGGCGAGCAAGGCAGGGGACAGGCGAGGGACAGCGGGGTCAGGGCTCTGCCATGCGTGGCGCTGTCAGCCGCGTGGGGCCGAGGTCACGCATTTCGCGTGCCCGCCCAAGGTGGAAGAAGAACAGTGGGGGGCCGAGAGCGGCTGACAGGCGGGGCCGGGCGGTCAGCGGCTGCGGATGAAACGGTCGTGCGCGCGTGCGGTCGGCATCGCGGGCGCGCGGTGTTGGGCCGGCCCAGCTGCGGGGAGGTGGGGTGGAGCGCGCGCAAGGGATGGGCCACGACGGTGCCCGGGCTGGTGCAATGTGGCGCGCGCGCGGGTGTGAGAAGAGGAGACGGGCCGGCTGGCTGGGCCGATTTCTGCTCTTCTTTTTTCTCTCTTCTTCTTTTTCTTTTTCTTTTCTATTTTCACATAAAGGGTATAAATACACATATTACCCATTTTAAACATTGAGTAAATACAAGCATAAATTGTAATAAATCCCAAATGGAGGCATAAGTTATTATTCTATGTGAATGGAATTAAATTGCATGCCATTCTCCTTTATTTACCAAATTCTTAATGAAACCTATATGCTTGCACAAAAAATGGGTTTTCATGATAAATAAAAATCCAACTATGATGTATGATCTATTAATTTATTTCAAAGGAATTAAAGTGCTAGATATTTTTCCCATATCTAATATTGGCATAATTAAATCTACATGTGTGCACATGAAATGAACTTGGTGAAATAAAGTGAAAATTTTTTTTAATTAGTTGAAATTTTTGGTGTTTGGATTTTAGGGTTGTTACAGAGTATGTGTTGTTGTTTAGAGAAGAAATATGCACATACTCAGTAAATGTTTGATAAATTATTTGGATGCTCACATGTTGTCTAATGCATCTCATGGCTCAAGTTGTGCATCTCTATATTGCATTCCATGTGCATTCTCAGTTCTCATATATGCATATCATGCATACAGGATCACTGGGAGGAGTTACACTGCTGCAATTCGATCCGCCGGAGGAAGAAGTGCCCTCGGAGATCGAGGTGCCAAAAGCTCCCGAGGCCGAGGAGAAAACTGAACTGCCGGAGTGCACTGGCCATCAGCCATCAAACTTTGTGAAAGGCAAGCCCCAGAGCATCCCTAAGCCTCCACCTATCTCTTTTTATATAAATGCACTGGTCTTTATTAAATCATATGATTGTGCACTTAAGTATAGGAGTTGAATTGATACTGTTGCTGCATTTATACCTTGTACACTTGTCTACTATCCTGTTACTATTACTAGACAAGGGATGGGTTCGATCTTATGCTTAGCCATGCTTAGACCGGTAGAAGTCGAGGGATTTCCTGTCCTTCGCGAGCATAGGTGGTGACTAATGATGATGGGGATGGATTCCACATGGTTGACTATATGTGCCACCATGCCACAATGATAATGAGAGAATCAAGGCTAGGTAGCGGGAAGCCGCATGACATGGTTGAGGTCATGCTGTCTTCGGTGCTACTTGCGGCCGACTAGGACTGAGGCCACCAGACATCAGTTGAGATTGAAGGATGTCGTCACATAGCTGGCCAGATAAGTCGTTCTGACCGCGAAGCCGAGTAGTTCTTTCTGAGCCGAGAATTGGTGTGACATGGATAGACATATTCTGGAGGTAGGAAGGATGTGCAGAGACACCATTTTGCCATAGTCAGGTCAGGGACCTGCACTTCCTGTGAGTGGGTTTGTCTCCGAGAATATGGCCCCCGCCAAGCTCGCGATATAATATGACTCAGAAAGATCTAACGGTGACCCAAGAAGCCACTGATCAGGCTGACAGGGTTTGTGATTGGCATGTTTGCCAGCTGGTACAATCGATTCAAATCGCCATCTCCCCTGGTTAGTGAGAAACTGAACTGATTTTCTGGTGAGGTAGAGGTTAACAACTTGAACATATTGATTTTGGTGAGATGAGGTTGATATCTGTGGATATCGGAAATCATATGGTTGTATTGTTTGCTATAATATCAAGTGATTGTTTAGTATAGCTGTAAACCTTAGCTTAATAGCTTAACTAAAATCGAAGCTAAACCATATCTAAAATTTATAAGTTGAGGAACTACTGTAGTAATGCTTTTTATGCAAAATACTACTATCCTCTGAGCTCCACCAAATAAGCCTGCATATCCTTGAGAGTCTTTTTATTTACTTCCTGTCGGGTAAGTCTAGCTGAGTACAATTGAGTACTCAGGGTTTTATTCCCATTATTGCAGAAGGAGTAGTCTACTATGCTTATTGCAAGAACTGCTTCACTCCTGTGGGCGAAGAAGATTTGACCTGGGGCAAGGTCGTTATCCATCTTTAGCTTTTGTAAGATGTTGTGACATGGTCAGCTGGTGGTACTCGTATGTGAACTATGTTGTTTCAAAACTATGTTGACTTCCGCTACTGTTACATTTATGTAAAAAACTATGTTGTACTCTGATGTTTTAATCCGGTTGTAAACTTATGTATCATTTGATGGGTTATTGCTGAATTTGCAAGATCCTTGGGATATGTTCTGTTTAAAATGTTAGAAATCCTTCGAGATTTCCGGACTACCGGGTTTTTATTGGCTCAAGTGTGACTTGATTGCTACTAAATTGGCGATCGTCGTACTTGTGCTTGTATAAATTGGTTGATTCTGTGACATGGGCCCCTCTTCTGGAGGTTGGTCTTTGGTGTTCTCTAGAATATTCTTGATCCACTATCGTCACGTAATTCGATGTATTAGTCTGACATGTCGGTCTCCTTTGGTTCTCTTCTGAATAACACCCTGCAAAACACTGAACCATCAAAACTATGGAATTCTATCAGTTAAAACCCTATTCTATGGTGATGTTTGCATTTATACCCTTATTTCATGTTTGGTTGACGGGTAAAATCATGCAATAATTACCGTCAACAGCTACACAAGCTAAGAAAATGAGCAGGAAGCTACACAAGCTAATCAATCTCACAGAAGCAACTACAACTACACAAGTAAAGTAATGCACAAAGAAAGTAACTTGTACAGAAGGGAGCAAACCACCGCGAAGGATGGGAAGATGTTTACGCGGTGATTTTTCCCAAAGGTTCACTTGTCGCCACAAGCTACGTTCTCTGTTGAGACAAGCTTCAAGGTTGCCGACGATCCTCTGCCATGAGGTGACCCACCACAAGTCACCACCCCCACGTGGGGCACACACAAGCACTTAGTCTTTGATCCGGCCACACCACTTGTCGCTCTTCATGTCTCGCTCTTCTGGAGATGCTCTTCGCAATCTGCCATAGGGTGAGCTCCAACCCCTCACAATCTTCTCCGGAGCCAAGCATACCACCTTGCTTACTTTGATGGAGCCTCTCACCACCAAGCCATATCTTGGAGGTGGTGATGTCCAAGAGTAACAAGCCCATCGGCATGCAACTCGATCACCTAGTGCCACTCGATGCAATTCTCTTAATGCAACGCACTAGCAATCGATCTCACACTCTTTGATTCGCGCAATTGTTGATAGTTCTAACACAATCATAGGAGTGTAAACAAAATCTATCCCTAGCAACGGTGCTAGAAAGGTTTTTTGGCACTTCTTAATTCAATCAATGGGGTTGTCAGTCCCTATGCTAGGTTTTATAGGATAGACAATGGGATTCTGCAAGCGCACAAAACTATCACGTAGCACTTCGCCTGGGAGTACCAGGTGTCGAATTTATAGTTTCCCAAAGGAAGGCGGGTAGGTGTGATTTTTAGGATTTGATAGTCAAATGTTTAGATATGGATAAATGGAGTAAACCTTAGTGAAGATAAATAGTTGAAGGATAACTAAGGTGAACTACTAGGGAAACTCAGGCTCAACTAAGCTCTTTAGGGAATATGAGTGATAAGAGTCTAAAGCTATCAGTAGGATAAGAAGATATGAATCTAAGATAGTCCAGGTCAATTGTATGCTATACCAAGAAGATTGCCTTACTGTGAGCATGTAAAGTCCTAAACTCTCTCAGGGTACACTACAATATGACACCCCTTTTTGCAACACATATATGTATTGCTAAAAGTCAATATATGTGTTGGTGGAGTCTATACCAACGCATTGATTATGTGTTGCCAAAAATGGCGTTACAAGGGTTTGTTGTAACACTTATATATGTGTTGGTGACACCTACGAATATCCGTTGCAAGGTTGCAACGTATGTTTATAGGATATAGCAACGCTTATATGTGTTTGTACCAATCACGGACAAATGACTTTTATAGTTTGCAGCAACATAAAGACTTGGATTGCTGCAACGCCTATATGCGTAGCTAGGAATAAACTAACAATTAAAAATACTGAAAATTATTTAAATTTGGCGCTAAATAAAGAGATCACACACATGTCATTTAATTGAGAGACCATCTCACACATGAGAAATAACAACAATAAGCCATATATTAAAAACAATTTTTGTATTACAATAGTACCATCCACGTAATCCATGGAATACTTTTTGTTTAGAACACATATTCACACATGGAAATAATAAAATAAAAAACGCAAAGAAGTTCTATAAAATGCCACCAACTGTCCAGCCCTCCATTCTCATGTACATCCCTCCATTCTCAATTCAGTCTATCTCATCCATTTATCTTCTCGATTTACAATGAAAATTGAAGTATTATGTCAATGCGTCATTCAACATAAAAAAATTCAATGGGGCAACTCTACAAATGTTGAAGGCCATGCAATAGAAGCTCCAGTCACATCTCCAATAACCTTGTAATTCTTGTATGGTCGTACCAATACCAATGCAATACTAACATGCACCATCAAGAATTCTTTTCCTACCTGAACACCCCCAATTTTCTGTGTTGGATCACAACTTACTACTGTAGCAAAGGCAACATCCTTGCTTTGGTTTTTCATGCTCTTTAAGAATACTTTTGTGCCAACCTAGTTCACATATAAAATTATGTGAAAAAATAGTAACACAATGGAGACAGAGTACACACATTAATTAGACACTCATACCTTTAGTGAATTGGCAGCTAGTGAATTTTTAGTACTAAGCTGATATTTTAGTACAGAAAATGATTACTGTAGAGGTTCTGTAAATTTACCTATGGATGTGTCTTTGTTCGAAGATTTTTGTCTTCTGTTGTAATTCTAGTATTGTAGCATCTTGATTTTAGACATGACGTCCAAACTTTTCCATTTGAAGTCTTAGAGATACAATATCTTCACTTGATGTGTCATTCAACGAAGTCATATTTAAATTCTTAAGGCATTCTTAAGGCACTTTGAAGTTGATAGGTCAAAAACTTGATTAGGATTTGGAACAAGTCCCAAGCCATGCACATGACCAGGCTTCTCTTCTCCTATTACTCTATTCAGTGCATCTCCTCTCCATGCAACCTTCCCTAGACTAGTGTTTGCTAAATCTGGTTGCTGCCCTATGAGTTTTATCAAATCATCCTGTACATAGCCATAATATGAATCAAATAAATTTGTAAAGGTAGTAAAATAACAAAACAAAGTTGAACATTCCTAATTAAATTACCACATGTGCATTCATGTCCTTCTCACTTTTAGTCTTGTGTGTATGAATATACAAAACAACCCTGTGAGGATATTTCTTTTTAGGATTTTTCCTTCCATTGAACATGAAAATTAATATCAAGGACATATAATTATTATATCATATATAACGCAGCTAGAGGTGTACACACGATTAGAGTGGCAAGAATATCACCCAATCCTCTCTATTTCGAGCAAAACTCTTTGTTCTAGCAGTATGGGTCGACTTCTTCTTTGTACAATTTATCCTATTTGGCTAACTTATATCCTACCCCAGAATAACAAAATACAAAGAAAGCATATTAGTTATGCAGAAACTTTTGAAAAATTTAATATGCATTGAGAACCACATAAATCCAACAATATGTAGGCACCTGTGATTTCTAGGTCATCTAGTTATTGACAAGTGCAACTCAGTGGTCAGCAATTACACCAGGTGGCACATTGTTGCAATTATGCTCTTGTGCACATCAAAATAAATTGAAATACTAGGAAGATTTTAACACAACACCACTAAGACTTTAGATGCACATAACTTGCAACACTTCCACATGTGTTGGTCTGTGTTGCCAAATTTGTTAGTCAGCATTGCCAGCAACAAATAAATTAAAACGTTGGTGAGTATTCATTGTTAAATGGGGTTTGGTCTAGTAGTGGTATGACTGATTAGGCACCGTACACCTACAAGCTCTACAACTTAAGAACTAGGCTAAACGTGGTGGAATCTGGAGGATTCTAGTCTTCTAGAGCTGTCACCACCTAGAACCTACCACAACTATCTGTGGGCCTAGCCGCATTCACGGGTAAGCTATAGCTTAAGCACCATGCTTAATCTATGAACTTACTAATCTAACTCTAGCCTAGAATTAGAGCACTCTAACCAACCAGTAAAACAAGTAAACAACTGCTAAAGTATAACAATAATCAAATGAACCAGGGGAACTGGATTAGCATTAAGAAGCGAAGAGCAGACACCATAGAAGAGGTTGCCAACAAGCCTGGCTCCTCCTCAATCTTCTACTCCAGGAACTCCCAGAAGACTCTTCCAGGCTCCACGTAGATACTCCTCTCCAACTCTCCTCTTTTCCAGCTTGCTACTATTCCTAAGAGCAGAGCTTCACTGGACCGAGATAGACTGAGAGCCTACATCTTCTAATGCTGAGCTAATCCTCTAGTTGTTGTTTTACAAGTGAGCCAAAAGGCCTCTATTTATAGCACTAAGGAGCACCCTTGGTACTTGTAGATGCGCTGGAGGTCGGTGGCCGCAGAGAGGGGGGTAGGCACCGCCTTGGACAGGGCGGCCGCCCCTCTGATGCACCACCTTGCCATCCAATGGCCGTGGATCATCCCCAAAGTCAGTGTTGAGCTTGGTTGAGGTCCAGATGGCGGTTGGAGAGGCGGTTTGTGACCCTTGGAGGATGACATGTGGGTCCATGGATCCTTAACACGTCTCTTGGTAACCTTTGGATGAAACCAACGTTGATGGATGGCTTAGATGGGCTCTAGATCACTTCCCCTGGATCAGTGACATGGAAGGGTCACTTGGATAGGGCGGCCGCCGCCCCTTTGGTGCCCTTGGATGCAAACAGCCACAAATAGATGGTGTACTAGTGATGGGAAGCCTCTCCCATGGATTGTTGTTGTGGCATGGTGACATGGACAGGGCGGGCACCCCCTATTTAGGGCGACCGCCGCCCCTCTGTTGCCCATGTGGAGCCTGAGGTGGCATACGTGCCATGTTGCATCTGTATTTGCTCATTTTTTATCTTATTCCTGCATACACATCATTTCTCCAAGTACATGTATAACTAGGTGAGTTATAAAGCAAGTTCTTCACATTTGATGTTGTTTTACCTTAATTACGGATGAAATGTTGATGATAAAATAGAGTTTTAACCACCGTCAACAATAATATGATCACAACTGAGTAGGAAGGCACCAAGCCAACCACAAGCAAGGGAAACAAATTCCTAAGGTGCTAACCTGCTTCTCTTGGTCGGCCCTCAGCTCTATTTATAGCTCACAAGCCAAATAGAGCCGTTACCTTTTCACTCCACTGAAACCGCACGCACCGGACGCGCAGAGAGGGGCACCAGACGCGTTCGGTCTTAGCGTCCGGTGCACCACAGTGTGCCACGTCGGCTAGCCATTTGAACATGACCATTACGCGCCAACGGCTACTGTGCGCGCGCTCTGCTCTTTCAACAGTGGACGCTCCGGACTCAGCGTCTGGTGCACGACTAGAGAGCACTTGCGAGTGCCCAACTCGCACCGAATGCGTCCGGTGCGTACTCACGGGACTTACGCCGCGTCCGGTGCGCTCCTCAGCTTGTAAGCTCAAGCAATCAGAGCTCTATAGAAATATGTTTCCATAAGCGGGACTTAGCCTTAATTATGTCGAATTAGACCAATAGACATGTGCAGCCAATTGCATTCCATCTCTAAGAGCATCTTCAAGAGATATGCTATCTTTATTTTATATGCTATATTTAAAATGTTTAGAGTAAAAGGTGAACTTCAACCGCTATGTTATCTTGTTTTGTAAAATAGTAAGTGAACTATTCCTGAAATGACACATGGTAAATATAGCCTGCATGTGTCGCTAGCTATCTAGCATTGCCATAATATAAAGGCTGTTGGAGTTTTCTACTTTTTTTTATAAACTTTTTTATTTTTAAGCTTAGCTAAATCATAAGTATAGCAATCCATTTTTTCCAACTTTATTGGAGTTGCTATGAGAGAATCAAAAACACCTTAAATTTTTGTTAGCGAAGGTGTATACTGCCCACGAGAATTGGGAACAAAGATCTAAATCGTGTATTGGAATATTAGCATTGTCCTGCACATCCGTAAGCCACTAATAGAATACTGTCCATCTCAAAACAAATAACTTTTTAAGGTTTAAAATTTGTCCCAAAATAAATAACATTCTACGTAAACTAACATTGTCTCCTAATACAGAAGCTAATCATCAGTGCATGCAAACGATAATTGCAAAATCCAACAGGCATCCTTGGGAAAAGGAAAGAAGATGAAGGTATGCGTCTTTTGGCAGCGTCCTTGATTTCTCTAAAAATTTGTAGCAACGTATTTATTATGGGATGGAAGGACTATCTAATTAAGGTAGAGATGTACCGACTCTAACCACTTATATAGCCTAACTTCAAGGGAAACAACCAACACAAAAGAGAGAAATTCACCGGGGGTCCTCGAAGTTGTCACTCGGTGTCAAATAGGTCCCTAAAGTTAAAAACTGCACATTTAACTTCCTAAAGTTGTCACTCTGTGTCAAATAGGTCTCCAAAGTTGAAAACTGCACATTTAGCTCTCCAAAGTTGTCACTCTATTTCAACTAGGTCCCCAAAATTATCACTCCGTGTCAAATATGTCTTTTTTAATAGATATTTTTAATTATTTTTATTCTATTAAAAATGATTAAAAGTAAAAATAATCTCTAAAGTTGGCGCGACCAAAAGAGTTAGGTTTACAAAACCTTTCTGACTACGGTTATTTTTAAAATATCTATTAAAAAAGGATTAAAAATAAAAAATGATCTCTAAAATTGGCGTAACCAAAAGCGTTAGATCTGTAAAATCTTTTTGGCTCTGGTTATTTTTAAAATATCTATTAAAATAGTTTAAATATCTTTTTGGCTCTTTTTAGCTTAACTTTAGAGATCATTTTTTATTTTCAATCCATTTTTTAATAGATATTTTAAAAATAATCGGAGCCAAAAAGATTTTGTATACCTAACTCTTTTGATCGCGGCAACTTTAGAGATTATTTTTATTTTTTATTATTTTTAATAGAATAAAAATAATTAAAAATATCTATTAAAAAAGGACCTATTCAACACAGAGTGACAACCTTAGGGACCTATTTGACACAAAGTGACAACTTTAGGGAGCTAAATGTGTAGTTTTCAATTTTGGAGACCTATTTGACACAGAATGACAACTTTGGAGACCTATTTAACACAGAGTGATAACTTTGGAGAGCTAAATGTGCAGTTTTCAACTTTAAAGACCTATTTAACACAGAGTAATAACTTTAGGGAGCCCCCGGTGAATTTATCTCAACACAAAATGCTATCTGTCTCTCGCCACCACACATAACAATCTATAGAGTGATTTGCATGTCATGCGTGATTCGTGAACTCTAGGAAACGAGCGTAAATCATTTATGAAATACAAGAATTGGAAACATGTCAATACGATGGTATGAAGAGTATGAAATTAATCAGTACTACAAAAGTAAACCATTTGAGAATCTACTCCAAAAATTACAGGTATAACAATTATAGATCGCTACAGAAAGTTCACTTTGCTTGGAAACTCATTACATGCATGGAAAGCATGCATGCACTTTTACTGACCCCTACGGAAAGAGCATTTATTTGAAACCTGATTGCTAATAATTTCCACTTATAACGTTTGGTTTTCTGCTATATATATGTGAGCAGTTGAGTGCTGAGATCAAATAAGCATTTCATTGTTTTCTAGTACTAGTATAATGCTCGTGCTAACGCTACGACTTCACTTCAGGAGTGCACATAAACAACTAAACTATTGTGATACTTCATCACATAAATATAGTAGAGCAAGACAATTAAGAGAGATCCAATCCATTGCATCATTTTCAGTATATTACAGAAATTTATCATGTACATGCTCCATTCAGAATTCCAGAGAATGTGTATTATACAGCTATTTTTTAAAAAAAACAAAGAAACATCAGAACCATTTAGCCAGCTATAAAATACATCACAACCACTATATTTTTTTAATTTGAAATTGTATATTGCAAGATAAAAGGACTTGAACTGTCTTATACATCAATCTAATATAAATTCCCTAACACAACCTTGTCAAATGACATGGGCTTGTCAACAGGCCTTGGCTAGAATTGTACAGGACATGTGGAACTTCTTTGAATGGATATGCTTCCAGAACACATCTCCTTTGGGCCTTCCATGGTGGCGCTGATGGACTCATAAGCAGAGGGACTGAAAAAAACTACATGATCCGAGTCACATGATCCCAGGACCTCACTGCTCTGTGCATGTCGTATGGATACAAAGAAATTGCATGGTCCTCCTCCAGCATATACGAGAGTTCCAAATTCAATAGAGTCCAATTTAAACAGGAGAAAACTGTCATGCAATAATATAAAATAGAAGCAGCTATTATTACACATGAAACCAAACTCATAAGCAGAGGGACTGGAAGAAACTGCATGACCCGAGTCGCATGATCCTAGGACCTCACTGCTTTGTGCATGTTGTATGGATGCAAAGAAATTGCATGGTCCTCCAGCATATACGAAAGTTCCAAATTCAATAGAGTCCAATTTAAATGGGAGAAAACTGCCATGCAATAATATAGAGCATTATTAGTCAAGAAACATGTCGGGTACCAAAGTATGGGGTACCCAACTTCGATGTAAAAACACACATTCCCATCACGGCCCGGCCCAGGTAAGGCCGGCGGAAGCCCACGAAGGCCCCCACTTACGGAGACCCATGACGATGTTGCATCAACGCCAACCTATCCTCGGGAAAGAGGCACCCTCGGGCACCAATTCTCCGATTCGCCCCAGCCTCCCCAAGAGAGCTCGGGAAAGCGGCACTCTCGGGCGCCAATTCTCCGATTCGCCCGAGTCTCCCCGAGAGAGCTCGGGAGAGCAACACCCTCGGGCGCCAATTCTCCGATTCGCCCGAGCCTCCCCAAGAGAGCTCGGGAGAGCAGCACCCTCGGGCGCCAATTCTCCGATTCACTCCTCCCCAAGAGAGCTCAGGAAAGCGGCCCCCTCAGGCGCCGATTCTCCAATTCGCCCGAGCTTCCACATCCCCCTCGAGCGCAATCCCTCAAAGGCATCCAATGCATAGTTGACGTCAGCAGAGCGATCTTGGACCACAAGAGACCTCTCTGACCACTTTACAAGCACTGTCCTGTCAGGCGGGATTCTCGACGCGACTGTGCTTCGCACGCACACGACGGCCATACCACCTATCAGGGTTACCCTGGCAACGGATTTGATAGGCCCACTACGGCCATCCTCTCCACAGTATGGTCTACGGTGCTCCGCCCTGTTTCCCGCCGGGATCTACCAACTACGACTACGACAGTCCAAGCGCCAGACGACGGGCTACGCAAGAACGGGAAAGGCACCTACTGCACTGTCCACTCGAAAGGACGAGCACGCCTTCCATCCGGGCCCACCTGACCCTCGGGAAACACTGTCCAAAAGCCGGAAATGCACCCGAGGGGAAATATCACCCTGCTCCGTTCCATCACGCCTCCAGGAGTCCTGAGCCTCGGGAGACAACGCCCCGAGGCAACTCTCCCTCTTGTCACATCGTGCGGAAGGACAGCCATCAGGTATGACACTACGTCATGCCGAAATTCCGACGACTATCGCCGCCTTGGAACTCACCAAGATCGTACCAACTACTACGGCCATACCCCGGAGACGCGGAGACAAGACCGTAGCTGACGACAGTCAAACAGACAACAACTCCCCAGCGTAACATACATGGCAATGTACGCGCTGCCCTTGCCTCTCCCTTGTGACTATAAAAGGAAGAGCAGAGGCTAGCCTTAGGGATCTCTCAGGTTCCAAGTCTCCAAGCTCTCGCACACACCACACCACATACTACGACAAGCAATCTGTACGCGCTTAGACTCACAAGAGACTTGGGAGCACTTTCCTCACTTGGGAGCACTTTCCTCTCTCTCCTAGCTTGTAACCCCCTACTACAAGCACCCCGGTGCAAGGCAACACGACTCTCCTCTCCACTAGACGTAGGGCCCTCTTGGCCTGAACCAGTATAAACCCTGTGTTCCCCCTTGCACACCACCCATAACCTCAACTGCAAAACACAAATTTACTAGCCGGTGTTAGCCCCGCTAAAACTAGCACCGACAATTAGCGCGCCAGGTAGGGGCCTTTTGTGTGTTGACTCAGGTTACGGATGGCTGACGTCTCCATGACACTTCCCGCTGGCACGGTGCTCTGGTTCGGGAGTCTTGAGTTCGTGGCCACCGACCACGGGCTCGAGATGAACCCGCGCCCAACCGAGCCCCGCACCATCATTGTCCTGACTCCGGCCCGTCAGGCGGCCAGGGAAGGGACCACGGCAACGCTTCCTCCCGTCCCAGAGGACGAGGGGAACGCCGCACGCTGCGCTTCCCGCGGACCAGGAGGAGGAGACGCAACCGCGCCAACCTGCCCCTGGTCGTGGAAGGCGCGGTCAACCAGGTGCCCCCAGCAGGGGATGCCAACCCGGCATCGGCCGCCACCCCGACACCTCCGGCGTGGGCAGCCACGCACACGCGGACCGATCAAAGGCCGGGCGGGGGCGGGAACACGGCGTCGACGGGTCTCTCTCTCCGCCCTCATGGCGGGAGGGGGACGACGTCGTCATCTCTCTTCGGGCTCCAAAGCGCTGTGGACGCCCATGTCCGCGCAGTCCGCGCTTTGTTGCACGATTTGGTGGAGACACCTGTCCACCGCCTCGAACGTCTAGACGACCTCGTGGGCGACCATGTGGCCTCCCCACCATCCTCTCCCGGGAGCAATTCCAGGGCGTATGGCGGGGAGGAGACAGACTCCACTGATAGTCTCACTCCCCGAGAATACTCGGAGGAGTGGGATCATCGCGGTTGGACCTCACCATCGCGGCGGGGCCTCAGCGAAGACGACGACGAGTTCTGGGCGAGCGTGGACTTCACCGTCCACCCCGACGACTCAAGGGAGGACGCCCGAGCGTCGTCACCGACTCCGACCAATCCTACATCGACCCCTCTCGGGAATGCTACCACTTGGTGCACCCCGAAGACGGACGGGTGGAGGACGTCCATTCAGGGGACGACAACGACGTACCTCCCACTTCCGCCGCAACTCACCCCGCCTCCGGCGACTCCGCGGCCTGCACGGTCAGCTCCGCCACAGGACCCGGGGGCTGGGACATCTCGCCCCGCGCACCAGTCTCCGGAGCTAGAGCAGCTCCGAGAACTCGAGGTGCGGATGGACGAGGACCGCCTACGCCTCACCCAGCTACGAGCCGCGCTCGAGCGCGAGGAGCAGCAGGGCACCGACGGAGCAGCTCGTCGCTGGGCCCGAGATGTTCAGGCTCGTATCATCACCGACGATGGAGCCAGAACACCAGGAGCCCTGCCTCGAGAAAGCCGTAAGCTCACAGAGGCGGCAATGCTGCTCCGGAGCCTGCCTGAGCCCTCCACCGAGGAGGCACGGCTGCTCCAGAACCAGCTCAAGGACCTCCTGGAGGATGCAGCCGTCCTCCAGGTGGAAAGTTCAGCGTCACGCCATCGTGGCGCTGAAAGCCACCAACGTGGTGGTGCGGCATGCCATGAGCGCGAGGCCTTGGTGCGTCCTGAGGTCCCGAGGGCCCCGTCGGTTCACCAACGGCTTGGCAAGGACGTCGATGTCCGAGCCATCCTTCAAGCCCGCGGTCGGCGAAAGACCGATGGAACCGCACGAGGCTACCATGTCCATCGGGGCGGGCGCTACGACTCGGATGAGGATCGCGAGCCCTCACCCGAGCCTTCGGGTCCTCGTGTCTTCAGCGAGGCCATCCGAAGGGCCAGATTCCCGCCCGATTCCGACAGCCGGCCAACATAGTCAAGTATTCGGGGAAATCAACCCCGAACTGTGGCTAGCGGATTATCGTCTTGCGTGCCAGCTTGGCGGTGCGCAGGTTGATCTTATCACCATCCGCAACCTACCGTTGTTCCTTGCCGACTCTGCAAGAGCTTGGCTGGAACATCCTCCCCCGCGGTTGATCTTTGACTGGATCGATCTGGTCAAAATCTTCGTAGGGAATTTTCAAGGCACGTACGTGCGCCCTAGCAACTCCTGGGATCTCGGAAGCTGCAAGCAGAAGCCGGGCGAGTCCCTCAGGGACTACATCCGGCGGTTTTCCAAGCAGTACAATGAGTTGCCCCAGGTCGCCGACTCCGATGTCGTCGGAGCATTTGCTACAGGAACTTCCTGCAAAGAGCTCGTCCATGAGCTGGGACGCCAGACCCCCACCAGCATCTCCGAGCTCATGAAGATAGCAACCAGCTTCGCCTCAGGGGACGAGGCCGTGGGAGCCCTCTTCTCCGATCCAAAGGGCAAATGGAAGGAGGAGGCCCCCGAGGACACCTCTTCCCGGGGCCCGAACAGCAAGAAGAAGAAAGGGAAGGGGAAGGCCCCCCTCCGCAGCGACTCCCTCGTGGCGGCCACTGAGCCCAAGAGGGAACGACCCTCACGGGCCGCTTCGATGAGATGCTCAACAAGCCGTGTCCTTACCATCAGGGTCCGGTGCATCACACGCTTGGGCAGTGTGTGATACTCAAAAAACACTACGGCCGGCAGGCGTTCAAGGACGACGCCGGCAAGAAGCCCGCCAGGGATCAGAGGACAAGGACAGGAAGGACGATGAGTTCCCGCCCATCGACATGTGCCTCATGATCTTTGGCAGGCCCGGGACCGCTCCTACGCCGCGGCAGCGAAAGCGTGAGCGCAGGGAGGTCTACTCCGTCGGACTAGCGACACCGCGCTTCCTCGACTGGTCCCACGACGCCATCACCTTCAGCCGAGACGATCACCCGGACTACGTCCCATCGCTGGGACGTTACCCACTCGTTGTCGACCCCATCGTCGGCAACACGAGGCTTTCCAAAATCCTCATCGACGGAGGCAGCGGCCTCAACATTCTCTACGCTGAGACCCTCGACTTGATGGGAATCAGCCGCTCGCTCCTCCGGGCCATGACGTCCCCGTTCCACGAGATAGTGCCCGGGAAGAGCATGCAACCCCTCAGGCAGATCGATCTGCCCGTCTACTTCAGGACTCCTGATAACTTCAGGAAGGAGGTCCTGAATTTTGAGGTGGTAGGCGTCCACGGCACCTACCACGCCATCCTCTGGAGGCCATACTATGCCAAATTCATGGCGGTCCCGAACTACACCAACCTCAAGCTTAAGATGCCAGTGCCAAAGGGGGTGATCACCATCGGCGCTTCCTACCAGCACACGTACCAGTGCGACGTCGAGTGCTGCGAGTACACCGGTGAGCTGGTGGCGTCCGAGGCCCTCATTGCCGACCCCGAGAAGATGGCAAAAGAGGTCCCCGACCCGAAGAAGGCCACGGGCACCTTCGAGCCCGCTGAGGGGGTGAAGGAAGTGCCCCTCAACCCGAGCTCCCCCGACGGCAAGGTGCTGAAGATCAGCACCACCCTCGACCTGAAATAGGAGGCCGTGCTCGTCGACTTCCTCCGCAAACATGCCAACGTGTTTGCATGGAGTCCCTCGGATATGCCAGGCATCCCGAGGGAGGTCGCCGAGCACTCCTTGGACATCCGGGCCGGGTCCAAGCCGGTGAAGCAGCTCCTGTGCCGATTCGACGAGGAGAAGCGCCGGGCCATCGAGGAGGAGGTGCAGAAGCTTTTGGCGGCCGGATTCATCAAGGAGGTCTTCCATCCAAAGTGGTTAGCTAATCCTGTTTTGGTTAAAAAGAAAATTAGAATTTGGAGAATGTGTGTTGATTACACTAGTTTAAATAAAGCTTGTCCTAAGTATCCATTTCCATTACCTCGCATTGACCAAATAGTGGATTCCACTGCTGGCTGTGAGCGACTTTACTTTCTCGATGCATATTCCGGTTACCATCAGATTCGTATGACAGAGTCTGATGAATTAGCGACTTCTTTCATTACTCCTTTCGGCATATATTGTTAAGTAACCATGCCATTTGGCCTCAAAAACGCGGGCGCGACTTACTAGCGTTGCATGCTCAAAGTTTTTGGGGACCTCATCGGGCGGACCGTTGAGGCTTACGTAGACGATATAGAGATAAAATCCAGGAAGGCATGCGACTTAGTAGCCGACCTAAAAAGGCGTTCGAATGCCTCAAAAAGCGAAACATAAAGCTAAACCCCGAGAAGTGTGTTTTCGGGGTCCCTCGGGGCATGCTTCTCGGGTTCATCATTTTCGAGCGTGGCATCGAAGCCAACCCAGAAAAGATATTGGCCATCACACAGATGGGTCCGATTCGGAACCTCAAGGGTGTGCAAAAGCTCATGGGATGTCTCGCGGCCTTGAGTCGATTCATCTCAAGGCTCGGCGAAAAGGTACTTCCCTTGTATCGGTTGCTAAAGAAAAGTGAGCACTTTACCTGGACCACCGAGGCCCAGGAAGCCCTCGAAAGGCTTAAGGCTCTGCTTTCAAAAGCACCAGTTCTCGTGCCTCCTATGAAGGAGGAGAATCTCTTGCTGTATGTCGCTGCTACTAACCAAGTTGTGAGTGCAGCAATCATCGTAGAACGGCAAGAAGAAGGGCACGTCTTACCAGTACAGCGGCCGGTCTACTTCATTAGCGAGGTCTTGTCCGAGACCAAAGATACGCTACCCTCAGATCCAGAAGCCGGTGTACGCGATCATTCTTGCTCGGCGCAAGTTGTGGCACTACTTCGAATCCCATCCCGTGACCGTGGTATCATTCTTCCCCCTCGGGGAGGTGATCCAGAATCGGGAGACGACTGGGAGGATCGCTAAATGGGCTATCAAGCTCATAGGCGATGGCATCACCTACGCGCCATGAAAAGCCATTAAGTCCCAGGTGCTTGCAGACTTCGTGGCAGAGTGGACCGAGACGCAGCTACCGCCACTTCCAACCCAAGAGGAGTATTGGGTCATGTACTTCGACGGGTCGATGATGAAGACCGGTGCCGGCACAGGCATCATCTTTGTCTCGCCCCTCGGGGTCCGGCTCAAGTACTTACTGCGGCTGCACTTCACGGCTTCCAACAACGTGGCCGAATACGAGGCTCTGGTCAACGGTCTCCACATCGCCATCGAGCTCGTGATCTGGCGCCTCAAGGTCCGAGGGGACTCCCAGCTCATCGTGGACCAGGTCATGAAGGAGTTGACGTGCCAGAACCCCAAGATGGCCGCCTACTACAAGCTGGTGCGGTTGCTCAAGGAAAAATTTGACGGCCTTGAGCTCAACCACATCGCGCGTTGGTACAACGAAGAGGCCGACGAGTTGGCGAAAGTCGCATCCGAAAGGGCTACGGTCCTAACATGCGTATTTGCCAACGACCTCCACAAGCTCTCGGTCTGTGTTGATCCTTCGGGGGCTAAGGGAAAGAAGATCCCCGAGCCCTCGGGAGAACCCGGATCGTCTTCAAGCTGCGCAAGCCCCTCGGGGGCTGCCGACCCCTCTGACAAAGGGGAGCCACCCGAGACCCTGGCTGAAGACGGCACGAAGCCGAGGCGATGGAGATTGAAGCCGAGATGGATGACGATGAACCGGACTGGCACGAGCCGCTGGTCAGCTGGCTTGTCCGAGGAATCTTACCCTCGGACAAAACCAGAGCACGACGGTTGGCACGTAAAGCTAAGTCCTTCACGATGATTGACGGCGACCTCTATCGACGGAGTCCCTCGGGCATCCTCCAGCGCTGCATTCCCTTCAGTCAAGGCAAAGGCCTACTCGAAGAGATACACGCCGGAGCCTGTGGTCACCATGCCACACCAAGAACTCTAGTCGACAACGCCTTTCGACAAGGCTTCTACTGGCCAACCGCCGTGGCCGATGCTACCGAGGTGGTACGCTCCTGCGAAGGGTGCCAGTACTACGCTCGGCAAACTCACCTCCCGGCCCAAGCTCTCCAGACGATCCCTATCACATGGCTTTTCGCCGTGTGGGGACTTAACCTTGTCGGGCCCCTCCAGAAGGCGCTCGGGGGCTTCACCCACCTTCTTGTCGCCATCGACAAGTTCTCGAAGTGGATCGAGGCCCGGCCAGTCACCCAAATCAGCTCAGCACAAGCGGTGTTATTCTTCACCGACATTGTCCATCGGTTTGGCGTCCCGAACTCCATCATCACCGACAACGGCACGCAGTTCACCGGAAAGAAATTTCTGGCCTTCTGCGACGAGTACCACATACGAGTGGACTGGGCAGCCGTAACCCACCCAAGAACGAACGGCCAAGTAGAATGTGCCAATGGCATGATTCTCCAAGGCCTTAAGCCGAGAATATTCAACAGATTGAATAAGTTCGGTAAGAGGTGGCTGGCCGAACTCCCGGCAGTGATATGGAGTCTAAGGACTACGCCAAGCCGAGCCATGGGCTTCACGCCCTTCTTCCTGGTGTACGGTGCCGAGGCCGTCCTCCCCACGGACCTTGAGTACGGCGCCCCGAGAGTCCGAGCCTATGATGAACAGGGCAATCAAACGTCCCACGAAGACGCGTTGGACCAAGTCGACGAAGCTCGGGACATGGCCCTGTTGCACTCGGCCAAGTATCAATAGTCACTATGCAAGTACCATCCTCGGCGCATCCGGGGCCGAGCCTTTAGCGTAGGCCACTTGGTGCTGCGGCTCAAGCAGGACAACAAGGGGCGCCACAAGCTCACACCACTGTGGGAAGGACCATTCATCATCGCCGAGGTGCTACGCCCCGGCACGTACAAGCTCACGAACGGGAAGGGCGAGGTCTACAGCAACGCTTGGAACATCGAACAGCTACGTCGCTTCTATCCTTAAGATTCCGAGCATTGTACAATTTGTAAAATCTTGAAATCAATAAAAAGACCCAAATTCTACGCTTTTTACCTGATTTTTAGATTTTCGATCCGACCGTACACTCGGGAGTGAAATGACCTTTCACCGCGCATTAAAAAAGAGAGGCTCGGCCTAACCTACGGAAAGGCCGACCCTCCCTCGGGGGCTAGGATGGGGGAACCCCCAGACTCTCCCGAGCCTTAACGATTTTGAAAACGTAAAAATTTCAAAACTCGTTCAAATCGTTCCTCCCTAAAACATGGTTCCTTCCTAAAACCAAGCGTAAACTTATAAGATTCGAAAGAGTGAGAGAAGTCCCAGAGAACAGAGCTGGCCGAGTCGAGGAGACCGCTTACGCCCCAGGGCTACAGCATCTCCCCTCGCCACTCCGCATTCGAAGGCTAACTCGCACAGGGAAGAAAACTTATAGGATCTACGCTCGGCAAAGGGAGGAGGCTCGGGAAGAAACAACTAAGCCTTTTTTCCAAGGATTATTTCTGCCAAAACTCCTAGGACATCGGCTGCGTCTACGCCGCTAAAGCTACGACACCCGAAAAATGCCCCCCGAGGCTTGATGGCCCGGGCATAAGATCGGCAAGAAAAAATGCCTAAGGAAAAAACACAAAACGAAACAAACATGCAGCAAACATTTACATAATATAAGGGCCACGAAGGGCCACATTGTTTGTTTCCTCCCAGCCACTCACGAAAAGTAACCTTTTACAAGGGCGCTACGGCCCGGCTGTTCTTCATGGCAGGTCCAGGTGAGGAAGCTCGACTTCAGCTTCGAAGAGGCCCGCCAGCACTTCTCCTGGCGCCTTCAACGAGTCCTCCAGCGCCAGGAGCTCGGCGTCGTCGGCTTCAAGGAAGCCTTCGCTGACAGGGCCGGCGTCAAAGTTCCCATAGTGGGACTTTACGACCGCCAGTGTCTTCTGGACGCCCGTCAGAAGGGCCTCCTTGACCCGGCCGCCGACGCTGCCGTAGAGTGCCTCCAGTCGACTCCGGAGCGAGATCCCCGAAGGTTCCCCACCGGTGCCAATGGAGTCACACAACGCGCGCGCTGCCTTCTACAATTTCAGATGATCGGCCGCCTCGTCGTCGTAAGCCGCCTGCAGAACTGAGGGAACAAAACATGGAGGTGAACAAAAACACAACAAGCAACCAAGACAGACACAACGAAAAGCACAACACTGCACATACCGCCAGCCTCTTCCTGAGCCTTCTGTGCCTCCTTTCGGGCCGAGTCCGCCGCGCCAACCGCCAGACGCAACGCCTCCTGAGTTTCACTCAGGTCGAGAGCCAAGGCTTTAGCGGTGGAGATCTTCTCGGTGGTAAGCTGTCGGGCGGCGTCGCGCTCCCTCGTCGCCTCGGCCAGGGCTCCCTCCAGCTCCTGCACCCGTGTCGCCGATGCAGCGGTCGGTCCTTCGCCTCCGTGACCTCCCCCTTCAAGATGGTGTTGTCAACACTCACTTCGGCGAGCTTGGAGGTCACGGCGGCGAGCTTGCTCTGGGCACGGGCAAGGGCTTTCCCCTTGAGGTCAAGCTGCTTCCAGAGCCCGAGCCCGCTGCTAAGGAAGCGGGACTTGTCCCGGGAGGTATGCATGAGGTCCTGGAAAGGAGAGAGGAGCAGAAACGGTAAAAACGACGCTCATGCACAGGTAAAATCACGGAACACGGAGGCTCACCTGAAACTGGGCTGGGAGCTCCGTCTCGAGGACATCGGCAATCGCGCGGAGCCCCGCCATCGAACTGAACCCGAGTTCCTGAACGGCGTCCCATTTGGGAGCCTCGAGGTCGTCCCGGAGCGAGAAGACGGGCGGCGCCTGAGGGTCCGCTCGGTCCGTCCACTCGATCCGGGAGGCGGTCAACTCCCGAGGCCGGGGCAGCCTCAGTGCCAATGCCCGAGGGCCTTCCTCACGAGCGGGGGGAGCATCCGCGTCGACATCCACGACCATCGAGTCCGCGGCGGCAGGCTCCGAGGGCGCGGCCTCGGCTGAGGCTCCCGTGGCGCCTCCAGAAGTAATGACCGAGGCCTCGAGAGCCCGCGCTGGCGCTACCTCCGTGTCGACGGCTGGCGCGACGATGGCGGCCACGGCCGTAACGACCTCTCCCGAGGGAGGAACCTCGGGCGCCACGATCGGACCCGTGGGTGGACGGACTTCCTCCTCCATCGATCAGGCGCTTCCCCCGGCAGTGTCGTGGCCTTGCACCTTCAGGACCTTCAGGTGCGACACCTAGAGGTCCGACCCCGAGCGCTTCCTGAAGCAGAGAAGGAAGAAAGGAACGCTCGTAACAAGATCTCCGACGAAAAGAAGTACAGGTAAGGACACCTACCTCGTCTTAGGAACCACCCTCCTCTTCTTCGCCGCCCCTGCGCTTGACGAGACGACGAACGGCGTGCGCCGCGCCGGTGGCAGAGGAGTGGGCACCGCCTCGGCGTCCGGAACAGCACCGCCCTGAGGCGAGTACCCTGCTTGGGCGCCAGGGGTTGCCTCGACGTCGCCGCCCCTCGGCGGGGAAGCTTGAGTTTGGGAGGACCCCAGCTCAAGTTCCGGCGTCTTGGAGCGGGTCGGCTCTGCCTCCGACGATTTCCGCTCACCGCTCCCCCCGCCTGCGGCCGTCGCGTCGATTAACGACGCGTCGGAGAGGAGGGTGCGCGGAAACAGGATCCCCCCCGATCCCGCCGGCAGCAGCCAGGCTTGGCTCAGGCGCCGGGTCTGGGCCCATTCCCGGCCTCTCCAGCGAGCCCTCGCGGCCGCTAGAGGGCGGAGCCGTGGCTCCGACAGTCACGCTGCTAGAGACCGTGCCTTCAGACACAGTCCAGGGCAGTTTTGCTAGGGGGCTCGGGTCATGAGCCCCGGCACTTCCGCCGGCGGACGCCGACAATGGAGCCTTCCTAGGCTCGTTGGCGCCAACCGCGGGCTTTGTGGCCACGAAGGGCCGGTCCAACACTGTGAAATCATAGAAATCTTCTTCTTCTTCATCCTCCTCGTCATCCTCGTTGGAGAGGGTGTCCTCCTCCGGCTCCCCCGCCTCCTGACGGCGACGACGGCGCTGGGAGGATTCCTCCGTCTTCCGAGCCCTCTTCTGCTTCAGCGCAGTCTTTCGGTCGTTCTCCGCCTTCGCCGCCTCGTCCTGAAGGCGGTTCTGGGTTCGCTAAACCTTGTCCTCCGAGATAGGAGAAGGGAAGGCTTCCCGGTCCTTGAAACACCCTGCGATGGAAGAAATCAGGAAAAAGATGGAGGAACCACAAACTCGACGGAGCGGATGATGCTCACCAGCGCGATGAAGCCCGTGCGGGGGCGCATGGGTATCCGGTTCACCTCATCCCAGGTATGGTAACCACCCACCATGTACTTAACACGGCGCATCACCTCTTGTCGGCCGATGTCCTGGGGCAGCATCGCCGTGCCCTCCCGCGGCGTCCCGATGATCATCTGGTTCAGCACCAGCCCGCGCATGGAACTGCGCCGCCACGGCGGCTCCCGTGAGACCCCGATCGCTCAGCGTCTGGAGCATGTCGGAGTAGGCGTTTAGGTGCTTAGCCTCCTTAGCCGAGCACCCCCACTTCCACTAAGGGAGGGGAGCGATGAACGCCCTTCCCGTATACTTGGGGAAGACGTCCCCGTCGTTGCGGAGGTAGAACCAGCCGTGGTGCCAGTCCTTGTTGGAGGAGGGGGCCTTGCAGGGGATGTACTCGCCGGAGCAGATCACGAAACTGCAGCCCCCGCGCGCGGGATCTCCCGTGGCTTCTTCGAACCGGCCGCCTTGGTGTACCAGTCGACGCAGGAGATACAGCGCCATAGGTTCCAGTGCGAGGGTACCCCGAAGTAGCCCTTGCACAGGGCGGCGAAGATCGACGCCTACGTGATGGAGTTGGGGGTGAGGTTGTGGAGCTCTGGCCCATTGTTGAAGAGCAGCACCCGGCAGAAGTGGCTCGGCGGCGACCCGAGCCCACGCTCGTGGTAAGCGATGAAGCTCACCACGTACCCCTCATCGGGTTTTGGCTCGTCGTGGTCGTCCGACGGCACGACCCACTCCGGGCGCTCCGTGTCGGTGCGGGGGCATAGGAGCCCTAGCCCCACGAGCCACTCCAGATCCTCCTCCGTCACGGCACTGCGTGGCCACAGCTCCAGCCTAAGAATGCCGGCGGCAACAGCAGCGGCATCGGTGCGAATAGGGGAGGAGGCCATGGCGAACTAGAGAAGGAAAGCTGTGGGAAGGCAACGATGTCGACCGCGGTGCGCTTCTCACTCGAGCGAGCAACGAAGGCGAAAGGGTGGACGGTGAAAGCAAGAAGGCGAACGGCTGCACTAGCAAATGGCTAGGGTAGAAAGAAAAAATCATAAGTTTTTCTTATATACCCAGGCGGCAGATCGTGTGTAGATGCGGAGGATCTGTCGCATTAACTGCGCGGGGCCCGCCACGATCCCCGCATCGCCGCCGGCCTCGCGCATGCAACCGCCTCGACTGCCCCGAACCGTCGCGTCCGTCAGGCTGCGCGCCTCAAAAGGTGAGCCGAATCATTACGCCCACTGTCCTCGACCCCGCCGATACATTCTCCTTCTCGACGAAGGAACCTCAGGCTCGGACGCCCGTTACGTTCCGAGAGGATCGAAGACTGGCCCACAGTGGCTCGAACAGTCTCCCCAGGGAAACCGAGTTAGGGACAGCTAGCGGATGGGTCAAGAAAACGGCCGGTATCCCGACGCCCGAGCATCACAAGGGACATCCCGTGCTGTGTCCAAGTCCCAGTAGTGAGTCGATTATGTGGAATCCCTCCGTGGGAGGCATCAGGCCCTCGGGACCCATCGAAGGGACCCGACATCCACTAATTGACCCTTGGGAAACATTTGGAGTGTGCTCAGGCCACTAGCCGACGCCCAACGAATGAGGCACGGACCTCCACTTGGACCAACCCGTTTGTAGCTCACCGGAAATGCCGACTTGTGCCCCAACGGGGAAGTCAAGCAGGACCAAACCTTCCTCTTCCCGAAAAAAGAGCGTGAAGGTCGAATTAAAAAGACAAGGAAGAGCCCGATCGATCTTCGATACGAAAACGGAGGCTCGGGAACTTACCCTGCTCCTTGGAAAGACCACCGAACGACCTCCCTTACACGAGGGGAGGCTCGAGGGCTCCGCTTCCAAGGAAGCAACTCCCCTAAATAAATCAAAACGCACCCAAGGACTAATAATCACGATTTTAAGCCTTTGGAGGGATATAACATCCCTCCAAAGTCTCGGGGGCTACACCCGGCGGGTGCGCTCGTGCGCACCCACCGAAAAAAACAACCTATACTTCATCTCCTTGACAGGAAGCCACAGCTGTGAACCTGCGGAGGAGTGCCTTCACTCCGCCACAGGCTCGGGGGGTACTGTCAGGTACCAAAGTATGGGGTACTCAACTTCGATGCAAAAACACACATTCCCATCACGGCCCGGCCCAGGTAAGGCCGACGGAAGCCCACGAAGGCCGCACTTACGGAGACCCATGACGATACTGCATCAACGCCAACCTACCCTCGGGAAAGTGGCACCCTCGGGCGCCAATTCTCTGATTCGCCCGAGCCTCCCCAAGAGAGCTCGGGAAAGCGGCACCCTCGGGCGCCAATTCTCCGATTCGCCCGAGCCTCCCCAAGAGAGCTCGGGAGAGCAGAACCCTCGGGCGCCAATTCTCCGATTCGCCCGAGCCTCCCCGAGAGAGCTCGGGAAAGTGGCACCCTCGGGCGCCGATTCTCCAATTCGCCCGAGCTTCCACATCCCCCTTGAGCGCAATCCCTCAAAGGCATCCAATGCATAGTTGACGTCCGCGGAGCGATCTTGGACCACAAGAGACCTCTCTGACCACTTTACAAGCACTGTCCCGTCAGGCGGGATTCTCGACGCGACTGTGCTTCGCACGCGCACGACGGCCATACCACCAGTCAGGGTTACCCTGGCAACGGATTTAATAGGCCCACTACGGCCATCCTCTCCACAGTATGGTCTACGGTGATCCGCCATGTTTCCCGCCGGGATCTACCAACTACGACTACGACAGTCCAAGTGCCAGACGACGGGCTATGCAAGAACGAGAAAGACACCTACCGCACTGTCCACTCGAAAGGACGAGCACGCCTTCCATCCGGGCCCACCTGACCCTCGGGAAACACTATCCGGAAGCCAGAAATGCGCCCGAGGGGAAATATCACCCTGCTCCGTTCCATCACGCCTCCAGGAGTCCCGAGCCTCGGGAGACAACGCCCCGAGGCGACTCTCCCTCTTGTCACATTGTGCGGAAGGACAGCCATCAGGTATGACACTATATCATGCCGTAATCCCGACGACTATCGCTGCCTTAGAACTCACCAAGATCGTACCAACTACTACGGCCATACCCCGGAGACGCGGAGACATGACCGTAGCTGACGACAGTCAAACAGACAACAACTCCCCAGCGTAACATACATGGCAATGTACGCGCTGCCCTTGCCTCTCCCTTGTGACTATAAAAGGAAGAGCAAAGGCCAGCCTTAGGGATCTCTCAGGTTCCAAGTCTCCAAGCTCTCGCACACACCACACCACAAACTACGACAAGCAATCTGTACGCGCTTAGACACTCACAAGAGACTTGGGAGCACTTCCCTCTCTCGCCTAGCTTGTAACCCCCTACTACAAGCACCCCGGTGCAAGGCAACACGACTCTCCTCTCCACTGGACGTAGGGCCCTCTTGGCCTGAACCAGTATAAACCCTGTGTTCCCCCTTGCACACCACCCGTAACCTCAACCGCAAAACACAAATTTACTAGCCGGTGTTAGCCCCGCTAAAACTAGCACCGACAAAACAACTATAAGCAGGGGCTCAAATGCATTTGTCATTGCCAACAGTCTTAGTTAAAAAAAGTTGGTTTTGAAATCCAAACCAAGAGAAAAATGGTTTCAAATTTCTTCAATTTAAATGAAAGAAAGAAACAAAGTTAACTAATTGCATATAAAATTCTTGAATTTGAGCATGACATCAAGTTATCAACTACCAAAATGCACAAATAAACTGAGAAAGAGAAGAGACCCTAAACCGTGAACCAGCCAAAAAAGGCTCAAGTACGACAGGCTGCAACACATGAATCTCTGGAAGAACTGAGACAAGCCATCAAGGCAAATGTATTCCTAAGTTTCTCTTTCCCATTCCACCTGAATTCATTCTAACTTCGGTTTCATACAAATGTATTTCTCTAATGTTCTAACTCCTATGAAAACTTCTCAGTTTCATGAAAAAAATCATGTCCCATTAGGAAAATCTGAGTGTGACTTCCCTCTCGGCCGACGAGAAACAAAATTCGAGTGTAGTTTCTAATGCTACACTGCTACCAACCTCGTTCAATTCCTCTGCTCCATTGGGTTCCACACCTCCCTTGGGCACATTTCTTCGACCAACTGTGACCTGCACCAAACCAATATGCAAAATCACCTTATGAATTGCGACCTGAAAATAGTGCAACAATTTTATCTATGTCTATCCCTTGTCATGACAAAAGGTGGCATTCAGAGAGTACATGTACATATGAGAAGGAAGGTCTCACCTCTTATTGAAAAAGTCCATCTTAAGTGAATATTAACAAAAGCAAGTTCTTGTGATAATACAATTACATGTTTATCTACTTCTCCTACAACACCCACTTCAAGCCTTCTTCCTCCAAAACTGACAGAACTTGGTAACTCAACATCGTGCAGTGCCTTAGGGACCCTAAACTGCATAGCACTATGTCTACCTGCAATCTGTAATAAGAGTGCAAGAAAATTATTTTTTATTTTGCAACCAGTATATATATTAAGGTACTTAAATCATAGCCTACAAGTGCAAAGCATGAAATCTAACAAATACCTTCAATAAAGTTCTGAGCAGAGCAGATGACAGCATACAGAAGCAATAGCAGAGTAACTTGTGAGCAGACCAAACTACACTTTTTTTGAAACGCAGGAGAGCTGCCGATTATATTAATAAAGAAGATAGCCCGAACCGGGCAAACAACGAGCTTCAAGAGTTTACAACAGAAAACAACGACAACGACGATAACAACAACAGCAACAACAACAAGGCTAGGACAACTTTACCAATACGACGAACAAAGTTAAAACTAACTTAAGTGCAAGGAGACCTCCGCCAACATGTCCCAAAAAGCACGACCCTTTAAACCCATCAATGGCTTAAGAAGGTCCGGCGACAACAACTGTTGTAGGAGGTCTGCGTAGTCTTGAATCGCGCTCTCGTTGAGTTTCCCATCATTCCCAACAATGCCCAAATCTTTTAACACATTGCGTTGTGCAAGGCGGGCACTTCGACGAAGTGATGATCTGTCATAGGACTTGCATTGATGTCCTTTTCTCATGGTCGGTGATGAGGAGGGTCGCATAGGTGGGCATGCAAAATCCTCACCATTTGACACAATTGTCACCGAAGAAGGCACAATCAATGGATCCTCTGATAATGGTGGCTCTTCCACCTTGATCCCAGTCGTAGATAGGGTAGAGGCATCTTCGATGGTGATAAGAAAGGTAGGGTTTTCAACTGTCACTTGTGCAGCTGGGACAACTTCCTCATCATCAGATACATCCTCCACCAGAACAACATCCTCAATAGAGCTGACAACTTGCATCGACGTTTGTTTGTCCTCAAACTTGGAGGTCTCTACTTTGTCAAAACTCCTTGTCGCCACCTCATTAATGATGGGATCCATCTCTCTATGAACCTCTGCAGTTGTGATCATTGGGGCATCTCATCAATGGTAGAGTCCGTAGTGTTTGTTGATATGTCCTCGCACACCAAAGAGTCAGTAGCCGTGCAAGCTGTAGCAAGAGAAGTGAGGACCGACAGTGTCGGAGAGCGCCGAACCGGAGAACATGGTCCGAAGAGCTCAGCCATGTTGGAAACCGAAGTATGATCTTCCAGAGGATCCGCGCCCTCCAAATGGTTGGCCATACGTGCTAACCACAACTTGATGTTAGAAATCTCATCTCTAAGTGGGCGCAACACTTCCTCTAGACGAGTAGCAAATAACTGTTGGAATTCTGATCGCAAAGATTCCACCAAAGATGTAATCAAGGGCTGAAGGTTCAAACTCGTCGAAGCAGGAGCGGCACAACAACAGCTATGATGAGCACGAATTGGGTGCGACTTTGATGATGAACTGCAAGGTTTCTGTGGCAAAGACGATGAGGACGAAGACCCCATCACGAGCTTCAGTGGAGGCATGGCCACGACATTTGCCCAGCTCCGAGTTTGCTGAGGGCGTTGAGGTTGGGGTTGCACGACGGAGGAACGGGCTCTCGGGGGTGGAGATGGGGATCGAAAGCGACAATCCCTCTCTCGATGTCCAGGACGACGACATCGAATGCAACGGAAGAAGTCTCGGCAAGAGTTGACTTGGTGATCACGTGCAAGGCAACGGTAACACCTGTCTCGAGCCCATCTCTTGAAGGCCAAACTGCGCTCTGACTTTGGTACATGTGGTGGCGACGATGATTGATCCACACATAGCACGGATGGATGAAGACGGGAATGATCTTCTGCGTCCATCACTGGAACCTCCATTGACGTGACTACACCTCACCTCGCTTGCTGCCAAGCATGTCGAAGGCAGAATGCTGGCGAGGCGTGACCAAGAGAATTGACAGTGAGCACGACATGGTTGAGTCGCTGCCACCAAAACTCGAACTGCAGCGTGTCGGCGGATTCGGCGACGGAGCAGACGACGGAGAAGCGGACTGGAACTGGAGACGGTGGCAGCGTGCCCACAGCCTCCACCTCTGCTCATGTCCACCCCGCGTGCTGCACCACAGGCCAAGGGGTGGCGCCCGCGACGGGTGTGGATTGTAGGCGGATTCAGCGACGGAGCGGATGTCAACGGCGCGGCGCGGACGGGGAACGACGCCTGCGAGCAGCACCGCCGGCCAAGGAATGGCGCCCGCGGCACGGCCAGGGAGTGGCGTCCGCGGCATGGCCAAGGAGCGGCGTCCGCGTGCAGCACCGTGGGCGGAGGAGAGGCGTTCACCAAGGAGTGGCGCCCACGTCCTGGAGGCCAGCCTGGGAGCGGCCCCGCGCGCGGCGCGACGAGCGAGCGCTTGCCTATTGCTTACATCGCGACCGTCGGCAACTGAGATGAAGAGCTTCCCGATCTCCCTATGTGCGCAGCGAGAGGAGCCACAAAAGGGATGGATGAAGAGAGCTAGAAGAGGATATCTCAGATCCAAGAGTTTTTGTGTTAGGAATGCTGGAGTCGCGAGATCCCCCGGCGGCGGCGGGAGCGGCAGCGGCGGCGGCGGCGACTCGCGTGGACTGGCTTAGTTTGCTCCCGGTAAATGTTGGTGTGTAAAGTGGCGGAGGACGGATTAAACTTGACCAAACTACACTTTATCCTGTTCGCAACATGGCAAACCCTGTGGAGGCATTAGAGGCACCATGTCATGTGCAGCTAACCCATGCGACAGTATGGTATGGTGGTCAGATGATACTAATCTAATGGAAGCATCTAAAGAGCATGATTTTTGTGTGGCCTGAGCAATCATAGTAGTTTTATCCTTGTTATTGGTGGCTCCTAAATTTACCTCAAACGTAGAACATACAGAAGCTATTGAATCTATTTAAATGAACAAGGCATTAGCTAAGACTGCATATACGGATCACAACACATTCTGTCAGGTTAGATCTTTTATATTCAGAAACTTCAGTCAAAGTCAGTGGCTGGGTTACACATTTTGTAACTTGATCATCTGCCAAAAAAATGGAGCAAGCTGATCCACATATTCCTTTTACCTGCATGTGTTGCTGCATCAGCCTAGTTGTCCCCCGACTATTTTGATGCTTTCCTAAGACTTAATATGGCGCCTCCACTAAGACAGGTAGTACAATAGCAAGCAAAGCTTCTGCTGGTATATGATAACCTGCCACAAGTGAAAACCAGCAATTAGATGAAACGAAAAGCACTTAAAAAACAGCCGATGGCCAACTCCCATGGTGGCGGCGGCCGGCGGCCCCTCCCATCGGTAGCACATGGACATCTCAAATAAGCAAGTAAACCGATTGGCCCACCGATTGTGTAAGCCAAATAAAGAAAGAGGATTGGCTAGGAGTATAACATGGATTGAACATTTGAACTATTTGTTCCTTCGAGATGGTGGCATTTAAGTGCGACATTGTTGGCCCAAGATCTTCACCACGGGTGAGTGATTATCTCACCAACAACCTCACACACAAACTCACGGCTAGAGGTAGAAGAACTCTAAGAACAGTATACACACCACAATCACTAACTCTGGAACTCTAAATTTGTGATGAAACAATATCTTTGTTATCTCTCACACACAAATACATTTCAAGGCTATCTGAAGCTAGCACAACACTCTCTCTACCTTTCTAGCTTCAATATACATACAGCTCAGGGCTATCTGAAACTAGCAACTCTCAAATGTGCTAATATTCTAGCTTAGGTTACAATGGAGCTCTACATGTCCTTATATAGGGCATTTAGGTCGGTTTGCTATAGTAACCAACATGCTACAGTAGCAGTACAGCTAACAACAACTATGCTCTAGCTAATAGTCAATTTCAATTTTACTACTTCTTCCTTTTTGCTTAACTCAATTTGCTTTTGACTTGCAACTCTCCAACTGATACTTGAAGCTTCAAGAATCAACTTCAAGAATCCATTAATCAACTTTGATTTTTTTTATCTCAAGAAAATAAATTAATTCCAACATTCTCCCCCTTAATTTATTTTCTTGAGGTCTCTTCTTTCCAGCAATCATTTCTCCCAACAGAATCCATGGTGACATCTTCTTGCTGAAATTTCGTCTCCACCAATTTCAGGCATTAATCTGATTCACTGCTCTGAAATGAACCGGGTAGACTTATCGAATTTCCCTGAACATATTTCTTTTCTTTTTCCATCACTTTGGATCTTGACTGTGAACATATTTCTCCCTCTGTTGTTGAACATATTTCTTCCTCCGTTGTTCTTAGAGTAAGAATATGCACATAATTTTATTTCTGTATCATTGAATCTATCTTTCGGCCTCCAAACCTCTCTCTTCATGACTTCTTGTGCCATATTTCTTGCTTTGTGTACTGCCACTTCTTCCACAGTAGAAAGATTTCTCTGCTCATGGGTCTCCCCCTTGCTCTTGACACCCATTAGAGCTAAGGGTCGTATTGGCAACCGCTTGTCATAACTCAAGCCTGAACTGTAACTTGAGTTGAAATCTGGAGTCGATTTATCTTGTCTAGGAGGAGAAACTTCCTCCTTGCATTCTACTGGTGAAACATTCTTCTCCATATTACTGCTGCTGCAAATTTGCAACACAATCTTATAGAGCCTGTCAGGTGTTCTTCGTACCCTCATTAGTAGCTTTCCGTTTCTTTCACGAACATACAGTAGATCTCCATCCAAGAAAACGGTATTGCCTGCTTCTGAAAACTGACCAAGACTAATTATATTACGACGCAACTGGGGTACATAATATACCTCATTTAGAAGCCATTGTTCGCCATTTTTGCACTGGAGCATGATAGAGCCCTTTCCCTTGATCTGTACCATCGATCCATCACCGAACTTGACATGCCCATTGATGCTTTTATCCAGGTCTACAAAGTTTGAGTGTTGACCTGTCATATGGTTACTCACACCATTGTCAAGATACCATACATTGGGCTCTAACGTTTTCTCTTTAGTGCAAAGTTTTGGAGCAACCTTCTCATCTTTTAGCACTAGAGACTCAAACTTCTTCTCTGCATCCTGAGGAAGTTCACATACTTCCATGGCAAGGAGTGTAGGCCCATCATCATCACTACCTTTCTCCATGAAGTATGCCTTTTTCTCCTTATCTTCTCGAGATCTACAATATCTTGCAATATGGCCCTTTTTCTTGCGTTTGTTGCAAATTTTTGTTTTCCAACATTTTTCTGTAGAATGATTAGCTTTTTCACAAATATCACACCATAATTCTGAAATTTCTGTACCTCTTGTATCTTGATCATGCTCAATTCCCATGTCTCTGCTACGGCACTTGCTGTTGGCGCTGTGATTGGAGGGTCCTTCCCCGGACCGCTTCTCCTGCCTTCGCTTCGGCTGAGCAAGCCATTGCTCCTCGGTGAAGTAAAGCTTCCCACCGGAGAGGATTGGTTCCTCTGCCACGGTCGGAGCTGCCGCTAATGCCTCTCGGTCATCAACCGCCTTCATCCTCCCCGCAACTTCCTCGATCGAGAGTTGCGTTGTGTCAAGCAACGTCTCGATCGAGAGTGCAAGTTGCGAGTACTTGCTGGGGACGACGCGAAGCATCTTCTCTACGGCGCGCTGCTCAGTGATGGGCTCACCATGGATCGACAACGAACTCATCAATCCAGTGAGGCGAAGCGTGAAGTCGTCGACTTTCTCGCCTTCACGGAAGGTGAGGAGTTCCCACTCTCGCCGAAGTCGTTGTAGCGTTGACTTGCGAGCGCGATCGGAGCCGATGTGCATCGAGCGGATGGCCTCCCATGCGTCCTTTGCCATCTCCTTCACTGCCACCGTGCGGATCATCTTCGGGGGCACAGCTGATAGGATGGCGTCAACGGCTGCGCGATCATCTTGACGACTCGCATCGCCGTGCTCAACCGCATCCCAGAGGCCACGCGCCTCTAGCTTCACCTTCATGAGGAGGCTCCAATCCTCGTAATTGCTTCCCGTCAATTGCGGGTATGGTGTGCCGCCGACTTCCTTGACTACGCACTGGACCACCACTTCCGTGGTGTCTCTACGCCTACCACTGCGCGTCATGGAAGGGGAATGGCGACGATAAACACGCTGGTCAGCTAGAGTATCCTCTCTTGTCGGAGCGGAAGCCATAGATCACAACTTGCTCTGATACCAAATGTTGGCCTAAGATCTTCACCACGGGTGAGTGATAACCTCACCAACAACCTCACACACAAACTCACGGCTAGAGGTAGAAGAACTTTAAGAACAGTATACACACCACAATCACTAATTCTGTAACTCTAAATTTGTGATGAAACAATATCTTTGTTATCTCTCTCACACACAAATATAGTTCAAGGCTATCTGAAGCTAGCACAACACTCTCTCTACCTTTCTAGCTTCAATATAAATACAGCTCAGGACTATCTGAAACTAGCAACTCTCAAATGTGCTAATATTCTAGTTTAGGTTACAATGGAGCTCTACATGTCCTTATATAGGGCATTTAGGTCGGTTGCTACAGTAACAGTACAGCTCAAACACAGCTAACAACAACTATGCTCTAGCTAATAGTCAATTTTAATTTTACTACTTCTTTCTTTTTGCTTAACTCAATTTGCTTTTGACTTGCAACTCTCCAACTGATACTTGAAGCTTCAAGAATCAACTTCAAGAATCCATTAATCAACTTTGATTTTTTTTTCATCTCAAGAAAATAAATTAATTCTAACAGACATATTGTTTAGTTTTGTAAGTGGCTGAGCCATTTGTACTTTATCTTCAGAAACTTCAGCCAAAGTCAGTGATCAAAACCCAGCCACATTAAGTTGTCCTTCATCGCCCCGAAGGATGGTTCTGCTGCAACCTTACCAAAGTATCATTGCGTAGAGCATACATGTAGCCACTATTGCACGAATTCAACGATGGCAGCATACCCAAATGTATATAGCATACCTTCAAGTACAAACTCAATTTCAATTAACAGTCTTAAATTCAGAATAAAAGCTCTTACCACTGAGAATAAAGAAACTGAAAATTTCTAAAGTTAGCCTGCCGATATAGATGGAAAAATATCTCGGCTCTGAGCTACGGAATGCATGCTCACCTTCACATACATGGGGGCACCTCCTCCATCGGCATCTCGTTCTTAGAGGTGCTCGCGGCGAGTGTGTTCTTCCGGTAGCTCTACACGGGCGACCATCTTGCCACTTGCACTCTGCACGCATCGACAGAACCACATCGGTCAGCTCGGCGGGCATCCAGTTCCGGGCCAAAACAATAACGCTTGCATCAAATCGAAGTGAGGTCTTACTTGGCGGCCGGCGGCGCGGCGGGGAAGCCTGCTTGTCGTTGCTAGCCTTGACAGCACCGGGCGGCGTCTGGGAAGGCCGCGCTTCGCGAAACGGCCGGCGACTGGGAGTCTACGTGGGTCCGATCCCGCGCGCGACAGAGGTGCCCGCGGCCTTGATGCCGATTCGGTGGCCGACGGCCCTGCTCAGGCCCCGCACCGGCTCCTCGTTGGGGCCAATTGACGGGATGCGCGGCTGGCCAGCGGCCGGCCAGGAGGGGGGAGCCGATGAGGTCCAGGAAGGCGAGCATTGGCCGGACGACGGCGACCGCGATGTCCGGCCTACAGCACTCGAACGGCGACGTGGGAGCGAAGTGTGCGGCGAGGTCGCGGTGGCTTCAATCGTGAGAGCGGCGCCACGCCGTAGGGTCGGCGACGTTTGGCCTTCCATATTTGACGCGGTGGCTTCGATCGCGTGTGCAGTGCCACGCCGTAGGGTCGGCGACGTTTGGCCTTCCATATTTGACGTGGAGAGTTCGCCGGGGAGGGGATGGACGCGGCGCCGGGGAGGGATCCGGAGGGGATGGACGCGGCGTCGTGGGCACTCACAGGGAGAGTTCGCCAGGGATCCAGAGGCGGTGTCGTGATAGAAAAATCGGACGACCTCACCGCGTGAAGCTTTCTGTTTTTTATTTATTATAAATTACTAGCAAAAAGTGTCCGTGCGTTACAACGGGAAGAAAATTTCTTGAATATCAGGTTGTATTAAAAATAAGAAAAAATCATTTATTTTTGTAAATATAACTATACATTCTGTTTATTGAATTTATGACTTCCATGTAAAATTTTCTAACACAATAGCATTATATATTGTATGCTTTGAATTTTACATGAAGTAAAACGGGTTCATGTAACAAATTTTCAGAGCTAGCATTTGAATAGGCTTTTCTAATGTGATGTAGCTTTTCTGTAACACCCCTGGTGTTACGATTAATTAAAACCTGCCATGTCATCATCATTACATGTAAATCATCCTGCATAAACTCATTTTTACTATGCATTAACAGAATGATTTTTATTTCAACATGTGATTATACATAAGTGCTTGAGAGTGATTTATTTTTTAAATGATTGTGTTTGTATGTAATTATCTAAATTAAATTGGGAAATAAAAAAAAGGAAAACAATTAAAAACCCTAATCGGACCCGGAACCCTAAATCAAAAACTAAATAGAATTAGGTGTTGGGCCATAAACAAAAGTTGCAAATCTTTAAAGTTAAGCAACTTCTATTTTGGAAAATTTTGAAGTTATTAAAAATAATTTTAAATAAAATCTTAATTTAGGTTTTAAAGTTTAAACTTGAAATACGAGTTCAAAAACTAGTTAGAATCTGGTGATGGTCCTTTAGTGAAAGTTTTAGCCCTTTCAAAATGGAACCACTTTCATGTTTGAAGATTTTTAAGTTTACCAGTGGAAATTTAAATTAAAATCCAATTAGTGTTTGTTTATTCAAATTTAAACTGCCATTTCAAAAACTAACAAGAGATTGGGAAAACTACTTTAATGAGAGTTGTAAGGCTTTTCAAATTGAATAACTTTTATATTTGGGAATTTTAAAGTTATGCAGAAAGATTTCAAATTAAACCCTAAATAGTGTTTTGAAATTTAAATTTGAAATGCTATTTCAAAAACTATGAATAATCTGGTGAAACTCATTTAACGAAAGTTATAGGACTTGACAATTTGAATAACTTTTATTTTTGCATATTTTCAAGTTATTGAGAAAAAATTTGAGAATTTAGTTGAATTTGAAATAAATTTCAAATCAAGCTTTTACCCCTTTTTGAATTGCCAAAAATACATTCAAAATTTGAATTTGGTTCAAAAACCAAAGTTGTTCTAAATTTAATTTTCTACAACTTTTATTAATGACATTTTTCAAGTTTGTATACAAAATAAGGCGTAATTTTGCAAAAAGGGGTAGGGGTGTAGACTGCTACAGTGTCAGCAGGGGGGTCCGGGCTCTGCTCGCGCTCTGCTTGCCAGCAGAGACCGCGCGTGCCCCCGCCGCTCGTCGGCATCGCCCGGGGCCGGCCGGCCGCGTGTCACCGATGGGGCCGGGTCCGTGGGGGTCCTCTACGCGTCCCGAGCCTGCCAAGAGCCTCTCCTCTGCCCTATATAAGCCGAGCCGACCACCATCTCCTCCATTGACGCCGATGAGCACGTCCGGTTCGTATTCGAATTCGTGTTCGTCGAGTCACCACTGTCCAATTCCTCATGCCATCGTATCCGCCTCATCCTTGCGCATCTTCCCGACCCATTGAAGCCAATAGTTAGTCGTCGGAGTCGCCGGAACGCTGTCTTCCTCTTCATCGGCTCCGGCGGGACGCGCCGTGGCTCTGCTCGTCGGGGTAAGCTTCACCCGGTGAGCTAAGATTCTCTTCTAAACCTCTGTTTCATATCTCTGGGCGCTCCGTGAGGTTCACTCGGCCAGTGGTTTCGCATTTGGTGCACTGCAATGTTTGGAACGAAGCCGTGTCGACGGGAGCCGCCGCCGAGGCTGCGGTCACCGTCGAGCTCTCTCCTTCAACCATCTTTTGTCCAACCAGTGCGGGCATCACGTTTTGGTGAGCACCTTGAAGCTCTAGCAGTACTTGGTTAGGCTCGGGGAGTTTCGTCTCCGCAGGAACGCCGGCGCCGCCGTCGCCGCCAGGTCACCATGGCCGCCGGTTTCACTCCTGTGAAGCCCTAGGTCTCACCATAGTCACCTAGATAGGGTCTCGAGGGGGGCTTTCACCTCTTCGGAGTAATCGCCGCCGGCGGGCTCCGCGGACGAGCCGCCGCAGTCAGAGCAACCGCGTGCGCGAACGCCCGGTGAGAGGAAGAGGGAGGAGCTGACAAGTGGGGCCCTGTGTCATCCACTCAGAGAGGAAGAGAGGGCAGGCGCGCGGCCTCTGGGTCAGTTGGGCTGGTGTTGGGCCGACTGGGCCAGAAGCCGTTTTCTTTTTCTCACCGGAATTTAATTGAAATTTCTATTTTATATTTTTGATGTATAGTGGAACACATTGTTAATTTCATAGTAATATTTTCAGAGCTCCATAAATTCTAAAAATAATTGGGTGGCTTCCCTATGGTGTAAAGTATTTAATAAAAATATGAAACTTGTATTTTGGGCACTTTCTGTTCATGGTAAAAATGTATATTTTAATTCATAAATGCCAATTCTATGATTTTTGTAGCCCAAAGTATTAATCCAAAAATCATGAAAATTAATATGACACTATGTTAGGCTAATACCTATCTGTATAAAAAGTTTGGGATCAAATGAAAATAGTTTACTTAATTACTATTTAATACTCTATAAATCGATTAATAAAATTTATAGAAACCTTAATCAAATTGGGGATGGTGAAATTGGGGATTTGTGTGTTAATCTTAGGTCATTATCATGTGCTGACCCTTAGTGTCTTGCTAATTTGTTAAGGCTCGTGCTAAGCATATTAATTAAGATATTTTCAAGTAAGTAGACCAATTGCTAATTGAAACATTAAGTAGTTTATATTATATACAAATGATAATAGGATCTTTATAAATCACTTAAGTGAGTACTGGCCATTATTATAGGAGAGGTAGTTCAGCTTTCAACAACTGTTAAAAAGGTCAATAAACCGAAGAAGCTAAGGCTCGATAGTAATTAGTCTCGTTGACTTGCAACTTTATCGTGAAGGAAAGTTGTACTCAACTTTCAAATTAAGTTTACTTTCTATTGATCAGTGATTTTGTGCATCTCCTGCATCATGGCATACATATCGTCATTTAAGTGTTGCATTATTATTTCGTGTAGTGTACGCGCGGTGATTATGATCTGAAGCGTGTCCCGAGTAAGGTCTTCACTCGGTGGACGTGGATCCTTCTCGGTGATTGATTTTAGGGTTTCGTCTACTTCAAGCAACAGGCAAGCCCCGGTGCATTTGCCCCTCCTTGTTATTTAAAAATATTTATCACTTGAGTTAATCTACTGCATTAGGTTAATAGGAGTTGAGTGATAACCTTTTGATGCATTACCTTTCCTTGACCACATATTATACCTGAGACCCTGATTTATTTAAAGTATTGAAAAATACTTAGTCATGCTTAATGATAGAGTTGCAAAAATGCTATTTTGAAAACTGTGATGATATGAAACAAATGAATCATTTTATGGGATTGGTGTTGTCCTCGTTTGGTGATGGTGTACTTGGCCAGTCCATTATCATCAACGTGGATGGATTTTCCCATTTGGTTGGCCAACTGCTTGGGTTAGAGTCCCAACTTTCGTCGCCATCGGGAAAGGAATGTGAAAAGCGGGTAGTTACCAGTGTACTTGGGTTAGAGTCCCAATGCATGGTTTCTAATGAAAAAATATTAGGGACCATTCGTTGTCGGCCTGCTGTGATCATGACTTTGCAACTAGCCACATACTACGGAAAGCCTCTGACTCCGGTGGCTCTACTGCTGGAACCGACAACCACGCACTGGGAGTGGAGAGATGGCGAGAATAGCGTGTACCCTCATGTCCGTCGTGCCTGGAGACTAGAGGGGTACTGTGCTCTCGGGTGGCGCAGGACCGGTTCCGGGGTATGAAAAGCCGTGGTAGGCGGGGTTGGCATATGCAAGCTTAAGTGCTACATATGCAATGTGGATAGGGATCCCCAGTTGGGTACTTCTGGATTCGAATCGACGTTGCTCCTCGGTTAATGGAGACATGATCCTCACACTTACAGCGAAGAGTGGTTCGGAACTAGGATGTTTTTGAATGGATGAAGTGAAAGAATGTTGGTATATGAGAAGAAACTTGGAGCTATGGTTGATGATTAATAATATTATTGAGATAAAATACTGAAAATAGGATTAGTATTGCTTTTCTGCAAAATCCTTTGACTCTTGCTAAGCCTTACCTTGACTCCCCTCAGCCTGCATTCCTGAGTCTAATTTTACACCTTTAGTCGGGTAAGTCTTGTGGAGTACCCCATGTACTCAAGGTTTGTTAACCCCTGTTGCAGGTAAACTGAGTGTGCAGTTCTGCGTGGGAACCGTGCCGGTCAGCGGATCGTGCAGGGATGAAGATGTGTATATAATGAGACCCTTGGACAGGGTGTTTAGCTGTATATCGCTACTTCACTACGAAACTCTGGTTTGGGATAATGTAAGCTAGATCTGTAAATCTATATTAATGTAACTCTTCCGCACTCTTTACTCTGATTTATCACATTTGTGTAAACTGTTGTAATACTTGCAAGGTTTTACAATGAGATCCTCGGGGAAATTAGGGTTTCCTATGAAACCCGACGGGCCACCTAAGTCAAAGGGAACTCGTGCAGACTAGTCAAAGGTCCTTAAGGACGATGACGGGGCACGTGGGCCCTATGATTAAGGCGGTTCTGTCACATTTTTGGATGCTAGAAAATTAACATGTACTCTCTCCGTCCCATTGATTATGCAATTCTAGCACAGTAGCATGTTTCAGTGTACCAACTTTGACCAATTATAAATAAAAAACTATAAATATTTATAATGTCAAATAAACACCACTAGATTAATTATAAGATGTATTTTCATAATATATTAATTTGGAGCTATAAATATGAATACTATTCACTAGAAATTTAGTCAAACATGAACTACTTTATCTGACACGCAACACGGAGTTGCATGTTTAATGGGACGGAGGGAGTAGTACATTACTACTCTGCTTCAATATCACCAATAAACAGGTTCAGGTACTTATAAATTAACAAAGCATCCTTTGATTATCCCAATCACCACTAACACATAGAGATTTATAGTTGACATGTAAAACCTACAACTTCAAATGAGCCATTGTCATGTAAGGTACCTTGGTCTGCTATGTGATCAGCATCAAACATAACTTGGGCTGGGCTCCCTTGACATGGCATTTCAGTGGGAATTTTACAGTCATAAATTGTTTCTTGCCTTATCTGAAGAACAACTATCTCACTGAACTTATATTCTGAAACCTGACAATTTGTTGGACTGAATTCCTGTTTCACATTATCCACCTCCAGTGAGGGAGGTATACAGATCATCTTCTCACCATCCTAATACTCCACTGACTGATAGTTGCTGCAGTAGTCCATCATGTGAACCAAGGTCATCAAACAATTCCTCATCCCACATTAGTTTCTGCAGTAACTCATTGGACGTGTCCAGGTCCAGGTCATTGCTTCCTGATGCTAGCTTTTGCAACAATCGACCATGAGATCTCCAAGAGCACACGAGTACCAGTGTCAAGTGTCAAGAGTGGGATCATCCATGGGTCCATTGACCATGAACTTTTTCTCACTAACATGACACCCACCTTGAGCTAGTTGCTTCAACAAAACCAGGATGTTGCTTTTCCTCATCCCAGATCATCTTCGAAGTAGACAATTAATCGAACATGTTGTGGGCAGCATGCTTCTGTAACAACAAACCAATGCCACCTATGCCCAACATTAGCTCACCTGTTGGCCGCAGCAGATCAGAGCACCCCACCACCATCACTTCGCAGCTGCAGATCAAACCAACCCTCGAGCGTTGCTTTGTTGCCGATGAAGATGCAGAAATCCCCGCTGCCACTCGCCGGAGTTCGTGAAGAGAAATACCCGCCTTCGTCGCCTTCTCGTCGGCCGCCGACTCCTCCGTCACTCGCTTGTGCGACGACGCCCCGAAGCTCGAGTGCCACGTCCACTGCTCGGCCGTGCGCTGCAACCACTGCTCACCTCGCGTGACGCTACCGCCGCAGCTTGCGCACCGCCTCCGTGACCACACATTACGGCCTGCTAGACCCCACGCGACCGCTGTCGCAACCCGCTGGAGAACCCGATCTGAGGTCTACCGCCACACAATCTGCGACATGAGCAATCACTGGGATAATCTAAGGATGATCTCGATACGGAGGAGGAAGAATCGCTTCCTTCCCTCTTCCCTCTGTCTCTCTCGCCCAATAGTCCACCTATTCGTCATTAATTTTCGTCATTGTTCTAGATAATCATTCATTAGTATAGTAACAAGGAAGGTCCACCTAATACTGTCAACCCTAAGGACATCCTAGAGATTGATACTTTGATTCTTGATTCCTACGGGTTACTTGCATATGGGTAAAATTAGTAGTGCTTAATCAAATGATATATGATCATATACTATACTAATGAATGATTATCCGGAACAATGGTGAAAATTAATGACGAATAAGTGGACTATAGGGCGAGAGTGCTCATGGTTTTAGACATGATGCCCTTGGCCCACCATAAGGACTTATCTGTTGGCAAAAGCTGGGGACATACAGTACAACTGTGAGGACTATATGGCTCTGGCTTTAATCAAGTATGGTAAACTTTTCTAACTTGTTAGTGGTTACCGAAATGCGCATAAGGAAAGCCTTGGTTGCAGAATGGCTTCTTGTCTCTCAGAGGGTGTACGGTGACCGTGCCACTCTGCTAGAGAGCCTCCATTCGCCTAACTGCTTAAACTTGGCGGCTACTAACCTGTTAGAGAGAGTCATTTGAAAGACTTCATAGTGAACCCTGCCAACCTTCCTTGGAGTGGGTTAAGAGGTTGGCCGCCTCGGGCAAAGGGGTAAATCACGACTCGCGGTGAAAGTGTACAACCTCTGCAGAGTGTAAAACTAGTATATCAGTTGTGCTCACGGTCACGAGCGGCCGGAAAAACTCATAGAATAGTTGCTTACTAATGATATGGATTTCTGATGATGAGGAACGACGACGATGATTATGGTTACATGACTTAATGGAATTCTTTATATGATCATGTGAGTATAATTTAGGGCTTAAGCACAATATGATACAATTTAATGTTAAAACCTTGATCTAGTAAAAATGCTAGCCACAATAAACCAGTGTCAGTCTTTTGAACTTCATAACTCCATGTTATGCTTGTTGAGTACGTGGAGTATTCACGGTTGCTTTACTTTTTATTTTTGGATAAAAATCCCGGATGGGTACCAGATTGTTAGAGTTTAGGCTTGTGATCAACCAGTCAGTTGCCCCTGTGGAATTGGAGTCTTCGCTTGAAGAACGGAGTGTTCCCGCTGCTTGCTATTTAAGGTTGTATTTCTTTATAATAATACGCTATGTATTAAGAATTGTCATTTGATTTTTATCCCACATTGTGATTGTATTAGAGATTTGACTTCCTGGGCTCTCATATAGTGTACATTCGGTTTTGCCTTTAAAACCGGGTGTGACAAGCACATGCAGAGGCAGCTCAGTTCACCAACTGACCAACCAGTAGACATTGTAGTCTAAATTTTAAAAAAGAAAGTGAAGCATCCCAGCAAGCCAACAAGGAGATGTTTACATGCAGGAAGTGAAGCATCCCAACACAACACCTAACTTCCAGAATAAATGCTAGGGACAATCTACAATAGCATAATAAATTGGCTACATCAATATTCAGAGAATGGTCTGGGACGGACATGTGTCCCTGCTCAGAGACAAACAGTACTTAATTAGCAAATGTATTCACACTTATTAATTAGGCACTATATTTGTCGATGCAACCAAGTTGTAAGGCAGATAAATGGACAGTCTAGAGAAAATTGCATTTTACCAGCCTAAACAATGCGCTTCGAGAAATTACCATCCCAAACATTGCTTTCGTAAAAATAGAAGCCAAAACATTTGCCTCTTCTTTTCTTTACCATTTTTCCTCTTTTCCTCCTTTCTATTTATTTCTTAAAAAATCTGCCACATGAAAGGAAGAATTTACCCCTGTGCAAACACTGGACGCTGGTCGTCCCTGCAGACTATAATATGTGCGTATGAGCTATCACACATTTATAATTTAAGATTAAATAAATGAGTTAATCTCAGCAATGGGTGGCGTAGGCGTCGTCACCTAAAGGGATGGGGGTCGTCCTGTGAGCACTGTTCGGGGATGGCCTCTACCCCTCGGGCGTACCCGTCTCGATTGATGGCGCTGCCCGAGGGATGGGCGCTCGGATGGTTGACCCTCACAGTGGAAGAGGTTGGTCGCATAGCGCCTGATGTCCCGGTCCTGATCGAGGCGTGGGTACAGGAGCTAGAAGCGACGGTCGTCGTGTCTGGATCACGTAACCCAGTCCCTGTGACGGCGTGGGGGTGGAGATGTGGTTTGACTCTGGTATCAGGCCGTATGATTTGACTCGTACCGGAGACGTGCGCTTGGCAGAGGAAGTCATGCATGCGGGCCCGCTTGATGTGTCAGTGACCACTTCGCTAAAACGGCCCAAGGGATAAGGGAGCCCCCTCGGGCGAGAGGGACGATGATGACATCATACAAGTGCCTCGGGCAAGGCGAGGAATCGGCGCCCGAGGGTGCCTCTTTTCGAGCCCATTCGCTGGCGGATCTGGCGAAGCGGAGAATGTCGCCCGAGGGACGGAATGCGCCTGAGGGGGAGTCTGTCTCGGGCGAGCCTAGAAGTGGGGCCAGAGGCTGCTGCTCGTGTGCCCTGTGCCATCCCCGGTACTTAGTCATGATAGGGTCTCATTCATTAGGGATTTGGGCTTAACGCGCTCGGGGTTCAGCTGGTTTTGCGATTAATTAGGGTACCCTTAATTTAGGTACCCGACACATTGATTTCGCAAAAAAATACCAATCAACGTTGCTTCTTGTATTATTTACAATCTTTCCTATTTTTATTTTATTTTACCTAAATCAACCATACTAAGGTACGAATTTGCCCCTAGGCAAATCCACATAACAAGAGCAGCAGATGGGTACCGCCCCTGTATTTGGGTATCCCGCACCCACATCCAGTGGCGGGTCCTGGATAAAAGTTTAGGGGGGGCTTAAATTCAAACGCTCTAATGCAATCGTCCACCTGCGCTAATCACCTCGCTCGTGCTACCTCGCTTCCTCGTGCGACAGCAGTCACAGCACCTCCGGCTCCCAGCAAAAAAAGGAAAGAAATCGATCTTTGCCCGCCCGGGCCCATCCAAACAGAAGTTGCATCTCCACGCCGCAATCATCTCCATGGTAAAATATCTCTCACCGGCTCTCAGAAAAAAGGGGAAAGAAATCGTTGGGATACAAAAAATCCCACAATCAACCGTGCTGCCCATCACGCGCGCATGAGGATAGATCATCTCCCAGACGACGCGTTGGAGGGGCTGCCGGAGATGAAGAGATCGGAGTTCCCCTCGTTCGTGTTGGACCATGAGGCTTTGCTGAAGATTGGAACACAGTTCCACCATGGGCGCGGCAGCGGTAGGGGGGGAGCCATTCGACATGTCCCTGCCGGGCGATGTCCCTACATGATGTGCTTCACAATGTCTAAGAAATGCTGCTTATATAGGACCAACTCTTTCTTGTGCTATATGATTATTATTAAGCCTTTATTTTTCTGCATACTGTAGTTATGGAAATAAGCGACTTGATTTTGACATAAACTGTCTGCATTTGATTGATTCAATGGTAAATTATATTATTTTCATGAAGTGTTGGGCGATATGTTTGCAAGCCACCCAACTGTCCATCCCATAGACTTACAGTTGGCAGCAGCACCTGGGGATCTGCCGCCTGGGGTTCTGCCGTGAGCTTTGTTGGCAAAGGACCTCCCCGGAATGCTAGGGACGCCTGGCGACCTGTTTCGCTACGCTATGCAGATCATCTTTGCCACGGCGTCCCTGTTGTTTCTTTTCGACAGCACCAGCTTCTACACCAATACACCATGAAAACCTTCTGGAGTTCTGGTACGTAGTTGTCCTCGCTCCTCTCCAGTCCATTCCACTAAATCATCTAGAAGTAGTACGTCCTTTCTTAACACATTGTTAAATTTTGTTTAATCTTGTGTAAAAAAAACTAATGAGTTGTATTTTACTTTAAGGTACCTTCGTAGTGATGAAGTCAAGAAAAAATTTAGGGGGCTATACTAAACACAAAGTTAAACCAACTTAACTTAATCTAAGACTAAGTTGAGCAAAAGACATAACTATTGTCTTCTTTCGATCTCTAAATCGCATTTTTAGCCCCTCCTACCTTTGAAAAATACCTCCAATTCACGTTTTCAGCCCTCCTGCCCTTAAAAAAATACTGCAATTTTACAGAAAAAATCACAGGGGTTCCATTGGTTCACTGGTGGTAGGGGGCTAGAGCCCCCCCCCCCCCCCCCCAGCTCCAGCGCTAGCTTCGTCTTTAGTTATTCTGCACTCTACATGGACTCTTTTCATAGGGATTATAGGCTTCTATGTTGTGCTCCTTAAACACTCGTTTTGAAACTATCGAGTTGTTGCTTTCTTCACCATCGGAGATGGGGTAATCATATCCTATCTTACTATAAAATTCATTAATTTAGTGGCCCATAATTTTTGCAATGTTTACAGACTAGTACTTTTGAACAATTTTTCAAGTCTCCTCTGCATTGAACTGCCGATGAACAGAAGTACAACATTCTTTTAAGAAATATAGTGAAGTGCTGTTGTAGAATATTATTTGAGTAGCTAAATAAAACAAATATTAGTAGTTAGTTTATGTAGTTGAAAGAATCGCTTCTCACTGTAGATTTCTTAGGGTAGCTAGGAGTGCATTTATCTTTTGATTTCCTTTACTCTACTGACCACAGTTTTGTTTGATGGTAGATCATGCAATGGAAACTCTCCACAGCTCATGATGTTTTTCTTATGCAAAGATTAAAAATAAAGCTGATGCAATGTTATATGATATCTTTATATATGATACATCCATAACAATTTTTTCCAATATTAACATATATGCTCCCATTTTATTCCATTGAAAATAGATGCATGTTTCGTTTAGAATTCATGTCAATTAAGCCTTTCAACTTCGGTTAACACAAGTATAAATAAAGGAAATACATGTATAAATTGGTAATATAGGATAGTTGTTACTAACTTCACCATGTACGTTCAGAATATTTAACTACCTTTTGTTTGTAGTCAAAGTACCCACTTGGCTCACCACCTTGATATCATGACCCATTTATTAGTAGAGTCCTACAGTCCTACTCATGATTCTCTGTGCAAAGTGGTTCTTCAAGAGAAGTGGTTATCTTGGATTCTCTGAAGATACAATATAGGTGAATTGATTTTGTGTGATGGTGAATTGATTTTGTGTGATAAGTGAACCAGGAGAAATTACTTTTTTGGGCTCCCTTGTGAATCATGTAAGCACAGTTGATGAATCAAATATTTGGTACTTGTTCCTCTATCATATTAATTTTGGTTGTATAATGCACCTAGCTATTATGAGTCTGACCACAAAATGAAATTTGGCCAAAAGTTCTAATGCCATATGCGTGAGTAATCTAACCATCTCGCATCAGAAGGTTGCGAAAGCGAGGGACTTGGCGTCGTTAAAAACTGTTCCATATATTGAATAAATATGGTAGAGATTTCATGATGCTTGTAGATGATTCCACTAAATTTTGCTACACATACTTATTAAAGTCAAAAGACAAAGGCACTAAGACCTATAAGGATAAAGTAGGAAATCAACTTGAAAGGAAAATCAAAAGGTTACATTTGATCATAGTGGGGAGTATTTTTCAAGTGAATGTTCTAAATTCTGTGAGAAACATGATATTATTAGTTACCATATTCATTGCTTCTACTTGTGTTTTGTTTGTGTGACCTTTACCTTCCTGATTAGCTATAGGTTAGGATGCAGAAGTTTTTGTGGGTTAAGGGTAAGTTAGAGCACACTAGAGAAATCTTAAGTGCACATGATGCTAGAATAGTTTATGGTTCTTTTTAGTGGATGTGTTTTATTTGATTCCTATAACTATACTCACTCTATTCCAAATTGTAATGCATTTTGACTTTTCTAGATATATTGGTTTTATTATGTATCTAGACATAGCGTATATATATCTAAGTGTATAGCAAAAGTTATATATTTAGAAAAACAAAGTATCTTACAAATTGGAAAAGAGACCGACCCGTAATATGGAAATGGGAGCATTTCTTTTGTGCCTTAGAATTTGGTAGAGATTGTCAGATAATAATCAGGCTTAGCCAATTTTAGTTTCCTTAACATCTAATAAATTCTAATACCTATCTTAAATTAAATGCCAGGATCATTAAAGTCTTAGTCTCTCATAATATTTTGATTAACTTAAATAGGTGATATCTGTGGACAAATGTTGTGAAGTGGATATTGTGTAGAGTTATTGTGAAGTTGAGGAAACCAAAGATGTGTGCAGCATATGCCATGCCAAGCCTTGCCGTGAGCACCAGTACGTGTGACGTGTGCCCGGCCTGGCCTGCCATGGCATGATCAGTAGAGCTTCTTCATCAACTGTTGGCAACTTGGATTGGAAGTTGGGACGCAGTCTAGCATCGTGGCGACGCGAAGGTGAAGAGCCCTTGCCCAAAAGTCTATCATCATTTTGTACCCGTAGCAATTTTGCCTAGATACACAGATCACATGATCCACTTGAGACTTGAGGCTAGGGAAGATCGAAGAAAGGTAAAGTCTCAGCTGAAACACATGAACACACTTTCTTTTTATTTATATGTAATAATGTAAGGTGCCATAACGTGAACATTTAATTTAATTGCATGCCTTCTAGTTAGCTCCATTTCTTCGTCAAAATAAACTTGAAGAGATATATATATATATATATATATATATATATATATATATATATATATATATATATATATATATATATATATATATATATATATATATGGAAATTATTTTCTACTCCCAGGGAGTAGTTACTCCCATGTTTATATCTTAAGATTTTTGGTATGTATGACCAAACAAAGTATATATATGCGAAGTATATGATCATACTAGACCATCTATGGTGGTATATTTATCAAGTATGCATGCATACATCGAGTATGTGATCATACTTATTTTATATACTACAGTAAGTGGCATTTTCGTAATATATTAAAAAGTATGAGTTCCCTTAAAAAATTTTCGCGTAGGAAGATTTGGAGCACCATAATATGAGTATGTAAACATACTTAAAGTGATAAATAAGTATGAACACATACGCAAGGTGGTTTTTTAAATATGAGAGTAACTACTCCCGGGAGTATAGAAAATGCAAAATGCACCCTATATATATATATATATATATATATATATATATATATATATATATATATATATATATATATATATATATATATATATATATATATAAAGTATGGGTACACAACTACCCGGACTTGCTTGATTGACAAAACAAAATAGACTGACGGTATTATGACACTGCAGGGATAAGGATAGAGCAGAGAGGACGACGTATATTTATTTATTTACAAAGAAAACCCCGGCCCAGGATAAAATAACGCCAACTTGCACCCCCTTTTGACGACGTCACCAACTCATCAGATTTGCAATAACAAAAGGCTAGCAGAATTAATAATTAAGATGAACAACCAAGAAGAATAATGCTTCGCCAGGCCAATCGGTTACGGTCGTTTAATTTATATAGCAATAAACCGTTGGGCAACATTAATTAATTTTCTCTCAAGCTTCTTGTTTGTTTGTTCCAAATCAAGAGAAACAAATAAAACGATCGATCGAGAAGAGCTAGAAATAATGGAACGAAATTAAGAGCAAGCAAGCAAGAAAGCATCGTCAACCACCATGCAGGCAGGCATTTGTAGCTAGCTAGCTAGTGCATCATGTAGCAGTACACACAAGCTAGCTAGCAATAAGCAACCTAGGAGGCGGAGGCGGAAGAAGAAGAAGAAGAAGAAGAAGAGGCGGTGGCGATGGCGGCGAGCTTCTGGAGGTTGAGCTTGACGACGGTGTCGGTGAACATGCGGGTGTCCTCCTCCGTGTTTCCCTCGGGCACGTCGACGACGTAGGACTCGACGACGACGCAGTACGGCCTAGTAACAGGACCCGGGTCCGGGCGGTGGAACTCGGTGACGGAGGTGACGGAGCGGTAGTTGCGGAGGCGGTGGTCGCCGCCGACGACGCGGAAGCTGAGGATGTGGCGGCGGTCGTCGAGGATCTCGAGGCGCTCGGTGCTGGTGGACGCCGGGAGGCCCGACACGACGGTGACCTCGCGCACGCTGCCCACGGTGGCGCCGTCGCCGGCCTTGAGGTCGCACGACTTGATGAAGTGCTTGTACCGCTGCGGGTTCGCGAACCCGCGCACGATGGGCCACACCGCGGACAGCGGCGCCTCCACGCGCTGCGTCACCAGCGACGTGCACGTCCCCGGCGCGCGCCCCGGGAACGTGTGGTGCGCGCGCACCACGCCCTCCAGCTCCCGCTGCTCCGCCTCCGACAGGCCCCCCTGCCGCAGCGCGCTCTCCATGTGAGGCTCCATAGCTGCTCGATCTGGTTGCTCTTGTTGTGCGCTCTCACCTCTCAGTCTCTCTCTCTCTCTCTCTCTACCACCCTCCGTGGCTGCGTTTGTGTGTCATCAAACAGATGGAGGAGTCGTCCCCTTCCTCTCCCTCTCTCTCTCTCTCTACCCTCCGGGACCTAGGGGACTGTAGCAGGAGCGCAGCAAGGCTGGTGTAGGGGGGTTGCCGTACCAAGCAGCAGCAGGATTGCCCTTAATTGATTGTACGATGGGAGGTCAGGAGGTGTCTCACCTTTTATGGCTGTGCCTCTGCCTTCTTCTCTGGGTTGAATTTGGTCCGTTCAGCGCGGGGAGGGACCATTTGCTCAGGTCATGGGGAGCTCGTTTCTTTGGTTGAGCCACCCGAGGCAAGAAGTGGATCTAATATCAATTCAGTGCTTGGGAGGTCAGGAGGCCCCGCCGTGGGTTTCACTCCGTTTCCTTTTCTCGTGGTAGCTAGGTCTCACGGTACAACTTATCTATAAGCACAATGATATTATTTGCACGTGTCACTCGGTTTCGCAAACTCTTAATATACATTTTTGATACCCTAAGGTTATTAAAGTATGTCACATAAATTTGTAACGGTTCACGACCTGGCTTGTTGTGGCCTACGTGGCATCGACAGTGTCGCGCTGACTATGTCACTGTGCACGTGAGGTGCTTTCGACCTAGACAAAAACTCTTAGGTCACTATGGTGTATATTTGTTGATTTTCTCAAACAATTTCTAATATCCTGGCCCTAAAAGCAAGAAGATTGTTTTGCACTAAGAAGAAGAAAATTATTTTCGAAATCACGCCAGCCATTTTTATACTTTCTTTCTCTTGTATACATTTGCATTGTTTCTCCTTATTCTTTCCCCACGGCCTTCTTCGGCCTTCTTCTTGGTCAACCTCTGGGGCAAGTTCGCCGCAAGGCACTCCAGATCTCTTCACTGCCACACACCACTTCCACCCCCCTGTCGCCATTGTGTCCTCTGTGGCCTGTATCACCGCACACGAACCTCATATGGTGTCATGCAGCTGAGGTCGAGCCAGGTTGTTTCTCTCCCAGATCCTTGGTGCTCCGACAACAGGCGTGACAAAGAGAGGGTGACATGGCTCCAGTACCAAGCATGGTGAGGACAAATGCCATTTGACGGCTAGCACTGCAAGGCAAGGGTGACCAGGCATCACTACAGTGGCCCACGCGTCGATTGGGAGGTGCATACGTGCACGTATCTCTCCGTGTTGGATCAATTTTTTCCAAGTGCAAAAAATTAGGAGTTACAATAATGTGTTCTTGGAGAGATGTTTTTTAAATCATACCAAAAAGTTAAGATTAATTGGGTGGTTTTGAAAACTCTTTGGAGATGCTCTAATAGAGGTCTTTGATGTTGTCCAATGCAAACACTTTCCAATTGGCTCCTATTTAGGACACATAATATATATGGTTCTTTTCTTTTTTGTTTTCAACACTTTTCCATATGCGTGGGAGAGGGGTTAATAAACTTGAAGGCGATACATTAGCCTCCAATGTTTTCTGCTTTCAAGGATTTGTAGAACATTATAATGAAACATTACCTTTGTCCCCAAAATACTTGATGGTTTAATTTTGTCCAAAGTCAAAATACATAAGTTTGACCAATTATATACAACAAAAAGTACTAATATTATAGTACAACATAACTACCATTCGAGGCATTATGGAACATATTCCAGAATATAGCTTGCTGATGTCACAAATATTAATAATTTTCTTTTAAAATTTGGTCAAACTTAAAATAGTTTTGACTTAGAGCAAAACTTAATCATTAAGTATTTTTTTTGTTTTGTTTGCGGCCGGAATATATAGTTTGGAGATAATGTTGGTTGAGGCGAGGCCTAAACCTTTCCTTGCCTCTCCGCTAAGCATGCTTATTGGTTTGCATCTACATACATTGAAATCAAAATATATGCTTGCACGTAATTATCGCAAAGCTCCTTGGGTGGAAAATGCTTAATTAAGAGCACCTCCTTTTGTTTACTTCGATTCGAGGAAGTCGGATGTGTTCATGTGAAATTCGTACGGATTAATTCCTTTACTGAGAATATCAACTGTTTCAAACAGGGTTAAATAGAAGATGCCTATAAATAAAACCTTTGTCATTCAGTCTTGATATCAACATCACACAGATGTTACGTGAGGCTGGGAATAAAGGGCAAGTGTTTGATAGAGATGCGATGCACGGGAGGCAAGGCTGGGGAAAGTCAACACATTTCACGGAATCCTACAGGTTCACTGTGCATGCATGTGACAGAGGAGACCTTTCACTCAACCGATACGCTTTCTAGTAGGAAGTAGTATGATGAGACACCGTACGCGTTGACGATCACTGTTCACTGCTTAAAAAAAAGCACTCGACTCGTTTTGCTTGGTCGCAAGATAAACAATAATCTAATTAATGTCTGTCTATATGAATCTAATTAAAATACTCCCTCCACTCTAAATTTCGTAGGTCAAAGCTTCGTTACAGGGGCATTGCAGGCATTTCGTATTGTTCGGCTGGCTGGATTGTATGGTTGGCTGACTGATTATTGTGAGGAAAAAAAAACTATTGAATGGCTGTTGATGCTGCCTAGTAAGTTCAAACGAATAGAACCATCTTTTAACCAAACGTCTTTTAGCCTTTCTGACCGCTCACCATAATTTTTCTACCTCATATAGCTGCTTTTTTCAGAAAGCACAAATTAACCAAACAAGGCATAACTTTGATCAAATTATAGATAACATATTAACATTTATAATCACATCAAAGGAATGCACTATCAAACATGATATAGTTGATATTATTTGTGATCTTGTAAATCTTGTCTGACATTCGTATCATTTGGGTATTTTTCATAAAACTAATCAAAACTAGAAAAGTTTGACTTAGAATAAAAGCTAAAAATGGCTATTATTTGAAGCACATGGAGTATTTTACTGTACTATGTCAAATTTGTATATGATAATTTAAGGACAACAATAGTTTTTTTAATCCACACAGTAATGCACACCTGTTAGGAACAATTGAACAAATGAAATAGTATGTACGGAAGCTTTAGCACGAACTTAAGATGTTTTGACTTAAAAGAAAAGTTAAAATAATTTATAAATTGGAACCGAGGCACGTAGTACTAAACTAGTGATGTTGTCACATCTAATTTTAAGGATAAAATTGAATGAACCAACTTATGTGCGCCCAGAGATCAATCACACACATAAGCGACAAATTACATAGTACCATCGCAAGGTTCAATATATAACGAACAATATCACAGAGTCTTTACATAAATAACAGCGGACTAATAAAAATAATCTCTCGCGGAAGCTCCAATTCACAGGGAAATAGTTGACTGGTGAACCACAATTCTAGTAATCCTCAGAGGAATCATCATAGTTATCTGTTACCCATCCGGGATTTTTATCCAAATATGAAAAATAAAGCAAGCGTAAGTACATGTCGTACTCAACAAGAATAACATGGGTTTATGAGGCTCAAATAAGGCATGACACTGGTTTGACAGCGGTTGCTTTTAGTTGATCATGTTTTAGCATTTTGAGTAGCAGCAATAGAATATACCAAGGAAATAAGATTCGCATGATCATATAAACATGATAATTAATATGGAATAAACATCAATAGAAACTCCCAAATAAAGCAATATTAAATTAGTTAAGTTCCTGTAAGACGTCCAAGGCCGCTCGTGACCGTGAGCGCGGCTGATATATCAGTTTTACACTCTGCAGAGGTTGCACACTTTCACCACAAGTCGTGATTCCCATATGCCAAGGGTCATGACTCCCATGTCACCTCACCAAGGAAGTGTGGCAGGGTACACTATGAAGTCTTTCAAAAGCTTTCCTAACATGCCACTAATCAATCCGGGCGCAATAGCAAGGGGTGGTAGAGCCCTCCTTCTAGTGGCACACACACGCAGCAGTACACACAAAGACAGGAGCCGCAAAACAACCAGCTCAGCAAGGAACCTTTCAAGATTAACAACATGATAGAAAGTAACTTCATACTTAACTAAAGTCAGAGCCATATGACCCTCATGGTTGCGCTGTAAGTCCCGGTGTCATACTTACAGTTAAGTCCTTAGTCCATGTTGCTAAAAAGCATCTTTTAACCTTTATTTCATAATTAATTAATCAAGTTCATAAGATCATGGCATCATCAAGCACTAGCATCACTACTCAAATGCAATCTCATAGGTAACAAGGATCAAGTGACCAAAACTTAGGAATAAATGGTAGGGTTACCAAGGTAGACACATGCATCATGAATTTAGTGATTAAGGCGAATAGGCAATAAGGATGGTCTATGCTATACTTGCCTTGATCAAAGTGCTCTGGAGAACTTGGATCCTCCGTGTACTCTTGATCACCAACGTATTGCTCACCGTCTGAACTCGATCATAAAATCACCACACAATCATCGAGGCAATCATACACGAAGCAAACAAGATCTATATTAGAAACAGTACACCAACAGTGGAAAAACAGATTGAAAAGTGTATAAAAATAATCTACGCGTCGCTACGATTCCAACGATATAAAGTTCACGCAAATCGGAGTTCAAACGGGAAAGTTATGAAATAAACAAGTTTTACTTTAATAAAATAATAGATTAAATCTAATCTCGAATTTTAAAAGTTGAAAACATGAGTAACAGTAGCATCATTAGGTAGATTACGAAATTACGAATCTAACGAGACTTGAACGGATCAAATCGGAGCTAAAACGAATAAAATATGGCCGAAATAAACTGAGTGGCAAATCTGTAAATATTGAAAACGCCTTTTGAATTAAAACCGAGGAAATACGTTTTCTAAATAGGAAAGCGTAATCTGAGAAATACGCCACAGGACCGCGGGTTAGAACATTAAAAAGCTCAGGGGCTCTTTTGCAAAAGTGCCGGCGAAAGGGTATCTCTCACTGTGAGCCGTTGGATCGGCCGTGGACGGCGCAGGGTAGCTCGGGGGAAAGAGGGGCGGCCCTGGTCGCCGAAGTCGGGCGGCGCCCGGCTGATTCCTCGCCGGAAGATGGCCGGAGACGGCGTTTTCGGGGCTTGGAAGCTCGGCACACCTCGGGATCTGGTCGGGAAGCAAAAGGAGCTCAAGCCAAACCTATCTATGGTTTCGGTGGCCACAGAGGTAGCTCGGAGAGGATGCGGCGAGCTAGGTGGCGGAACTATGGCGGCGGCGAAGCTCGGCATCATGGCTATAGTGCACAAAACCGAGGGAGAAAGGGTCGGGAAGGTCCCTGACCTTGCTGCGAAGCTTGGAGAACAACCAATTTCGACGGAGAAGTCCTCCCGAGAAGAAATCGACGGCGGCGGCGGAGCTCGGGGCGGCGGCTAGGGCAAGATTGGAGGGCGTGGCTTGCTCGGGAACTTGTGGGGAGGGACGGCAGGGCTCGGCCGACCTATATAGGGGCGCGAGGGAGGTGTAGGAGAGCTGGACTCGGTTGGGACTCGACCCGGAGGAGGGAGCGCTCGTGCCTCGCGCGGACTCCGACTGGAGGAAGGGGATGGCGCGGGGCAGCGGGCCCTACGCGTCAGCGGCAGAGGGAGGGGGAAGAGGGCCGCGGCTTCCTTTTATGGGCCAGTGGAGGCATACACGGGATGGACTCGGCCACGCCAAGAGAGGAGGCCGGGGTGGTTACGGCACGGCCGTGTCCGCTTTGAACACGAGCGGGAGAACGAGGAAGATGACTCGTGGGCCCCGCGTGTCGGTCACAGAAGGGGGAGGGAGCGGGGCTCCAACCGCTAGGCTCGGCCTGAAGTTGGGCCGCGCGGTGGGAATACGGAAGAGGGCAGCGAGCAGCTCTGGGAGAAAGAGAGCAGGCCGGGCAGTGGGCTTCGGCCAGGGAGGGGTGGAGGAAGAGTTTCTCTTTTTCCAAATTGCTTTGCCAAATAGGTTTTCAAATTTATTTGAATATTTTCAAATCTCAATAAAGTGCAAATCAAACAAAATATCTTTGAGCAGCATGGATGCAATCAAGTCATGTTTCTAATTCCTATGATTTATTTTAATTGCTAAAAAAAATTATTATTTGTCAGGTTAATATGCCAAACAATTGCATAAATAAATCAATTTATCTCTATTTTAATAAAAGCAAATTTTAGGGTGTTACAGATATGCTTGAGGAAAACAGCAAACTCACGCACACGTGCATATGGGGGCAGTCCAAAGGGAGGAGAAGCCGTGACATACGTTTGTAGGGCACGTGAAGCGCAAGGCAAAGGCAGCCTGGCTGGTGGCTGTCCGCTGACCAACTACTACTCTTCTCCAATTATTGTCATTTACTTAAGCCCTGCTATTTCTATCAGTCGATAGAAAATGAAATGGGGAAGTGGGAACTAACTAATAAAAGTTTTTTTTAAAAAAAATGATTGGACTAGGGTCGGTGTCATGCTCCTTTTTTCTTCGGGAGATGTGTTGTACTAGCAAATTCTGATTAGCAATTATAATGTCACGATTAGTACCCAAGTGTTGGTGCATGTTGATTAGAGTGATGACGTAGCTTTGCATTGTAAATTTGCAATATTATTATTTGATCGATACATCCTACATGAATACATCCACATCCACCCTTACCGTCAGTGCCTACTTATGGCAAACATACACTGTTCGATAACTGATACTACAGTTAACTAGACCACGGCGTCTTCTTGCTAATCAAATTACTATTTGAATTTTTGCCGAACAAGTTCCATATGGGGAAGAATAAAGATACCATTGAAGCAGTGGACGTTCACCGCTGCCACGTGTCCAGGTGCTTCACCACCGCTTTCCCCATTTCGGCCTCTTGACAGAACGATTGGCTGAGAAACTATAGCCAATTAGGCATCCACTGCAAAGGAGAAGCCCACAGGTGTTCGTTTCTGCTAGCAATAAAATTAAAAGACAAACATAACGATGAAAAGCATCGGGTAGTACCATTGTAGCCTCAGTATCAGATTCGTTCAATTGCGATGTGAAACGACAGCGGCTTGGGTGTGCAAAGAAAGAGTATATATATATACTATCTGATTTCTCAAAAGTGACTTGGTGCGCTTGCCTGTATAACCTATTTTTCAGTGGAAAGGTTCACCGTACTATCGTTGACTTCAGTTTCATATATGCCTAAGCACGACGCCATCCAAGAAGTTTCTATCTGTAAAAGCACTAGGAAATGTAAAAACAATAAAAAGATGATGAATAGCATATACATTCAGTGGAACAAGTCAAGCCATAGAGGAGAATAATGCAATTATTACCTGAGTCCCTTCTCTCTCTTTTACCATACACGCAGAAGAGCTTATGTATCTTTATACTAATAAGAAGAATAAAAAATGGCTAAAGACCTTACAACACAACCCCCACACCCTTTGGTTTTAGAGATTACAGTCGCGCACGTGCTAGGACAATACCTACCGGACCAGACAAACCACCAATTTGTGAGGCACTAAGCCCCGCTAAGCCCCATAACTTCATCTCCTTGCTGGCCAACAGGTGACTGTTTACCAGGTTTGGTGAGGCTCCAACGAAAACACATCAATTGCAAAGATTCCATGGTGACCATGCCCCTAGTATGATTAGGGAACTGAGACCTTGCCGGACTTGACAGTCTATGGCACCACTTTTTCTTGTCCACCACTCATCAAATGATAAATCATCAGGCTGAGGAGACAAGGATTGCAAGCCACTTTTTTTTCCTTGATCCGAAACAGAATTGTCAAGTCTTTCACCTGCTTGATCACAGAGCAAGTAGAGTGAGGTGCTAGAGACCATGTCGAGTGAGGCAATCAGCGGTTTAGCATTTGTTATGTGTGACAAGCCACATGAAAAAGTGGCATTTGCCTGATGCTCAGGATTTCAAAATTCGCTACCATGGACCAAATTCCACAGCACCCTGAAAGACACCAACATAAGTAGATTCTGCAAAATATACCCAGTTTCTTCTCTTATAGTCCAGCAAACAAATGTTCAGGGTGAATGGCAGACAACAAATATAGGAATGGTAGAAAAACAACTAAAATATCTTTAAGAAAATGTGTGATTGGGTGTTTCTATAAACCCTACACAATCCTTGCCTATATATTGTACACCCTTATACCTCCATAATCAATCTACGGAGTACTAATTTTCCCGAGCCATATCTTCTTTCAAAATGCAGCATTTTAAATCCAAGCAAGTACAACTTCTGTTCCTATAAATCTAGGTGCATAGCACAAACCATGTAACTAAAAAAACGACTTACAATTTAGAATGGAGGGAGTATAACCTATGATGGTTGTTGCCGTATCAGTTTGTTCTTTTATTTGTGTGTTGGTGATTGGATCCTTATCGACAAAAACCAGTAGGAATCTTCCAAATGCCTGAACAGTGTAATGAGTTTTCCTTTCCTTAACGACAAGCACCTAAATCTAAAAAAGCATGTAATACAACAACAAAGTGCATAAAGAGTTATAATCTTATTCAGAAAGTAATATTACTAAGTAAACAAGTACAACCTAGAAATTGTTATAACCTCTCTTTTGTCATTCATGATAAATCCTCAAACACCAATTTGATCCAATGCATGTAAGGCAAAGCGGTAGGGTGTATTGGAAGCAAGAAAGTTAGCATCACATAAGTAGGTAATTAATTTAGGTTGGTTGCATCTGATAGGATTTCTGAAGGTTAAGTTGTAAGCATTCTGTTTCCATAAGCTTGAAAGGCAGTTCGCATATATGTCTAACATGAGTTACAAAATCAAGAGATTTTAAAATGACGAATCAACAACAAACACATAACCATATAGGAAAAGAAATAAGATTGGCATTTTCAAACAAAAATAACTGAAACAATAATCAAAGAAGGGGCATTTTTCCTCACAAAAGTATAATCGTACGATTTGCCTTTATTGGTAAAGGAGCAAGATCAATATATTTATATATCCATATATTTAATTGATGTTTGAACACATTACCTCTTGATGACTCCAGTAAGACAATGAGGACTGGAGTGATGCAGCAAATGCATCTGATGTATTTGGTAAGAGAATTAGAGTTAACCACAACTCCACCATATTCATCTTTGAAGGCATCCAGCAAATTAATAACCCCAAGCAACGATGTCGTGAGAACAGCCACATGCATACCCTTCGGCAATAAACTTCCAAAGAAACATGGAGCTGTTCCAAATATTGAAGATTTCAAGCAAAGACGTCTAAATGCTGAAGTTGTCAAAAGTACAGTATTGTAAGGGAAAAGCATGGGAACCAGATAGAAATCAGTTTGTAAACTGCAGCATTGTATTGCATGAAAAAGGGTCATTACATACAACAATGAAGAAGTTGTTAGCTATGACGAACAATTAAGAAAACAATGATGTGCATGAAAGCCATCATAAACTGATGTTGCTTCTACTTTCTCCTATATAGCACGAGGTTCCCCTACTACTCTCAACACATCCCCAATCAGAAGATTTAGCATAGCATTGGTGCATTGTCACGTGCTACATGCCTGAAAAAGATCAAATGGTTTTGCATCTGAAGTCTTTGGGCAAACCAAAGAAAGGTAGCACCTCGAATATGCTAAGGAGTGCACACAGCTTTATCACTCAGTGAATTTGAAGTCCAAAACAATTGCCGCAAAGAAGCCTATGTCTCTTAAATAGAGCAGGGAAAATTGAATTAGTCACAGAATATTTGATAAGGCATCTACATTTTATAAGTGGGCTTTGCACTATTTTATATTTAAAAAAAGGAAAAATACACTGAATCCCATTTTGAACCAGCATATAGCCATGTCAAGAGGGAGCACCTAAAAAGACGCCATATTGGCCTCCTAAATGGAATTATCCCCAACTTTCTATACTAAAACTCCTATTGAATAGCAAACAATCAAGATACAATTCTAGAGTAATACACAACTATAAATGCATAAATTTGCATTCAAGAAAATATAAATGCATATATACAAAAATAGATAGGAGTATAATTTCTGGGGCTAAAAATTATTATTTTTAAGTCCAAGTATCTGTAAAAGTAAACATCATAAACAAGTTCTACAAATAAAAAAAACTGCAAAATGGATCAACCTAAACATTCTTCAATGACGGACCCAATTTTCAAACTAGAACAGTTTAGCTATGATTATCATATAACATGTAACACATGTAAAATACTGATCGATTTGACACTCAAAACAATCTTGTAAATATTCAATTTTAGTTGAAGTGTCAAACATCAATCTGAATTCAGAGCAATAAACTCGACCCAATTTTTTTGAGATAAAATTTATATCTATAAATTCACATTCGGGCCTTTCATACAAAACCTCAATATCTGTCTGTAGTTCTGTACTTCTTAATTTTTAACACATGGATCAAAATTTAAAATTTGATATATTTAAATTCTGCAAAACCAGGATACAAATCTATACCCAGAATGTCATTCAATGTCTTGGATTGAGAGAAGATGACATATTTGTACCAAGAGTAGGCTGGTATGAATATTTCTGGCAGCTTATGTCCATAAAGGATAGCCATTTTGACTATTACAACCACACCCTAGCTAAACATAAATTAGAGGATTTATGACCATGAATGGTAGTTAATCAACTTGGAACCGGTGGATGCAGAACATATACACATTCCATAGGCATGCAGATAACAAAGAAGTTTGGAGCTTCAGCAAGTCAGGCAATTCCTCAACTAGTGCTTCTATATACCCTTCTGGAAAATGAGATGCAAAATTGAAGCAATTTGAGGACATGGTTTGTGACCATACGCTGTTCAACTAGTAATAATATAGCTTTATGATTTGTCCAACTTGGTTATTGGAATAGCATATAAACCATCATTTATACTGACATGCATTCAATACTTACTTTTTCAAGTACAGTGTTGATATTTGAGAATGTTCTTCAATGCATAACATTGCGATAAGCACATGTTCTCACACAAATTTATTATCTATGTGATGCAAGCAGTTGCAACAATGTCACTTTATTCCAGTTTCACATTATAAAGAGTAGAGTATATTGTCGGTTCTTAATCTTGTCTCTGTATGTCTTGTAAATAATTAAGCAAGAGGATGAAATTTTGCAATTTCCAACTTACAGATAGTGAATGGGGATATAGATTTATACCCTTTCCAGGGGCGGAACCAGAAATAGACTAGGTCCAAAACTAATCCAGCGCTAATACAAGGACATGTCCTTTGAACAATTGATATTCTGATATGTTTTCAGTGGATTTTCATTGTTTTTTGGGGGCCATTGACAGGGGCTAGACCGCTAGAGCCAGGGAAGCCAGGTGCTCAGCTATCTAGCCGACAAAACCATGAATACAAACCATAATTACCTTTCTTTTCAACAAAAAACTGACCACTTCATTTAATTTGGTAGCCTTAATTCCAGATTATGTTATTATGATACAATGAAGCATTGAATTGATGCAAGAAAAATAACATATGTTTAGCTTCTAGAGAAATGACACAGAGAAGAACTATGATAGTCATTCTACCTCTTCAGCTAAGTAGTAAACATTATAAGAACAGGAATTGATTAAAAGAAAAGAAAAATATTCCACTTCACACGGTTCCATATGTCCATAATGGCTAACAAGTGAAACATTGAAACATATTCTAATGTTCTTGTGTTGCTCCTAAACATTGACAGCAACAAATAATAACCACAGAAAATCCATCCATATCTTATCCTGTTGGACTGGAAAATTCTTCTCACAACGTGTGATGATACAAGAATACAATGAATCAGGAGGTTCACAAATTGTTTTACAAACTAAAATTTCTTTCAAAGGAATATAATTTGATTACTCTGGATCGCTACCTCATTGATGACATAGACAGCGGCACCTCATAAAATTGATGGATGCCATGCTAGATAGTTGAACATAGTCTTAATTCATAGTTATTAAATCTATTAAAACTGCTGGCCAGATCCAGTTTTAATAACTATGAATTGTACTAACTCTGAGCTTTACAACATAGTCCTCACACACATCTTGAAAATAGTGTTCTAATAAGATGACAAAGTAGAGATGTTTTTACCTCTTAAGATGTCCATCCTTGTCCACAAATTATACAGAACCGAGATATCGGCAGCCATGCAATACTATTTATACTTATCATTCTGATGTGTCAAGACTACTAAATTGTTTTCACAGTAATTGAGCAATCATTTGTTGACATTATTGACATGCCACACACTTGCAAGTTTGCATACAGACTTTGTCCTCAGTTCCACTACACAGAACCAGGTAGGTTATCATACTGGACTTATAACCCAACCTGTATTGCGGCTTGGTTTTCGTATTCTTACTGTTCGTTGAGATCTACTTTCCAATCTCTCAAGTATTGAGTAAGTTATCGAGTCTGGAGTCAACCCATGTTGCTTCAGTGTTTCATAAAGTTTATGAGCTTCTGTTGTCTTCCCATGTCTCTCCAAACAGTCTAGTAAAATGTTATAGGTTACAATATTAGGAACACAGCCTTGAGTGATCATCTCATCAAACAAGCTGCATGCCATATTAACCTTATTGGATTTCCCAAAGCACTCAATTAATATGCTGTAAGTGAAGACATCAGGATCATATCCTTTCTCTTGCATATCTTTGAAAAGCATGTGGGCTTCATCGATATCTCCATTTTTTCCAAGGCAATTTATCATAGAATTGTAAGTGATGACATCAGGCTTGCAACTACTATCCTCCATTTCCTCAAAAAGTTCAGATGCCTTATCAACTAAGCCAACCCTACCAAAACTTGAAATCATAATATTGTACGTGAAAACATCAGGAACAACCCCATTGGCTTTCATCGTATCATAGAGACTGCTCATGAAAGACACCTGCTTGAGCTTCCCAAGAGCAGAAAAGACCATATTATACATTCCAACATCTGTAGTAATCCCCTTTTCAGGCATCATATGCAATAGATCAATAGCCTCTGCTGTCTTTTCTGCATTGCATAGTGCCTCAAGCATCGATACAAAAGCATCTCGGTCTCCCTTTTCATGGGAACTCCACATACGGCAGAATACGCTATGGGCCTCACTTGCATGCCCAGATTTGCAAAGTGCCTTGACCAAATAAGAATAAACTGACCTATCCAGATATCCACTACAGATATCTAGAATCTCATTCAGCCTATGGAGTTGTCCCCCTGTTGCTAAAATATCCAGCATAATGCTATATGTGAATTGGTTGGGCTGGCACTCACTCTCAATCATTTTAGAAAGCATAAAAATCGCCTTGTCAACCATCTTGTTCTTACCAAGAGCCTCAATAACAGTATTATACGCAATCAGGTTAAGAACACATCCTTTGGACACCATTTCCTCCAAAAAAGAGACAAATTTAGTGGTCTTCCCAGCCCTTCCAGACATTCTAATTAGTATAGTGTATGTATATGCATCTGCATCACAGTTGTTTTGTTTCATATCTTCAAAGACTTGGTAAGCTTGGTCAACCTGCTTGAAACAAATTTCTACTTGTTAATGGATTATATGCAGTTAGGTCAAATTTTTTCTTGGGAAGGAACAAGAACTCAGGGTTTATAGAAACAAATTTTTACTGCTGTAAAGAACGATGACTCATGGTACACCATCCCCTCTACATCCCTTACTATAAGACTATGTCAAAGCAAGTTAGCCCATGCCCCATCTATAAGCATAGTACTAAATAGCATTGGTAGCACCCACAATAGTGTCCGCTATAGCGGTAGCAGCCTTCTACAATTACAGCTACAAGGGCGTTTTAGTTCTACCACATACTCCTCTCTTTAGAATCTGAATACAGACCAAACAATTTTAGCAAGTGATTCTGTTTCTCCGAATCTGAAACGTTTCTCCTAGAATCTAAGGGCCACTTTGGTAGAGCTTCACTTCTTGATTCTTGAGCTTCACTTCTTTTCTCCAAAGGAGTGATTCTGCTGGGGAGCAAGGTCGGGAGTAAACAAGAATCAATTCTCTGTGGCAAATGAATTGGGGGGGGGGGGGGGGCAGCGGGAAGCGGTAGACAGTGGGTTGTTTTAGCTCCCAGCTCGTAGTGTAAATTAAGAAGTGATTCTCTTCAGCTCCCCGCCAGAATTCAGTTGCGTTTTATGTGTTTACAGGGCTCCGCGGAAGCTGAGAGTGAAGCTGGGGCTAGGAGCTATGCCAAAGGGGCCCTAAGATCCCTATCAAATGGGCCCTTGGCGTCCACGATCCACAATCTATTTCGCAAACACTAGTCCACTACAAAGCCGATATCCGATTTATTAGCTTGCCTAAAAGTTTATGGGAAGGCATATAAGGCAGCAACATATACTAAGCGAAGGATCGAACAAATTGACTGAAATCATGATCCCATTCTGGTTCTTCCACAGCATGGACCTGTTAGTGAAATATTTCTTATGTCCTGGCGATTTACCAATGGCCACAGGAAGTTCTATTCAATTAGAGTATGTCTGCTTCCTCATGTCCCAATCCTAACCGCAGGCATCTTTGTTTTTTATCAAAACAACATCCTCCCTCCTCTTCCTGACTTTACACCCTTTCCCTTTTCCTAGTCATCCATCCTCTTTATTCCCAATATGCCACTACGTAAGGCCACCTTCACCAGTCCAGGGAGGGCTAATTCAGGTACATGAGCAGTGTGACACAAGGACTGCAGTGCCGGATTATAGTAGAGCAGGCAAAGGATACAGAACAGGATCAATATAGCAGCAATGTCATGAAATAGGGTGTGGCAGAGTTCCACGGGTATACACATTCCCCCACACCAGTAACTCAACATATCAGGGACATCTATATGTAGCAACACACTAACAAGAACAATTTGTGGAAAATAATTGCAGTAGAAACAAGCTTTTCTACAAGTTTGAATTCTTCCATACATGCGAGTGCCCATGTAGAACATTAAATGGCATCTCCCTCTTCCAGCACAAGAATGGCTAGAATTCACAATCAGATAACACATTAATTTATTCATAGAAGAACATCAACTACAGTAGAAGCTCATCTTTACATACTACGCAAGTACCATCTAAGTTGCACAAATTTTGTCCTCAGCAAATATTTGAGTGAGGTATCTCTCATACTCCTGATTCCTAATATGCTCTGGTCAAGTCATCATACAAGCAAATTTTTAACACAACCATTCCTACTTCCTAAAGTTAGAACAGCATGACAAAAAACATCACTAAATATATGTGATTCGTAATCATTACCATACCATTCCAGCCTTGGCAAGTGCATCAAGCAGCATGTTATACGCAAATATGTCCAGCTTGTAGCCCTTCCTCCGCATCTTCTCATACATCTCGAACCCCTTCCACACCTCTCGACTCCTCAGATGGGCCTGCACAAGGCACTTGTAGGTGTACCCGTTCAGCCTCAGCCCCCACTTCTTCGCCAGCTCCAGACATCTCCCCACCTCCACGCCCATCCCTACCAGCAAATTCACGGTAGAGATGTTGCCGGGCACGCCGTCACGCTCCATCTCCGCGACGAGCCGCATGGCCTCGGCGGGATCGGCACGGTAGCGGAAGAGGAGGACCAGGATGCGGTTGTAGGAGAAGGCATCGTGCCGGAAGCCGGGGAGGGAGGTGGCGGCGAAGCGGAAGAAGCCGAGCGCGAGGGAGGTGTCGGGGGCGAGCGCCTTCATGACCTCGGAAGCCTCGGCGGCGGTGAGAGTGAGGCGGAGGGAGAGGAGGTAGTCATCGAGGTCGAGCAGCGGGGTGGGGGACTCCGGGCAGCGGAGGATTCTGGCGACGGCGCAGATGAGGTGGCGGCGCGGTAGCGGGTAGCCGCGCGGGTCAAGCGGGGTTGGGGGAGACGTCGGCGAGACGGTGACGGTGAGGGAGGGGCCCGAAGGGGACGGCGTCGCCGCGGCGATGCGGCCGGCGTAGGTCGTAGCCAGGCGGCGGGGCATTTTGGCCGGCGTGGATTTGCGTTTGGCGGCGCCTGAATTGAACCCTTTCACAGCTTCTACAGAGTCACTGACAGGTGGGGCTAAGTGGATTTGGCCGAGGTCTGGGACAGCATGTCAGTGAGTCTTCTCAAGTTTGCCCGTCTTTGTGGAGCTGGATTTAATGGTTAAACCCTATCTCCCATTTTTCCTCGCTGCTTCTCCCAGGTGGCCAGGGCCTCGTCGAGCCAGCCACCCTCAGGCCAAAATTTCTAGAACCTTCTAGACGCCTCGCGCGCACCACGCCAATCTGCTGCTGCTCTCGATGGTGCGCCTCCATCAGCTCCTCTCGCGCGCGCTCGCATCTCACCGAATCCTCCCTTCTACCACCTCCAGCGTCCGCTTCACCCCGAGGCTGCTCCTCCCTTTCCGGTCGCCGCCGCCTGCTCCTACCCCCCACGGTCGTACCCTGCTTCCCATCACCGTAGCCGCGTCGCGGCAATACGCCTCGGCGACCTTCGGGAGGCGAAGGCGCTCGTCGCGGCCGCCGATGTTGCTGGGGCGGAAGAGAGCGAGGAGGCCGACGCGGAAGGGCCCTGTCGAGCTCAGCGTGCAAATTGGCATAGAGGAGGCCCTCCCTGACGACCCTGAAATCCTGGTAATAGCTTTCGGGCCCTAGTTTCGCAGTTTTGAACTGATGGGGCAGGTTTTTCTCAAAATAAATTGAGCATGCATTTGAAGCCACTTTGTGTGTAATGTTAAATTGGCATTATATATGTAGGGAACGTATGCTATGGAAATCAGCCTCCTGTGCAAACTATGGAAACTCTAATCAAGGCCACACAAATCTAATCCGATGGCTACAGGTGGGGGTGGTTATTTTAGCACTTAAACCCTCTCACTCGTCCCATCCTAAAGGTGGGTTATTTTAGCACTTAAACCTCCCCACCTGTAACCATCGGATTAGATTTGTGTGGCCTTAATTAGAGTTTCCATAGTTTACACAGGAGGCTGGTTTCCATAGCATATGTTCCCATATATGTATGCATCTCACTGCAAATTGCTATGCAGAGCATTGCAGAAACTCTTCGGACAGATGTTGGGAAGGCAGTGAAGCTGGCCCTCAACGTCCTTGAAGGCTCAGATTACATGACCAGAGATCCTTCTATATGCAATATGGACAAGTATGCTAGCATTGAGGTCTCTCTGCTTCTTTGTGACGACGATTTCATCAGGAAGCTCAACAAGGAATGGAGGGATGAGGATCATGCTACTGATGTTCTGTCAATGTCTCAGCATATCCCAGAGCTTGATATTCCCATTGTATGGCATCCTACCAAATGAGTCTATTTATTTTGGATGCTTCTTTTGACCCCTTTTGTTATATGTTTTGTTTTGCTTCGACAGCTGCAGTTGGGTGATATAGTAATTTCTGTCGAAACAGCTCGACGGCAAGCAGAAGAAAGGGGCCACACACTTCTTGATGAGATAAGAATTCTCATGGTTGGTTTGTTTCCCTCTCTTTATATCCTAATGATAATGATGTTTAACTGCAACTTCTCCAGTTGCGTCAATGGAAAAATAGCCGTGTAGTTGTTAGATTTATCAATATAGTCATGTTCAGCTTCGCTGCACTTTGTGCCTCCATAATAAGCAAATGTGATGTTCAGTTCACACTGCACTTTGAACCATCACATTAGGAAAATGCAACAGTAAGAAAATTTGTATCAAAGTCATAAAAATCTTAGGGCACTATTTTAATGGAGCAGTATCTGAAATTTAAAAGCTGCCTGCAAAAATAGACACTAAAGGTCATGGCGAGTTGCACAATGCACTAGTGCTCGACTGCTTATTTTCATCGGTCATTGTGTATCAACACCTGAATGCCTCTATGCATAATACTATGCTATTACTGCTGTAATTTGTATATCATGCATATGCCAGCCAAAGAGCTTGCACACTATTTTTTTTTTTCCAACTGATTTAAATTTCAATAGGTGCATGGGCTATTGCATTTGTTGGGCTTTGACCATGAAGTCAGCAAGGTGGCTGAAGAAGAGATGGAGAAGGAAGAACAACATATACTGAATACTCTTGAATGGAGAGGAAAGGGATTAATTAAGAGTGCCTATGATATTGCTACTGGTATGGAACATTTACGAAATTCTGTTGGTAAGTTTCCTCTGCATGTTTTAACAATATAGAAAAGAAAATGAATGCCAATTTATTTCTTGTCACTTACCTATGGATTCACTCGCAGAGGCTGTTTGCAATATAGAGAAAGCAATCCTACAAGAGAAACATCAATCCAAACTAAGCCATATCATTTGTGATATAGACGGTGAGTCGATTGAGCACCTAGAAATATTTTACTTCTGTTGGATCTTGCCCAGTTCTAGTGTATAATTTCTTCCGAAAAAATTGGTAAGGTACTATTGTGGATTATGAAGGAGGCCTGCATGAAAAGTCATTAGGATCTTTGAGAGAAGCAATTGCAACAGGAGCAAATATTATCATGGTTACTGGAAAGGTGGGGTTCTATGCAGTCATGGTATTTGTTCATGCAATGCTAATGGCACTGATCTGAAGTGGTGGCTAGTTTTAGAATTATTTTTAAACTTACCATTTACCAATCATATGCCAGCTTTACCAATCATATGCCAGCCTTCCCAAAACAGGCAATATGTGGAACACTTGGGAAAATTCTCATGAAAGCTGATAGTTAAGATGATGTTTAATTCTTTAAGTGATTTGTATTATGTCAAATTGTCAATTGCTTCCTAATTCTCTTTGATTGTATATAGGCTGGTTACTTACTCCCTCCGTTCCAAGTTATTAGACATCTTAGCTTTTCTAGATATTTTGGTTTTGCTATGCACACTATCAATGTTTTAAAGGCGGTAAGGCGAGGCGAGGCGAGGCGAGCGACCCCCTTCCAGACGCCTAGGCAGATAAGGCGCTCGCCTAGGCGACGCCATATATAAACATATTAATATATATAATGCCAATGAAAAATCAGATGTCAACCCAACCTTAATATAGCAAATTATAAGCATAAATACATTAATATGTAGTGCTATTAGAGTTTTAGGTTACCACATAAATAGCAAATAGCAAATAGACAAAGCAGGAGACAGCTGCATGCAGCTTCAGCCTTTGTAAGAGCAAACAAAGCAGGGGACAGCCGCACATGCCACATGCTTGGCCTTTTTAAGAGAGAAACAGAGAGGAGAGGAGGCGAGGGACACCTGAAGGCTGAGCAGAGTTTGGCACCGGGGAAGTGGGGGCTTGTCGCTTGGCAGGGTTGGGCACGGCTGAAGCCATCCTGGGTCCGCAGAAGAAGCAGGGCGTCTCGGTCCTGGTCTGTGCGGACGGACGCACGGGCCCGCAAGAGGAAGAGGAAGATGCAAGCGGACGCGTGCTGGAGGACGCCCGGCTCCGAGCGGACGCGCGCGACGCGTGGCTCCGAGCGGACGCGAGCGGGAAGACGAGCGGGACCTGGCCGGGAGTGGGGAAGAAACACCAGCAGGGTCTGCCTCTCCCTCTCTCTTCCCAATCCCCTCCCTCTCTCGGCTCTCGCAATCCCTCTCTATTCCCGCGCGATTTCCTCTGTATGCACGCGCTGGAAACAACAGAAGCCGGGAGAAGTCCCGCGCAGGAGCGATTTCCCGCCTTGGTCCCTTCTCTTTCCCGCGTGCGGCTGCTCACGACTATGGCGACCGCCTCAGGCTTGTTGGCGTCGCCCCAGACGCCTACCTCAAAAGGCGGACGCCTTAGACGCTGAGGCGGACGCCATACGGTACCTGGCTAGGCGATCCCCGACGCCCAGCCATTTCCGTCACCTGGACGCGTAGTCGTCGCCTAGGCGACGACTAGGCAACGCCTTTAAAACACTGCACACTATGTCTAGATACTTAGTGAAAGTAATTGTATCTAGAAAAGCCAAAACATCCTATAATTTAGAACGGAGGGAGTATGTTTTATTGATTGAGAAAATCTATGCAATAAGTGCTTTCGGGAACTTCTACTTTATATTAGGTAACTATGTATGCCTGTCAAAGAAAAATTCTGATATACAATAATTACTTATTTTTTTTACTGAACTCCAATAATAAGTAATATAATATCATGTGATTAATGAAGAATTAAAGCATGCCAAGTTGCCAACAACATCCAAGACTTGATATTGCTTTTTTTATTATGTGTTCTTGATATTTTGTTCTTTGTCTAGAGTCGGGCTTCCACCATTAGAACCTTCAAGCTTCTTGATTTCCATGAAAAAGGTGATTTTATTTCAGTGACTTCACCTGGTGTATTTTTGCAGGTACATTGTATCCAATTTAATTTGAATAAGAATTCTGGATTTGTAGAGATTATCAAAGCTGTGTACTTGTGTGCCATCTTATGTTACCCTGTTTTTTCTTGTGATGTCCTGAAGACGTAACTCGTAACTTGGACGAATGCATTTGACCAAAGCATATTTTATTTCACACAATTTCAGAAGTCCTATATGTGTATATGTGCTTCACTGCCTTAGCATAACCAAATTTAGTTTCTTGTCATTACCTTTGACTAAACACTGTTTGCTTAATATTCATTTTCTCCTAGAAAATATATGTTTTATCAAAAGACTTGTAAAGTTACATAGGATGGAACGAAATGTTGTTTTGCTGTGCTAATATGGCATGGTTAAATACTTAGTTTTTTAAATATTCAAGGCACAGGTTGAGCTTCTTTAACAGCTGCCCTGTCCATGTAAGTTGCTTCTGCAACTATGTAATATGTATTCCTATGTAAGGGTTATGTGGAAGGAAGCGGTACCAACTTTTGACCTGCGACCATCATTTTCGTTTGTTTATCTGAACATCTACTGTTATTGTTGAATCTACCCTTTTCTCAAGTGAGATTTGGCACCCAAATAGTTATATTTCTGCTACATTTGGTTCAGGGTTCACTTGTCTATGGAAGGGATGGCAAAGAAGTTTATAGAGCACAACTGGATTTAGATGTCTGCGAGGAGGTAGTCACTTACGAATTATGATGATACCATCAAATTATTTTTAGTAAAATCTATACTTATTCTGGAATTTATCATATACTTTTTTGTCAGATGTGTTTTTTTTTCTGTTGAAGTTTTAATTCAGTAAACCCACTGTTCCTTTATTTGGGAGATGTTGGCCATTTTTTTAATTTATTGGGGGTGTTATTTGTATTTGGTTTTGGATGATATAGGCATGGAATGCACTCCCCTAGAGGCTAGAGCATGAGCTCCTTCTCCTACCAATGTTGCTTTCGCCTCTGTTAACATCTATGCATCTCTTTTTATTCGTTAATAAAACTCTCTAGGCATGGAAAAATCATCAATTTTGTTCATTTTGCAGGCATTGCTGTACTCGTTGAAGCATAAAATTCCTCTTGTTGCGTATTGTGAAGAACATTGTCTAACCTTGTTTGAGCACCCATTTGTTGACTTGTTGCGCACTGTACACAATGAAAACAAGGTATGATATGTAGATATTTGCTGTACAGACTTATGTTCTAACTAAGATAGGTTCAGGCAGTTGAGGCAATTTTGTTCATATCAGGTAAAAGTGGTGCATTCAATTCAGGACCTTTTGGAATGTTCATCTATTCAGGTTTGTCTTGTTATACTCTTACTTTAATCTTGGAAATCATATAATGATTTATTTAAGGCTGGTGGGTTTTTTGTTATTATTCTGGACAATGTTGTTAGTATGCCGTTCATATTAGTTGAACTTTTTTTTATGTTGTCACAGAAGTATGGTAATCAAAAGAAAAACTTTGAAGCAGTAAATCTATAGCATTTGATCAGATAATAAGCTCATAGCATCCTCACTCTTCAGAATGGTCCAAACTGTAGGTCTATTCATATAGATCATCCAATGCGCTAGCAGGCAGCAGGAACAGTAAGACTACTGCGTACCAACACAAACCTTGAAGCAGCATTATTAGTAGTTTAGTAGGATATGCCTCTCAACCTGTTCTTAGGTTGTAAGTTCAAATTATCTTCCTCGATATCAGCTTGTAAGGATGCTTATCATTTCTTTACAGAAAAAAACTTTGAGCAACCTAGGAGGAACTGGGTCACTTATATTAGTTAAGAAGAAATAGGCACCTGAATTTGCCTTGATTATGCTTGAACTTGGGTGGTCTGGGTGAAAGAAGAAATGCAGCATGATTAATAAAATGTCAAGGTAGCTCGTAAAATGTCTTTAGCAAATCTTTTTGACAGAGTTGTCGGAATAACTAGTACTGTTGAACAGCACTCCGTATATCTTCAACAGATCAGATAGATAGATATTAGATCAATTTAAATTCTATTGGATTTACACTATTTACTTGTACATGCAGAAATTGCTTCTTTTTGATAGTACCAAAGAGGAATCATCTATCCTAAGGCAGCATTGTTCAGAAATGACCAAAGGGAAAGCACATGTTATCAAAATGCATCCAAATTCAATTGATATTGTTCCCCTCAATGCTTCAAAAAGTGGCGGTTTAAGAATTTTACTTGATCATCTTGGAATAACAAAAGATGTAAGAATCCATTCCCATTGAAGAACTATATTTAGTGTTCATTTTTGTGCCTTATCTCAATCTGTCATTTGCTCTGTTAAAAAATGGAACTGCTGTCATTCAGTTTTCTTGTGAATGTCATTTGCTCCCCTGCAGTGCAATCTTGATGCTGTTGGACTGTACCAAATGGCTGAGCAATAAATGATTCAACTGACATTATTGGATCATTGTTAAGGGAAGAAAAACATGCGATGGTATAGCGTAATTCATGTGCCAAAGGAACAAAATTATCACTTTGGACATGTTTGCTCTGAAGGTTGTATGTTTAGTTGGCAATTCGTGCATTGTTTATAATTGGAAAGGAAGGGGTGGTAAATGAAATTTGGATATTTCCTTCAGGTAATGCGTACTTAAAATTCAAAGTATGTAACTTTATTGGAAAATTTGCCTTTAAGTTTAGATACCATAAATTTCTTGCTCGTCTTGTGAACAGATCATTTTGTTGAGATACATGGAAAGAGAATTGAATGGGCAACATCATTGTGTGTGGCCTTTGCTTCTGTCCAAAGTCATTTGTAACACCATTTTAAATATGGTTTCGTTTTGTGTAGCATTGATAAATGTTGCTAAGTCAATGTGTTAATGGTTCCTCCACGATGTTGATATTTGTTTATATGAAAAGAATGCTGATGTATAATTGATGAGTAGGAATTCACTGGTGGCACTGTGATGAAGATAACTGCATTTTCTGCCGTGTTGAGCTTTGTTTATTATGACTCACCCTTCCTCATTACATCCATTTGATTGATCAACCTTCATATGGATCATGAAATAAAACTCATAAGAAAACAGGTTCATTGAAGAAGCAAAAATTGCTCAGATTTTTCATGTATAAAGCACACACATGAAGCACAGCTGGTCAATGGGAAGTGGAGACTTGTCACCCTAGTTTTCCTTTGTTATAGATCAATATGTGTCTGCACCTCTCTTGGCTTGGTGTACATATGATTTAGTGTTGATGTTCAAATGGTTGGTGTTGCTAGTTCTTGGCATGACTCTATGAAATAAACCATTTGAGGGCCTCTTTGCTATCACCTTGTTGCATGGCCTTGATACAACGATTGACCGTTGGTTCATGTCTAATCCTACTGAATAGCTTTTGCTTGCTCTCATCCTCTTACTGTATGAAATTTTCTTCGCAAGGTCTTGAGCAGTTGTAGCATCAGATATAGACGTGAATGATTGGGCCTTCCCTTGGTAGTAATTGGACAGCCCTTTCCTGTGGAAATTGTGTTAATTGAAAATCAATTGGAATGCTTTGCATCTGAAGTGAAGTGAATTTTATGATAGTAATGCTACCTATTCGTCTTTTATAATCATGACTTTGTGTATATCCACTCATTGTTTTCCTTTCCGCAAATATACATATGAAGTTGAACTCTGTTGCATACTTATCATAGATCTTGTGCAAAGGGGAACCTCTGCAGCATCAACTTTCATTGAACTGAAAGTGAATTTAACAGATCATTCCATTGTATGTTAGGGACAGAAGCTTGCTGGTATATAACACAAGATAATAGTGCAAAGAAATTGCAAATTTTATTCAAGCATATGTAATTTTGAGGCTATATCTATTTGTAGCTTTATCATGAATGTAAAAGTTACAAAACTACTTTGTGAAGCCTGGTAACAATTGTGATTTATTTGTAGAAATTGTACAACTTCCGTTAGTTTCTTAAGGGAACTGGATTATAAACATGCACCTGATTGGAAGCTCATCTAGCAGTGAGGATAACTCATACAGGGGACCCTCTGCATCCAGATGCAGCATGCTCGAAGATGCTGAGGATGGCTGAGAGGGATGGCCAGATGGGGAAGAAGTTGCATCATCAGACACATTCGAAGCTGATGAGCACAAGGACCCACTGGAAGTGCCCGAGAAGGAAGCCGACTCAGACTGATCATCACCTGGTTTATTGCAAATCTCCTTGTGACACAACGGTACTCCAGGAGATGCTAAGTTGTAAGGCTCTGCCATTTCATATCAAGCTCTGCTCAATGTTTGGACATTAAAGGGTCGCAGCTTATGTGGATATATATAGGAGAAAAGGGAAGGGCTATTCAAGTGGTTAAGATACGCGTCTTGTTTAGTTAGATAAATTTTGTCAACTCAGGGTCGAGAGTGCAGTGATCGTTGCCCTTACTCCATGTGATTTTGATAGATTAGGATACTGGCATTTCTTCATTTATTGTACTATCTTATTACTTATGAGTTCTGTCTCTTCGTTGTTGACAGGAAGGAAGAAATTGGCACCAGTCATTTATTTGGATAAATTCATGATATCCTGATGTGGGAGCATGTGGAAACGACACCCTCTGGCTGAGAGCCTGAGACAGACAAGCATCTTATCTCATCTCAGGCCAAGAAAAAGAGGGTTATCCCAGCGGATTAGGAAGGATAAGGTAGACTATGGCAGCAAGGGAGTGCTTTCTGTTAGCTTGGGAATCATGCCTATGGTGTTAATAATAATGGTAAATAAGAGTGAGATTAGTTTGTTTATTGTGGTCTGGTAGACTTGTACAGCCAATCGGCTGGATCTCAGTCTGGTCGTGGTCAACAATGGAGAAGCTCCCTTATCGTGGGGCAAACATGTCTGTTCTCACTTCTCAGGAATACTCGTTGGTTGGTGCTGTTTGCTGCAGGATATTTTACTGTATGCACAAGAGAAAAATCTTTGCTTCTCATAAAGGGTTTATGAATCACTCCTATTTTATTGCTGGACTAAGTTATTTCCTTGGGGCATTTTTTGGAACTCATTGGTTAATATACGAAACATGTCACAATTTTCACACAAATATTGCTGAAGACATCCTAATGCATTCAGAACGCAGCAGCTGGTTCCTACGGAAACAGTTCTCAGTTACGTGCATTACGCGGAAAGTATGATGCATCTGTCTGTGTGCATATTGCTTTAGGAGCCCAGGAGTGAACACTTACGTGCAAAGAGTGGTTCTCACGTTACGGTTAAACCACGTATATATAATTTCTAAATTTATAACTGCATATGATTTGTCAATCATATAAAGCAATAGAAAAGGAGAAACTCTGCATTTTTTTCCTTGGGAGGTTAGGTAGCTGAAGACTTCTCTGCAGAGACACTAATTACAGGATTTTTTTTTTAAAAAAAAAAAGACACTAACCGCAGGAATGCATCTACAAGACTACGTGAATGTCTGAAGGGACCAAGGAGGAGATGCCCTCACTGCACATGCAACATTACGTGCAAGTTTGCAACGACGGAGCCGGACGGACATGGATGACTGGGGGCCTGGCACACCTCCCTCAACTCTAAATCCACGAAATTCAAATCTAGATGCAAAATTTTTACCCAAACACCTCTACCTCCACCAGATCCACTAGTGGATCTGCTCCACCAAATAGGTGGATCTGACCCTAGATTCACCAATTTGGTGGATCTCCTCAAGGGGTGCTCCACCAGATCCATCCTCGGATGGAGTTAGGAAAAATTACCTACCTTGACACCGATTACACAAAATAACGTTTCGTTTCTTTCTTTCCCCTTCTTCCTCCGCGAGATCCTGCGCCACCACAAGCTCGACCTCTGCGCCGCCACACCTGCCGCGCCACCCACGAGCTCGGCCACGCGTGCCATGGCTGGCCGCCGCGCTGCCCACGAGCTCAGCCGCGCCCGCCATGGTTGGGCCCTTGAAAGCTCTATGTTTGGTTTTGGCTACTTGATGACACCTAATATCTAACCATATGTTTAACCTTCATGATTACAAGTATGGTTAGAAGATCAAGTGTGGAGTTATGACGGCGTCTAAGTCTTTGGTGTAAGCCCATCAACTTGAATATCAAATGCTTCAACACTTGGTGAATTGGATGGAGCTCAAGGCAAAGGTGAAAACTCAATAGGGCACTTTCCATTTTGGTGATCAAGACACTATAGAGAGTGTTATCATATTTAGGATAGATAGCCGTACTATAAAGAGGCGAGTTATTTCATAGTTAACACGGTTATCAAGTGCCATTAGATGTTTAGATCATGCATTGCATTTAGATCTAGTGGCTAACTCAAAACCTTTGCGAAACTCTTTGAAAAAGACCGACACTCTTCAAGAAATGTTTCATAATTAACAAGTGTTAGCCAATATAAGTAAAGGACTTGACACGGGCTCGAAAAACACCTAATTCAGAGCGTCGGACGCCCTGATAGCCGAGCGTCGGACCAATCTCCAGGGTCCGACAGCTGACTGCCCTTTTACACGCGAGTGAGCGTCGGACGGTGTTTTTTCAGAGCGTCGGACCTTTGCCCCAGCGTCTGACGGAGCGAAACAGCAGCAGTTCGACACGTGGCAATCGTTGGAGCGTCGGACGTCAAAGTTTGGTCCAACGGCTACCGTCGGACAATCGTCCGACGAGTTTTCGCTCTCGGGGAGCTCTCTGAAAACGTCGGACTGTGCAGCGCTTTAGTCCGACGGATTGAGTCCGACGATCACCGGACGATTGCCCTCAGTCCGACGGTCTGCAGTTGAAGGCGCCAACGTTCGAATTCAAACGGTCTGGTACACGTGGCAGTGCACGATTCGTTGGTGAGGAAGCGTCGGACTGTAAGCGTTAGTCCGACGCCCCCGAGCGAGCGTCCGACGCCTCGTAGAGAGAGGGTAACGGCTAGAATTGTTTGTGGAAGTCTATAAAAAGCTCATGGCCGGTTCTTGCTCACTCTCTTGGCTGTCTAACTTGTTGATACACCTCTTGAGCATTCTCCTAATACTCTCACTCACTTACTTAGATTGCATAAATCTCATCCATTGTGAGCTAGAGTGTGATCCAAGTGCATTGTTTTGATCTTTGCATCCATTGGTACTTGTTGATCGTGTTTGCTGTGAAGTTCTCTCATTTCTCTTGATGATTGTCATCACCTAGACGGCTTGGAGCAACGGAGGAGCTTGGCGGAGTTGGTAATTGTCTCTGGCCACTCCCGGTGATCTCGTGAGGGGTTTGGTGCCTTCCCCGGTGGAGTGCCAAAGATAACCTTAGTGGATTGCTCGTGTCATTGAGTTACCTTGCTCGTGGTAGGTTCTAATGGCGCTCATTGGTTAAACTTGACATTGGTTGTCAATTAGCCACCGAACCACCGAGTAGTGGTCGACACAACGGGGACTAGCGTGCCGGCAAGCACGTGAACCTCGGGATAAATTGGTGTTCATCTTTGTGTTGTTCTTGGACCATCACCTTCGAGTGTATTGGTATTATTTCGATGATTGGCCAACTACTCTACTCGGCGGTATAACCTCTCTACACTCTCTCCCTTACTTTGAGCACCTTACTTGTGTAGTCTTGTTGTTTATAGTTTGCTTGTCCACTTAGGAGTAGAGTAATTCAACCTAGGCTAGCTTGAGTGTGATCTTAGTGACTTAAGTAGAACGGTTAGGAAGGCTTGCACTTTGAGTAGGTTAGCGCTTAATTCGCATCGCCATTTGTTATTCTAACCACTTGATCAAGTGTTGTTTGTAGAATTTTAAAATAGGTTATTCACCCCCTCTAGCCACTTTGGACCTATCACCACTGCGCCGCCCGCGAGCTCGGCCCCCATGGATGGCCGCGCGCTCCTCGCCTCGGCGTCGCTGCTCGCCCCGAGCCCGCCCGGCGAGGCCGTGGCCGCGAGGCCGCCATGGCCGCGTGCCCTCCCACCGTGGCCGCACACCAGGCCAGTGAGGTCGCCGTGGCCGCGAGCCTGGCCAGCGAGGCCGCCGTGGAAGTGAGCTCGCCCGGCGAGGCTGTGGACGCGCGCCGCGAGCCTCCCCTGCTCTGATTCGCAGGTGGAAGAAGGGGAATGGAGAGCTGACATGCGGGACCCGTATGTAAGTGAAATAGAAATAGATCTGGAGCTGTCCCAAACACCTCTGCCTCAACCAGCTCCACTAGTGGATCTGCTCCTCGATGGATCTAGGTGAATCCTAGATCCAAATTCACTTTTCGGGTTAGTGGAGCTGTCCCAAACAGGCCCTCCGTAGTTACCCACACCAGGTAGGAAGAGAATGGTTGGTACTTGGTCGCCTTGTCCCACTGCAGCTTGCTAGTGCTATTGCGTAGAATTCAGAATCTTGGCACTGCATTTCTACGCATTTTTGAATGGTTTTCAGTGTGCTCAATGGACCTGTAAAATCTACCATGGCTGCTCGACCATTGTTCTCTCATCCTTTTCAGAGAAATTCCCCTCAGCGAAAAGAAACTTGAGTAATTCGTTCTCTACAGTAATGTGAGGGTTACTATCTCTAGGGGAAAAAATATGATGAGTTTTTTGTTTTGTTTTCTATGTGTAACTTTCTATTATTTCTTACTATTACAATACATGTGCTCATAGTATACAAGATTATGAGGGTAACCCCAAAGACAAGACTACACATATATGATTCCTTTTTCAAACCCGACGTTTGATCGTATCTTTTTTTTTGAATTACACAGACGCTCACAACGCACACAACACTCACTTCTGTAAACACACGCACGTAAACCCTATCCTATGAGTATATCCAAAAGACTGCGCCGGCAGATCTCGAGATTCACCACAGGCGCCTCGCTGTCGATATAAACGTCGTCCACCACTGAAAGCACAACACTGTTAAATTCGGAAATAAATTTAAGAAAGGTGCGACAACCAAGATTTGAACTTTAGTGGATAGCGTTCCACAAGTCGTACCATTGGACCACTTACAAACTTAAAAAAAAAACCCTTATATTCACGACGTTTGACCGTATCTTTAACAAGCCTATCGATTTAATAACTATAGACATTTAACAAGCCTACCATTGATGGTCAAAGTATCAACGTTTGACTATATTTGTTCACAGCGTCAAGTGTTTAAGCTAAAATCAGTGTTTGTTTTCAGCTTAAAAACAGGGTGTTTATGCCTAGTAGGTTCTAAATCCATGTGATGGACCTTCCCGTGGGAAACATCGGCCCGAAAGCGCGCACCTGGCTCGTTACCGGAGGCCTTTCTCTGTGTGCCATTAAAAAAGTTCGTGCTTCCTGTGTGCCACTGAAAAGTTTAAACTTCCTCCTATGCCATCGCCCTTTTCGATTTTACCCTACACGCCACTCCGTCGGGTTTTAGAGCTAACGGTGTTAAATGCCGATAAGAAAAGTCTGAAATGCCCTAGGTTTTCAATGTGAAGAAAAAGTTCTTTGTTCCCTTATGCCACTAACCACGTCCATGCGTGTGCACACATCGCGTTTATTCGTCAGATGCAGCATATGCACACGTTGCACGTTCGGACTATTTGGTCAGTGGCAAAGGTTAGTTAATTTTTATTGCTCGGCTCGGCTGGGCACTCTGCTGACAAATAATCTACAAACCGGTAGGAGTACATGACAAGAGTGGTGCGAGGTTTTGGCTGAAAATGCAAGCACCAGAGATCGAGCTCGGATTCGGTGATTAAACTTATCGCTGCGCAAACGCGTGTCAGGCACGGCGAGACTCCTGCCGTCGTCGCCCGTGCATGACATGTCTTTGTGTACGTGTATCGCAGATTATTGCTTGCACGTAGTGACCGAGTTAGGATTTTTGCCTAGGATATGCTGATCTAAAATTTTCATAAGAGAAATGATAAAAATGATTTAGCAATCCCGTAAAGTTTTCATTAAAAATACCATACAATTCAGTACACAATTACTAAATGGCATAATAGGTCTTCAGTTACAGTACAAATAGTCTCCATCTTTTTAGTTCACAATCCTACAACCAAATCACACATAATGCATATATAATCGATCAACACATTCCTAATTTTTATAGCATATATCTATAAGACACACCAATTGAACTAAATCAAGGAACAAAGAAAACAATAACTAACTAACAAATCAGATTAGAGTAAAGAACAATTTATCTCAGTCCTGCATGTCTCTATATTCCAGGTTCCAGAACCACTCGTTGAGGTGCGATTGCAGCAGCCTAGAGTATGCCACACCCACACCACACCCGTGCCACCCGCTATGCACGAGTCACAAAAAATCCTCAGGGCAATATATAGCTTCTCCATCGACGGAGTATGTATATATGAAGCGCTAGTGCGCTACCATTTGACCTTGGCACTACCATTTGACCCTCCAGCTCTCTGGCAGGGAGAAGCAGTGCATCGCCATCGCCTAGAGCTGCCCGCGCGCCGTCTGCGCTCGATCTGCAGGCCCAGAGCGCCCTGCCGCGGCCGTCCAGCGTGCTGCCGTCGGAGACGACGAGGCTGTCCATGTTCTCGAACGTCATCCACCGCCCTGACGAGCCGTGCGCGCCGTAGTGCACGGAGGCCACGACCGTACCGGCGACAGCGAACGTCACGGCGCGGCTGTGGCAAGGGCCGGTGAACGTGGCGCTCCGCCCCAGCTACCTGCGGGCGCGTACACGGTGGTGCGTCGTCGGGGCAGGAACAGGAGGGCGGCGAGCAGGTGCACGAGCAAGCTCAGGACCGGCTTGGCCATGGCCATGGCCATGTACGCGACGAGTCCAGCGTCCATGTCCGTGAGCGGGCGAGAAAACCGGAAAAGCGCATGCGCGCCCCTGTCGTCGTGTCGTACGATCGTCACCACCCTCCCAGCGCAGGCACCCAGGCATGGCATCGACGGACGGCACCCCACCCCTATGCATGCAGATACGAAGACACCGTGCTCGGCACCCCACCCCACCGGCCCACCCCCATGCATGCATGCAGATACGACAATGTGATGGCGTTCCACGTGACGCGGCGGTATCTAGAGAGAAAGGGTATTTTGGACTTTTTTACATGCAGGACCCACATGTCAGGGCTGGATAACGGATGAAACCAGATGGCAGATAGACGGAATGGTCTGTGGGGTAAAACCGAAAAGTACGATGGCACAGAGAAAAGTTTAAATTTTTTAGTGGCACGTAGAAAGCATGAACTTTTTTAATGGCACGCAGGAAGGCCTCTCGTTACCGGGGGCTGAATGTTTGTGCAGAAAAAAAGACCATACATGGCCTCGCTGTCGCTCATAAATGTTTTCTGACTAACTGCTACTCTGCTACTACCTGGAAGAAGCATATATTGCTCATAAAAAAAAAGATCGGAAGCATGGGCTTGGGCCAGTTGGGGAGATTCGGCCCGCAGAAGGGGGCAGGCGGCGCAACGGCTTTCCCGTGACCCTGACGTGACGAGTCGAAGGGAGTCCGAGTGTTCAATCACAGAAGCACAGCAACAGCCAACAGTGCGTAGTAGTAGTACAGCACTGTGTACACGGGACAAGTCTCTGGGCCTGCGTCACTGACAAGTAGGAGTATATTTGGTTGCAACAGCTACAGCTACAGCTACTGTACTGTACATGACGAGCGAGGCATGCAGTAGTATGCACGAGTAGCCTTGTGTGCTTCAGCCGCTAACTAGCAGCGGCTAAAAACCAGACCTGGCATGTGATTGTGCCGTTTGATTCAGGACGACCCTTGTCACAGCTCGAAAAGGAAGAGGGCCTCAGGCCTGACGCCCCCCCTCCCTTTCTCTGTTGCCGCAGCTGCATGCATGCATGCTTCTGTATCCGAGTGTGTGATGATGCAGCGTGTAGTCAACATCCCTGACTTGCTTACATAAAAAAAAAATCCCTGACTTGCTTACATGAAAAAAAAAACATCCCTGACTTGCAGTCGTTTTATACCATACCACTATACCAGCAACAATGCCACTACTCGATACATGTACTACTCCTACGTACAGTACTCTAACAATGCCAGTTATCCAATCCGAGGGATTGCCATTGAGCCTGTACTACTGCAGTAGTGTGGTAAACCAAATGTGTGATGAGATGATCTCGATTCCCGATGCTATATTGCAATGGCTTCTCTTGTGGTGTGGCACTCTGTTAGCATAAGGTAAGGTTTTCTTGGGATGTTATAAAAGATAGGTTTAGCAGAACTTAATGGAGGTATACTAGAAGCTAATTGAAGCAATAAGGCCAGGTGACGTGCGGACAAGCAAAACGGGCACGTCAGAGGAGTGGAGGACATTCCAATTTCCAATCCATTCCATTGGGGTAGCTCGAAAAGCGCCAAGCAGCCAAGCAGTGTATGTGTGCGATGATACTTTATCACTGCCCTCTACTACTTCAGGTTTGGACCCATGCATAGAGGGCGCGTTGGATATGGAGCCCAGGGGTGTTTCTGCGTTCTTGGGCTGCAACCTCGCTTGTTTGATGTACTCGGCCCATTCGTGAGCCAAGCTGATCCAATGCAAAAAAAAAAAACACTCTCTCTCTTGGCCCATGGGAAACGAAGATGAAGTCCGTTTTTCTGCGGCCAGGCTCGCTTCAGCGTGAAAGGGCCTGTTCGACTCACCTCCCGGCTCGCATGTCTCTCTCACCGCTCTTTCTTCTTCGCGTCGCGCGCCGCCTCCACCGCAGCCATCTCGCCGCACCCACCCCTGCCAGGTCGTGGTGCTGCTCGTCTACGGGTCCTGCACCGCCTCTTCCTCAAGAGCCATCACGGCACCGCCAGCGCCGGGGAGCACCAGCTGCAACACCTCTTCTTCCCAGCGCACAGCGAGTACAGCGGCGGCTCCGCCTCCGGCGCGCGCGGCACGGCGGCTCTGCCTCCGGTGCACGGGGCACGATGGCTCGCTGGAAGAAGAGAAAGAGGCTCGACGGAGGTTCCACTACGGGAAACTCAATCTTTGCCGAGTGCCCAGGCCTTCGCCGAGTGTCAAATCTCGGGCACTTGGCAAAGGGCATCTTCGCCGAGTGCCGCCCTCGGGAAAGAAAGGCTCTCGGCAAAGAGCTCTTCTTGAGCATCTTGGTGGTCTTCCTCACCATGAGAGCGATCTCCACATCATCATCATCATCATCACTTGTGGAGTCAAGAGAAGAGTACTTTGCTAGAGCTTTGCCTTTCTTGTCGGCCTTGAGGGCCAAGTCTTTCTTCTCTTCTTTCTTGGATGATGATCCATCTTGAGGAGTGATCTTCATGTACATCTCATGAGCATTGATCTTCCCCAATATTTGGGTGGGGGTTGCATTTGAGAGATCCGTTTGATGAAGTACGATTACAATGTGACCATACTTCTCAATTGGAAGAGCATTGAGGATTCTCCTTGCAACCTCGGCCGGTGAGATTTGAGTGAGTCCAAGGCCATTTACTTCTTCTACAATGATATTCAAGCGAGAATACATGTCATTAGCACTTCCATTGGATAGCATTTTGAAAGAATTGAGCTTGTCAATGATAAGATAATATCGTTCCTCTCGCTCATTCTTAGTTCCCTCATGGAGCGCACAAATATCCGACCATAGTGCATGGGCGTTTTTGTGGTTCCTCACACGGTTGAACACCTCTTTGCTAAGGCCTCTAAATATGATGTTTCGAGCCTTAGCATTCCACTTCTCGTGCTCTTCCTCAATGGGTGTGAGTGTTGCGCTGGGTTTGGGAGTGGGGTACCCTTGTGTGGCGGCTTTGTGAACACCAAGGTCCACCGCCTCAAGGTATGCCTCCATACGAATTTTCCAATAAGGAAAATCGTTACCGTCAACGACGGGAGGGGGACCATCTTGACCACCGGACATCCTTCCTCTTGGCGGTTAAGCCAAATTAATGAGCAACAAGGCTCCGATACCAATTGAAAGGATCAAGGATGCCCAAGAGGGGGGGGTGAATTGGGCAACTAATAATTTTTCGAAACACAATTCAACCTATCATAATTTGCCCAATGTCACCCCACAAGTGCTTGTGACAATTCTATTCCTAAAACAAGTTATGCAACCTAAAGCCAAGTCCTATCACAACTATGCTACTCTAGGAAAGTAGAGAACACAAAGGAAATACGGGTATATAAAGGGTTAGAAAGACAAATCCGATTTTTCCCGAGGTATCGGAGAGTCGGCACTCCCACTAGTCCTCGTTGGAGCACCCGTGCAAGGGTGTAGCTCCCCCTTGATCTTCGCAAAGACCAAGTGCTCTCTACGGGCTGATCCTTTGCCACTCCGGCGCGGCGGATCGCCCACAACCGCTCACAACTTCGACTTGAGCCGCCCACAAGCTCTCCAAGCGGTCACCAAGCCACCGATCGCCACCAAACCGTCTAGGTGATGCCGATCACCAAGAGTAACAAGCCTAGACTCTCACTTGACCAAGAACAAGGCCAAAGAGGGTGATGGATGCACACAAGTCACTCTTGATCTCTCTAGGGAAGAAGCTCACAAGCAATGGAGTTCACACTAATCTCCCTAGGGCTCTTGCTCTCTCACAAGATCAACAATGGTTCCTTCAGCTGTTAGAAATGGCAAGAGAAGTAGAATGGAGGCTTTGGTGGAGTATAAATACTCACCCTCTCCAAAACTAGCCGTTTACTTTCCTGCGAACCGTCGGACTCTGCCGAGGCTCGACCGTCGGACCAAACGCCACGGTCCGACTCTCACACAAACACTGCGCTCAGAACTGTGACAGAGGGGCGTCGGACCGAACTCGATGGTCCGACGCTCCTCAGTCCGACGCTTCTGCACTGCGGGCACAGTGCCTTTCAACGGCTAGTACATGGAGCAATGGTCCGACGCACACCGTCGGACCCAGTCCGATGCTCAAACTTGCTCTGGGAACCTCTCTGGAAGCGTCGGACGCTAACAGATATTAGTCCGACGCTCCCACTCGCGACGGTCCGACGCTCGCTCAAATACCCAGAGGCACCGTCGGACTCTGGCTAATGGTCCGACGCCCATCCGGCAGGGTCCGACGCTCCCTGGCACGCTGAAACTCGTCCAGGGGCTGCCACGTGTCGTCGGACTCTAGCTATTGGCCCGACGCCCATACTAGTTAGAGTCCGACGCCTCTAATTCGATCAAAACTTCGCCGAATCGAAAACTTTCCAAAACGAAGTTTGATCCTCTCTCTCTCTCTCAAGAGTATCCCTGGGCTGTCTAGAGCTATGTTGGACAAGTGTGCATCACATCTACACTCTCTAATCTTGCTCTAAGTCAAGCTACCCATCCAAACCCCTCTTAATAGTACGGTCAAAGAGAAAAAACAAAACCTAAGACTACGCCAAGTGTCTCTCAACTCCAAACGACACTTAGCACTAGCCTATCACCGTCTTGTCTTTCATCCTTTGAAAACCGAATGGATTTCCATCGCTAGGGGCTTGAACCTATATGTTATTATGACCTAACCTCTAGGTTATCCTGCAAAACACACGTTAGTCATAATAATCGTCTTGTTGTCATTAATCACCGAAACCACTAGGGCCTAGATGCTTCAATCTCCCCCTTTTTGGTGATTGATGACAACAACCTCAAATAGATTTAGAAGGAATGAGGTTTTTAAAGGTTTGATTCATATAAGCATGTGACAATAAGAGCAAAAGGGTTAGGCATGCTTATACAAATCAAGACCACAAGGTACATATAAGATATGAAATAAGCACAAGTACCAAACGATACGCTCAAGATCGGAGTGAAGTGCAGAAGCTAAGACAAGAGCGTAACCAAAAGAGAATCAAGTGACACAATATATAAATAATCATGAAGCTCAAACACATGTCACAAGCAAGTCTCAAACATGAAAATAAACATAATGCATGATAATGTCACATCCAAAAGAACAAAAGAACCAAAACCCTCTCACGCGCTCCCCCTAAATCTATGCTCTCTCCCCCTTTGGCATCAAGCACCAAAGACCTAAGACTCAGGAGGAGGAGAAGAAGCTGCAGCGTCGCGGTCGGAGGAGTGAGGTCGAAGCTTAAACCGAGAAGGGTCTTCCTCGGACTCGGAGCTCTGAACAGCCTGACCCTCTGTCGGAGCACGTGAAGGAGAAGCGGTCCGGGTCTGCTGAGCTGTCTCTGTAGCTGCTGCTGTGAATACTACTATCGCAGGCCCTGCTGAAGTCGGGAGAGGCTCTGAAGAGGCGACTGACGACGGTAGTGTCTCTGTAGTCCCAGTGGCAGGTGGAGCTGTGGTGGTGGTAACAGGCAATCTGAACTCAGGAGGTGTGGGTATGCCTGTGATCTCACTGAAAGTAGCACCCAAGCTCCTGGACACTGAAGGGCCCCCTAGGTCAGGTGTGAAACCGGTGTGGATCGGAGTGAACCCCTGAGTGCCTGGCGTGGTAAACCACTGCTGAGTCTGCTGAGTAGGTGTGACAAACTGACTCGGTAGTGAAGCTGTGCCCTGACTCTGAAGTCCACCAGACTGTATCGCTGGAGTCACTTGGGCTGCAGTGGCTGCCGGCCCAACCTGCTGGACTGGAGAGGCAGTGGCTAGGAACGGTGGGGCTCCGGTGTGCCTGATGATGTGCTCCATAAACCCAAATGTCTGTAACTGTATCTGCTGGCTCTGGAGCTGCATCTAGAGCATCTGCTGCTGGAACTGATCCTGCCTAAGCTGAATCTGAGTGAGAGCTGCAGCCTGCTCCCTGGCAAACCGGGACTGCTCCTCTGCCTGTCTCTGCTGTGTCTGCTGTAAGGTCTGAAGAATAGCAAGCAGTGCAGGGTCTGTCTGTGAAGTCTGAGGAGCGGAGCTGGACCCACCGGCCTCCGAGTCGTGAGCTCGTGGACGTGAAGGGATGGCCCGGTAGTCCCTGTCAGAGCTGGACGAGGAGGTGTCGACGGGGTCGTCGTCTGCAAGTAACTGCTCAAGCTCGCTATGGGCAACGTGCCTCATAGCCTCGTCCTGCTGCTGAACCTCTGCCATGTCTGCCCCTGAAGTCTGATGGCGCTGTATTCTGTGTAAAGCTCGGCTGCCACGGCGTCCGTCAATCAGAGAGGTCATCCGATATACTAGAAACTCTGTCTCAGTCTGGCGCAACTCACGAGAGGTGCCTGTCCAAATCTGGTGCAACCTCCGCTCAAGGATGTGTGAGATCCAATGAGCGTAGGGGAGCTGTCGCCGAGACCTGATGCCCTCTGCTATGGTGTCCTCTATCTCACTGATAATTAGATCGGCAATGTCAAACTCAGACTGCTGGACCAGGGCACTAAGGAGCCATAGCTGTAAGTGTGTCAAACCCTCCTTGTACCCCTCCCGCGGTAAAAGAGTACGCCTCATCACGTCGTTCAAGAGATGAACGACGGGACGAAGCTCCGAAGGTGTCCTGCGGGAGCCGTCTCCGAACGGTGGTCGAAAGCATGCTGCTATATGAGCAGTACCAGGCGCCAGTCCTCCGTGAGCCCTCCTCGGCGGATCTGTCGTGGCATAGCAAATGCTGGGCAACCTGGTAGCTGACTCTGGCACTCCAAGCAGCTCTCGCAGAGCCTTCGCGTAGAGCCGGTATGGCTCTCCGCCGAAGGTGTACTGCAAGTACTCGTGGTCGGGGTCGATCCATAGGGAAGCATAGAACTCTCGGACCCACGACTCCACGTATCGGCCTGATCGGCCAAGAAGCTCCGCAAGTCCAGGCAGGTATGTCAGATAAGGCCTGATCTCCTCTCCTGCTGCCTGGACTATGTCCTCTAGGAGACATACTCTATGCTGTCGCAGTCCAACTCCTGTGGCCATGAGGGCGGTGAAGAAATCCTCGTGAAGAGTAGTGTACCAGCCCTCAGAAGCTCTGGGATCTCTCTGATCCGGAAACCAGCTGGAAAGCGACGTCAGCCGGAGCTCTCTGACTCGGGCTGCAGAGATCCTCTGCAAGTCCAAGTGAACATCCAGCTCAGGCACCGGCTGAGGCTCGGAGGTAGCAGGCACCCTGGGAACTCGGTCGCCGCGCCTCTGACCAGCGGGCCGGGGTGGCACCGAAGGTCGAGTGCGGCCCGAGCGACGAAGAGGTGGAGCCTGGGCCTGCTCCCCCTAAGTAACTGCCTCCTGCTGCTCTGGCTGTCTCGGCTCTGCCACCACTAGCTGTGCTGACTCAGTCTCCGGCTGCCTCTGAGACTGCGGCTGCTCCTCGGTCTCATCTCTACCCGACAAACTGACAGAGATGCCTCCAATGTGTATACCCCTGCCACGCTCTGCCTCCTCTGCAGCCTGTGCTACCCTGATGGCCTACCTCTGCTCTGCTGAAAGCCTCTTTCTTTTCTTACTGCTTTCGACGAGAGGGGCCTTCCCCTTGTCCAAAGGTGGACGAGGAGGAGGCCTCTCGTCTCCACCTGTGCCTCCCTGACTGCGGCTGACCTGCTTGCAATGAACCATCTCTGCCAACTGTCACTGTCTCTCTGAAGCTGCTAACTGACACTCAGAGGCTTGGCCTCGTTCCGTATCCGCGAGCTTGGCCCCGGATTCACTGACGCACTGCCAAATTCTCTGACCACGACAGCTGCAAGAGAGAGATAGACAGGGATACATAAGCATATATAATCTAGAGATGAGTAATCCTAGGAAGCAAGCATATAGGATAAGAGAGGAGTAGCAGAGCAACATGAGGGAAGACCTGTGAAGAGGTAAGATCCTCTGTCAACACGGGGCACCAACGACGAGACACGGCTAGATCACCAAGACCAAGGTCACAGAGGCAGAGGGCCTGCTCTGGGGACGCTCAGGGTGAACTTGATAACCCTAGAAGTCACCTGAAGGGGACAAGAGAACCCTAGGGTTAACAAACAGAGAAAAGACACCTTAAGAAGCAAAAGATCGAGCACCTGGAGGGCAGAGGTGAGGAACCCACCACCACCAACAAGAAAGAGACGAAGAAATCAATCACAGCAAGAACACCGGCGTGAAGAGCGCAGTCGCCGACGGCGAGAGCACGGACAGCTCGAGCAGGAGGGCGGCGGAGATGCGGCGCGGCGGTTCTGCGGAGCGGCGGCGGCGCTGCGACTGCAGCAGCGCGTGGACGCGCGCGCGGAAGAAGAGGGGGGGCGACCCGCACGCGCGGGAAGGCCTGGCTGCCGGCGGCGAGGGCGCGGGCGAGCTGGCGGCGGAGGGTTAGGGCGCGGCGCGGCGGTAGTGAGCTAGGGTTAGGGCGTACGGGCGCGGCGCGGCGAGCGGTTCGGGCGAGGACGAAGAGGAGAGAACAAACTGGCAAATGGGCCCCACGCGACAGGGGAAGAAAAGAACTGATCCGCGCCTTCAAACCGACCGTCGAACCATTACTGTGCAAGCGTCGGACCAATACTCCGCAGAGTCCGACGCTTCCAGTAAGCTCCAGCGGCCGTCGGACTTAGTCCGACGCCCGTCGTCGGACCAATACTTTCGGTCCGACGCCGTGAACGCGGCGTGAACGCGGCGCGACACGGCGTGAACACTCTTACCCAAAAGTCCGACGCCTGAAAATTCCCGGTCCGACGCTGCGTCCGACGCTTCCTTCGGCTTTGCCATCCACCGTCGGACTGAGGCAGATAGTCCGACGCTGTGAAATCCAGCGTCCGACGCGTCGGACAACAGGGAAAGGGACCGTCGGACTGAGGCAATTGGTCCGACGCTGGGAAAATCAGCGTCCGACGCCTCGGTCCGACGCCCTAAAACCTGTTTTCTTCCAAAATTCTTCACGCCAACTTTTCCCAACTAAGTTCCAACCCCAATAAGAGTCAAATAAACACCAGTTGGAACTAGTATGAGATGCCCTCTCTCAAACCCTCAATTTTTCAAATATTTTGCCTTAGGCATATGTGAATTTTGTGAAGATAGACAATTGAAATCCATGAACAAAACGACAAAACAACAACCATGCAATATGCAATGCAAATTCACATAAATTAAACTAGTTGTTGTCAAGTTTTTCCTCGGGTAAGCTTCTTCACACGCTTTTAGGCAGTTATCTTAACCGAGTTAGACAAGCCCTACGTACAATTCAATGTTAGACATGTTTTATGTTACAATGCAATGCACATGACAACACAAGATCATCTTTTAGTGAAGTTGCTTAGATCAAGGCAATTGACTTCATTTCTTAGAGTACAAAAGCGTGCCTCATCCAATGGTTTAGTGAAAATGTCCGCCAAGTTATCATCCGTTCTCACTCCCTCAAAGGAAATGTCACCCTTGGCAACGTGATCTCTAAGGAAGTGATGGCGGATGTCAATGTGCTTTGTGCGGGAGTGTTGAACCGGGTTATTGGCAAGTTTTACCGCACTCTCGTTGTCACACAACAAAGGCACCCTTTTTAAGTTGATTCCATAATCAAGTAGGGTTTGTTTCATATAAAGAATTTGTGCACAACAAGCACCCGCGGCAATGTATTCCGCTTCGGTTGTTGACAAGACAACACTATTTTGTTTCTTGGAGGACCAAGAAACTAGTGATCTTCCAAGCAAATGGCACCCTCTGGATGTGCTTTTCCGGTCAATCTTGCAACCGGCATAATCCGAATCGGAATAGCCGACAAGAGTAAAGTTAGCTCCTTTGGGATACCAAAGGCCAATGCTCGGGGTGTGCTTTATGTACCTAAGGATTCTTCTTACCGCAAATAAGTGAGGTTCCTTAGGATTAGCTTGAAAACGTGCACACATACACACACTAAACATGATGTCGGGCCTAGATGCGGTCAAATACAACAAACTACCGATCATAGAACGATAGAGAGTTTGGTCAACCGATTTACCTCCCTCATCAAGGTCGAGATGTCCATTGGTAGGCATGGGGGTCTTGATGGGCTTGCATTCTTCCATCTTGAAGCGCTTGAGGAGGTCCTTCGTGTACTTCTCTTACGACACGAACGTCCCCTCCCTCATTTGCTTGACTTGAAAGCCGAGGAAGAATGTGAGCTCACCAATCATGGACATCTCAAACTCCTTGGACATCATATCACCAAATTCCTTGCAAAAATCTTCATTAGTCGAACCAAAGATAATATCATCAACATAAACTTGACAAATGAAGATGTGCCCTTTGTGCTTCTTGGTGAATAGTGTGGTATCAACCAAGCCGATTTTGAAGCCCTTGTTGATGAGGAAGTCACGGAGGCGCTCATACCAAGCCCGTGGGGCTTGCTTCAAGCCATATAGCGCCTTGGACAACCTGTAAACATAGTTTGGATATCTAGGGTCTTCAAAACCCGGTGGTTGTGAAACATAGACAAGTTCATTTATGAAGCCATTTAAAAATACACTTTTCACATCCATTTGAAAGAGTTTTAGATTGTGGTTAGATGCATATGCAAGTAGGATACGAATGGCCTCTAATCTTGCAACCGGGGCAAAAGTCTCCCCAAAATCCAAGCCTTCAACTTGGGAGAACCCTTTTGCCACGAGCCTTGCCTTGTTTCTCACAATGTTGCCCTTGTCATCTTGTTTGTTGCGGAACACCCACTTGGTGCCTATGACTCTTGCTCCTTTTGGCTTCTCTTCAAGTGTCCAAACTTGATTGCGGGTGAAGTTGTTGAGTTCTTCATGCATGGCATTCACCCAATCCGGATCTTGAAGAGCTTCCTCTATGCTAGTAGGCTCAATACAAGAGACAAACGAGTGATGTTCAATGAATTGAGCATGCCTTTGTGAGCGAGTCATTACCCCCCTTGAAGGACTCCCTATTATGAGATCTTGAGGATGTGCTTGTAGGAGTGGAGTAGTTCTTTTATCAACCACTTGAGGAGGAGGTTGTGGAGCATCAACATCTTATGCTTGTGCCTCAATTTCTTCTTGTGTGATGTGGGTGTCTTCATGTGGATCCACCCCATCTTTATCTTCATCATCTTGAGGCATATTTGATGAAGATGGTTGATCGATCACTTGCACATCATCACCATCATCTTTTGGCTTGATGTCTCCGGTTGGCATGTTCTTCATGGCCTTCCTCAAGGGTTCATCACCTACATCATCAAGATTCTCATGCTCTCCTTGAGAGCCGTTAGATTCATCGAACTCCACATCATATGTTTCTTCAACAAGGCCGGTGGCATTGTTGAATACTCTATATGCTTTGGACTTCAATGAGTAACCAACAAGAAAACCAATATCACAACGTCTTTGAAACTTCCCTAGGTGTTGCCGCTTCTTGTAGATGTAGCATTTGTAACCAAACACCCGGAAGTAGGAGACATCCGGCTTCTTGCCAATGAGTAGCTCATAGGGGGTCTTCTTTAGCAACCGGTGAGGGAATAGGCGGTTGGATGCATAGCATGCGGTGTTGATTGCCTCCGCCCAAAACCTCTCCGGTGTGTTGTACTCATCAAGCATAGTCCTTGCAAGGGTGATCAACGTCCGGTTCTTCCTTTCAACTACACCATTTTGTTGAGGGGTATAGGTGGATGAGACTTCATGCTTGATCCCAACTTCATCACAATATACTTCAATGTTTGTGTTGTCAAACTCTTTTACATTGTCACTTCTAATCTTCTTGATCTTCACTTCAAATTCATTTTGTGCTCTCTTGGCAAACTTCTTGAAAGATTGGCCTACTTCGGTCTTGTCATGAAGAAAGAACACCCAAGTATATCTTGAAAAGTCATCAACAATCACTAAGCAATAGAGCTTGCCACCAATGCTTGCATAAGTTGTTGGCCCAAATAAGTCCATGTGAAGTAGCTCTAATGGTCTTGAAGTTGACACAAATGCCTTGGATGGATGTGTATTTGCCACTTGCTTCCCGGCTTGGCAAGCACTACATAATTTGTCCTTCTCAAAAAAAAACATCTTTCAATCCTCTCAGCATCTCCTTCTTCAATAACTTCTTGAGTGTGCTCATCCCAACATGCGCAAGCCTTCTATGCTAAAGCCACCCAAGAGATTGTTTGGTGAATAGACAAGTCTTCAAATTTGCATCTTCCGAGTTGAAATCCACTAGATAGAGATGATTGTACCGAAAGCCCTTGAATATCACTTCATTGTCATCTTTCTTGGAGACAACCACCTCTTCACTTGTAAATAGGCATTGAAAGCCAAGATCACATAATTGACCAACGGATAGCAAGTTGAAGCTCAAAGAAGCAACTAGAAGCACATTTGAAATGGAATGATCATTAGATATGGCCACTTTGCCAAGCCCTTTCACTTTGCTCTTGGAATTATCACCAAATGTTATCTTTCCTTGGTCTTCTACATTCTCTTCAAGGGAGGTGAACATACGAGCATCACCGGTCATATGTTGAGTGCATCCACTATCAATTATCCAATGAGAGCCACTGGCCTTGTAGTTCACCTACACACAATAAATCAAGCTTGATGTTTAGGAACCCATACTTAAGAAGGGCTCCTGACTTTCTCAACCAAAGCTTTCGCCACCCATAGTTGCCTAGGCCTATTCTTGTTAGGGGGTCCTAGGAACATGACTTTCACTTTGCCCTTAGAATCTTTCCTTAGCATGTAATGAGCATCAAAGGCAAAGGGCCTAGCATGCTTGGGCAAAGGTTGTGGTGGCGGTGTCTTGCACTCATGAGCAAAATGACCTTCTTGACCACATTCAAAGCATCTCTTTGGTTTGGGCTTGGGCTTGTTCTTTGCTTTGTTGAGACGATTTTGAGCTCTAATATTTTGCACCTTCTCACCCATGTATCCAATCCCACTTCTATCAAATTTCATCACGGTGTTCATGAGGAGATCACTTTGGAGATATTGGCCTCTTGTGAATTTTTGCAAGCCCACGGTGAGATGACTCTTTTCTTGTTTCAACTTCTTATTCTCTTCCAATAAGCTTGCAAGGTGACACTTCTCATTCTTGAGAATCTTGTTTTCTTTTCTAAGCACTTCAACTTCATCATCTTGTTGCACCGCTTCAATGACAATGGTATTTGTGGTTGATTGCTTTTCAAGCTCTTTCTTCAAGTTGTCATTTTCAATCTTGAGCTTCAAATAGTCATCATGGCAATCGGCCACCACCACTTCCTTGCCTTTGCTACTACCACCTTGCTCAATGATCTCATCAATCAAGTCATCACATGATGTAGCTATGTCACACTTAATAACATGGTTAGGAGCATCATGTGTTTCATTGGAAAGCAAGTCATAAGCCATAGCAAGGTTGTCATGATTCACTTTCACTTGAGTATAGTCCTCTTTTAGCTTGTTGTAGCTAGTGGTGAGCTCAATGTGTATCCTCTCAAGTTTATCATGTTTTTCTTTGAGCTCTTTTATGTTGGCTTTGAGCTCCTTGAGCTTGGATGACACATTTTGATTTTCAACTCTAAGCTCATCACTAGCTTTAGTGAATTGTTCATTTTGAGCTAAAAGGTTTCCATTCTCAAGTTTTAAGTTTTCATTTTTCCTTGTTAGCTTTCTTATAACTTTGGTATAGTCATTTAGTAAGCTAGAAAGTTCATCATAGGTGGGTGAATCATACTCATTGTCACTATCACTACTCTCATCATCACTTTGTACCTTCTTGTCCTTAGCCATAAGGCAAAAGTGTGTTGGAGATGAGGACGGTGATGGCGGTGGAGGAAGTGAAGTCCCAATCACAAGAGCGGCCACCTTCTCCTTTTCATCATCACTTTCTTCACCGGATGAGCCACTAGAAGATTCAATGTCGGTGAGCCAATCACCAACAATGTAAGCTTTGCCACTCTTCTTGCTTTTGTGAAATTGCTTCTTCTTGAGTTTTTTCTTCTTGAATGGCTTGGCCTTCTTCTTCTCATCATCACTCTCATCACTAGAATCTTGCCTTTTGCCCTTGTTCTTGTTCTTGAATTTGTCTTTCTTGGGCTTTGGGCATTGATGAGCAAGATGCCCAAGCTCTCCACAATTGTAGCAATCCATCTCGGAGATGGGCTTTCTCTTACTACTAGTGAAGAACTTCTTCTTGTTGGAATCAAATTTGATTCCCTTGTTGTTGAGCTTCTTGAGCATCTTGGTGGTCTTCCTCATCATGAGAGCGATCTCCACATCATCATCATCATCATCACTTGTGGAGTCAAGAGAAGAGTACTTTGCTAGAGCTTTGCCTTTCTTGTCGGCCTTGAGGGCCAAGTCTTTCTTCTCTTCTTTCTTGGATGATGATCCATCTTGAGGAGTGATCTTCATGTACATCTCATGAGCATTGATCTTCCCCAATATTTGGGTGGGGGTTGTATTTGAGAGATCCGTTTGATGAAGTACGGTTACAATGTGACCATACTTCTCAATTGGAAGAGCATTGAGGATTCTCCTTGCAACCTCGGCCGGTGAGATTTGAGTGAGTCCAAGGCCATTTACTTCTTCTACAATGATATTCAAGCGAGAATACATGTCATTAGCACTTTCATTGGATAGCATTTTGAAAGAATTGAGCTTGTCAATGATAAGATAATATCGTTCCTCTCGCTCATTCTTAGTTCCCTCATGGAGCGCACAAATATCCGACCATAGTGCATGGGCGTTTTTGTGGTTCCTCACACGGTTGAACACCTCTTTGCTAAGGCCTCTAAATATGATGTTTCGAGCCTTAGCATTCCACTTCTCGTGCTCTTCCTCAATGGGTGTGAGGGTTGCGCCGGGTTTGGGAGTGGGGTACCCTTGTGTGGCGGCTTTGTGAACACCAAGGTCCACCGCCTCAAGGTATGCCTCCATACGAATTTTCCAATAAGGAAAATCGTTACCGTCAAAGACGGGAGGGGGACCATCGTGACCACCGGACATCCTTCTTCTTGGCGGTTAAGCTAAATTAATGAGCAACAAGGCTCCGATACCAATTGAAAGGATCAAGGATGCCCAAGAGGGGGGGTGAATTGGGCAACTAATAATTTTTCGAAACACAATTCAACCTATCACAATTTGCCCAATGTCACCCCACAAGTGCTTGTGACAATTCTATTCCTAAAACAAGTTATGCAACCTAGAGCCAAGTACCTATCACAAGTATGCTACTCTAGGAAAGTAGAGAACACAAAGGAAATATGGGTATATAAAGGGTTAGAAAGACAAATCCGATTTTTCCCGAGGTATCGGAGAGTCGGCACTCCCCACTAGTCCTCGTTGGAGCACCCGTGCAAGGGTGTAGCTCCCCCTTGATCTTCGCAAAGACCAAGTGCTCTCTACGGGCTGATCCTTTGCCACTCCGGCGCGGTGGATCGCCCACAACCGCTCACAACTTCGACTTGAGCCGCCCACAAGCTCTCCAAGCGGTCACCAAGCCACCGATCGCCACCAAACCGTCTAGGTGATGCCGATCACCAAGAGTAACAAGCCTAGACTCTCACTTGACCAAGAACAAGGCCAAAAAGGGTGATGGATGCACACAAGTCACTCTTGATCTCTCTAGGGAAGAAGCTCACAAGCAATGGAGTTCACACTAATCTCCCTAGGGCTCTTGCTCTCTCACAAGATCAACAATGGTTCCTTCAGCTGTTAGAAATGGCATGAGAAGTAGAATGGAGGCTTTGGTGGAGTATAAATACTCACCCTCTCCAAAACTAGCCGTTTCTCACTTTCCTGCGAACCGTCGGACTCTGCCGAGGCTCGACCGTCGGACCAAACGCCACGGTCCGACTCTCACACAAACACTGCGCTCAGAACTGTGACAGAGGGGCGTCGGACCGAACTCAATGGTCCGACGCTCCTCAGTCCGACGCTTCTGCACTGCGGGCACAGTGCCTTTCAACGGCTAGTACACGGAGCAATGGTCCGACGCACACCGTCGGACCCAGTCCGATGCTCAAACTTGCTCTGGGAACCTCTCTGGAAGCGTCGGACGCTAACAGATATTAGTTCGACGCTCCCACTCGCGATGGTCCGACGCTCGCTCAAATACCCAGAGGCACCATCGGACTCTGGCTAATGGTCCGACGCCCATCCGGCCAGGGTCCGACGCTCCCTGGCACGCTGAAACTCGTCCAGGGGCTGCCACGTGTCATCAGACTCTAGCTATTGGTCCGACGCCCATACTAGTTAGAGTCCGACGCTTCTAATTCAATCAAAACTTCGCCGAATCAAAAACTTTCCAAAACGAAGTTTGATCCTCTCTCTCTCTCAAGAGTATCCCTGGGCTGTCTAGAGCTATGTAGGACAAGTGTGCATCACATCTACACTCTCTAATCTTGCTCTAAGTCAAGCTACCCATCCAAACCCCTCTTAATAGTACGGTCAAAGAGAAAAAACAAAACCTAAGATTACGCCAAGTGTCTCTCAACTCCAAACGACACTTAGCACTAGCCTATCACCGTCTTGTCTTTCATCCTTTGAAAACCGAATCGATTTCCATCGCTAGGGGCTTGAACCTATATGTTATTATGACCTAACCTCTAGGTTATCCTGCAAAACACATGTTAGTCATAATAATCGTCTTGTTGTCATTAGTCACCGAAACCACTAGGGCCTAGATGCTTCAACCGTATTAGAGAGGAGGTGGTGAGACCACGCCTCGAGGCTTTTGATGGAGATGCCGGGGTAGCAGACTGGATGGATGACTATCACGAGGCATGGTTCGGTGAAGGATTGGAGGATGACCCAGAGGAATCCGCAAAGGCGTACTATGCTATGCTGGATTCGGCCCAGAAGCCCCTTCACGAGAAGACAATGGTTTCGCAACTGGATGCCATTGGACGCCTAATGTCGTTCAAGTCGCTGTGTAGCATGAGTCGAGGCCACTTCGATGCTATGTTGGCAGTTTTTCGAACCCTGCTTCTGGAGGGTCACATGCTGCCGAAGAACTTGTACGAGTCACAGAAACTTCTTCACGCACTTAAGATGCCCTAATGAGCACATTCATGCTTGTCCGAATGGCTGCGTCCTCTTTAGGAAGTTCACGAGAAACCAACACATTGTCCCAAGTGCAAGTCCTCTAGGTATCTGGAGGTCGACACTAGTGATGGCAAGAAGGAGCAGCTTGGTATCCCCGCTAAGGTCCTATAGTACCTTCCTGTCATACCGAGGATCCAACGGTTGTACATGACAGAGGAGTCAGCGAAACAGATGACATGGCACAAACAAGACAAAAGATACAGCCCTGGCAAGATGGTACAACCATCGGATGGCGATGCATGGACCCACTTCGATGGCATACATCGTCGTAAAGCTGAGGAGGCTCGGAACGTACGTGTGGCGCTTGCAACAGATGGGTTCAACCCCTATGGATTGCTAGCGGCCCGTACACTTGTTGTCCCGTGTTCGTGATCCCCATCAATCTCCCCCCCCCCCCCCGGCGTCATGTTTCAACCCAAGAACGTTTTCTTGTCGCTGATAGTTCCTGGACACCCGGGGAACAAGATGGAAGTGTTCATGGAGCCTCTCATTGATGAATTGATCATTGCTTTGGAAGAGGGGGTACTGACATACGACCGAGCTACAAAGAAGAACTTCACTATGCATGTGTGGTACCATTACTCCCTGCATGACTTCCTGGCATATGGCTTATTCTGCGCGTGGTGTGTTCACGGGAAGTTCCCATACCCAGTATGCAAGACAGCTATGAGGTTCACTTGGCTGAAGAGGGGTGGCAAGTTCTCTTCGTTCGACCAGCATCGTCAATTCCTCCCTCTTGAGCATGCATTCCGGCGAGACGTCAAGAACTTCAGGAAAGGGGTTCAAGTTACCGACCCTGCGCCTCAAATGATGACTGGTACCGAGGTCCGTGCTCAGATAGAGGCTCTCAAAGATGATAAAGAGAAAGGTGGTTTTATTGGATATGGGCAGGAACACCAGTGGACTCATAAATCCGGCTTGACTAGGCTCCCCTATTTCGATGACCTTCTGCTTCCACACAATATTGATGTAATACACACAGAAAAAAGTATCACCGAGGCGCTTTGGGCTACACTCATGGACATCCCTGATAAGTCAAAGGACAATGTAAAGGCTAGGCTGGACCTGGCAGAGTTGTGTGATAGACCAAAGCAAGTGATGAAGCCTCCCGCGCAAGGCAAGAAACGGAAAAAGACTGAGGTCGATTTCGTATTGAAAAAGGACCAAAGGAAGGAGGCACTGCAGTGGATCCAGTCGCTAATGTTTCCTGATGGGCATGTGGCGAACATGAGTAGGGGAGTGAACTTGTCCAGCATGCGAGTGTTGGGGATGAAGAGTCATGACTTCCACATATGGACTGAGAGGCTCCTTCCTGCGATGACTCGGGGATACGTCCCCGAGCATGTGTGGCACGTGCTGCCAGAGTTGAGCTTTTTCTTCGCCAGCTTTGTGCCAAGGAGTTATCTCGGGACGTCATTGAAGACTTGGAGAAAGTGGCACCTCTGTTGATCTGCAAGTTGGAGAAGATCTTCCCACCCGGCTTCTTCCTAGCGATGCAGCATCTGATCTTGCACCTACCATACGAGACACGAATGGGAGGTCCCGTGCAGTTCCGTTGGTGATATACAATCGAGAGAAGTATAAAGATTCTTTGGAAAAAGTGTAGAAATAAAGCCAAAATTGAGGCTAGCATGGCGGAGGCATTCATTCTTGAGGAGGTGTCAAACTTTACAACATCATACTATAATGATAGCCTTCCCAGCGTGCACAATCCTCCCCCTCGTTATCACGCCGAAGAGAGTTCATCGAACCTCAGCCTTTTCAAAGGTCAACTTGGAAAGGCAAGCGCACCAAGCACCAAGAGCTTCAGGCATGATGAGTGACGCATTATCATGCTTTATGTGCTGTTGAACCTCGATGAAATGAAGCCTTATGTGCAGTAAGTTCTTAATGAGCTTGTTACATACTGCACCAACACCTTATGCTTTATCATGTATCCACCCCTTTGTCTCTTATTTTTTAGGGAATTTCTGAATACATACCGGACAGGGAATAGGGCTCCTTCCCCTCAAGAGGAAGATAATCTTCTCAAATATGGTGTGCCTGATTTCATTTCCTGGTTCGACACGAAGGTACCGGGTTAATCCATTGCCTTTCCCACTTCGATCATAAGAGCGAGTAATGTAACGTTCTATCTTTCCTCACCTTGCAGGCCCGTAAAGATAGGGCAATGGATGCTGAGTTGAAAGGGCTAGCCAAAGGTCAAGACATTCACCAACTATACTGTGAATGGCTATCGCTTTCACACAAGTGAAAAGTCCTAGTATGGCTAGAGGGGGGTGAATAGCCTAAATAAAAATTCTACAAACCACTAAATAAGTAATTAGAACTACAAGAGGCTATAAATGCCATGCTAAGGCAACCACTAATCTAGGCAAGCCACCTACACAATTTTAGTTAAACCTTAGTTCTAATCCACACAAATGAGCTAGCAAAAGCTAAACAACTACACAACTACTCAAGATAAAAGAACAAGCTACTTTGCAAAAGAATAAGAAAGAGATGATCGTCGAATAAACCTTTGCCTTGTGAAGAAGCCAATCACCGGGACAATCAATAAGTCGCTCACTCGAAGGTGAGGAAATCAATAGAGACACCAAGATTTATCCCCGAGGTTCACGTGCTTGCCGGCACGCTACGTCCTCGTTGTGTCGACTTCAACCGGTGGTTCGGTTGCTAATCGGTATCACACACCGAGTCTACACTAGGCACCACAAGAACCTACCACGGAGGAAATAACTCAAAGACACGAGCAATCCACTAGAGTTACCTTTGAGCACTCCGCTCGGGGAAGGCACAAGAACCCCTCACAATCGCCGGGTGTGAGCAAGCACAATCACCAAGCTCTTTCACACCCTCTTCTCCTCCAAGCCGTCTAGGGACATGGCAATGTCCCAAGAGAATAAGAACTAATCCGAGGCTTGCTCTCAAGTGCTCTAGAATGCAAAACACAAGCAATGATGCACTTGAGGTTCACTCAATCTCACAAGGATGATCAAGATGATGAACTAGTGAGAGAGTGAGAGGCTAGAATGCAACAAAGTGTATGACAATGATCCAAGTGTGCTAGCTAGTCACCAAGTGACCAGGGAGGGAGTATAAATACTCCCAAACCAACTCCTAGCCGTTACACTCTCTGAAATAGCCGTTAACCCCATTTTTATACCGTCGGACCGACAGCATCGGACCAAACGGCAGCGTCCGACGCTCGAATGAACGCCACGTGTCAACAGTTTTAAACTCCGCTCGTCCGAGCTCAACGGTAACTGATTTCGCGCGTTTGACTACCGTCGGACTGGGGGCGTCGGACTAAACCGCAGAGTCCGACGCCCTCTCTCAGCTTACTGCACGCGTATCGTCGGACGATCGCGCGAGCACCGTCGGACTAAAGAAACTTAGCGTCCGATACTTCCAGAGAGGTTTGAAAATGCTAAATCATCGTCGGACTTTTCTCAAGCGTCCGACGCTTCCTCAGCGTGCCACGCATCACACCTCGCTGCACGGCACCATCGGACTGAAGGCCACAATGGTCCGACGCTCGGTAAACGAGCGTCCGGCGCTCACTGACAGCACAGGCGTCGGACCAAATCAATGGTCCGACGCTACGCCCACTATCAGTCCGACGCTCTGGAAACAGCCATTTTCAAGTCTATTTCTCATCCCTTGCTTCTATGTGCTAACACTCAAGGTCTTCTACACTTGTGCACAGTGTGTTAGCATTTTGCAAACATTTTTCAAGGGTTTTCAAAGGGATTCTCTAGGATGGTTAGATCAATGCATATGAGATGCAACCTAGAGCACTTGAAAGTAATCCAATAGCTTAGTTCTCCCCTTGGTAGTCGGCTATCTATCCTAAATGTGATCACTCCCACTTGGAGTCTTGATCACTAAAAGAAAAGCCCTATTTGAATATACCTTAGCCTCTAGCTTTCCTTCTTTAAGTCCTTTTCTTTCTCCTTGATCATTTCATCTTGATCTTCACTTGAGCTCATGTCATCTTTCTCCATATCACTAATCTATTCTTGGCTACACACACTTAGCACTTAGATTAGTAACTTGGTTTCATCAATTACCAAAACCAAACTAGACCTTGCCAGGTGTGGTCGTGCCTCCATCGCTGCTCACACCAGTTGCGCCTCCTCCTCCTCCTGTTTTAGGGACTCCGGTTAGTATGTCAACGTGTTGATTCCTTTAGCCTTTTGGTCCAATCATCCATACTCATGATTCTCGCTTCTCCTTTGTGCAGCCACAGTCGGTGGGTAGTGCCCCGTCTCCACACGGTGGCCCGTCTCCACAGGGTGGCCCGTCTCCATCGTCCGTGTGGCTAACTGCCCCTCCACAGACCGAGCAGTCTCCACAGTGGCCAGGACCAGGATGGCAGTAGTAGGTACCGCTCTGCATGTTCTTCGGACTTGTTCAAAACCCAGACTTTGTGTTTGTGATGCACTAGAGACATATTTATATGTATGTGATGGATTATGGATTATATACGATGGATTATGGACGATATTTGTGTGATGCACGATGGATGGATGATATATGTGAATTTCGTGGATTATGGATGATTTGGATGATGAATGTGATATATTATGCTCTGTGTGTGATGACGTATATAATATATATGTGATATGTCTCTCTGTTTTGATGGAAAGCAAAAAAAACAAAAACAAAAAAATTTGACCTCTTTGCCGAGTGTAACACTCGGCAAAGACTTCTTTGCCGAGTGCCATGGTTAAGACACTCGGCAAACCTGGGGAACCTGACAGCTAGTTTCCCAGATTTGCCGAGTGCCTTCGTCATGGCACTCGGCAAAGATTTTTTTAAAAAAAAATAAAAATTCTTTGCCGAGTGCCATGGCTGGAGCACTCGGCAAAGAGTTTTTAAAAAAACAGCTGGCTATTTGCCGAGTGCTGACCTGGCACTTGGCAAAGAATTATATTAAAAAAATAAAAAAATCTTTCCCGAGTGCCCGGTCAACCGACACTCGGCAAAGAAGCCATCAAAGTAGACGGCTTCAACTAAGTTTGCCAAGTGCTGACCTAGCACTGGGCAAAGCCTTTGCCGAGTGCCCGGTATTTGGCACTCGGCAAAGAAGTCTTTGCCGAGAGAACCTTTGCCGAGTGCCCTTTGCCGAGTGCCCCAGGCACTCGGCAAAGAACCCGCATCCTGTAGTGTTCTCGTCCATACCACCTGCGTCTAGCCGCTCGAGTGGTGTGGTGGTAAGGCTACCCCATTCTTGTGCAAGGTAGCCATACTTTTTCTACATAGGCAATCAAACACGTTCTCACTTCATCCTGTCTCTGTAGGAACATAGAATCAAACATGGCTACCTGTATCATTTCGACAAGGCTCTAGCTGGTTATAGCCTGGCCGACGGGCCGAGCCACCCTAGCGCTCCACATAAAACAGGCCCAGACACTGCTGCCATGCCCTTCAGGCTGCAGCCTCTGCCATGATGAGCCCATGAAATGTCAGCTCATCAGAACGCAATGCAATGCCACACTGGCTGTGATGATCGTCTGGACCAAAGTCCTGTGCTCTCTCGTGTCTTTGTTCGAGAACTAATGAGCGATGTGCACCGAAATTTGTAGGTTTGATTGAGGGGTACGCCTAGGAAGCAGTAGGTCAAAATTAAGTCAACTTTTGAATGCAAATCTAGGGGTTACTTTGATGGAGCCTTACTTTTTAATTCTCTAGTTTCACTTTTTGATTATCTAAATAAATGATTCTGGTGGCAAATGAATGGAGATCGGCGGGAAGTGGTGAAGAGAGGGTTTTTTTTACTTCCCGCTGAAAGTCCTTGTTTGGTTTTGGGTAATTGATGAAACCTAGTTTGCTAATGTTTTGCTCTAAGTGCTTCATGAGAATCATTAGTAAACAAGATGGAGCAAAGAATCTAGTTGGTGGAGACTACAAGTGTAGGGCATTGACGGCGTCCATACAAATGGTGTAAGCCCATCAAGAAGAGGAAAAAGCCCTAATGACGGCATCCATGCAAATGGTATAAGTCTATCATCAAAAAGTATCCACAAGCTTCATCAAGAGATGAGAAGGAAGATGTTGAAAAGTTAGGAGCTCAAGGCAAAGGTATATCAAATAGGAGCTCTTTGCTTTTAGTGATCAAGACTCCATAGAAGGAGTGATCACATTTAAAATAGATAGTCGTACTATCAAGAGGGGCGAAATCATTGATGAAATGCGGTTATCAAGTGCCACTAGGTGTTCATGATCATTACATATGCATATAGATGCTAGTGACATTAACTTGTCCCGTTGAAATCTTCTTTGGAAAAGACTAACACACGTGCACTAAAGTGAGAGACACTTTGGAGTATTAGTGACTTAAGAAACGGGGTGAAGTTTGAGGGTTAGAGAGGGTTCGGGTCCTCTCTTCCTCCTACCGAGCTTGCGAGGCAGGATTCGGCGAATTTCGAAAACGTTACAATAGAAAAACTAGCGTCGGACTCTAACTTGACTGAGCGTCGGACCATTGTCTTCGGTCCGACGGCTAACCCCTTCAGCAAGCGTCGGATGCTTCGTTTCGAAGCGTCGGACCATTGTCCTCAGGGTCCGACGGTGCAGAGCCGCAGCAGGTCGACACGTGGAGAGCAGAGGAGCGTCGGACGCTCGGCGTTAGTCCGATGCGTTTTCAAAGTTTTGGAACCTCTCTGGAAACGTCGGACGCTGGCGAGTTTTAATCCGACGGTCTGTTGGTTCAGAGTCCGACGGTGGTTTTTGGCGGAGCGTCGGACTGGAGGTTTGGTCCGACGGCTTACCGTCCGACGCTCGTTTTGGCGCGAGAAAATAGCCATTGTGATCCAACGTTCGATTTCAAACGGCTGCTGACATGTGGCGTCCATCCGAGGCGTCAGACCGGTGTTGCTTGGTCCGACGGTGTGCGCGCGGGCATACGACGCCACGTAGAGAGGCTCAAACGGCTATGTTTTTGTGAGGGGCTTATAAATAGACCTTTGGCTGATTTGGGCTCCATCTCTTGGTACTCCTGAACATCATAGCATACTTGTGAGCCTTCCCACTCCACTCTCGCTCATCCTACTTGATTGTGATCATCATTTGGTGAGTTTGGAGACCATCAAGTGCATTGCTTTGATAGAGATCATCTAGAGACACTTGGTAGTTATCTTTCACAGCGGTTTCTCTTGTTACTCTTGGAGTTTGCCAACTCCTAGACGGCTTGGAGCTACGAGGATCGTTGAGGGGAGTTGGTGATTGTCTCCGCCTCCGATCGGTGAAGTTGTGTAACACCCTAAAATTTGCTTTTATTAAAGTAGGGACAAATTGATTTAATTATGCAATTGTTTGGCATATTAACCTAGCAAATAATAACTTTTAGTAATTAAAATAAATCATAGGAGTTAGAAACATGATTTGTTGCATCCATGCTGCTCAAAGATATTTTGTTTGATTTGCACTTTATTGAGATTTGGAAATATTCAAATGTATTTGGAAACCTCCCCTCTTCCTTTTTCGCCCGCGTCGGCCGAAGGCCACCCGAGCGTCGGCAGTCCGGCCTATCTCCCTCGCGCAGGCGCTCTTTTTCTTTGGCTGCCATGCGGGGCCTGCTGCTCAGAGCCGTCCCCTTCCTTCCTCGGGAGTCCGAGCAGGACTCGATGTCCAACCGACCGCCGCCGGAATCCTCGGACGAGTCCGTCCTGAGCACGCCCCCACCGGCCCGTAAAAGGAAGCCGCGACCCTCGCCCCTTCCCTCCTACTGGCACTGACGCGTCGGACCACGGCACAGCGCCGTTTCCTTCCTCCGGACAGAGCCCGAACCGAGCACGACTGCCGCCTCCGACCGTATCCTAACCACCGAATCTCCCGAAGTCCGGATCTCCTACGCCTCCCTCGCGCCCCTATATAGGTCGGCCGAACTCTGCCGTCCCTCCCCACAAGTTCCCGAGCAAGCCACGCCCTCCAATCTTGCCCTAGCCGTCGCCCCGAGCTCCGCCACCGCCGTCGATTTCTCCTCGGGAAGACTTCTCCGACGAAATTGGTTGTTCTCCAAGCTTCGCAGCAAGGTCAGGAACCTTTCCGACCCCTTCTCCCTCGGTTTTGTGCACTACAGCCGTGATGCCGAGCTTCGCCGCCACCATAGTTCCGCCACCTAGCTCGCCGCATCCTCCCCGAGCTACCTCTGTGGCAACCGAAACCATAGATAGGTTCGGCTTGAACTCCTCTTGTTTCCCGACCAGGTCCCGAGGTATGCCGAGCTTCCTAGCCCCGAAAACGCCGTCCTCGGCCATCTTGCCGGCGAGGAATCGGCCGAGCGCCGCCCGACTCCGGCGACCAGAGCCGCCCCTCTTTTCCCGAGCTACCTGCGCCGTCCACGGCCGATCCAACGGCTCACAGTCGGAGATACCCTTTCGACCGGCACTTTTGCAGAAGAGCCCCTGAGCTTTTTAATGTTCTAACCCGCGATTCTTTAGCGTATTTTTCTGATTACGCTTTCCTATTTAGAAAACGTATTTCCTCGGTTTTAATTCAAAAGGCGTTTTCAATATTTACAGATTTGCCACTCAGTTTATTTCGGCCATATTTTATTCGTTTTAGCTCCGATTTGATCCGTTCAAGTCTCGTTAGATTCGTAATTTTGTAATCTATCTAATGATGCTACTGTTACTCATGTTTTCAACTTTTAAAATTCAAGATTAGATTTAATCTATTATTTTATTAAAGTAAAACTTGTTTATTTCATAACTTTCCCGTTTGAACTCCGATTTGCGTGATCTTTATATCGTTGGAATCGTAGCAACGCGTAGATTATTTTTATGCACTTTTAAATCTGTTTTTCCACTGTTGGTGTACTGTTTCTAATATATAGATCTTGTTTGCTTCGTGTATGATTGCCTTGGTGATTGTGTGGTGATTTTATGATCGAGTTCAGACGGTGAGCAATACGTTGGTGATCAAGAGTACACGGAGGATCCAAGTTCTCCAGAGCACTTTGATCAAGGCAAGTATAGCATGGATCATCCTTGTTGCCTATTCACCTTAATCACTAAATTCATGATGCATGTGTCTACCTTGGCAACCATAGTATTTATTCCTAAGTTTTGATCACTTGATCCTTGTTACCTATGAGATTGCATTTGAGTAGTGATGCTAGCGCCTGATGATGCCATGATCTTATAAACTTGATTAATTGATTATGAGATAAAGATTAAAAGATGCTTTTTAGCAACATGGACTAAGGACTTAACTGTAAGTATGACACCGGGACTTACAGCGCAACCATGAGGGTTATATGGCTCTGACTTTAGTCAAGTATGGAGTTACTTTCTACCATGCTATTAATCTTGAAAGGTTCCTTGCCGAGCTGGTTGTTTTGCGGCTCCTGTCCTTGTGTGTACTGCTGCGTGTGTGTGCCACTGGAAGGAGGGCTCTACCGCCCCTTGCCATTGCGCCTGGATTAATTAGTGGCATGTTAGGAAGGCTTTTGAAAGACTTCATAGTGTACCCTGCCGCACTTCCTTGGTGAGGTGACATGGGAGTCATGACCCTTGGCATATGGGAATCACGACTCATGGTGAAAGTGTGCAACCTCTGCAGAGTGTAAAACTGATATATCAGCCGCGCTCACGGTCACGAGCGGCCTTGGACGTCTTACAGGAACTTAACTAATTTAATATTGATTTATTTGAAGTTTCTGTTGATATTTATTCCATATTAATTATCATGTTTATATGATCATGCAAATCTTGTTCCTTGGAATATTCTATTGCTGCTACTCAAATTGCTAAAATATGATCAATTAAAAGCAACCGCTGTCAAACCAGTGTCAAGCCTTATTTGAGCCTCATAAACCCATGTTATTCTTGTTGAGTACGACATGTACTTACGCTTGCTTTATTTTTCATATTTGGATAAAAATCCCGGATGGGTAACAGATGATTATGATGATTCTTCTGAGGATTACTAGGATTGTGGTTCACCAGTCAACTACTTCCCTGTGAATTGGAGCTTCCGCGAGAGATTATAATTATTAGTCCGCTGCTATTTATGTAAAGACTCTGTGATATTATTCGTTATATATTGAACCTTGTGATGGTACTATGTAATTTGTCACTTATGTGTGTGATTGATCTCTGGGCGCACATAAGTTGGTTCATTCAATTTTATCCTTAAAATTGGGTGTGACAAGTTGTGAGGGGTTCTTGAGCCTTCCCCGCGGGAGATCGCGAAAGGCTACTCTAGTGGATTGCTCGTAGCTTGTGGATCCCCATCTTATGTTGGTTGTGCGGCACCCTTGAGAAGGGTTTGGCGTGTGATGCCAATTAGCGCATGAACCTCCAAGTAGGTGTATCGCTACAACGAGGACGTAGCTTGCCGGTTAGCAAGTGAACCTCGGTAAAAATCATTGTGTCAATCTCTTGCTGAGGATTTCTTGATTATTGTGATTGTTCTTATTGGTACTCTTCTCATCACTACACCGGCGGTATAAGATTCACTCTCTCTACTCTTTACATTAACGCACTTACTCTTGTGTAGCTTGTTAGCTTAGTTGCTCACATAGGAGTAGAGTAGAAGTAGCAACTTAGCCTCTTGTGTGTTCTTAGAGACTATAGTGTAGAACGGTTAGATGACTTGCTTTTAGTAGGCTAGCATGAAATTCGCTTCGCCGTTTTATTGTCTAACCACTTTATCTTAAGTGTTGTTTGCAGAATTTTTATAGGCTATTCACCCCCCTTCTAACCATTTAGGACCTTTCACCGGCTCGTAGTATAAATGGAGAAGTGATTCTTGTCAGCCCCTCCACCAAAATCTAGTTGTATTTCACATGTTTGACAGGGTTCCGTGGAAGCTGAGAGCTGAGAGTGAAGCTGGGGCTAGCAGCTGTGCCAAAGGGGCCCTAGATAATTTCATTTGAGATTTTAAGATGTTCAATTATACTATAAGAAACTACAAAATACCGACAAGAAAAAATGGAACAGTGTGTTTTGAAAAGCATCTTATCACCTAGAGAGAGGAATATCTTTCTATGAGAGGAAGCCTAGTACTTGTTAACTTAGTACACTTAGCAGTTTTCCAATGTACATGATACCTTTCTTTGCCATATCTAAAGGGATTCTAAAGAGGCTCTGTTCGGTTCAGCTTATCAGCCCTCATTTTTCAGTTCTGCAACAGTATTTTTCTCTCAGAACAGTATCAACTAAAATCAGTTCAGCTTATCAGCTCCAGCGAACACGCACAGAAACGATTATTTTAGTAAGTTTTATAGGCAAGATGACTAGAAAAGGCATCCCCTTGCTACATGGAATATCCTCTACCCATCCCAAGGGACAAGATGGGTTGGGGATGCACTATTTCAATAAGAACATAACCCTTTTGTGCTTGCAAATTAAAGTCATATGGCTCTAAATCAATTCATTACAAAAATAAATTTTGTAATTAATCTAATTGTTTTTATTTGATACCATAAATATATGGTATTTTTATTTATAAATGGTTAAACTTAAGATATAAAATATGATATTGTGTTTGAATTGTATTTTTTTGGGTGTTAAGAAGACAAAAAGGCAAATTAAAATACTAAAAGGTCAAAATATAAGAAGGGTTAAGTAACATGATATCCGATGAACTTGGGAGCTTTTGCGCACGTTCTCGATGCTGGTGTAGTTATACTCCTAGCTATATCCCTGTGTTTTGTTTTTGCATGATTGTTAATATATTTTTTTTTGTTTTCATGAAGAGTCATATCACACAGACGACGACAACTTCAACTTGCATGAAGACACAATGAATCAGGACAATTCGACCAACATCTCATGTGCCTTCATCATGTACCGAATTTTGGGGCGACATCCTGGGTCAAGAAACGGGGCACACTAGCTGGGGATTCAAGAAGTAGCACTCCTGTTGACTGTTGTAATGCAGTTATATGGAGATAGTCCAATCTACAACTGTATAGCTTTGTACTTTGGGCAACCAAGGCTTTCAAATCTGCGGAAACATTCGGCGGAATCGTAAAGCCTATCTACAAAAAATACTCCCTACCTACAAATTGCATGTCACTCTTGTCCTAAATTAAGTTTCTTTAATTTTAATTGTTATAAAAATACGCTAGCATGTATATAACAACAAATTGATTTTATAAATTTATCATGAAAAAATATATTGATAGTTCATTTATTTTAACTCGTAGATATTAATATATTTTTTCTCTAGAAACTTTGTTAATAAATCTTGATGAATTTGACTTACAACAAAACAGAAGTCGTATGTATCCACAAAGAGCAAAGAGAGAATACTGTGTGTGCGAGAGAGAGAGAGAGAGGTGAACGGGCGCTGAACTTTTTTTATATATATTTTGCACTTTGTGAATTTTATTTATGTAGTAACTGCACTTCCTTAAATCTAAGTCGTAAGTCGTTCCGGCTTTTTAGATACATGATTTTTTAGACATTAAAATATATTATATATTGAAGTACGTAACAAAAGCCACTGACTTAGAAAAATCATAATGACTTCACTACTAATGTGGTAGGTTTTTTCTAGTGTTTTTATTTAGTACTAGTAAATTACTACCACTGGTTGTACGTAGAATATGGAAATATTACAGGAAATGTTTAGTAGAAAAATTTGTACTAAATTTTAAATAGCCAAACTTTAGGAGAAGTTTACCTCATTAGGAGAATTCTAAAAAGCTTAGAATTAGAACAGAAGGAGAAGTAAACTCGCTACTCTTTCATGAGGTTAAGTCTTTTTGGGCTTTTGAGTTTTGACAATAGTAACTTCGGTACGCAAGAATAGTAGAGCTGAAATTTTTGCAATAAGAACACTCACAATATAGACTCTAACTTATAGTTTAATTCTATTTATTATCCTCTTATCATAGAGTCTACACTGTGAGTGTCCTAACTTAACTGTATGTTGTTACTTAGGCCAGTCTCAGTGGCGAGTTTTATAACGTTGTTTCCAAAACTGTCATGTCACCTAAAATAAAATAAAACTCAAATAAAACTTTGCATTGAGAGTGAAAGTTCCATTGAAATTCATTTCTTCTCTTTCTTTTTAAATACACTGCCATGTCATCAAATATGCCTATGTGGCAACGTATTTAATGCAAATGAAACTTAGTTGAAATCCCGACTGAGACTGGCCTTATGGAGAGGACCATACTAATTAATGGTAGTCCAATTATGGGCTCGGAACGAGTCCTTGAAACCATCCTAAATTGAAATGGTTCACTAAAATTAGTCTTAACTAGACAATGCCCCGCCCATTGCTGTGAAAAATACAAAAATATCGAAATGAATTAAGTGGAAATGATGTATGTGGATACTTGCAATTAAGAAGTTAAAATTTAGTAGGATGGCATGGCTATTATTGGAATGACATGACTATTAGTGGGAGATGATGTGTGAATATTTAGTGGAGAATGATATAGATGAGTTGCATGTTAAGATTGACTTCTAGTGATGTTTAGCTTTATAATAAGAGATATATAGATAAGCTGAAATGGTTCCTAGGTCCAATCGAGGCTACCGACCCTAACTTTGCATTCCTGCTGTAAATCTGTAATGTTCGTCCATGTTTACTCTCGTCTCCGGTTGACTTGTTCCATGCGAGCATCAACGTTATCAGTTATCACAGCATGCCTTGTTAGCATCCACACCAGCATTCAAATGATCTATTTGTCAAATTATCATGCGTTTTGTACCTCACCTCAGGATGAACCATTTAGTAAATTTAGGTACATGAAAGTATGAAACTGCTACAAAGACATGCCGAGACAAGTTTATGAATGGATGCGTTTTACTCTTGTGGAACTCATCACATAGTTGAACCTGGGATTTGCTCATGGCCTAGCAAGAACTAAGCTCCAATTTTTTCTGTAATGTGCAATCTGACAAGAAAGAAAGCATGGAATTTGCCGTACCTGAAATTGCCAACCATCTGAATGAATGCTGAACTGAATAGCATACGGCTCCATTCAAGGGGCCTGATTCAGCAGTATCCTCCCCTGCTCTTCCCAGTCATCCAGGATGCAATTGCACAGATGATTGACATTACATGAAGAAAATGCTGGCGTCGGCAATGATCGATATATGTACATAAACATAGCACAAACAAATTAGAAGGCCCAATGGTAAAGTACATCGACGGCAGGAGGTGGAGCTGAACAACAGCTCTCTCTAAATGCAGCTCCCCTATGGAACTGGTTCAGTGGCCACCACCATCTTCTAGGTCGCAAATTCGACGCTTGCTCAAGTGCAGCAGGTGCTGCTGCTGCTGCTCCATCGCCGCCGTTCCTCCTGCACCCGAGCTCCTCTTCAGGTCCTGGTACATCTCCTCGATCATCGGCTTCCACAGGCGAACTCGTGCGTTTATGAACCAATTCGACACCTGCAAGACGCAAAATCGCTCAAATCCATCATCCCCAGAAAAGACGGAATCTTGAAGCGAGCTTGATGTGGCTTCGATCTGTTTACCTGGTTCCTGGTGAGGCCGCTTCTTGCAGCCAGCACGTCCTTCTCATGGTCCTTGGGATACCTGTGCAGAGAGAGCAGAACACCACTCCTTCGATCATGGCCAACAATGTCGATTTGGTGCAGCAAGATCATGGAGAGACAAGACAGAGACAGACTTACGGGTGGAGGAAGTTCTCGAACATCCAGGCCTTGAGCACGGAGACGGACTTCTCCGGCAGGCCGCGCTGGGGCCGCCAGCACTGCTGCTCGGCGCGCCGCAGCTGCTGCGCCGACCAGTGCTTCTGTATGAATGCCGACTCCCAGCTCCGCTCCGACGCCGCCGACGACGACTCGCCCCAGCAGCTGGCCCTGCTCGCCGCCGCCATGATCTCGCCGGCCAGCCGCCGCCTCAGCCCGCGGTACATCGCCGACACCGCGCGGTGCGCGAACGGCGCGCAGATGCTGCCGCCGTTGCCGTTGCTGGCGCCCGACGGCGAGTGCATCATCAGGGTGTTGAACTTCGCCGTCGTGCTCTGGATCTCATCCAAGCACTGGTTGTACTTCTCATCCATCTGCAGATCACAATTCGTCAGGGTAATTACTTGTGCTTTAATTAATTAACAGTGTGGGCAACGAACGAAAAATGGTCACCAGCTGAAGCGTCCTGAGGAGGTTGCTGCGGACCCTCTGAGCGTCGCCCCAGCGCGCGCCGGCGTCGTCGGACGAGGCCGCCACGAACCGGTTGGAGCTTACCGCGGACGGCGCGCCGACCGAGGCGCCGCCGTCGACGCCGCTGCACGAGTCGTCGTCGGCGACGCCGTCCAGCATGTGGCCAACGACGTCGTTGAGCACCTCCTGGACCACGGCCGCGTACCGCGAGCGCGCCACCACCACGGCGAAGTGCGGCGCTGGCGCTGCCATCCGGGAGCAGTGGCACGCCCGCGGCGTCAGCTCGGTCAGCGCGGAGCGGCTCGCTCCTGAGGAGCACTGCTCCGCCGCGGCGTTCAGCGCGGTGTCCGAGGACGAGATGGAGTTGGAGCACAGCGTCAGCGACAGCTCGCTCGCCGCCGCCGCCGCCGCGGAGTAGTGGAAGCCTCCCGCGTCGGGGAGCCCGGCCCCGGCGAGGTGATACGGGTCATGGGCCGACACGGCTGCTGGTCCGCCGGCGGCGGGGTTGGTCCAGATACCGTACGGCTTCTTGGACGACGGTGGCGACGACCAGACCGTTGGGCTGGGGCACCGCAAGCTCGCCGCGACGACGCGGCTGTCACCGCCGGCAATGCCGTACACCTCTCCGCCGTCCATCTCCTCCCCCGGCGGCGTCCTCCCGCCGGCACGATCATCCTGCGGCGCGGTGGTGCTGGCGAAGAGCTGGCTGGCGAAGGAGGCCAGCAGGATGTTGTTCGCCGCGTAGTGCGCGCCCACCAGGTCCGGCACCGTCGCGGCGCCGCCGACCGCCGCCGCGTCGCCGAGGCCGAACCCGAAGCCTCCGCCGCCGCCGTGGTCAAGAAGCATGCCGGGGTGGAAGTGCGGCACCTCGGCGGCGCTCATAATGCCGCCGCCTCCTCCATAGCTGCTGCTGCCGCCGGCCATGAAGTAGCCGCCGCCCATGGCGTCCACCCCGATTGGCGAGAACGACGACGGATCACTCGCCATTGTCGTAGGCCAGCCAGGGAATCTTGTAAACTTTGTAGCGGTATCAGCACGCCTACAGACAGCAGCACGGATTAGAACACTGAATACGGTGTTGTTCTCTGCAGTTCTCCTAGCAGTAGCACTAGAAAATAAGCAACTAAAAAGATCCCCATGGTGATTGCCAAATGATTCAGTCGAAAGAAAAAGGAGGTTTTGATAACTACTAGTAGTATTTTGTCAATGCCATTGTTGGAAGAAGGCACATAGAGCCAAACTGAATGGAATGAGTGCACACTGTATGTAACCGCAATGAATGACTGGGTGAAGTAATTATTATCAGTATTGAGATAAACAGAGAAGTAATGGCAAGGCAAGAACCTCGACGAAACTAAACAATAGTAGGGCAATGATTCAGGGGAGGCAGCAAGTAGAGGCAATAAAATATACTAAGACGAGCACAAGAACCAAGGGAGACAGCAAGAAGAAGAAGAAGGGGAAAAAAAATCAAAACTCTTTGGAAGATTCAACTCCCCATGGACGCCCTGAAATGGAAAGATGAGCACTTCCAAATGGAACGTCTGCAAGGAGCAAGATAGCGATGGGGGCACGCACGGCAGTGGGAGACGCCATCACTTCTCAGGCAACAATGCATGAGGATGGAAATCAAAAGAAAATTAAAGTAGGAGGCAAAGAACATACAAACATAAAAAATCCCCCAGGGAGCAGGTCTCTCTCTCCCGGTCCCAGATCTTGGCGCTGCTGGGTCAGGTTCAGAGATGTGTTTGGCCCTGTGCTCTCTCTCACAAGTCACAAAACCATGGGGGAAATCTGGAGGGGCCCTGCTTTGCTTCTCCCAAGCAGATGCAGCAATGGCAAGATGTTGGCGCCCATCCTATATAGTACTGGGGCAACGCAATGGCATGGCATGAGAGTTGATTGCTGAGGGAACAGGATAAGGGGTTTATGGTATATCACTTCACTCATGATTGGCCAACCTCAGCTACAGCCTACAGGAAACAGAAATTAAAAGAATTGCCAAGATGTATGGCTAATAATATAGGTATGGCTAATAATATAACCGGCTCTAGGTCGTAAGGAACTAAGATCTTCGTAGATCATGTCTCATGTCATTCATATAATAGTCAGCTATTTATTACTAACATATGTCTCTCTTATAAAGATTTTATTTTTATATCTAAGCTGACTGTAAGTTTATTTTTTTCTTTCCTCTCTCCTCTATCCTCTTCTATACCTCATCATTCAGCTTGTCGTAGTAGCCTGTTATTAACCGCACATTGTTTTGCAATGCATTATAATAATATGCACATCATTCTTGGACAAGACACGAGGGGAACGAAGTGCAAGTGGTGCAAGTCATGCACGTGGTTAAATAAGCGCTTCATTGCCCAAATGCTCAACACTCATCAGCCACAGGAGTCGAAGCAACAAAGCAAGGTTGGCGTGTATCACATCAAACTAGTCTAATAATAAAAGAAAGATACAGGAATAATGCACTTACTTGTCTATTCGCCTTGCCGCTGAAGCAGTAAAGGCTAGTACGTTTGTATCCACCCAGTGACCCAGACATTAGGGGCGCGTTTGATATAAAGCCCTGTTCTTTTTCCCTAAAAATAAGCGCTAATTTCGGATCGTGCTGATTTGTTGTAAGAGAGAAATACTGTTTCGTGACTGAAAATAACCGCTGATCGATAAAAGAACAAGCTGATAGGGCCTTTTGGGTGGCCCGAGCTCTCCAGGTGCATATTGCCGTGTTTGATTTACTTGGCCCATCTCTTGGCTTGTCTTTCTTCATACAAAATTCACTCTCTCTCCTGCATCAAAAAACGCTTCTGGACTTCGTTTTTTGGGAGCCAGGCTCACTCGGTCCACGAGCGTTGCATCCCTTCACCTCCCGGTCCGAGTTTCACCTCCAGAAGCCCCTTCTTCCTTGTTCCACCAGCAGCGCCGCGGCACCTCGCCGAGTCCCCATCGTGAACCCACACCCTGCGCCGCCCTGCTCCCGCTCCCGCCATGCTCCGACTACCCCCACCCCTTGCTCTTGTCGGAGAGGTCGGTGTACACGGCAGCCATGGCCTACTTTTCCTCGACGCAGCAGGCGGAGGCCGACGATGTTCATGGCGACCTTGGCCTAGCGAAGGAGAGGACATGGTCCTGGAGGCGGTGGCGCTGGTCCTCGAACACGAGGACTTTGAGGCGGAGGAATCGAACGGAGACGGGAAGGTGCTGTCGGTGCTCTGCCTGGGCATGGAAGCAAGGTGTGGTCGCTGCCAAGCTGGTTCTTCTCCGCCGCTAAAGTCTGGGTAGGAGCTGAGGACGCGCGAGAAGACGTGGTAGAAGCAGCAGCCATGGCTCGAGCTAGAGAGGAGTAGCAGCAGCCATGGCCGCCGCACCACCGCGCAAGGCTTCTCCGTCCGTTGGCACCTCGCGCCCAGCAGGTGCTCAATGAAATGCCTCCGAGAGAAGTTATGGTGGTAAGACTACCACATCCTTATGCAAGGTAGTCATATTCTTTTTGTGCAACGAAACAAACACATTCTTACTCCAACCTGTCTCTACAAGAACCTAGAATCAAACACAACTACATGTATCAGGTGGACCAGGCCATGGCTAGCCAGAGCCTGGCTGATGGGCTCGGCCACCCCAGCGCCCTATATCAAACGCGCCCTAGTAGAACACAACTTATGGTAACACCTTAGCACATGGTTTGACTCCTATGTAATCAATCCATCTCAAGTATTTAAATCCCATAAACTACCTTATTATAAGGCCCGTTTGGTTTCAAATGAATTTTAAAAGTTTAGATTAGAAAAGTACGATGTGTTTCATAAGATTCAGTGTCTCTGTGTTAAAACTATTAGAATATAATCGGTTTGATGTGATTTTAGGATTTAAAAAATTTATCTAGATATCATCTAAATAGGGTCTGGGCTTGTGCTGTCAAATCGTGACCTCCCTACAATAAGTCATCCAAGCAAGCCTTCTATAATTATTCTAAATTATAAGATAATTTGGTTTTCTATTGATGTATTGTTTTTTATGATGCATCTAGACATAGTGTATAATTAGGTGTATAGCGAAAACTATATATCTATGTCAAAAGATTTTATAATTTAGAATAAATAGAGTAGACTTCGCACTTCCCTCGACGGGTGCGAAGGGTAAGGAAGTTAGCCGAGTCAACTAGGATTCGTCTAGGTAGTTGGAACGTAGGGTCCCTAACGGGTAAGCTTCGAGAGCTAGTTGATGCAGCAATTAGGAGACGTTTTAATATCCTGTGCGTTCAAGAGACTAGATGGATGGGCCAGAAGGCGAAAGAGGTGGAGGGTACTGGCTTCAAGCTTTGGTACTCGGGCTCATCATCGGGTAGGAATGGTGTAGGCATCTTGATCGATAGAAGTCTAAAGGATGGAGTCGTGGAGGTTAGGAGGCAAGGCAATCGGATTATCCTAGTCCGGCTGATAGTTGGAGATTCGGCTTTGAATATGATCAGTGCCTATGCCCCTCAGGTAGGTCTTGGGGAGAGCACCAAGAAACAGTTTTGGGAAGACCTGGATAGCATGGTTAGTACCGTGCCTATCAGCGAGAAACTCGTCATTGGAGGAGACCTCAATGGCCATGTGGGCATGACTAATGTAGGGTTCGAGCGAGTGCATGGGGGCTTTGGGTATGGTAGTAGGAACGAAGAGGGGGAGGATGTGTTGAACTTCGCGTTGGCCTACGACTTGGTGATAGCGAATACCTTCTTTAGGAAGAGGGAATCCCATCTAGTGACCTTCCATAGTGGACAACACTCGAGCCAAATCGACTTTATCTTTGCAAGGAGGGAGGATAGGCGTGCTTGCTTAGATTATAAGGTGATACCTGGGGAGTGTGTTGTCCCTCAACACAAGCTGGTGGTGGCGGACTTTCGATTTCGGATACGGGTCCCCCGGGTCAAACGCGCCAAGATTGTAAGAACGAAGTGGTGGAAGCTTAGAGGGGAAGCGGCGCAAACGTTTAAGGAGAGGATGCTACACGAGGGGCCCTGGGAAGAAGGAGAAGATGCAGACAACATGTGGCTAGAGATGGCAACATGTGTTCGGAAGGTGGCTTCAGAAGTGCTTGGCGTGAGCAAGGGGGGTAAACAAGAAGAAAAAGACACCTGGTGGTGGAATGACGAGGTGCAAAGGGCTATTAAGGAGAAGAAAGAGTGTTTCAAGCGCCTCCACCTGGACCACAGTGCAGCCAACGTCGAGGGCTATAAAACAGCGAAGATGGTTGCAAAGCGAGCTGTGAGTGTAGCAAAGGTCTAGGCTTTTGATGACCTTTATCAACGGCTAAGCACGAGGGAAGGGGAGAAGGACAGTTATAGGATGGCTAGGATCCGAGAGAGGAAGACAAGGGACATCAACCAAATCAAATGCATCAAGGACGGGACAGATCGACTACTGGTGAAGGATGAGGAGATCAAGAACAGATGGCGAGAGTACTTCGACAAGTTGTTTAATGGGGAGAATGAGGGTCCTACCCTTGAGTTGGATGACCCATTTGATGATACCAACAGACGCTTTGTGAGGAGATTTCAGGAAGCAGAGATCAAGGAGGCTTTGAAGAGGATGAAGGGAGGTAAAGCGATGGGCCCTGATGGTATCCCTATTGAGGTGTGGAGGTGCCTAGGTGCCAGAGCGACAGTATGGTTAACTAAGCTTTTTAACCTTATCTTTTGGTCCAACAAGATGCCCGAAGAATGGAGGAGAAGCATATTAGTACCGATCTTCAAGAACAAAGGGGATGTTCAAAGTTGTACTAACTATCATGGGATCAAGCTGATGAGCCATACGATGAAGCTCTGGGAAAGGATTATCGAACATCGCTTAAAAAGAGTGACAAGTGTGACCCAAAACCAGTTTGGGTTCATGCCTGGAAGGTCGACTATGGAGGCGATTTTCTTAATACGCCAGTTGATGAAGAGATACAGGGAGCAGAAGAAGGACTTGCACTTGGTCTTTATTGACCTCGAGAAGGCGTATGACAAAGTACCAAGAAACGTCATGTGGTGGGCATTGGAAAAGCACAAGACCCCAGCTAAGTACATTACCCTCATCAAGGATATGTACAAGGACGCGATGACGCGTGTACGAACATGTGATGGTAACACTAGTGACTTTCCAATTAAAGTAGGGCTACATCAGGGGTCAGCATTGAGCCCTTATCTATTTGCTTTGGTGATGGATGAGGTCACAAGGGACATACAAGGTGATATTCCTTGGTGTATGCTCTTCGCTGATGATGTGGTGCTAGTTGACGAGAGTAGGGCAGGGGTTGATAGTAAGTTAGAGCTGTGGAGGCACACATTAGAGTCGAAAGGATTCAGACTTAGTAGGACCAAGACCGAGTACATGATGTGTAGTTTCAGCGCGGCTAGACATGAGGATGGTGACGTTAGCCTCGATGGACAAGTGGTGGCCAAGAGGGATACCTTCCGGTATTTAGGATCGATGCTTCAAAAGGATGGCGACATTGATGAAGATGTTAGGCATAGAATTTCAGCCGGTTGGCTGAAATGGCGTCAAGCTTCTGGTGTCCTCTGTGACAAGAGGGTGCCACAAAAACTAAAAGGTAAGTTTTATAGGACAGCGATTCGCCCGGCGATACTATACGGTGCTGAATGCTGGCCTAAAAAAGACGACATATCCAACAACTGAGTGTAGCAGAGATGCGTATACTACGTTGGTTTTGTGGGCACATAAGAAGGGATAGAATCCGGAACGAGGACATTCGGGAGAGGGTCGGGGTGGCACCAATTGAGGAAAACTGATTCAACATCGGTTGAGATGATTTGGACATGTCCAACGAAGGCCTCCTGATGCGGCGGTGCGCAGCGGGGTTCTAAAGCGGGTCGAAGATGTTAAGAGAGGTAGAGGTCGGCCTAAATTGATTTGGGACAAGTCGGTTAAGAGAGACCTTAAAGAGTGGAATATCTCCAAGGAAGTAGCTATGGATAGGAGCGCCTGGAGGTTAGCAATCAATGTGCCTGAACCGTGACCTTTGCTTCCTTTTCTGTGTATCGCTAACGCTACCTTTCGTCTTGTGTCCGTTTTGTGTTTCTCTAATCTTGGTCTCTTGTGGGTTTCATCTCTAGCCTACCCCAACTCGCTTGGGACAAAAGGCTTATGTTGTTGTTGTTGTAGACTTCGTGATCTAATGTAAATCAAAATGTGGTTTAGGATATGTTTGAACTGTGGTTTAGGGTTCGTTTGGTAGTGAGACACATTTAGATTATCAGTAGGATTACTACCAAACGTCAGAAAGAGAACAATGTTTCAAGGAGAATCGCTTAGAACTGACTCTCGTTTTTTTACTAGTCGAAAGATAAAAAAAAAAAAGACCCAGTTTCTTAATTGTAGTTCTAGTTTTAAGAATCCAGCGAACTAGGTAAACAAATTTAGAAAGTGATTCTAATTTAGCAGAGAAACATTTTGTGAAATATGGAAGAATCTAGGTCCCTACTAAACATACTCTTAGTCTGGCGTTTCTCTATTGTTTGGAAGAAATGCAGATCAAGCAAACGTGTACAGTAATTAGCAAAGGTAGCAACCAGGAGGAGGAGGCCAAGGAAATGTGTCCAAATAAACCTGCTGCTCTAAAAGTTGTGGGATCATTTGAGCACTACTGACTGCTGTACTAGTCTTTGTGCAGGCTTTTAAGGACCACTCTCTCTCTCTGCGTACATGTTGAAATTTGTCTGCTTTGTTCGCCGCATACACTTGCGTCGGGCCATTTTCCGTGCAAATGATGCTATTCGCACCGCGAAACTCTATCCGCCACGCAACGGTAAATTTAAGGGCCAATCCCTTTTATGCCATTAAAATTTATATTTATCTCTTATATACCATTGAAAAATATAAGTTTTCTTCTATGCCATTACTTTATATTTTCTCTCCCTTATATGCCATTGCCGGTATATTCTCCGTCAAGAATCTCCGTTAGCGCTATGTGTGGCACCATTTTTACTCCGCGTATGTCTACATCGCTGCAAGAAGACTGACCTAGCCTAGCTATTTGACATACGTATCATAATTTGTCTAACCATTTGACGTACACGTGTTATAATTTAGACTTATGTAAATACGTTTATCCTAGTGTTTTCCTAATCTACCATTTGACGTACACGTGTTATAATTTAGACTTACGTACACGTGTTAACCCTGGATTCCTGTCCGTTCCCAGCCTAGCACGTAAGATTTTTGACGGAGAATATAACGGCAATGACATACAAGGGAGAGAAAATATAAAACAATGACATAGAAAGAAATTTATATTTTTAATGACACATAAGAGATAAGTATAAGTTTCAATGACATATAAAGGATTTTCTCTAAATTTAAGGTGACGACGCTGCACCGCGCAACTATAAATGGGTCTGTATCGTTGAGGTGGCTACAGTGAAACGGTACAACTAGCGATTTCTCTCTCCTTACGCTATCCGGGCGAGCGGGCGCATGGCAAGGCCACGTTGGTGAGGACCGCGCCGGAGAGCGCCGGCTATGAGCTCAGCGAGCGGGCGCACAGTGAGGCTGCGTCCGCGTGGTCCGGCCGGAGAGCTCCCCGCGGGCGAGCTCCGCGTCGGCTGGCGAGCAAGGTTCGCGCGGGCGAGCTCGCCCCAAGCGAGGCCACGTCGGCGAGGTCGGTGCCGGAGACATCCGCGCGGGTGAGCTCCGCGCCTGCGAGTGGACGCCGGGCGAGCTCCCCGCCGGCGACGAGGAAGCTCCACGCGACCAAGCGAGCGCCAGTCGAGGCCGCATCAAGGTGCTCCGCGTCGATGAGCTCCGCGTCGGGCGACCTCCAGCCGGCGGCGAGCGAGCTGTGCGCCGGGCGAGCTCCGGCCGGCGGCGAGCGTGTTCCGTGCCGAGCGGGAGACGGCTGTGAGAATGGAGATTTTTCTCTCCCTCACCTGGAAAAGCTGATCTGACGTGAGGACCCCACCTTTCAAGCGTTGCGGACAGCCTAAAGGCAGCCAAAAGATTCGGAATCTCTCCAGAGCAGGATTTGCAGCTGCAGCTGTAGGTACCAGGCTGCGGCTGTGAGACTTAGGCCTGTTTAGATTCAGTGTAAATTGTAACTGCAACTAGTCACATCAACGTTGCGGCACATGTATGGAGTATTAAATATAGACGAAATGTTTGCATGTTTGTACTTTTTTATGTACATCACGAGACGAATCTTTTAAGCCTACTTGGACCATGATTGAACAAAAGTTATCAAATACAAACGAACGTGCTACAGTGCAGAATTGCAACTGCAACTAAGATCTAAACGGTACCATCTCCAACAGTTCAACCCAAATCGGAGACCCATTCTTTGATATAGATTGCGCCCAGGCACAACATTCAAGCACCTAAAACTGGGCCTATCCAACAACAGAACGTATATGTGCCTTATCCTTCCGCATCGCATGACCACGCCCACTCCTTTCTCCCCACGCCCATGGCTTGTCTCTCCTCGCCGCACGCCGGCTCGCCGTGCTCCCGGTCCTCTCTCCTGGCGTCTCCTCTCTCCTACCAGCAGCACAGGCGCGGGCGGGCCCAGCCCCTCCTCGCGGGGCGGCGCTCCTCCAGCGGCGTAGGCGTGGGCGAGTCCTCTCTCCTTCCGGCGGTGCTCGAGCTCCCGGCGGCGCTCCCTCGCTCCCTCCCACGGCGAGCTCGAGCCTGCTGCGGCTCGTCCGCGCCGCCGTTGCGGTTGCGTCGTCCGCGCCACCGCCGTTGTCCCGTTCCACGAGAGGTGGTGGAGACGCAAAGCCGCGGAAGGAGACGCACATTTGCCTGCTGCGCTCGCTCGGACGCAAAATGCCTTCCCTGTTTTCGTTCTCTGTTAGAGGCTCATTTCTCTCCCTACAGACACTGTGTACAACCCATTTTGGATTTGCATCAACCAATATCAAACTTGCTACGCACCTTGAGACAAAGGAGTACTACTGCTTCCTGTAAGTGCATGCACACAAGTCACTTTTGGGGAAAGAAACTCTTGTCATTTCTTACATCGCAAAATGTAAAAAAAACATATCTGATCCAGAATCTCTCAGCAAATATCCCACAAATTAGAATTATTTTGTGAAACTGTTTAGCTTATATACTGTATTCTAATTTATAATAAAAATCCAAGATATTATAATTTTTTATGGACAAAGAACAACTTAAATATAATGTATTTTAACTTGTCCCGCTTATAAAAGCATTAACAGAAAAAAAATATGAGGTGAGAAGAGCAGAAAATCACTAGAAACCACCTTTTCATGAAACGTTTATCCACCTATTTTATCTAATATAGAACTATCCAATTTTTGTAGACACCCTAGATAATATCACTCTCTATTTTTTTTAACTAAACGTTTGTATTACATGCAACCATTGATGCCACTCCCAGCAGTGCTCTTCTAAAAAGGACGTTCAGCATATTTACTTAAAACTTTGTCAATTGTTTCATATTTACTGACAGCAATAATGTTAAACAAAAATGGGTATTTGTGTTTGAGGGGTTGATTCCAATCCACAATCACGCAAACTAATTTGGTTGCCATCAATTAATTGGTTGCTCCCTAGAATTAGAAAATGTTCATGTTAGGTCTATTCAAAATTGAGTCTGATGGTTTCTTTTGTGCTTGACCCAAATCATATTGGTTTGAGATATTTGAGTTTTAGTAACTCTTGCTAATCACCCTTTCATATAATAGCTCAGATAACCATTTATGTGGTAGGTATTTGTTTCAAACATCATATTCTAAATCCTCAACCCTCCTAGATCTTTTTTTTTATAAACTAATGGTCTATTCCGCTCATATTTATTTATTTATTTATTTTTCGTAGTGACCATTTTATTAAAAATCCTTTATCTAAAATACTCCAAATTTTCATAGTACATCTAGAATACCTTTAAAATCATAAACATAGGTATGCTTGATCGAACCAAATTGATCAAAATTAATCGTCTCTCCCAATCGGCAAGTACTGTTTTCCTGCACTCACTTTAACCTATGTTCATTCACCCTATAATCTGAATCTATATATCCCTGAGTTCTCTAAAGTACATTGAGATGCAAAAAAAATCTAAAGGTACAGGTGCCTGACTTGTAAAGAAACAGTTTAATATATTGATAATCTAAATCATTTTTCGCTGCAATAGAAAAAAAATCACTTTTTGGAAATCATGGAATATAGATGGTGATAGTGGATCACCCTGCATTTGTCTTTTTTTGGGAGGCATGATCCTATTTGATTATTTAGTTTGATACCTTGCATGAGCTCTAAATAAGAGACTACACTTTCCTTTTTTTCAGGAGAAAAATGTATATTTAGGACTCCAAACAACACACTTTGCAGACTATATTTAGGACTCCAAACAACACACTTTGCAGACTTTGTAAAAATGGCCTTCCGAACGTTGATATATTGATTTTTATGATGTCATGGAAATTAATATGTTAACATTTGGAAGATCAATTTTACGTAGTCGGTATTTAAAGTCCTATTTCTGCGAAGCGCGTCGTTTGAAATCCTAAATACGCAATTTTCTCTTTTTCTAAAGACATCTCAATAAAAAAAAACATCTACAAAGTTGCTCGCCTCTCCCAACCAATTTCTATAGGCTTTCGGTATTGGATCAAATTAGCTTAAAAACTATTGTTATTTTCTTTAGTTTTAGGATAAAATTAGACTGTCATTCTTTTTGTAAGGGGGGAGAGAAACGGATGAGATCACTCCTCGAGTGTTTACTGATAATCGATTCTCGAACCAAACAAAACAGCAAGAACAATACGAGGACAACAGGAGCGTGAGAAGGTGACAGAATGTCTCCTTCACCTGTTTCTAGACCCAGAGTCCCAAACACCTCTGAAAAAAAAATAGAAAAGTGTTTACGGAGAACTGTTGGATGGAAATGAGCTTCTTCTTGTTCCGTCCCACCCCGATGGATACAGTGGACGTCTGTGGACTGTGGAGGGAAGGGAATGCAGAATGCAGAATTGCAGTGCATGCGCGCGTTGCATTGCTCATTTGCCCCTGCATCCATGTGGATGCTACAACGGCAACGGAGTAGTAACAGTAAAAAAAATATTAGTACTACAGGCATGGACATAATCGATGATGTCAGCAAAATCTAGTGGGTAGATCTCTGGCAGACTAGCAATTAAGACGGTGGGACCGGAGAAGCAAGGAAGGATGAGCAGTACTGTATCAGAGAGCTACGGACCCTGTGACTGACCTCATCATGCACACCGCAACAGCGAGCCTGCTACAAACCTAGCCTCCACCTACGACTAGTAGGCTAGCTAGGTGCTTCTGGACATTGGCAAAGCCAGAATTATCATACATGTAGCTTGGCCAAGATTCAGTACAGGCCTACAACAGTACGGCACATTCTGTTCGTAGAAAGTTGAAGCTGAATATAAAGCAGCGTTTAGTTCACAAAATTTTCTTCTCTCTATCACATCAATTATACTTTTCGTCTGCTTAGAGTAATAAATGAAGTAGCACCTGTTACATGTTTATATTTTTGCCTAGCTATCCCGAGATGAATCTTTTAAGTCTACTTAGATCATGATTGGATAAAAGTTGTCAAATAAAAACGAAAGTGATATAGTTGCAAAAATTCTCAAAATTTCTAAACTAAACACAGGCTAAACATTCATTTTAATTGATGCTGATTTAGTATGAAAAGTCAGTGGCACCTCACCTGGCACCGTACTCTTTAGTCCTTATACTATAAATTTATCATAACTCGTTTATATATATTATCTCCTCTACTTCACTATTAAACTTTCTGATAGTCCTCGTTGAAAATAAACGCTGATACTGATTTCTTATGAGAAAAAAATACTTCAGAATCGGTGAAAAATAAGTGATTTTAAGGTTTAGCGAACAAAGCCATAGTAACCTCTGCCCTAAACCTTTCTTCACTGGACTATGCCGTTCTTCAACATTCCTAGCTCTTAGGTTGTGTTTGGTTTGAGACCTTGGTGGGAAGGAATGGATCCATTCCCGTATTAGGAATGGAATGGTTCCATATCCGTGTTTGTTTTGAAGGAACGAAGATGTCCGTTGCTTGGAGTGATACTGATGGGATGGATTTGTCACCGTTTAAGATTTGTTAGGCCTCCTTCAGGTGAGACCCAGGCGTTATTGATGAAGCATCTTCTTCTTGCGCTACCATGGGTGTACTCGAGGCGGAGGCCGGCCCCAGCCGCCCCACCGGTGCCTGTACGCCCGTCCATCCGAGCACTGACACGTGGCCGTCCGCCGGTGCCTTGCCCGCTCGCGTCCTCCTGCCCACCGACGCATGGCCATGCACGTACGCGACGGGAAGAAGACGTTGCTCACTCATCCATATGAATTTTGGGGAACAGACAATCCCCAAATCTATAGGAATATTCCCTTATGGGGATGACTCCATGCTACTACTGCTCATTATCACGACCTGCAAATCGGGGACGGTAATATCGTGGATCTGGGGCAAATATTCTCCTTAAGGCTATCCCCGTTCCACTTCGTTCCGGAACCAAAAAAAGGCTCCATGTCCTATGCCCAATAAACTTCAACCAAACACACGCTTAAAGGGTTTGAGAGATCTACATATGTCATCCCTCAGCTCCACACCATCCCCTCGTCGTTTTAGGCTAGTCCAATGCGGCTTTCAACTCATCGCCATCATTAAGACAAACCTCCAAGGACAAGCACCAACACATGATGTACATGCATGTCTTGCCAAATTCTACCACACGCATGGTTTTTGTCCATGTCGTGCTCCATTGAGGTTGGAATGCAGGTAATAGATCATGCTTGGAGAATTTGGGGGACCATTGGTATTGGCTTTACGAAGGTTTGAGTCCATCCATGCACACATAGCTTACTTGATCTCATAAATAAATAAATAAATAAAAACATTTGTCTCATAAAAGTAAATAAATAAACAAATTAAACAAACTTATATATGCAATTTTTATTAACTGTGGGTATTAAAATCAACTTCTACTCCCCTGGTCCCAAAATAGTTGTTGCTCCAAAATAATTTCTCGTTTTTAATACATTTCTCTTCTCTCAATACACTTTTTTTCAATACATCTTATCTCTAATTTTTAAGGGTACTTTGGTCTTTTTATCCTTGGTGCGAGAGAGTCTATACCATCTGTCTCACTGTGTGATCGGGTAGAAGATTGAATTCTGGGGTTCTCTCATCGGGTTTGAAGCCTGACACTCCTTATTTCAAAGCCACACAGAGAATCTCCACTCATAGTCGAGTTTTTTTTTTTAAGTCTATACCGTTAACTATTTGGAACCGAGAGTACAGATAAAATTTAGAATGCCTTAGACTGTCTCCAACAGCTTCCCCAAAGAGAGACTCAAACCCAAAAAGCATCATGCACAGTGCTTTGCCTCTCCCAAATCCGTCTCCAATAAACCACTCAATCCCCTCACCCATTTTGCCTACGGAGGAAGCCAGAACGCAAAAATACCTTTCCTCTCTCCTCGATGCATTTGTCTCGAGGTGGGCCTGTCGGGGGTGCGGTCGGCAAGGCGAGGCGAGCCCGCGGTGGGGACCTGCTAGCGCGGCGAGGCAGGCCTCCGGCGGGGAACCTCCGGCGTGGCGAGGAGCTGCCGGAGCTTCCAGGGGACCCGCGGCATCGAGCGAGGTGCAGTAGGGCGCGACCGGCGCAACGAGGGGGGTCCGCGGTGCGGCGCGGCCGGCACGTAAGCGCATCCGTGGTGGGGAGCCGCCCGCGCGGCGAGCGCATCCACGGCGAGGAGCCGCCGGCGCGGCGAGCGCATCCGCGGCGGGCGCATCCGGGGCGGCGTGGCCTTGGCGGGGGAGCGGCCGCCGATGTGACGCGGAGTGGGAGCGAGGCGAGGCGGGTCTACAGCGGCGCCCATGCCGGGTCCGAGGCCAGCGCCTTCTCGGCCGTCGGCGGCAGCGCTCGCCGGCTCGGCGAGGAGAGGTAGGGTGGGAGCGGGAGCTTCTGAGTCCTCTGTTGGAGAGGACGAAGATTTAGGTAGCCAACTACTACACTGTGCGTGACCTAACCTAGAAATAGATGCTCCATATGCATCGTGACTGTTCGAGATGGCCTTACGTGATTCTAGTATGCATTAATCATTGATCTTCTGTAGAACGGTCTGGTCATGCGCTTTCGCAACGGGCAATAGCCGAAGGTTTCGCTATGGCCTTAACGTGGCCTCGAGTATAATGATTGTCATGTCACTGTGGCAGCCTAGGGAAAGGAGCACTGAAAAGAGGCAATGTCGCATGTGTGCGGCAACGATTCAACGAAGAAAAAGGTATGGCTACGGAGGGACGCTTCTCTTGTTTGAGCCCCGAACCTAAGGAATCCGGAAGTCCGGTTTCTTTGTAAAACATGTATATAGACATTAATACATGAATGTACGAGTTTAGCACTTTGTAAAACTAGCTAGATACTTTTTTTTACCATTCTCTTTTTAAATTTTACAGCGCTAGGAAATAATGAAAACCATCCGTTTCGTTAGATCGAATGGTCTAAAAATAGGACCGTATACATTAGAAACACAGAAAACCATGATACTCCGTATGTTGAATTGATGACTCCTTTTGATCACATAGGGGACAGGCTCACGGGTGACATAAATCACGTTTGGCTAGACGGTCCGCTGTCCAACAACATCAGTTGTTGATAGCCCGCCAAATGGAAAATTTGCATTTTAGAGGAGTCCAACTCTTCCAAATTCTTTGCCATGGAGAGAATTTGATGCTCCCCAGAAAAAAAAAAAAGGCAGTGTATGCTGACTTGCTGGAGTAGGAACCAGATTCTGTGAACTTCCAGCGAAATTGATCAGGGGTATCTTGCTGCAGAATCAGCCCATCCACCAAATCCCAAACTTGCAAATATTCAACTAGGACTTGAACAGATAGAGCACCTCTTAAGTTTGCAACCCAACCACACGGGTGACAAGGGCCTGTGCAACTGTGCCCTAAAACAATTGAAAAATATACATACAAGTCTTTCTATCATGGCTTGGTGTTTCTTGATGAACAATTTGGAATTGATTACCAAATCGGCAACTACCAAGACCGAAAATGAACAAACTGGACAGATGGAATCAACCACCGACCGAACTTGTTGCTATCGTTTTTCACCGCTGGTACAAAGTGGTGAGTCTGTTTCGTGTACCCGTGCCATTTTATGGCTGCACGCCAATGCCCTGCACCCGGCACATGGAGGTAATCCACTGCAGAGGGTGTATCCTATGGACCGTAGCCTGGCGCCCCTCTCTCGCTCACTGCACTGCATCCTGCTCCCTAGCTACAGTTCAGAGTTGGTTTTCCAGGCCCTGTGCTGCGCCTGCACTGCACGATTGTTGCCTTTCTGGACACTATATTCATTTTTAATGGAACTTGTTTTGTACAGTAGTGATGCAATTTGGCGGATATGTTTAGATCCCGTTACAGTTGTAATTCTACACTGTAATACGTTCGTTTGTATTTGACAACTTTTGTCTAATCATGGTCCAAGTAGGCTTAAAAGATTCGTCTCGTAATGTACATACAAAAAATATAGACATGCAAACATTTCGTCTACATTTAATATTTCATACATGCACCGTAATGTTAACATGACTAGTTACAATTGCAATTTGCCAGAGACTATGTTTGGATATGTTTATTAGAGATGTGACTATAGCTCTGGAGACGGAAGATGCGATTAGCTGTAGTCATTCATGGCATGTTTGTTTGTTTAAGACACGGACCAGAATGTCCGGACGTGCACGGCTGATGATTGCTGTGACCTCCGTTGCCTGACCTCCGTTGTAGGAGTATTTCTTTTCTTCATTGCCTTCTCAATCATGCCGTCATCGAAGGAGCTCTGGGCCTCTCTAGCCTTCTCAGTCCATACAACAGCTCAAGTAACACTACAATACAACAGAAGACGAGCGAAAGTTGTTCTTAGAGCTAGTTTAGCAATGGTTTTGGCTCTTCCTAAAAGGACTACGGCTCTCATTCCACTTAGAAAGCAATTTCTCTAGTTGAGCTAAATTTGTTTTAACAGAATTATCTTTAATAATAATTTGTCGCGATTGTGAGAGGAGCCTAGAGAATCTGCATAGTTCAGCTCATCCAAACCCCTTGCAAGAAACTGTTTTTAGCAATTGTTTGACACGGCTCTACATCAAGAGCCGCAAGAAGTAGATATAAAGCCATGCCAAAAAACCCTTAGCACCAAAGATGTAAAAAGACAAACTTTACTGAACAAAACATGTAACAGAATGCACCTTGGTGAAAAACATCAATGTTGAATTCCAATGTATGGTTTATAGAATTACAAAATTAATTATACAGAGGTAGCCCTGCACGCCCGAATTAACTATTTAATGTTTTTATATGTGGTGAACTTCCTTTTAATTTAAACCCCTGCCCTACATTAGGCTTCCTCACAACATCATCAACCTTGCGTCATCAACAAATCTATATTACCTCCACTCTAAATTACAGATTGTTTTGGGGTTTTATTAAATACATAGTGTTTATTACATATATTATATAACGTATATCATGTGCATAACAAAATCAAAACAGCCTATAATTTAGGACAGATGGTGTTGAATTTTTGTAGCTGTCAATAGTAAAACCCGGAAAAGGTTCGGTTAAAGAAAAATCTAGATAGATTCATCATGACATAGAAGAAATATTTACTTGGTAGGTTATGCAGGTGAAGGACTGAGTCCAAGTTCACATGTCAATGCAAAACTGAACCCAACGACTCGGGCAGCAAATTGCGTTCTCAGGATAATTCACGCACTGCTGTAGTTGGTCACAGATTTAAGCAGGCCTCGAGCGATGGTCACAGAAGGTTTTTGAGACGAACCTACCCCTCAAGCAACCACAATGCAAAGGCAGGTCTGGTCAATATATGTCAAGCATATACATGTCTGAACTCCACAGGCTGAGCCTTCCTTTTTTTATCCCAATCGTAAATAATGGAGCAGAACACAAGCTTTCCTTGCCCAAAATTCAACTGTAAAATGTGAATGTGAATGTGAATTCGACTTGGAAAGAATCCGGAGGCTAGAGGGTACTTCCATACTAGTAGATCGTAAAGGCAAGGAATCTGAATGTGTAACCCGCAAGAATCCAACAGGGTGGGGAATACAAGGCATAGATTCTTTGTACTCATGGCAAAAAGGGTACGCATACATGATCGGACACAAGCATGTGTGTTTGCTCTGAATTCTAGCTCTCCAAGAGCTTCTCTGCTTCACACGAGACAGAGTCTGTACAGAGTGGAATTCCGCAAAGAAATGCTAATCCCCCCCCCCCCCCCCCCCCCCCCCCCAGGAAATCTATTCCTTCTGTTAAATGCCAAGGTTTTTCTTGGCATGGAGAACTTGCTTATGCGCTTATTGATGGTCGAATTATTGTCTCCAATGCATTGGAGAAGACTAGTAGCTATGGTGATGCAGCTCCAGGAAATTAAGAATGCTATACTATACACTGCCTTATGAATGGTAAGGCACAAAGGAGCATCGCATCACCCAAAGAGTTTAAGACTCATTCTAACTGGAGGGGATAGGAGCTGTATTACTTCGTTCTTCTGTCATGACAGCAACGGCAGTTTCCTCCCTTGATGGAACTTTAAGCCAGACCTTCATCGAGTCATAAACAGTAAATCCTATGGCTACTGATGGCACCACCTGTGAAAGCAAGTGTAAGATGTATATTTTGACATTAAGGTCAACATATGTGCTTTATACTAACTTAAAAATGAGATATAAACATTAAGTATGCAGTACTCATAAGTCAGACACTATATCATCATATACAGATCATGTGAGGCACTACTTTTTTTCTTTTATGCCAGGAGCATAGAAGATAAGGGAAAACATGCAGATATGTCCAAATTAAAACAGCAGTACTAGTAAATAATGATCACACAACCAAAACCACAGCCCTTGGTAAAACATTCTAACTCCACTGTTCATCTAAATTAATTAATAATTGACATAAAAGGGCAAGTTCCTAAATGAAGAAAAGACTAGGGACAATACACTTCTTGCTTGTCCAAAGTCAAGTTCTACAGTAAAGACAAATGGGAAGTGCAGCGTTTTAACAGCTTCTGCTTACCTGTCACATTCGTCTAGCTGCCAAAATATACATTTTAGAAAGAAAAAACAACTACATAAACTTTTACCGGAACAGTAAAGGAAATATCTCACCTTTAAATAGTTGATAGATAATCCGGAGAATAGTTGTCGCCAACCTTGCTGTTTCGCTATCATAACTAGGCTTTCAAATGTTCCTCTACCCACAAGGCTGGATGATGAAAGGGCTTGAACCTGAATAGTGTACCACATATTATTTAGAACATATAAATGCTTTAAGGCCACATGCTATGAGCAGAAAAAAATACCTGCATTTGCCGCCTAACAACATCTAGGGGGTATGTTATTGTCTGACCTAGCAAACCTGCAACTGAACCGCAACCAAGCTTTGCTATGATATGATTTCTGTGCTCTTGAGGAACGTGGCTCTTCATCTTCTCGTAGAAGTAGAATTTAAGACCAGAGTAAGGAAAGATTCCATATAGTGAAGGAGCTGAAGAACAATAAATTTTAGTTAATTGTCAGGAGTATATCAGAAACTAGCATTGATAAAACACTAAAACAGTGAAATGCAGTACATGCATACCCATGCCACGGTATATGCCTTTCAATCCATTTTGTCTGTATATTTTCTTGACACAATCCATGATCCCTTTGTAAACCTGTTCAGAAGGCTTAGATTCTCTGAAACCCACATTCACTGCACCTTTTACCTGCAGAGAGGACAACTGATTAGAAAGGTATTGACAATCAAAAGAAATGGGACATATGTTCATAAGTAAATTATATGCTAATCAGATCCTTGTACAGAGAATATGTTGATACACAATACAGCAAATGTGACTTGAAATCCAACAGAAGTGTGGTTTTCCAGTTTAGCGAAGGATGCAAAAAAGGATTCATGCCAACCTGATAAGCCAACTTTGTGCGGACTAGATCAAGAGGGTATGTGCATATGACAGCTGTTCCTCCAGCTATTGATCCGGCCACGAGATCAAGAACAGGCCCTTGCTTGACATTAGGAAAGCCAAGAATGATCCACCGGCGGTATTCTTCATAGGCCATATAATGCAAAGCTGCATAAGGAACAATTCGAGCAACACTAGCTCCATTTCCCCTAAGGAAAGAGAATTAAAAAAAATCAAGCTCAAGAGTGCAACATGTATTAACTATTAACAGACTACCATTTGTCATGCAAATTAGGAAGAGGCAAACCTGTAAAACCCTAAAAGACCTTCTGTCCGATAGATAGTTCGGAAGGATCCAATCAATCCAGAACCATGAAACTCTGCTCTTCTTGTCTGGAAGTTCCAACATTTAAATATTAGATAGAAAACCACTCAATATTCATAGTGATATAAAGGAACGGGACTCTCTATAAGCGCAGGTTCAAAGCATGACAACAATTAAGTGACTTGGACTATAATTCTTTCAAATAGTAACAACAAGCAAAGTTTCAACCACTGTTAAATGTGATGCACATACAAGACACTTCTAAAAGAAGAATTCCAACCATGAGCCAAAGTAGCAGAAAACTATAAGTTGATAATCAAGGTTGCTGGAAATGTTCGCTAAGCTGTAAGACATAATGTCCTTCCGAAAAGGAGTTCTTTTCTGTAACATAATACTTCGCCTGGTGCTTCCAATCCCCTCCCCTGCTTTCTTCCATTGTACACAATGCCAAGTCTGGTTTTATCAATTTATTTAGTAATAACATGGTAGCATGTGCATGGGAAGTTCGGAATACAGAAAAGAGAGAGACAGTAGTCATCTCCTTTGATCCAAGAATCAGACTTCCACACATGCTGAGCACATCAATCAAGACGCTGCAACCTTGTCCCAGTTCCTATTTTTACCAGAGGTTCCCGTCTAATAATTTACCAACTGAGCATGTTGGTACCGCATTCAACCTCACGAACAAAGAAATCAACCACTATTGTTAACGGTATAAACCTTTCATGTCTCACAAAACTACCCAAGAACAAAGAATGAGTTACGGGGTTACAAAGAACCGATCCTCAACGGCTCAACCTGACGCCTCCAGCAAACTGTAACTAGGTTGGCGCATGACATGACTGTTGAAGTTCACCTACCGACAACCTGTACTCCTATGCAGGTCATTCAAGATTCCATGATCACGCAATTCGCATCTATAATTAGAACAAATAAATAAAATACTGCAGAACACAGCACCGTGCGCGAAACGATCAGAGAATCCCACCGTCGGAAGACCGGGCGAGCACAGCCGCCGCACGGAAACGAATCTATGCACCTCGCTATCCGCCGCCTCAAATAGCAACTAGCCGGCCGCGCAAGGATGAGCGAGGGTCGCGCGAGTGAACGCACCTGGAACAGGATCTTGACGCGCTCGAGCGGCGCGACGGCTGTCTTGGCGACTCCCCCGGCGACCCCTCCGGCGAGGAGCTCCCGCACGGCGAGCGGCAGCCCGGGGCCGCTGGCCTCTGCGGCCTCCCTGGCCCGCGCGTCCATGCCGATGCCGGCGCGCGCCCCCACGCCCAATCCCTCCCCTCCTGTCGGCGGGAGGAGAGCGAGAGGCGGAGGCGACGCGAACGGAGGTGGAAGAGAAGAGAAGAAGGAAGACCGCGCGGCGGAAGGGAGAATCAGGCCAATCAAAGCGGCGCGGGGCCCACGTGTAAGCGGAAGCAGTGTGGGCCCACGTGGACGCGGCGGCGGAAAGCGAAAGGAAGATGCCGGTCATCAGCCCGCCGTGGCTGCTGGTGGGCGCGCCAAAGCTGCCGAGATGGGAATTTTTTTTAATTTAATTTTGTTTTCTAAATAGAGTAGTGAAATAGACACTCGTGGTTCATGCTGATGCTACCTCAATTTTTTTTTTGCTGTGCACGTGGCATGCCACAGTTAAAATTCTTGTAAATAATGGCTAAAGGTAATACTAGGATTGAAATATGTTTAAACATTTTTTTAGATTTAGATTTTTTTTTGATGTAAAGATGGTGTTCCTGCTTTTTGCATCGATGCCATGGCCACGGTTGTTTATTACATTTACATCGATGTTCGATGTTTGTAAATCCACGTTTACCCTCTGATTTACAGTTGTATAAATGGATAATTATACATGAGCACCTGATATTAATCCACGGTGGGTGGGTGCCCATATATGCATGGTAGGGATATATATAGTTTCGACCCAATTATTTCCCCGATTAAACTAGACCCACTAATGAAAAAGCTCAGTGGTCATCACTGTGAATGGAAACGAACCGGCTCGTTCAAGATAAATCATATCATATTTTCACTTCTACATTTTATCATGAAAGTATATTGAATCCAAAAACGTGACGGCACGAGATGCATGCATGGCAATGTCATGCACTCATGCTTAGTGATATGAATGTAACTTCTCAAACACCTAGGTCCCTAAAACTCATAGGGCTTGTTTGGATATGCACGTATGTACCTCAGCCTGTGCGTGTTACATTAATTTAGTTTAAAATTTAAACAACCTTTTACACAAAACTACTCCACGACACATGTCTTGAGATACATGGGGATCTAAACGAGGCCTTATCAATAATCCCATAAGAGTAAATTGGAGATATCCAAAGTTACTTTGGGTTTAGATGCATCGCTGTTATTAGCAAAGTTGAGTTTTCAGTGGACGTAGGTACGTTTCGTATAATCCTTTGAGATTACGTTTGGCATAATCTTTTAGTTGAACGAGCAAACTACAACGAATATTTTGTCCTTTCGTGTAATAAGTCGTCAAGGCCGACATTTAGTCGTGAGATTTCGGGCTAAGCCCACCACACTAGGCCCAATAACAAAATGCTGGCTAAACCAGCTTTCTACAGAATCGACTGACCTTAAAATGCGCGCCATTTTTAACCCGGCCTTTCTAGCTCTTCGCAGGTTCCTTTTTTTTTTTTATGACTCTTCGCGGGTTCATTTTTGTCTCGCTTTCCCGTCGTCTCCGATTTTGGTCGCTTTGATGACGGTTAGAAGTTAGAACTTTACAAGAAGGAACGAATCACTCAGAATCGAGCTGCAAGGGAATGCATATCTTTTGGCTAGATCTTGATAGTAGTACTAGTATCATTGTACATACTGAAGAAACGAAACCAGCAATTAACTGGCTTTCAGTCTCAGGCGAAGCAGCAGATTCCCAGCAAGCATGATGCAGTCGTCAGCACAACACAATCGATGAAGGCCGAGGAGTTATTAATCCTTAATATTAATACGAGTAGTAATTTGCGCACTGTCTGATGGATGGATTAGTTGGGCACGCGGACCGGCTGGGGCATGAGCGCCGGCAGAGCGCGGCAGTCCGCCGGCACGTCGACGACGACGTCTCCTTCTTCCGCGGCGGCGGCGGCGGCGGAGGCGCGGGCGATCTCGGTGTGGACGATGCCGAGGAGCACCGTGGCGAGGTCCTCGAAGCCGGCCCAGACGCGGACGGCGGCGGCAGGCGGCGGTCTCGCCGCGGCGATGAGGTCGCACACGGGGTGGCCGGCGCGCGGCATGACGTAGTCACCCTCCCGCAGCTTCATGGCCGGGCAGTAGTCGCCCCGGCCGTCGCCGAGGTACACCACGGCCCTCCGCCGCCGCCCTCGCGTCGTCTTCGCCGCCGCCGCAGCCTCTTCTTCCTGGAGGAGGATCCTCTCCATCACCTTGCCCTTGCACATGTTGGGCGGGCAGGTCGGGAGGCCGCACCCGTGGCCGCGGTGGCCATGGGCGCCGGCGCCGAAGTCGTGGTAGGGGCGGATCCTGAGGCGGCCGGCGGCGTCGAGGTGGGCCGGGTTGGTGTCGGTGCCGGAGAAGTAGGCGGCCAGGCCGTGGTGCGCGAGGACGGTGTCGATGAAGAAGGCGTTGGCGTCGCTCAGGACGCGCAGCTCGCACCCGAGCGCGTGCGCGGCTTTGATGGCGCCGGCGACGTGCGGCGACAGCGGCGCCGTCCTGAGGCTGCCCCTGATGTCCTCCGCCGTCTTGCCGGCGGAGTGCAGCTCGCCCATCATCGCGTCCTGCAGCAGCAAATTAATTAAAGCCAGGGACCGGAGATCGAGATCGATCCATCCATGGGTATCGGTGTCGGTGAAATGAAATGAAATCCATGCAGTGGAATTCTCTCTCAACATTGGTTTTCGACTGGTGAGGAAAATTACTAGCGGAAACTTTTTCTGTCCTACCGGAGCTTCTTGTTTCTTTTAATCAAAAGATATGGTGAACTTGTATACTTCATTTTATCTTTGCTTCTTGATTATAAAGTGTAATAGTGCTTTTAACAAGAGCCGGCGGGCGGCGCTTACGATGGCGTGGTTCCATGGGAGGTGGTGGAGGAGGTGGTCGAAGCGGCGGGTGGCGCCGAGGGCGTCGACGACCCAGTTGTCGCTGTCGCAGTCGACGATGGTCTTGTCGAAGTCGAACACCACCAGGGGGGCGCCGCCGCCGCCGTTGCTCGCCGCCGCCGCCATTCTTGTCTTGTCTTGTCGCACTAGCTAGCTAGCTAAGCTACTCAAACACACAAACCTCGATCGAAGGTCTCGATCTGCCGATCAAATTCAGTTCTAGCAGCAAGCTGATGACACTGAGAGAGGCTGAGACGAGCTTGCTGCTGTGAGGATCCGTTGGAGCGGCATTGGCGATGCATTTATAGGGGAGGGCCAGCCACAACCATGAACGACGACGAGAAGCGGCCTGCCTGAATTGGCGGATGCAACACGTATGCAGGAGTACGTAGTATTACGCAGGGAGACGGCAGCAGCGTACAACACCCTTTCTTCCTTAATGCGCTCTGATGGCGTCTGCATTATTGCGTCCACAAACGAGAGGCCTAATTCTGCCTTTTTTTTTTTGGGATTTGGCCTTGGGATCGCTGGGTGCACCACAAATTCAGGCATCCATATGACCATCCATCGACCGCATTGTCCTTGCCTCCTTGGGAATATTCCGATCGATCGATCGCCACAAGGAGGGATTAGTTTCTTCCCTTCTCCACTACTTTGGCCTCTGTTTCGCCACAGCTTCACCGCCAGTTGTGAGAGCTCTCTCTATCTCTCTGCCAAATGTTTTTTTTTTTAAAAAAAATTGCTTCCGCATATGTAGCTTTTTAAGTTGTGTTTTCATAAATAAATATCGTGGAATGAATCTAAAATAGTAAATTTTCATAGCTCCACCATATTTATTTTCACAGTGTGGGATTCTCCCGTTTGTTTCTTTAGAATTGAATTAATTCTAAGAATTACAATTTAGATACAGATTAATTAAGCTAATATAGTTGTATATGAAATATATTTATATATTTATGATTAGTTATATAAGGGACACACTTATATATTGCATTTTTTATTGTATAGGAGTGAGTTAAAAATATGTTTTAAATTGGAGAATAGAATTGTAACATAATGATTCATAGAATCCAATTCTATTTTACATCTTATGAATTGAAGATAGGCTTATTTATGAGTTTGGAAAGATATGAAATCTTAAATTCCAAGCTAAATAGTTCTACTTATCATGTATATTTTAATTTCTCCAATTTTAAAGAAACAAACGAGCTATGCAATTGCTTTTCGCCTTTTTTATTAGTGCTGCCAAGGCGCGAGCGAGTCTTGCTGCTTCTTCCGCCAGCTATATCGCGTACGTTAATGCTTTCCCGCCACCGCTTCTCAATTGCAGGCGGTTACAACGGCCCTTGCGTGGCAGTCCCAGCTTTCAGGGAATGGCCGCAAGACGGCTGTCGTGGAGTGGAAGGTGGCAGTATGTATATACAATGGCAATTATTTTTTTCCCTCTTTCCTCTGAAATATTCAGTGTTTTTTTTAAGTCTTTCAGCTTTTTTATTATAAATTGTTCTGTTACTATAAACTCTTTTATCGTGTAGATGTCGTCGTTTATATCTTAGAAATTGTTTGCCACCAAGGTAGCTCTATTCGGCGGTGTTCAATGCCTTTGGCTGAGCTTCTATAGCAGGTTTAGGCTCCGTTTGGTAGAGCTTCAGCTTTAGCTTCTTCGAGAAGAATCATTCTCAACCAGACAAATGCTTAAAACGACAACTGATTCAGGTAGAGATCAGCAGAGAATCACTTCTCCATTTACACTAGGAGCTAGGAGCCGAAAAAACCCGCTTCGTTCCCGGATTCTCTCCCACTCCCTGTTATATTTTGATGGGGATTAGCTGAGAATCAATTCTTTACTGATTCCCACCCTACTCATTCTTAAGAATCTAATGAAATCACTCTACCGGAGAATCAAGGAGCAGAGCTTTACCAAACAGGCCCTTAAGATTACATCTACAATAAGCTTTGCTTTAACATTTTTTTTAGTGAAAAGTGGTTCAACATTAATTTATTCTATAAAATGATGCTCGAAATGAACTAGTGGCTACGAGATGAAGAAAGTGTCTTCTCCTGATTCACTCTATGCACAAAATTGTTGTATGCATAGAGTTTGTATACTAGAGTGTCATGGGTAAACGTTTTTAGGCGTAGAAGAACGACTTCTAAAGAAAATAATCCAGAGCAGACTCTCAAATTGAACTTTAAATGATTTTGGCTTTGGCTACACTATCACTATTGACTGTATTTTTCATATTGTATCATTTTCTTCACTGGTTTCACAAGTATTTTTTTTGTGTCAAACTGAATTTTTTAAAACAACTCCATAGGTAATGCTTTTGAATGTATGCTCATCTCACACGTGTGAGCCCTAGCACATGTAGATATCAGATTTTCCTCCACAGAAAGGACGTTGGCATGAAGCTATGGACCAAGACGCGGGCCGGGAGGGGCTGCCAAGGCGCGGGCACACGCCCTACCAGAGAAGAGCCTAATAGTGAAATCTTTTTGTAAATGGCTCTATAATTTTTAGCATGATTTTTTTTCAAAAATTTAGAGCTCTGGTCGGCATTTTCATGTCCGGCCGAAATGTTTAGGTACCTAAACTTGGGCTCTGTTCGCTTCAGCTGAAAAGCTGAGCTGATTTGGGCTGAAACTGATTTGTTGTGAGGGGAAATACTGTTCCAGAGCTGAAAAATATGTGCTGTTTAGTTGAAGCGAACAGAGCCTTAGGCTACCGAACTAGCGTGATTTTTTGTACCGACAAGAAAAAAAACTTAGCGAATTCAGTACCGTTGTCTGTAATTCGTAGCTGCTAATGGCTCCATGCATCCTAGTCGATCGAGATGACCCGAATCACTATGGGCGCGTTTGGTTAGCTGCTTCTCGCTGGCCCCTGGCTCGTGCGGTGCAGGATAAGTGCGATTGGTTGGCTGCGCGAGTGGCTGAGCTTGGCTAGCCGCATGCAAAAAGCTCCGCTGTGGCTGCATCCCAGGAAACGGATTTCGTTTTTGTTTCTTGGGAGCCTGGCTCGTGACTCGGCTGTGAGATAGTGAGCACAGCTATAAATCAAATAATAGGCAACCAAACACCTGTTGTCCCGATCCTAGTGCTGCAGAATAAGATAACCAAACGCCAATGGTCTGCATGAGCACAGCCTGGCCAGCAGCAGCCTAGATGACAGATGCGATACGAGCTAGGGAGGGAAGAGAACCAAACATGCCCTATATGTTCGACAACTTTGATATAAATTTCACCTTCACGTGATTTTATATAAATAGTTATGAACTATCTTTTAGAAAACTACGACGAACGTTCTAAGAGCAAATACAATAAGCTATTTTAATTTAACTTATATATATTCAAAATAACTTAGCAAAGTCTTTAAGTGGAAGAGAGTTGGAGAAAGGAGAGGTAGTCGAGGGCTGTATTGCTGCTGGTCACGTTCTCTTACTACTAAAATCTAGATATTTTATGAGAGGGCAAAATAAGTCACAGAATATGGTTTTACTTTTACCAAAATATCTGATTTCAAGACAGTGTATGGAGGATTCTCACGAAAATAAATTTTCATGATGAGATTTACATCATCCTCATGAAAAGGATTAATTTCGTGAGAGTGTGAACCGTTCCCCTCACGAAGTCTCTGGTTTTTGGTAGTGTCTAAAGACATTTATAATGGTGCTAACTATATAACTAACTGATGTGGAGGTGAGAGATAAGATTAAAGATTATTTTATACATTTTTGTATTATTGTACTCATATATTGCTCTCACATATTCTCAGGCTATGTAATATAGATTAGCTATTTATTCATCTCTAGTAACTATTTTTTTTACTTTTTTTTGGTCCATGATATAATAACTAATTAAATAACTAGTTGTTAGAGTCGCCTTAAGGCGTTCTACTGGCCTGCCGAAGAGGTGCTTTCCTTGTCTGCCAATGAGAACAGAGCGAGAATGGAGAAAAGGTGTTAGTGCTAGGTCTCATTTAGAATGTGTTTAAAGCATGGATAGTTTGAATTTTGTAGCATGTGTTTTAACTTTTATAATAAATGTTTAATCATGGCCTAAGTAGATGCTAGACAGTTTGAACTTTAAATACTGTAGCACGTGTTCTAACTTTTGCAATAAGTATCTAATTATAGTTTAAGTAGACTTAAAATATTAATCTCGCGATTTACATGTAAACTATGTAATTAGATTTTTTATTTTATCTACATTTAATACTCTATGCATGCGTCTAAATATTCGATGTGATGGAAAAGTTAGGAATTTTAAAGAGGGACTAAACAGGATATAAAAAAACACATTTTTGTAGGCTACACATAATTGGCTAGCTGTTTATTAGGCCAGTCTTAGTGGAGTATCAAGAATGTAATGTATTGAAGTGAAATGAAACTTGGATGAAACACTCAAGGCCTGTTTAGTTTATCCATTTTGCAAAATTTTTGGTGTTTTGGTCTATCCTTTTACAAAATAGATTTAAACATCATGGTGTAAAACTGTAAAGTTTTTGGTATCCAAGAGACCCAAAAGAGGAAAAAAAATATCATGAAGACGTGTGTTGTATCTACGTGGCTAAACTTTTGACACGCAACTAAACACCAAAATGGAAATTTTTGATATTTGGTATTTGTTGTAGAAAAAGGTTTTACATTTTGTATTTTGCATTACAAAAGGCATCAAAACAGGTCCTTACTCTCACTGGTGAGTTTCATTATAAATATTTAATTTTATAACTCATAGAGAATTTTATTTAGATGACACCAATTTCTTCGCTCTTTTATTAAATAATATACTACTATATTATATTATATTATATTATATTATATTTATTTATTTATATATATAGCATATATTTAATGTAAATGAAATTTACGTGAAATTCTCGCTGATATAAGGTCGTGGGCTCGTGGCACTCTGGTGCGGCCTAGCCGTTGACGTGTCGGTCAGCAAGAACTCGAGCTCTCCAAGAGCATCTCTGCCGGCGTCCATGTGTCCTCTCTAGTGCCAGCACGGGGGATGCTATTGCTCCTGCTCTGCGACCTGGATGGATAACGCCGGCAGGCCAATCCAGTCGACCAAATCAGATAATACAATAAATAAAATTGAGAGATACTAGTAATTTTTAATTAGTTTGTCAGATCTAATCAGTGATACGTCCGGTCTATGGCAAGCATATATACTAAGGTTTTGATTGCCTCATTCTCTTCTGCTGGCCTCTCGATTGGATGATTCGATTTCGATGCCATTATACCTCGGATCCATCAAGGTTTCTGATTCGGTCCATGTCCATGCATGCGTCTGGTTCATCGCTAACCAAATGTCAAAAGAAGGTGTGCCGTAGCCAAATACAAACAACATATAGATATAAAGTGCTTAATAAGTTTAGGGCATTATTTGGTCAAAGTTTTAAAAAAAGGGTTCAAGTCTGGAAATAGGAACAACTTCTATTTTGAAACAGAGAAAGTAAATCATAGCTCTCAGATTTGTAGTTTAAAATTGTTACTTAAAGTTTATCGAGTCTTACGATAAAAACCAGCACATCTTTGTTGCACAATACAAGGCAAGCATTCACAACGTGCACATACTCACCTCTAAGAACTCACATATGCAAGTATGAGTATCTTTAAAAGTTAGACGGACAAATCATCGAGATAGATGAAGTCACCATAAACGTCTTATTGTCACAATTTTAAATTTTAGAAAATTTGCTCTTACTGTCGAATCCAAGACCAGAGGTGCTTCTGAAGCTCTTGTAACCACTAGACAGCTGCATGTCCTTTCGAAAAAGGTTAGTTTATTAGACCACATAATTAAATAAGCTAAATGGTGTAAGTTTAGTCTTTAACTTTAGCTAACTAAATTTTAGACAATAGAATTCAAATAAGTTCATTTAGTGGGAACAAAGGGTTGTTGTAACATAACAACCCACATGATAGAGAGACATAGTTTTAAATTTTAAAACAAAGGAAATATGGAGAAATTCTAGGTGATTAAATTATATAGAAATTTCCTACAAAGCCGTCCTATGAAACAGCTTGTTTCGTCGGACTTTTTGTATCCTAACAACAGGTTGAACCTCGAAATGGTTTCATCATGTCACTTCGCTCTTCATTGAATTTGTGTGTTTTTCATATGCTCCGTCCAAACATTCTATGCAGTTTCACGTGATTTTTTTTTTCTATTCCTGCATTTCTAGAATCTTACCATGAGAAAACCTACGACACCATCAGGTTATGTTTAAAGGGTAGACAGTTTGAATTTTGAATACTATAACACATATGCTAACTTGTTCAATAAGTGACATAAGTAGACTCAGAAGATTCGTTCTACGATTCACATGCAAACTATGTAATTAATTTTTTTCTACACTTAATGGTTTATGTATATGTTTAAACATTCGATATGATACGATGGGACGGGAAATTGTAATTTTAAAGGCTCGCCGAATGTTGGACTACGCGTAGCCATGTAGTCATGCATTGTTTGGTCTTGTGGATTGCTGGAGTCGGATATTTCTAGTTCTACTGTAGAAGTGGAGCTGTAGGTATGCACTATACCGTAATCCCAAAATAAATGCATGAGTCGCTAAAAATTGATTTGTACCGATCAATAGTCGGTCGTAAAAAATAGTCCACACATCATTAGTCAGCAAATCCAGATTTTCCGCATTATTAGTCGGTAAAAATAAAGATAAATATACATGTACAGTACCTCAGAAACGTAAGTAGTATGAGGCGTGGACTATCGAAGGTGTGTCTAGTGGGCCTTTTTGACAAGCAAAGTCCATTAAAGGCAAATTTTCAAAGGGTTAGCATGTAGCAACAGATAACCCAAGCCAATTCCTTCATCTATTTATTAATATATATCATCAGACAATTGGCTGATATAAGTTTACAATTAAACATCAAACTATCAATCAGTATATTTATGAGATAATTTTATACTGATGCCACTATCAACAACACAACATAGATTTAATGGTTTATACCGATTATTAAATAAGTTGCTATGGATGGGTTGTGGTAGACTGGTAGATTATTTGAACTATTTGCTTTCTTATGGACAAAAAGGTACTCTAATACTTAATAATTTTAACATACTACCCCAAATCTAAGGTGGTCAAACTTGGAGCTCAAGCTATGTTACTGAACTTTATTATTTGTGGTGCAGGTTCATGCCCCCGTTTGGGAGAGCCCCGCTCCCTGATTTTTTTTAGTTCTGCCTATTGATTCTCCGGTAAATTAATTCCACTGGATTTCTAGGTATGAGTAGGGTGGAGAGCTGATGAGAATTGATTCTTTGCTAATCTCCACTAGAATATAACATGGAGCAGCGTGAAGCAGGTGTTTTAGCTCCTAGCTTCTAGTGTAATTAGAGAAGTGATTTTTGCATGATCCTCCACCTGAATCACTTAGCATTTTAAGTGTTTAGCTGATTGGGAGTGATTCTTCGGAGAAACTGGAGCTGAAGCTCTCCCAAATGGAGCCTCAATCATCCACCGGGCCAAGCTGCCACCCCCATTGGGCATGCATCTTTATAAGCTAAAAAAAATCTCCCACACATTTATGGTTTATCAAGACGTAAAGGAGAGAAAAATGTGTGTTGGTATTGTTGATATGCTAATTTAACATAATAATGCTCTTCCAGTGTGAGGTCCGACATCACAAATAAAGCAAATCCTATTTTGCTTTTTCGACCACTCTCTTGCAATTAGAAGATGTTTATTCAATTTTCCCCGTCCATAACTGACAATTAAATCAGGCCAAATTTGTTAGAGAATCTTTGCATCCGTTAGTGTCACTCTTTCCAGAGACAGTGACCACATATATTTTGGAGACGTTATTCACTTTATATGCGTTCTGATTTCATGACCTCTGACCTAGGTTATACAATAATAATAAAGGCCTGATGTAGTGCATTAGGGGTGGTTGCGATAGCATTCTCTAGCGTCTCAATCAGCCTCCACAAGACCACAAAGGTGATATAAAAATTAAATTGATGAGGCCAAGATTAGTATTTTTAGACCATCTAAATCACTATTTTCGCATCATTCGATAAAGTATGATAATTACATCTGATAATCGGAAATCCTTTATTGTGGAGTTCAGCCTTTCAAATTTATAGTGAAATAATTTAATTTCTAGCTAATTTATATGTCATGCGTGCAGCTTGATTGATTACATCATGGATGCATCATACTATTAGTATCTAGTTATCACAACCCAAACACCACAAGATGAACAGCTGTCCATTGCATTGGCCATTATTATTATGGAGAATTGGTTCCTGGACATCCAAAGTGACCACCATTTGCATCTAGACATGCCAAAAGAAGCGATTTACTGAAAGACACTCTGGTTCTTAAAAATTATGCTGGTGGACACAGTGCTCGGTAAGAATACTTTTACAAATTTAATATAAAATCATATAAGTGCCTAAAAATTATACCATAAAATCTTATAGACTTTAGATGACAAGAATTGTACGGTAAAAATATTTTAATATATTGTTTTGCATCAAAAATGACTATTTTGCCCCGCTTCACGAATAAACAAAGTTAACCATTGTTAATTTTTTCATATATTCGTAGGAAACTAAAAATATTGAAAAAAAATCATAGGATGTCTACAACACCAAATCATTACTATGCTAAAAATATCAGCTAAAAATACTAAAGTTTAATATATTAATTAACCTTGACAAGAGATAAATTTATAACTCAATCATGTTACATATACCATTCTAAACTTTATCATTTTGAGCTGATATTTTTAGTCTACTCATGATTCGATGATATACACATCCTGTGATTTTTTAAAGATTTTTTAATGCCCTAAAAATATATGAACAAATTAACATTGTTTAACCTTTTTTATTTATGAAGATGGGTGAAATGGTCATTTTTATTGCATAAGATATTTTGAAATATTTATACTACGTAGTTCTTGTCGTGTAGAGTCTAGAAAATTTTATAGTACAATTTTTGAGCACTTATATTATTTTATATCTATTTTGTAAGAGTATTCTTATCGGGCACTGTGTCCACCAGCATAATTTTCAAGAACAAGAGTGTCTTTCGGCAAATCGCTCCTTTTAGCATGTCTAGAAGCAAATGGTGGTCATTTTGGATGTCTAGGAGCCAATTCTCCCTTATTAGCTACCCACTTTGCTATCCTGATATTGAAACGACCTCGATTTCTGCGAAGAGAAATCTACAGGCTCGAGTTGTAATTCAACAGATTGCTTGGGACAATCCATGAAATTACCCATATCTCAGTTGACACCAGGATCCATACAACGGTAATTAAGTCTTACATAAACATTTATTACATCGCCATATTGGCGGAATCAACATTCAGAGAAGCTTTAGAAGATGCGGAAACGATTCATCCTTCATGGCCAACTGGAGTGTAGCACGTGACCCTATTCCTCGCCATCGTCTTCCTCGAAGTCGTACTCATTCTCGTCACCTGACAGCAAATTTATCAGTACGATATGTACTGGCCACGGAGCCCACCTATGCAGCATTTGCTTTGTGGAAAGTGGATGCAAGGCTATACAAGCAGACCTATAGGCTGAGGTTTCCTATGCAGCTATAATCAATGTTTAAGTAGTCAAGTTTTATCTCCAATTACACCATCATCCCTTTTCCCATCACCACATCTCACATACCCAAACCTCACTCTCATTCGACAGGCCCAACTCTCTCTCGGGCCTATCTCAGCAGCACACTACCATAACGGGTACACTGCCGGAAAAATGTCATCCAGGGGGAGAAGAGAACACTCACTACACTAGTAGAAGCTTCACAGGAACGGTCCATAGCCAACAAGTTGGCATATGTATCGATCGATCAACCGTACACTCTGCAGAGGTTTCACTACCCACAAGATTAGCCATCATAGGTGTTGCGCAAACACCTAGGCAGAATTCCGGGTGCTTGCTTGCCTAGGTCGATGCCACCCTACCACTCAGCCCTGTGATATTCCGGATCCTACACCGTTATGCTGAGACTGGGAGACACAGTACCGGGCCCATCCAGTGGTACTGCGCATCTAGAACGGAACGGGAACCCATCGACCATCTCCGCCCACCCTTATCACCTCTCAACCTAGCAGTAGTGGCACCGTCCTACCAAGTAGTCCAGCCGTCTCCTGCCCATCAGAAGCGAGTGAGTAGAAAAGGATTCCCATGAACCTAAAACTAGTACGTCCTACGTTTGACCAAGCAGGCATCTTCACTTAGGGGATACTCTCCCCGTGCCATCACAGCACCTCCGTCCACGGGCTTCAAACCACCAAGGCTATCCCACCCGGAACCTCCTCAACAACTTTACCCGCCACAAGTATCTCGCTTGGGGATGCCCAGATTGCACCCCCGGCACGACTTGCCCCACGGGCTTGTCTCACATCCCACTTGATCGACATCAACCCTTACCACGCACCCAAGACGCACGCAGCACTCTCTCCCAGTGGTTATAATCAGTTATACACCGTCCCAATTCCACCACATAGCATATAGCAAGTAGTAAGTAGTGGAAAAGTAACAGTAAATTAAGCAGCAGCTAACCTAGTAGCGGACAGCAGGGTAAAGTCTTATCAAGGCAGGGAATTCAAATATACTATCATGCAACCAATCCATACATAATCATAAAGCAATAGCAGCAATGTCATTTGCAATGCGTAAATAGGATCTAAGGATTTGGTTGGACGTGGCACCTTCGTAGTCATCTCTTAGCTCCTGAAGGTACTCGTGGTCGTCTTCCTTAGTCAGATCCTCCTCCGGCTCTGAAATCGAACACGAAATAGTCGCGTCAGCGACTCCTATAGAGTTTTTCGGAAAAATCCAATAAAATAAAGAGCCAAACGCACACAAACATAGTCTTAGATTGTAGATCTAATTTTTCTGAGAATTTTGATATATGGTGCGTAATTTTTGGACATCGTATGAATAAGTTATGAATTTTCGAAGATTATCCTATTTTCTGAAAATGGAAAATGGCCGATTAATCAGGGGATGGCAGCTCGGGATTGGTCCACGTGGCGCGCGGGTCCAGTAGTGCGGCATGTGGCGCCTCAACAGAACACAGACCCGATGGTCGCCCACCAGGTGTTCGATGCTGGTTCCCAGAGAGTCGCCGGCGTCGGCGTAGCTCGGCGGTGGTCGGGCGAGCTCGACGGTGGTCGGGGGTGGTTCTCACAGTTCGCCGTCGGGCTAGTGGTGTGTTCTAGAGTCCCAAAGGTGTCGGTTTTTGTTCCTGGTCGCGGTATTGAGAAGCTCCAGTCGCCGGCGGTGAGGCCGTTGCGCCGGCAGGGCTCCGGCGAGGCGCGACAAGGTCCGAGGAGTGGTGAATCCGCCATCCTGAGCTCTGTTGACAGGGATCCGACGTTCAATTTGGTGCTAGCAGGGTTCCAGGGCGTCTGTTCAAGGCGGCGGTGTCTCTCCGGTGCGGCGGACGATGACAGGGCGGCGATGACCATATTTCGGCAAGACAGGGCTTGGCTTTCCCCAATTGGCGTGCTCAGGCAGTTGTCCGACCAGATGGTGGCGGGTTAGAGTCATGGTATGGCCTCCTTCTCTATCACGGCATACGGCGGTTCTCCGACGAGGTGGAGGCGCACGTAGCCAAGGCGACAGACATGATTCGGGGCTCGGCTATCTACGCGGCGGTGCCGAGGTAGACTTGGCAAACCTCGTCGGCCTTTCTCCGCAGCGCGAGGCGACCGGAGGTACTCGGAACGGATTTTAGGCGAGGCGGAACGTGTCGGCGGTGATCACGTTTCCCCGAGAACGCACCTCGCGGTGTTCCGGGCTATGGAGGTTCGATCTTCCACAACTAAGCTTGTCCGAGGTGGTCGGTGGGTTGGTGGTCACGCTAGCGGGTCGCGTCGGCGGTTTCACGGCTTGTGCGCGCGGGAACGCCGTCGAGGTGGCGGTGCTCCGAGCACATGTGACGGCGATGCCCGTCGGAAGTGGCCTGACGTCCATAGCCGATGTCCAGTGGTTTGATGGCCGGTCTTGTGCGCGTGTTGTGCGAAGTGTTCAGGGGCCGGAAACAGCCCGCGGTCTACACGCTCGTGATGCCGAGCGCCATGACCGGTAGCACGGCGAGGTCGGATGAGGTGCTCGGTGGCTCACCGTGGGGCTGGTGAGGTAAGAATGGCGGTGCAGTGACGAGGTGACGCTGTGCAGAGTGATCGCAGTGCCATGCCGCTCCTCGTCCGCAGCTCGGGCTTCCCCTCCGTGTCCGGCTCCGGCGTGCTCCGCGGCGGCGGCGCTCCGGCAGCTTCTCCTTCTCCGCTCCGCCTTCCTCCTTCGCTCTCTCTCTCTCGGTGTGGTGCGGTGTCGTAGGGCGGTGCCACCAGTGGCGGCGGCGAGTGGAACGAGGCTAGGGCGCCGTGAGGTGCTCCAATTTATAGCGGAGCTCGGGTGGCTACCTTTGGCGGGCGGCTCTGATCTGCTCGGGCCGATCGGAGGGCTGTGGCTTGCGCGAGCTAGGGTTCCGGTGGTGCGCGCGGGCTTCTTGGCAAGCAAGGCAGGGGACAGGCAGGGGACAAACCTGACGGAGCGTGGCGCTGTCGGCTGTGGGACCGGGGTCACGCGAATTGCGTGCACTCGTCCCCGTCGTCTCTGCGAGGAAGAAGAACAGTGGGGGGCGAGAGCGGCTGACAGGCGGGGCCGGGCGGTCAACGGCTGCGGGGAAGTGGGTGAAACGGTCGCGCGCGCGCTTGCTCGGTTGGGCCGCAGCTGGGCCGACCGGCTTGGTTGCGCGCGGTGAGAGAGGGAAAAAGGGAAAACGGGCCGGTTGGGCTCCTAGCAGGCCGAGCAGGCTGGCTTCCTTTCTTCCTCTCTTCTCTTCTCTTTTTCTTTTTCTATTTTCACTTAAGTGTATATATATACATATATTACCCATTTTAAATATTGAGTAAATACAAACATAAATTGCAATAAATCCCAAATATGATGCATAAGTTATTATTCTATGTGAATGAAATTAAAATGCAAGCTATACTCCTTTATTTACCAAATTTATAATGAAACCTATATGCTTGCACAAGAAAAAAAATGGGTTTTCATAATAAATAAATGAAAAATTTTAATTGATTGAGATTTTTAGGTTGTGTGGATTTTTAGGGTTGTTACAGATATTTTGCACTCCCATCATGTTATTTCCCATTCAAACAAACAGTTAATTAAAGATGCGAGCACCATGGATACGCCTCCCATGTAGTGAAGCAATAGTGGAACAAAGATTTGGTGTTCCCTTTTCGCCCATGATGAAGAGGCAATCTATCATTATGGACTTGCTTTATTTACAAGCTTTGGTTTAACAATGCCAACGCACCATGCATGGTCATTCACCTCGCTTATGACCTGGTCAAAGTTTTCTTTTGTTCTCCTTTTCCCGTGTGACAATGGTAATGCTGGGGTGCTGCCGGTTACCAAACCAGTGAGGTGCCTGGCTGAGTTGGTGACGATGACGACAGGGACACCAAAAGACATAGCAATGGCCGAGCTAGAATCTTGACTCAAGGTGAGGAAGTCTGTATAGATATTTTGATTTGCATGTAGACTTGGAACACAACATCAACATATAATAGCCAAAAAATTATGGAATAAATTAAGAAATGTTAGGGCCGACAATATGTCTATAGACAACGATAAGCTTCTTCCTTCTGGTGGATCCTTGTCAATCTTGAGATCTAAGGTTTTAGTTTTTAGAGGTGCTTATAGGAATAGAATATGGTATATATGCATTCATAGCGATGAGCATGCTTGTATATGCAAATACCATGATTCGCAAAAAACCGAAGTTAGAATAGCCAGAGGAGGCAATCCATGGAAGACAAATGTTTTTTTAAGGAAACAGGAGGGGCCAAAAAGCCCCTACTGTGAAAATATTAAAACAAAAGAGGTGGAGGTGCAAAATAAATAAATAACTAGAAACACGGGGTATAGAAACACTTCGGGGAGCCCTCATAAATGGAGAACCACGGGCTCTCCCGAAGAACACCTAGCCGCCTAGGGTTCCAAGAACCCAAGAGTAATAAATGCAAAGAAAAGCCGGTGAGAGGGAGAAATCAAGTGCTCACACAATGGATTGAAATTTTCCTTACTCAAATCTCATCTCACAACTCAAATCTTGTGCGGATTCGAAGCTAAGAGCAATGAATGAGAGAGAGAGAGAGAGAGAGAGAGAGAGTGAGAGAGAGGGCTTGAGAGCTCTTTTGGCAGCTGTTAGGTCGCAATGAATGAATGAGTAACGTTCTAGAGAGATGGGGTGGGAGAATCTATATATACTCTCACTATATGCGCACTACCGATACTACCGGTACTTTAGTACCTTTTTGACCATTGAAAAGGAATCTACACACTGCACGAGGTCCAATGGGTGAAAAATGTATGTCATTCTAACCCTGTCGGTACTACGGGCACTCCACCGGTACTACCGATCTCATTGCCTTTTGAACAAGAGAGCCAGGGCACTGACGATACTACCGACATAGCATCGGTACTACCGATGCAACGTCGGCACTACCGTGTGACAAAACCGCCTTAATCATAGGGCCCACGTGCACTGTCATCGTCCCTAAGGACCCACGATCAGTCTTCACGAGTTCCCCTTGACCTAAGTGGCCTGCCGGGTCTCCTAGGTGGCCTGCCGGCACTCCTAGGAAGCCTTACAGTATTACAACAGTTTACACAAATAATATAAATTAGAGTAAAAAGTGCGGAAATATTACATAAACATAGATTTACAAATTTAGGTTACATTATCCCAAACCAGGGTTCGTAGTGGAGTAGCTGCATATATCTAGACACCCTACCCAAGGGTTATATCATATACCTTTTCATCCATGCACGATCCGTTGACCGGCACGGTCCCACGCAGAACTGCACACTAAGTTTACCTGCAACAGGGGTTAACAAACCCAGAGTACATGTGGTACTCCGCAAGAGTTACCCGACTAAGAAAAAGGAATGAGACTCAGAAATGCAGGCTGAGGGGAGTCAAGGTAAGGCTTTAGCAAGAGTCAAAGTATTTTGCAGAAAAGCAATACTAATCTTGAAACCTATCTCCAATATTTTAACTTAATGTAAATTTTATCAATAGTCATAGATCTCAGTTATTTCACAAGTACCCTTCAATTCCAATTATTTATTCATTCACAGAATCTAGTTCCGAACCACTTTTCGATGTTGGTGTGAGGATCAAGTCTCCATAACCGAGGAGCAACGACGATTCGAATCGATTAGTACCCAGCTGGGGATCCCTAACCACACTGCATATGTAGCACTTAAGCTTGCATATACCAACCCCGTCTACCACGGCTTTTCCATCCCTGAACCGGTCCTGCGCCACCCGAGAGTACAGTACGCCTCCAATCCGAGACTCTAACCCACGAGGGTACATGCTACTCTCGCCATCTCTTCACTCCCAGTGCGTGGTCGTCGGTTCAAGCAATGGAGCCACCGGAGTCAGAGCTTTCCGTAGTATGTGGCTAGTGGCAAAGTCTCGATCACAGTAGGCCGACAACGAACGGTCCCTAATTCCTTTTTCTGTCGGCGACAGTACATTGGGACTCTAACCCAAGTACAAGTGTCCCTTCGGTTTTCAAATCCCTTTTTCGTCGATGACGATGCATTGGGACTCTAACCCAAGTACATGACCATTGAACAGAAAATCCCTTCCCATCAGTGACGATGGACTGATCAGGTGCACAGTCACCGAATGAGAACATTACCAATTCCCATTTTTCATGAATTAATCCATATTGTATCACAATCGCTTCGAAAATAGTATTTTGTGTAAATCTAAATTTTTTCAGCAGGGCTAAAGCATTTTTAAACATTTTATCTTAAATCAGATTTCAAAGATGATCTTCAAGTGGTCAAGGATGGTAATGCATCAATTGGGTTATCACTCAACTCCTATAACTTAATACAGTAGATTAACTCAAGTTATAAACATTTTGTAAATCACAAGGAAGGGTTTAAATGCACCGGGGCTTGCCTATGTTGCAGGTCTATCACTTCTGCCAGATAGCCTAGAGGAAACCCATTTGACTTCTCCTGACGATTAAGTCTTCCGTCGAGAATCAACCAAGCAATTTTCCCGAAAACCCGATCACTACACGTATTAATAATAATACCATGGTTAATGTGATGATATGAATGCCATGATGGAGAAGATGCACAAAATCATAAATCCTTAAACGTAAACTTAATTTAGAAAGCTGAGTACAACTTTCCTTTACGATAAAGTTGTTAGTCAACTAAACTAATTACGATCGAGTATTAACCACTTTGATTTATTGACCATTTTAACAGTTGTTGAAAGCTGAGCTAGCTCTCCTATCATAATGACCAGTACTCACTTAAATAATTCGTAAAACCCATTATCATATGTGTATAACATAAATAACTAATATTTTTAATTAACAATTTATCTATTTACATGAAATAAAATTTAAACATCTTATTTAACAGGATTAGCCTAAGCTTAACCAAATTAGCGAGATGCCAAGGGTCAACAGATGATAACAACTCAGGGTTAACACACAATCCAAAAAACACACATAAATCCTAAATTAGTTAATACTAATATTGTTTTTACTTAATTAATTAATTAAGTACAAATTACAAAATAATTAAAATTTATCCAAATGGGCTACAGATTTTTTGGAGGTAGCTCACTGGTCATAGCAGCTACTACAAGAATTTCATAATTTTTGGAACAATATTTTGCGCTATAAAAATCATGAAAAAACCATTTATTAATTAAACTGCCTATTTCTATCACGTACCAAAAATGTTTAAAATACAAGTTTCATATTTTTCATAAATTTTACATAACACAGAGAGGCTCCACAATTAAGTTCATAATTTTTAGTGCAGTAAATATATTCCTACAGAAATCACAAAGTACCTTACTATTTATACTATCAGAAAATCACAAATCTAGTTTAATTTACCGGAAAAATGGAAAACTCAATTTGGCCCGCATCAGCCCACCACTGCAGGACGAAAAGCCCAGCTCGGCCTACCTGCGTTTGGCCAAAACTGGCCTGGACCAGACCAAGTCACAACAGGCCGGCCCACTGCGGCCTTCCCCTACCTCCCGCTCGGGCACGCGGTGTCAACGTGCCGGCCGCTTGGACTCACCGGCGGTGATCACTCAGACAAGGGGAAAACACCCCCCACGTTTTCCACGAGGACTCACGCTCCTATCTAGCTGCCCGGTTGAGTGAACCGGAGAGAGAGAGGTAGAGTCAGTCGTGGCCATGGCGGCCCAAACGCGCTGCACACGGCGGCGTGCGGTGTTCCAGTGACTTCGAGCTCCACGGGCTTGACCGGCTACTAAAAGAGGAAGAGAGAGCTCACCCAAGAGTGCTGCTCGCGCTAGCTGGAGCGGAAAGAGTCCGACACGAGCTGGCGACGTCGACGGCGGTCCCGGCGGCTGCACTCAACGGCGGATAGCTCGTTCTGGCGGTCGCAGAGCACGGAACGGGAAATGAACATGAGCATAAGTTCACAGAATCATATAGGTGCTAGAACACAAGAAAGATATCCCGGAAGACTACCAGAGGCAGCAGGTCGCGGAGAGAGAGACTGTGGTGGCGCTTTGACCGGTCGCGAAGAAGAAGAGCTCGGCTAGGCGACTCCGACGGTTTCAACTGTCAAGGATAGGCTTCGATGGCGCGCCGGGAGGTAGTGAAGCTATGGGAAAGAGGAATTGGATGAGGGTGGAGCAGCGACGACGAATTTCGTCGCGGACAGTGAGCTCGTCAGCGGCGATGTGAAGAAAGGAAGAAGGAAGCGACGACAGGGCACTTATAAAAGGGCAGCGACGGGCTCAGGACGCGGCCAGGGCCTCCACGACCCCGACAGCGGACGGTGGCCGGGCCCGGACGGCGCCGGCGTGCTCCGCGGCACGCGCGACCGCGCGCAGCAGGGTCGAGACCGGACCCCCCTAAGACTACTGTAGCTAGGCATCCCAAGTCAAACCCTAGTGATACAAATTATACCCTATTTCAAGTAGTAACTGTGGAGCACCTAAAATAAAAGTTGTAGTAAATTTAATTCTGAATAACTTTGGTTTTTGAACCAAATTCAAATTTTGAACAGATTTGAACTTATGGAAAAGGGGGTAAAGTTCAATTTGAAATCCATTTCAAATTCAACCAAATTCTCCAAAGTTTTCTGAATAACTTGAAAATCTTTGAAAATAAAAGTTATTCTATTTGTTAAGATTTACAACTTTTAGTAAATGAGTTTTGCCAGCTTCTTCATAGTTTTTGAAATAGCATTTCAAATTTAAATTCTAAAACACTCATTAGGGTTTAATTTAAAATCTCAATGCATAAGTTCAAAATCCCTAAATATAAAAGTTATTCAACTTGAAAAGCTTTACAACTTTTATTAAAGGAGTTTGCCCAAATTCTTGATAGTTTTTGAAAGGGCATTTTAAATTTTAATAAACAAACACTAATTGGGGTTTAATTTGAAATTCCACTTAATAACTTTAAAACCTACAAAAATGAAAGTTGCCTAATTTTAAAAGGGCTAAATCTTTTATTATGGAACCATCATCATATCCTTGCTAGTTTTTGAATTTTAATTTCAAATTTAGATTTTCAAGCATAGATTAGGGTTTTATTTGAAATTATTTTAATAACTCCAAATTTGCCAAAAATAGAAGTTTCTCAAATTTTAAAGACTCACAACCTTTGTTGAAGCCCCAACCTCTAATTTTGTTTAGTTTTTGAATTAAGGTTTTAGGTCCGAATTTGGGTTATAAATGATTTCCTTTTTACTTTTCAATTGGATTTAGATAATCACAAACAATCAAGCATTTGAATCATAAAATCACTCTAAGGCACCCATGCACAATCAAATGCGCGAATACAACTTACTTTATTTGATGCATCATAACAGGGTTAAATGCGGGATGATTTACATGCAATCATGGTGACATGGCAGGTTTTAGTTACAGTAACACCAGGGGTGTTACATCCTTCCCCCCTTAAAATAAATCTCGTCTCGCCAGGGGTGTTACATCCTTCCCCCCTTAAAATAAATCTCGTCTCGAGATTCAAGATATGGCTAAAGCCTTAACTTTAGTAATGGAAAAGAAAATGTGTCAAGTAAACATTTTTCAAACTTGACTATAGAGCAAGTAGAAGGTTTATATTTTATAAAACTTGAAAGGGAATAATTACGTTTAAAGAGTAGTAAAGAGCTTAGGAGAGTTTTCAGATAGAAGATTTTCCGGCTCTAAAGTGGATTCTGCTTCTGAATGCTGACTCCATTGTGCTTTGTACTATCTGGTTGCGGCTCTTCGAGTAACACGAACTTTTCCGGTCTACGACCCACACTGAATACTTAGAGCGTGTCAGATCTGCTTCAATTCGACTCTTACCAAGTTAGTAACTCGATCTGGCACTTGAAGACACTTCTCAAGTGGTGATACATGAAATACACCCTGCGCAGCTGACAAGTGTTCAGACGCTTGAGTTGATAAACTACTAGCCCACACTCCTCTTCCTATCTGTTATAATGAAGATCCTTATTTGACCTAATCAGTTGTCTATCAACACTAAAAGCGTTAACTTTTGTTCTTCAAAATAAACCTTTACGAGGAGTATCATTTAAGGATGGGTTTTAAAGAGAGTGAGGGCATATTAATTGCGAACTATAATGATTCAGGAGCACCGACTACGATACCAGTGCACACCTAGAAAGATCCTATGTGGCTGCAGTCCACAGAAGATTCCAAGTTGTGACACTGCACCATAGTCACGGGTCGAGATACGATCATAGAACACAATTAAAGTAACCTCCGTAAAAAGAGAGAAAGTATATCGAGTGTCGCTATGATGAAAAATGACCACAGATCTTGATACGAGCATATACCCTTTAGAATCCCATGTGGTTGTGAGTTACCGGAGATTCTAGGTTGCTGTCGATGGAATGCCGGCGATAGTCTACCGAGGGGTATGCCCAAGGTAGTAGATGATCAGTGAAGGTGTGCCTGAGACGAGCAAGAGTTGCGCAGTAAGCATAAGATAAACGATTTAGACAAGTTCAGGCCGCTGCGAGGCGTAATATCTTACGTCCTGTGTGTTGCTGTATTGTATTGCTAGTAGATAAGTTGAGTTGAGGGATTCCCTGCCCGTCTTATATAGTCTGGGGGGCAGGGTTACAAGTCAGTTTTACCATGTATATCAGATTATGATCCTAGCCGAATAAGAAAACTAATCGGCTAGATACTAAGAAAGTTATTTCCTTAACCGCCAAGACTTCTAAGCCGGCGGATATGTTTGATCTTCTGGAGAACGTGTAGACGACGCATCCTTGGCAGTCCTGGCCTTATCGGACGTCTCGGCCCATGTATAGACATGCAGGTACATGGGTTTATACCCCCACAGCTAGTCCCCGAGCACCTTACATTCGTTGAGAGGTGCAGATCTTCGGAGTTGCTCGACCAGACGGATGTAAGGAGCTCAGAAAATTTTTGAAAAAGCCTTCTCCTTGGTGAAGTGTATCCACTTTTGGTTCGCCAGAATCAATACCTTCACCGACAGGTGAAGTGTATCCACTTAGTCCCCGAGCCTGATAGTAGGTGGCGTAGTCACGTGGTGTCAGGGTCAAAAATCTTTATTCTTGCTGTCTTCGTAAGTTGTTGACGGAATCCCTGATCACCTCCTGTGCTCAGAAGCTTTGCCAAAATCGACGGTAACCTCCGAGCAGTTCCAACACTCGAAAGTGCTGATGTAGCGATGACGAAGTCCCCGAGCACATCCTGTGCTCGTAAACACTGACGAGACGATGAAGTTCCCGAGCACATACTGTGCTCGGAAATGCTTGACGAAGCGACGAAGTCCCCGAGCACATACGGTGCTCAGAAACGCTTGACGAGGCGACGAAATCCCCAAGCACATCCTGTGCTCGGAAACGCTTGACGAGACAACAAAGTCCCCGAGCACATCCTGTGCTCGGAAACGCTTGACGAGGCGACAAAATCCCTGAGCACATCCTGTTCTCAGAAACGCTTGACGAGACGACGAAGCCCCCGAGCACATCCTGTGCTCGGAAACGCTTGACGAAGCGACGAAGTCCCCGAGCACATACGGTGCTTGGAAACGCTTAACGAGGCGATGAAGTCCCCGAGCACATCTGGTGCTCGAAAACGCTTGACGAGGCAACGAAGTCCCCGAGCACATCTTGTGCTCGGAAACGCGTGACGAGGCGACGAAATCCCCGAGCACATCCTGTGCTTGGAAATGCTTGACGAGGCGATAAAGTCCCCGAGCACATACTGTGCTGGGAAATGCTTGACGAAGCGACGAAGTCCCCGAGCACATACGGTGCTCGGAAACGCTTGACGAGGTGACGAAGTCCCCGAGCACATCCTGTGCTCGAAAATGCTGGCGAAGCGACAAAGTCCACAGCCGCACCGTTTGCGAGAATTCAAAATGACGCGCTTTCCTTTTAAAAGGCTTTAGATGAGGCTGAATCGGTTCACCTTCTCTCCTGCAGTTGCTCAGCACTCAACCGCTGCAGCTTGCCCTAGCCTCCGCCATCTAGGGTTTCGAAATTCCCTGAACCAAAATCCAATTCCATTGAAGATTCTTCGATTCATCCTTCCGCCATTCCAAATCTCCAAGCAATTTGGAAGAAATGGCCCCCAGGAAGAGTACACGTGTACCCTCGAAGAAGGCGAAAGAGCCACAACCTGGGGAGTTCCGCATGGACAATGAGTGGCAAACTTCCACAATTATGGACAAGGCCATTCTGGGGCTGGTGGCGAAGGGGTTGCTGCCAAATCGTGCCACTGCCGGCTGGAGGCCTTCGGGAGGTGAGCCTTACCCTATGCCTAACACTGACGAGATGACTGTCTTCGCCGATTACTTCCTCCGTGGGTTTGGTGTTCCTTGCCATCCCTTCCTTCGCAAGCTTCTTGATTATTATGAGATTTTGCTATGCCACTTGCATCCCAATTCCATCTTCCATGTCTCTATCTTCATTCATCTCTGCGAAGCCTTTATTGGCATCCTTCCCCACTTCAATCTCTTCCGCCACCTATTCATGCTTGTGAAATCTAGCGGCGGGGGCTCTCGGATCGCCGGAGGAGTGTACTTGAAGCTTAGGGATGGGATGTTAGCGCAGTATCTTTCCATCCCTATGAACACCAGTATGAAAGATTGGAATAAGAATTGGTTCTATCTCCCGAACCAAGACCCTCCTGTTCGATGTACCGTAGAGCAGATACCGGAGAGGAAACCAAGCTGGTCAGAGAGGCCCACATCTGATGAGATGGAGCAAGTGAACGAACTATTGGAGATTCTGAAAGGCTTTAATCTGAACGGGGTTGGAGCAGCCGCCAGCTTTGTGAGACGCCGGGTGCAGCCTTGCAAAGACAGGGTACACCCTGGTTATGAATGGATCAGAAAGTCTGACCCGACCAGAGAGGTACCCAATCCAATGTCAAGCTCGGAAGTGACGATGAGGTTGAGCGAACTTTTCGACAGCCGAACTCATATTGACAACCGAGGTCAGCAGAATCCTTTGCACATTGGGAAGCCCCCACCTGAGGTATACTACTCTACAAATTTCTTCTTTGTACATTCTGTTCTGAACATTGATCCCTTGACTCTTGTTTGATTTGTGGAAGATTCATGGCCAGGACCGGAAGGTATACTTTTCAGAAGTGCCCACTGCAGAGTGGCCTGCAGGAGTTATTCCTCAACGTTGCTATCAGCCTGATAGCGAGGACAAGTATTTTGCAGAACCTTCCAACCATGGAGACAATGCTGATGATGATGAAGAAGATCAAGAGACTTTGTCTCAACGAGCAGATCGCAGTAAGCAAGCTGTGCCTGAGAAGGCTAGCTCGTCAAGTGGAGCTCAAAAGCCTGAAAAGCCAGTGAAGATATCCGAGGAGCGAGCTTATTGCCAGGCGGTGTTCCCAAACTCGAGTGATGATGAAGGACCGCCACCGAAACATCATAAAGGAGAAGTCTCGCCGACCAAGAACCCTGGTGATGGTGAGGGCACTTCTGGTCAAAAAACACTTCGCACGGAAACGTCGCCGCTCAGAATTGTAAGTATCCGTGTCTTCTTGTTGCTGCTTTGGGCCGAATAGTATGTTCTGTTATATTTGATCACGGAGTCCGCATGATTATCTAGGGATCCTTCAGCCAAAGACGTCGAGAGGATGGCTGGTGGAGAGGCTGGTGGTGACGCGTCGACGAGGGGCGGAGATGAAGGTGGTGTCGCCGCCGGTTGGCCTTCTGACCATGAGTCATCGAGGAATTCGCCGGATCGGCAGCTGGATTTAAGCTCGCAAGAGCAGCCGCCACCGCCTGAGCGGCCGCGTGAAGCGACACCGCCGCCACCGTCCCCGCCCTCAAACCAAAATGTGGAAAGGCAGCCTGAAGACACCGAAGGAGGCCGCTCCTCGGGACACAACTCCCATGGGACAGTGCCGCCCGCTCATCCCAATCAAGGTGCAGACGCGCAGACCGGCGGCCCCTCTTTTGGTGGAGTGCCGGGATCAAGCCAGGAGATCCCTGAGCAACCACCCATAGGCGTTGCTCCTCCAGAGCATGATGTCAAAGAGATCACCCGGCAGGCTGGGGGTGAGGCTCCGCCGGTGGTGCTCAGGACTTTGAGGCGGATCGGTGATCAGTACGCCGTCGTCGTGGAGGAGGAAGCGGTAGACGAAGAGCTAGAGGCTTTGAAAACTGATATAACAAGTACCCGTGCCGACCTGAGGAATGTGCTCCGCCAGCTGGGGCAATTGTCCTCACAAGCTTAGGTAACTACGTCCTTCTTGAGTTTGCTTGAGGTTTCTCTACTTGCTCTTGGTCATGTTCTGTTATTGTTGATCAGGCCGTCCATGATACGGCTAAAGATGGCCGTAAATCTCTTCAACGCGCTGTTGGACTCGCGGCGGGGAACGCAAGATTAGAGAAGGAAACCGTGCTTCTGGAGAAAGCGATGGAAGACCTCCTCGAGCAGCGTGACACGCTACAGTTGCACTGCAACGACTGGATGGAATCCGAGCAGAAGCTACTGCAGGATAAAAGAGGTACATAGACCGTTGCAGTGCTGGTTATTATATCTCAGCTCCTTCTAAGCTTCGAAGTCTTGATTTGCAGATCTGTCCGATTTGTTGGAGGGTGCCGCGCGCCGAGGTATATGCGTCTTCAGACTTCCAGCCTTGCCTAATTCACTCTGCTAGGGATGCTGATGTGTCATCTTTCTTGGTATAGTTAAAGAGCTGGAAGATGAAGTGTCCATGCTACGGGAAGCTGCTCGGAGGAACGAAGATGCACGCTTGGGTGAGTTTCTGCTGCCTATAAAATGCTTCGTTGCTTCCTGTTGAGTCCTCTGATCTTCCCCTTTTGGCTTGAGCAGATATTGAGCGGAGGACTCGAGAATAAATGAATGACCTGTCACAGTGCCTAGAAGCCACCGAGGGCCGTTACGACACCCTGACGGAAGGTATCAAACCCGTCTTGGACATCATCGAGTACGCGCCTGCCAATCCTCCTGCAGGGGCGCCAGGGCCTTTTGACATTATTCGTCGGAGTCGCGAAGCATTGCGGCATTTTAAGGCCTTCTACACTGATGTGGCGGAGAACGCGGCAGCTCATGTGCTCGGCGTGGTGCGCTCCCATTACCCTGGCATGAGTAACGACAGGGTGAAGGGGGGTTATGCCCGTGGTACCACCGAGCAGCAGGAAGATCAACTGGAAGAAGAGGCGAAGCCCGCTGCGGAACTCTTGGCGTTGGATATGCAGCTGTTCCCGATAGAGAACACTTGAAGACACCTAGAAAGGAAGTGTAGATTGCTTGTGCAGTAAAAAATTGTTAATCGTAGTTAGTAAAACTGCTCGGACGACATTCATGTAAAATTGTTTTTATTCTTGATGTGGTCGCCGAGGTTTCAGACCATCGTTTGCGATCTTCATGTGACGTGTAGCGCTCGATCATGGTCGAGACTTTTGGTCGGCGAGTAGCTAGAGTGCGGAGCTCTTTGAAGGGGTTGATGACCAGTGCCGGTTCCTTTTGACGGGGCTTTTGGAGACGCTGCTAAAACTGACCAAGCATCCCCGGGGCTTATGTAATAGCGAAGACTTAACGGCCCAGGCGTCCCGGGGGCTTACGTGGTGGCAAAGCTGCCTGCTCCTGGCAGGGCTTACGCTTATCAAGGGCGATGGCTTCCCGAATCTATCGGGGCAGTTGATGAAGGGACGAAGTCAGGCAGCCTGCGCGATGCAGGGCTTATGCATCGTCGTGAGTAGGCCGCCCGAACGGGTGCGGGACTTACGCGTAGTCGAAGTCGTACTGCTCGAGTGTTGGCATTTCTAAGCTCACTACCAAGAATAAATATTCCTGATAACGGCGTTAGAAATGCTTGTTGATAATTCCTATGACTATTGCAGAATTCCACAAGCGCACAGAATCTATCGATATAGCACTTCACTTGGGAGTAACCAAGTATCGTATTTATTTCCACAGGGAAGCTTCTAATGGCTAGAGATATCTAATGGTAAACTAAGAACAATCATGATTTATGATAAGAATGAACTAGTGTAGTAATAAGTCTAAAATAGAGCCAAGCAACGGCGTAGATAGTGATGAGTTCAAGAGTGGGATGCAAGGCAACACGGTAGGCTAACTCCACTTAGCACTTCAGGGCGAATGCGCGGTCCCAAGGGATTGGGATTACTCACAAACAGAAAAGCCCTACGCCTACTACTAGACCGAACGTGGTGGAATTCAGAAGATCTTAGGGCTGTCACCATCTAAGACCTACCACTACTATCCGTGGGTCTAGCCGCAATCTAAGGTAACTTCTAGTCCAAGCACCACGCTTACACTATAGGCTACTACTCTAACCTCGCGCTAAGATTAGAGCACCGACTAGCGGCGCAGATCCCACACTAAGTGTATGAAAACCGATAATTAATCCCCTAGTACTACCACAACTAGAGCACTCAAAGTAATACTTAAAGTAAATACTTGGAAGTAAATACTAAAAGTAAGTACTGAAAGTAATGCGGGAAATGTAAGTACTAGAAAGGAAATTATATTACCAAATCAAAGAGTACCTTACAGAGAAAGCGCCCAAGATAGAGACCTTCACAGAGCTCTCCTACTCTTCAGCTTCTCTTCAATTACACTCACACTACTAGCCTTGCTAGGAGGCTCTCACTAGATGAGCTAGGGTGGACTCAACTCTAAATCTCTCTATTCTTCTTAAGCTGATTAGAACCGAAGCATTCTGGGGTATTTATAGCACTTGGAGACCCCTGGGGTACTTATAGAGGTGGCCGGAGGTTGGTGGCCCTGACTTGTAGGGCAGGCGCCCTGCTAGGGGGTGGGCGCCCAGTGGATTTCACCGCCTCGCCATCCAACGCTCCAGGATCCTCCCCAATGATGGTTGCAAGGTTGGTTGAGCACGTGTTGGCGAATGGAGAGGCAGTTTGTGGCCCTTAGAGGATGACAAGTGGGTCCATGAATCCTTGACACCACCTTTGATCTCCCTTGGATGAAAACTGACTTCAAATGGACGGCCACAAGTGCTTGGATGTCTCTCCACCAAATTGTGGACGTGGCAGGCCAAATGGACAGGGCGGGCACCCTACCCAATAGGGCTACTGGATCCAGGTGAGGTGAATTTGAGCCATGGATGTTGAATCAACGTGTCAAACTCTGTTTAGGAGGTTGGTGCACGGATCCATGACGTGGCGGAGTGCAGATGGCGCCAAGTAGGGGGCGGGCGCCCTGTCATTTGGGCCCAATGTGGCTCTTGTCACGTGTATTGCTCAGATGTGCCTTTGTTTGCTTCATTTTCACCTGTATTTCACCTGCAACCACAATTCTTCAGGTACAAGTGGCATTCCGTTAGTTTAAACCAAATTCCTACCTTCTGTGTGCCATTTCCTTGCTCAGTTTTATCAATGTTGATGGTTAAAATGTGCATTTAGTGAGCATCAACACCGAGCAGTTGCGGGGCTTACGCATTAGTGAAGAAGTGCTGCCCGAGCAGGTGTGGGGCTTACGCATTGGTGAAGAAGTGCTGCCCGAGCAGGTGCGGGGCTTACGCATTAGCAAGGAAGTGCTGCCCGAGCAGGTGCGGGGCTTACGCATTGATGAAGTCGTGCTGCCCGAACAGGTGCGGGGCTTACGTGTCGGCGACGGATGTTAGTGATTTGCTGATCTGCAGATGTGGACATACATGTGTATCAAAGTGATATAACTTTTATTGAAGTAATAAAACGGAAGTACACATATCTGCCTTGACATGCTATCAAGGATAGAAGCGACGAAGGTGTTCGATGTTCTAGGAGTTGGGGATGTCGACGCCATCGAGGTCACAGAGCCTATATGAGCCTGGCCGAGTTACAGCTTTGACCATGTATGGTCCCTCCTATGGAGAAGAAAGCTTATGCATGTCCTCCTTACTCTGCTTGCGGCGGAGTACAAGGTCACCGACCACGAAGAACCTGCCGTTGACGTTCCGATTATAATATCGCCGCAGCCCTTCCAGGTACTTGGCCGTGCGTACGCAGGAAGCTAGGCGTTCTTCTTCGAGTCTGTCGACGTCTTCTACTCACGTGCCGTCAGATATTTCTTCATTGTAGTTCTTAACTCTTAGAGCTCGGAAGACGACGTTGGCTTGTAGCACCGCTTCTGACCCATAGACCATAAAATACGGAGATACGCCAGTGTTTCGACTCGGCTAGGTTCGCAAGCCCTAGATGACCGCCGACAACTCATGGATCCAGTTTCCTGGACTTCTTTCGATGACTTCGTGGAGGCGCTTCTTGAGGGCGTCGAGCAACATTCCGTTTGCTCTTTCGACCTGCCCGTAAGCTCGAGGGTGAGCCACTAAGACATATTTCGCCACGATGCTTCTTTCGTCGCAGAAATCCCAGAAGTCGCTTCTGGTGAAGGTGGTGCCGAGGTCGGTAATGATGGTGTTCGGTAGGCCGAAGCGGTCGGAGATGTCATTAAAGAATTCTACAGCTTTGGCCGCTGTTGCTTTCACCAATGGCTTGTACTCGATCCAGTTGGAAAATTTGTCGATAGCGACGTAGACGCAGCGGTAGCCCCCTTTAGCCGCCTTGAAAGGACCTATCATGTCGAGTCCCTATGTGGTGAAGGTCCAGGATGCCATTATGGTCTGTAGCTCTTGTGCTGGGACGTGTATCTGCTTGGCAAAAAACTGGCACGCCTCGCAATGGCGCACAATCTTCTCGGCGTCCTGGACAGCAGTAGGCCAATAAAATCCTGCTCGGAAAGCTTTGCCAACTAGAGTCCGTGAGGCTGCGTGGTTGCCGCACATGCCTCCATGCACTTCTTGGGGTATCTTGATGCCCTCTTCGCGTGTAACACACTTCTGGAGGACTTCACTCTTGGCGTTTTTGCGCATAAGCTTGTTGTTGACTAGGACGTAGTTCTTAGACCATCTGATGAGATACTCTGCTTCTATTTTGTCTGCAGGGGTCTTGGCTTCGAGTAGATAAGCGATGAAGGGTGCTCTCCAATCTTCTTCAGAGTTAGAGATGCATGCCACTATCTGATCAGGTGGGGGTGCCTCATCCTCTTCTTCTGTCGAGATGGAGGGGTTGACCAAGTCTTGGACGAAAACACCGGGAGAGATGTCAGCCCGCGCTGAATTGAGCTTTGATAACTCGTTGGCCGCCTGATTTTCAGCTCGGACGACATGGTGAAATTCGATGTCCAAGAGTTTTCCCTCGAGCTTTCTGATTGCGGCGACGTAGGAGTCCATCTTCTCGCAGTTGCAGTCACAATCTTTAGTCCCCAAACACCATGAGCCACCGGATGCCCAGCTCGGAGGCGATTTGTAGACCATGTAAGGCGGCTTCGTATTTGGCAGCGTTGTTGGAGGCTTTGAAATAAATTCTTAGCACGTAGCGCGGGCGCTTGCCGGAGGGTCAAATGAGGAGTACGCCGGTGCCTGCCCCTCCAATGCTATGGGATCCATCGAAGTACATCGTCCAGTGCTCCTCTTGCTCTGGAGGTGTCGACTCCTGTATCTCTGTCCATTCGGCGATAAAGTCAGCCAGCACTTGCGACTTAATGGTTGTTCGGCTGCGGAAGTCAAGGGAGTAAGTTCCCAATTCTACCGCCCACTTCATGATCCTGCCGTTGGTATCTTTGTTAAGGAGGATGTTGCCGAGGGGATACTGGGAGGCAACCGCTATCTGGTGCGCCTCAAAATAGTGGCGGAGCTTGTGGGAAGTGATGAGGATGGCGTAGATCAGCTTTTGCACCGCCGGGTAGCGGGCTTTGGATTCGTTCAGGACTATGGTCACTGATGAAGTAGACTGGTCGCTGAACTGGATATGCATGACCGCCCTCATCCCGTTCGACGACTATGGCCGTGCTGACAACGCTGGTCGCGGCGATGTAGAGCAGCAGAGTTTCATCCTTTACGGGTGTTGTAAGGAGCGGAGGGTGTACCAGGAACTGCTTTAGCTCTTTGAAGGCCAGATCGGCGTCTCCCGACCAGACGAATTTTTCACCTGCCTTGGGCAGCTTGAAGAAGGGGAGGCCTTTTTGCCTAGTCTAGAGATAAATCGACTCAGGGTCGCCATGCACCTAGTGAGCTTCTTAACATCCTTGACATTAGTCGGGGGCTTCATTCTTATGACGGCCTCAATCTTTTCTGGATTAGGGAGGATGCCTTGTTTGCTGACGATGTTGCTGAGCAGATTGCCCGACGGAACACTGAAGATGCACTTGGAGGGATTCAATTTCCATTGAAAAGCATCCAACTTTTTGAAGACTGCTGCAAGATTAGAGATGAGGTCTTCAGCCTTTTGGGTTTTTATGGCGACGTCGTCGACATAAGCTGCGGTGATGTCGGGAATGAGGTCCTTGAGGCATGCCTGGATGGCTCGCTGGTATGTTGCACCGGTGTTCTTCAGGCCGAAGGACATAGTCTTGTAGCCGTGGGCCCCGAAGGGGGTAATGAAGGAGGTTTTCTCCTGGTCTTCTTCTTTCGAGGCGATCTTATGATAGCCGGAGTAGCAGTCGAGGAAGCTGAGTAGCTCACAGCCGGCTGTGGAGTCGACGACTTCATCGATGCGGGGGAGACTGAAGAGGTCTTTAGGGCAGTGTTTGTTGAGATCGGTGTAATCAACGCACATTCTCCATTCATTATTCTTTTTTCTTACAAGGATCAGATTGGCTAACCAATCGGGATGATACGCCTCTTTAATAAAGTTGGCAGCTGGGAGCCGAGCTATTTCTACCCTAATAGCCTCCTTCTTGTCTGGAGAGAATCACCAGAGCTTCTGCTTGACAGGATTGGAGGTCTTCGAGACATTTAAGGAGTGCTCGATCAACTTCCTAGGTACGCCGGGCATGTCCATAGGTTTCCATACGAAAACGCCAACGTGCTTTCTAAGGAAGCTGACGAGCGCGTCTTCCTATTTGGGGCCGAGATCTGTCCCGATGTGAGTAGTCTTACTCGGCTCACCAGGGATGAGGATGACGTCCTTTGTCTCCTTGTTCTTGGTAGCGGCTCTGGACGGCATGTTCTCTGGCATGACTTGTTCTTTAGGCGCCAGCTTTTGTGCGTCCACTACGCACGTGTTCATCAGGATGGAGACGTCGGTGGCTTCCGCCAGGGCGATGGCTTCCTTCTCGCAGTCATATGCGATCTGGCAGTTGGAGCGAACTGTGAGGATGCCGGTCTCCGTCGGCATCTTCATGACGAGGTAGGTGTAGTTGGGGATGGCCCCGAACTTAGCCAGAGCTGGGCGGCCGAGTATGGCGTGATACGCGACGTCGAAGTCGGCCACTAGGAAGTCGATGTGCTCAATACAAAAGCATTGCAGTGTTCCAAACTGGACGGGCAGATTGATCTGTCCCCGGGGGTAGGAGGGCCGCCCTTGTACGATCCCCCAAAATGGAGCCGTGGTCGGCTCCAGGTCTTCTGTTCGGAGTCCGAGCTGTTTGGCGGCTCCGGAGAAGAGAATGTTGAGGCTGCTGCCACCGTCGATAAGCACCTTTCGGAAACGGGTATTGCGTATAACGGGGTCGAGGATCAGTGGGAAACGGCCCAAGTACGGGATCTCCGTCCACTGGTCGTCTCTGCTGAAGGTGATGGCTTTGTGCGACCAGGGCGGAAACTTTGGGTCGGCGATGGAGGCATCATAGTTGGTGACGGAGTTGACACGTCTAGCGACAAGCTTCTGCTCCCTCTTCGACTCCATGGCTATGCGGCTGCTGATGATGGTGGAGATCGTGCGATGAGCTTCAGTGTAGCTGAAAGACTCTAGTTTGGTTTTGGTAATTGATGAAACCAAGTTACTAATCTAAGTGCTAAGTGTGTGTAGCCAAAAGTAGATTAGTGATAAGGAGAAAGATGACATGAGCTCAAGTGAAGATCAAGACGAAATGATCAAGAAGAAAGAAAAGGACTTAAAGAAGGAAAGCTAGAGGCTAAGGTATATTCATATAGGGGTTTTCTTTTAGTGATCAAGACTCTAAGTGGGAGTGATCACATTTAGGATAGATAGCCAACTATCAAGGGGAGAACTAAGCTATTGGATTACTTTCAAGTGCTCTAGGTTGCATCTCATATGCATTGATCTAACCAATCTAGAGAATCCCTTTGAAAATCCTTGAAAAATGTTTGCAAAATGCTAACACACTGTGCACAAGTGTAGAAGACCTTGAGTGTTAGCACATAGAAGCAAGGGATGAGAAATAGGCTTGAAAAGGGCTACTTACTGAGCGTCGGACTGTTAGTGGGCGTAGCGTCGGACCATTGATTCGGTCCGACGCCTGAGCTGTTTGTGAGCGTCGGACGCTTGTTTACCGAGCGTCGGACCGTTGCGGTCTTCAGTCCGACGGTGCCGAGCAACGAAGAATGACGCGTGGCTCGCTTAGGAGCGTCGGACGCTTGAAGGAAAGTCCGACGGAAAGCGTCGGACGAAGTCCGACGATGATTTAGCGTTTTCAACCCTCTCTGGAAGCGTCGGACGGGTGAAATCTTTAGTCCGACGGTGCTCGCGCGATCGTCCGACGATACGCGAGAAGTAAGCTGAGAGAGGGCGTCGGACTCTGCGGTTTAGTCCGACGTCCTCAGTCCGACGGTATTCAAACGCGCGAAATCAGTTACCGTTGAAATCGGACGAACGACGTTTAAATCTGTTGACACGTGGCGTTCATCCGAGCGTCGGACGCCACCGTTTGGTCCGACGCAGTCGGTCCGACGGTCGGTCCGACGGTATAAAAACGGGGTTAACGGCTGTTTCAGAGAGTGTAACGGCTAGAAGTTGGCTTAGGGGTATTTATACTCCCTCCCTGGTCACTTGGTGACTTGCTTACACACTTGGATCATTGTCATACACTTTGTTGCATTCTAGCCTCCCACTCTCTCACTAACTCATCATATTGATCATTCTTGTGAGATTGAGTGAACCTCAAGTGCATCATTGCTTGTGTTTTGCATTCTAGAGCACTTGAGAGCAAGCCTTGGATTAGTTCTTATTCTCTTGGGACATTGCCGTATCCCTAGACGGCTTGGAGGAGAAGAAGGTGTGAAGGAGCTTGGTGATTGTGCTCGCTTACACCCAGTGATTGTGAGGGGTTCTTGTGCCTTCCCCGAGCGGAGTGCTCAAAGGTATCTCTAGTGAATTGCTCGTGTCTTTGAGTTACTTCCTCCGTGGTAGGTTCTTGTGGTGCCTAGTGTAGGCTCGGTGTGTAATACCGATTAGCCACCGAACCACCGGTTGAAGTCGACACAACGAGGACGTAGCGTGCCGGCAAGCACGTGAACCTCGGGGATAAATCTTTATGTCTCTATTGATTTCCTCACCTTCGAGTGAGTGACTTATTGATTGTCCCGGTGATTGGTTTCTTCACAAGGCAAAGGTTTATTCGACGATCATCTCTTTCTCATCCTTGTGTAAAGTAGCTTGTTTTCTTTTCTTAAGTAGTTGTGTAGTTGTTTAGCCTTTGCTAGCTCTTGTGTGGTTTAGAACTAAGGTTCAACTAGAATTGTGTAGGTGGCTTGCCTAAGTTAGTGGTTGCCTTAGCATTGCATTAATAGCCTCTTGTGTTTCTAATATCTTGTTTAGTGGTTTGTAGAATTTTTATTTAGGCTATTCACCCCCCCTCTAGCCATACTAGGACCTTTCAAGTGGTATCGGAGCCGTGGTCACCGTTTAGTTGAGGCTTAACATCCTTCGGTGTATTGAAATGGCTCATATCATGTTCAATCATGTTGGGGGCAAACCACCTCACTTTGATGGCACAAGCTCATTTGACTATTGGAAGAGAAAGATGAGGATGTATCTTGGCTCAATTCATGAGAAGGTGTGGGAAGTCACCGAGAAGGAATACATTGTGCTTGATCCCGCAAGCCCCACACCTAGAGATCAAGAGAACAACCAATGTAACACAATGGCTCTCAACACCATTTATAATGGCATTGATTCAAAGGTGTTTGAGCAAATCAAGGATTTGGATAGAGCAAGTGAAGTTTGGACAAGATTAGAGCAAACCTATGAGGGCACTTCAACGGTAAAGAGTGCCAAGTTGTACATGCTCAAGGACAAGCTCTCAAACTTCAAGATGGATGATGGAGAGAGCATTCCGGAGATGTTCTATAGGCTCCAAGTGATCATCAATGATTTGAAGGCCTTGGGTGAGAAAACAAGTGATGAGGACTTTTCTCACAAATTTCTCATGTGCTTGCCCAAGAGGTTCAAGACCTTGAGAACTATCATCTTCCGGGGTGGCTTGAAGGGTGTCACTCCAAATGAGATTCTTGGTGATGTAATGACCGAGGATCAATACAATGAGAAGAGTGATAGTGAAGAAATGAAGAAGGAGGATGAGAAGAGCAAGAAGACCTTGGCATTTAAGTCCACTACCTCCTCATCCAAGAGCAAGGGCAAGGGCAAGAAAGTACAATCTAGTGATGATGATGCATCTAGCCTTGATAGTGATGATGAGGCACTAGCTCTCTTTGTGCGCAAGTTTGGAAGATTCATGAAGAAGAAGGGCTATGGTGCTAGAAAGAGAAGAGATAACTTCAAAGGCAAAAATGTAGTAAGAAAATGCTACAATTGCAAGAGCACGGATCATCTTGTGGCGGATTGTCCCAATGCTAGTGATGATGAAGATGATTACAAGAAGAAAGGCAAGAAGGACAAGAAGGACAAGGTGGAAAAGAAGGAGAAGAAGAAGTTCAACTTCTCCAAGAAGAAAGGTGGATCCTATGTGGTGACATGGGATAGTGATGCTTCCTCCGATGATGATGACTCTAGTGATGATGATGAGAGGAAGACATCCAAGAAGAAGGCCATGGCTTCTATTGCTATCAACAAGAAGTCTTCACCATTTGATTCATCATGCTTCATGGCTAAGTCCACTAAGGTAAAATATGATGACTCAAGTGATGATGAAAAAGATGATAATGATAGTGATAGTGATGATGATGAGCCTAGTGTAGCACAACTCATGGACATGTTAGAGCAAGCCGAATATCTTATTAGCTCTAAGTCTAAGAAGTGTAAAGAATTGTCCAAGAAATTAAAAACTCTTGAACAATCCTTTAATGAGCTAAGTGCTTCTCATGAGTGTCTAAAGGAAGACCATGAGGATCTCAAACTAGCTCACACCAAGCTTGAGGAAGCTCACTCCTCACTCTTAGAGCTAAGCAAGGTAGAAGATGTTGCTATAACATGTGATGTGGGTGTAACTTGTGATTTAATGAATGAATCAATTAATGAAACACTTGTTGCAACCACACCTAATAACACTAGCTTTTCATCATCATCAACTTCTACTTCTACCTTCACTAATAGTGTTGATCCAACACTAAAAGTTGAAAATGAGAAATTGAAGAAGGAAGTGGACAAGCTAACCCGCGCATTAGGCAATGCCTATGGTGGGGATGCCCGCTTGCTACAATGCTTGGGTAGCCAAAGATATAGTAACTCTAAGGAGGGACTTGGCTATACTCCCAAGAAAGGCAAGGCGGCCTTTGTAACTCCAAAGCCTAGCTTTGTGAGAAGCAATGGTCGATTTTGCTACAAGTGCAAGCAAGTTGGGCATATTGAGGCAAATTGCATCACTAATAACAAGAACAAACAAATAAAATTTGCAAGTGCTAAACCTATTAGACTTGATTCTTGTTACATGCTTACCAAGGGTGAGAAAGGTGTCAAAGTCAAATATATTGGTACACCTAAAGAGAGCCCAAGGTTGAAGGCTATTTGGGTACCAAAGGCTTTGGTTACTAACCTCCAAGGACCCAAACAAGTATGGGTACCTAAAAGACATTGACTTGTTTTGTAGGTAAATTACAAAGCCGGAGGGAGGCATTGGGTTCTTGATAGTGGGTGTTCACAACACATGACCGGTGATTCAAGAATGTTCAACCAAATCAATTCTAGTGGCAATGAGTATGATAGTATCACATTTGGAGATAATAGCAAAGGCAAGGTCAAGGGTCTTGGAAAGATTGCAATATCAAATGATCTAAGCATCTCCAATGTGCTATTAGTTGAGAGTTTGAACTTTAATCTATTGTCCGTGGCTCAACTTTGTGATCTTGGTTTCAAATGCATCTTTGGTGTTGATGATGTGGAAATTATTAGTGTGGATGGATCAAACTTGATATTCAAGGGATTTAGATATGAGAATCTTTATCTAGTGGACTTTGGTGCTAGAGAATCACAATTGTCAACATGCTTGCTCTCTAAGTCAAGCATGGGTTGGTTATGGCATAGAAGGCTTGGTCATGTTGGAATGAAGCAATTGAACAAACTTGTGAAGCATGACTTGGTTAGAGGTCTTAAAGATGTTGAGTTTGAGAAGGACAAGTTATGTAGTGCATGTCAAGCCGGAAAACAAGTAGGCAATACTCATCCTAAGAAGAGCATGATGAGCACATGCAAACCATTTGAGTTATTGCACATGGACTTGTTTGGACCAACTACATATACAAGCATTGGCGGCAACAAGTATGGTTTGGTGATAGTGGATGACTTCTCGAGATACACATGGGTTTTCTTTATCAACGACAAAAGTGATGTTCATGGTATTTTCAAAACTTTTGTCAAGAGAAGTTGCAATGAATTTGAAACAACCATCAAGAGGGTGAGAAGTGATAATGGTAGTGAGTTCAAGAACACAAGAGTTGATGATCTTTGTGATGACTTAGGAATCAAACATCAATTCTCGGCTAAGTACACACCTCAATCAAATGGCCTAGTTGAAAGAAAGAATAGGACTCTCATTGATATGGCAAGATCTATGCTTAGTGAGTATAATGTGAGTCAATCCTTTTGGGCCGAAGCAATCAACACGGCATGCTACTACTCTAATAGACTCTATTGCCATCCTATGTTGGAGAAGACTCCATATGAGATCTTGAATGGAAGAAAACCAAATATTGCATATTTTCGGGTGTTTGGTTGTAAGTGCTACATATTGAAGAAAGGAGCTAGATTGACCAAATTTGAAAAGAAATGTGATGAGGGATTCTTGCTTGGCTACTCCACCACTAGTAAAGCTTATAGAGTATGGAACTTGGGAAATGGTCAACTTGAGGAAGTTCATGATGTTGAATTTGATGAAACCAATGAGTCTCAAGATCAAAATGAGAATCTAGATGATGTGAGTGGACCTCAATTGGCAAAGGCTATGCATGAAATGGACATTGGTGACATAAGGCCGACTCAAGTGGTTGATATAGAAGATGACAAAGATCAAGTGCAAGTTCCTTCAATTGATCAAGCTAGTGACTCTCAAGTGCAAAATCAAGGTCAAGCTAGTTCCTCTCAAGATAATCAATCAAATGCACAATCAAGCTCAAGCAATCAACCTCAAGTGCTTCAACCCACAAACATTGCAAGAGATCAACCTTTGGATCAAATTGTTGGTGATATTCAAAAGGGTGTGCAAACAAGATCAAGACTAGCATCATTTTGTGCTCATTATTCATTTGTGTCATTTGAAGAGCCGGAGAACATTGAGAAGGCATTAAAAGATAGTGATTGGGTAAATGCTATGCATGAAGAGCTCAACAATTTTGAAAGAAATGAAGTTTGGGAATTGGTAGAAAGACCAAAGAACTACAATGTTATTGGCACAAAATGGGTATTTAGAAACAAGCAAGATCAAGATGGTGTTGTGGTACGGAACAAAGCAAGATTAGTGGCACAAGGGTACACTCAAGTAGAAGGATTGGACTTTGGTGAAACCTATGCTCCGGTTGCTAGATTGGAAGCAATAAGAATTCTTCTAGCATATGCTTGTGCTCACAACATCAAGCTCTACCAAATGGATGTCAAAAGTGCATTTCTAAATGGATTCATCAATGAGTTAGTATATGTTGAACAACCACCCGGTTTTGAAGATGAGAAGAAACCAAATCATGTGTACAAGTTAAGAAAAGCACTCTATGGCTTGAAACAAGCACCAAGAGCATGGTATGAGAGGCTAAGGGATTTTCTCCTCTCTAAAGGTTTCAAGATGGGGAAGGTTGACACCACTCTATTCACCAAGAAAGTTGATGACGACATGATGATCATGCAAATCTATGTTGATGACATTATCTTTGGATCAACTAGTCAAGCTTTGTGTGCGGAGTTTGAAAAAGTGATGGCCAAAGAATTTGAGATGTCAATGATGGGTGAACTCACATACTTCCTTGGACTTCAAATTAAGCAAATGAAAAACGGCACATTCATAAGTCAAGGCAAGTACACAAGAGACATGATTAAGAAGTTTGGAATGCAAGATGCAAAACCAATTAGCACTCCCATGGGGACTAGTGGAAGTTTGGATGAAGATAAAAGTGGCAATATGGTTGATCAAAAGGCATATCGGTCTCTAATTGGAAGTTTGCTCTATGTCACCGCATCAAGACCGGATGTCATGTTTAGTGTGTGCATGTGTGCTAGATATCAAGCATCTCCTAGAGAGAGTCACATGAAGTCCGCAAAGAGGATATTGAGATATTTGAAGCACACTCAAGATGTTGGATTGTGGTATCCCAAGGGTGCAAAATTTGAGTTGGTTGGATATGCCGATGCGGACTATGCCGGTTGCAAGATCAATAGAAAGAGTACATCGGGCACATGTCAACTCTTGGGAAGATCTCTTGTCTCATGGTCATCAAAGAAGCAAAATAGCATATCACTCTCCACCGCCGAAGCCGAATATATTAGTGCGGGAAGTTGTTGTGCTCAAATCCTATGGATGACGGCAACCTTGAGGGACTATGGAATCAACTTCAAGAAAGTGCCATTGTTTTGTGACAATGAGAGCGCTATCAAGTTAACTCAAAATCTGGTTCAACATCAAAGAACCAAGCATATTGATGTAAGGCACCACTTTATCCGGGATCATCAACAAAAGGGTGATATTAACATTCAAAGTATTGGAACCGATGATCAATTGGCCGACATACTCACCAAGCCACTAGATGAGAAGAGGTTTTGCACACTTAGGAATGAATTGAATATTCTTGACTTCTCCAATATGAGTTGAGCTCACCCCACATATGTGACATGCCTCTACTTCGACAAAGCAAGGTAGAATTGTTTGTCATTACATCATACTTGCTAGGACTTGTTTAAGAGCATATAGACATATTCACCTCTTAGGAGCATTCATGGAAATTAAAATGTTCTTGATGGATATATGCTACCACTATTGCCTTATTTGATTGTATGATCTAGTGGTAACATATGACATGCATGTGTGCTTAATCCCCTAGTGTTCAAACTAGTTCATTGGCTCAAGGTGTATAACTTAACATGGACAAAAATCCACTCTCTTTCCAAATCAAATGAACTTAATTAATTTTCTCTTCACTTCCATGAACCTTTTTGTGAAATTGTTGACAAAGGGGGAGAGAAAGTTACAAAAGAAAGAGAAAAAGCGATGAACCATCATTAGGCCGATGATGGGAGAGCAATAGGCCAAAGGAAAGGGGTAATTAAAATTTTGAAGCACACAAGTAGGGGGAGCAATCACATATGCAAGTTGTTGCATTTGGATGTGCACTAATCATATGATTGCTCATTGCGTTAATATTTACTTTCTTATACATGCTTGTGTGGTGTATTGCTAGTAGTAGGATTTGAATGATGACTTGAACAACTAGCATGTGTAGGGTAACTAGTTGGTTGTATTTCTTCAAATGGTAACTAGAGCTTGCATATAATGTGATCTCATGGTATGCTCTAGTACTTGTGACCTTTCTAGTTACTAAGGTGCTAAGGATGGTGTACATGGCAACTCCGATGGTATCACGCTTCAAAGGTCCATTCTATACACCTTAGCGTCATTTTGGTAGAATTACTCTCTATTCAATACATATGTGCTAGCTGTCAATCCAAACTCGATGCACATATGTAGGGGAGCCAATACTACCAAAATAAAATTTATGATGGTTGTCCAAATCCTTTCATGATCTACTCATGGACAAGCATGATAAATTTCAAAATCTTAATGCATATTTCTTTTGTAAAAGGGTTGTCATCAATTACCAAAAAGGGGGAGATTGAAAGACTCTAGTTTGGTTTTGGTAATTGATGAAACCAAGTTACTAATCTAAGTGCTAAGTGTGTGTAGCCAAAAGTAGATTAGTGATAAGGAGAAAGATGACATGAGCTCAAGTGAAGATCAAGACGAAATGATCAAGAAGAAAGAAAAGGACTTAAAGAAGGAAAGCTAGAGGCTAAGGTATATTCATATAGGGGTTTTCTTTTAGTGATCAAGACTCTAAGTGGGAGTGATCACATTTAGGATAGATAGCCAACTATCAAGGGGAGAACTAAGCTATTGGATTACTTTCAAGTGCTCTAGGTTGCATCTCATATGCATTGATCTAACCAATCTAGAGAATCCCTTTGAAAATCCTTGAAAAATGTTTGCAAAATGCTAACACACTGTGCACAAGTGTAGAAGACCTTGAGTGTTAGCACATAGAAGCAAGGGATGAGAAATAGGCTTGAAAAGGGCTACTTACTGAGCGTCGGACTGTTAGTGGGCGTAGCGTCGGACCATTGATTCGGTCCGACGCCTGAGCTGTTTGTGAGCGTCGGACGCTTGTTTACCGAGCGTCGGACCGTTGCGGTCTTCAGTCCGACGGTGCCGAGCAACGAAGAATGACGCGTGGCTCGCTTAGGAGCGTCGGACGCTTGAAGGAAAGTCCGACGGAAAGCGTCGGACGAAGTCCGACGATGATTTAGCGTTTTCAACCCTCTCTGGAAGCGTCGGACGGGTGAAATCTTTAGTCCGACGGTGCTCGCGCGATCGTCCGACGATACGCGAGAAGTAAGCTGAGAGAGGGCGTCGGACTCTGCGGTTTAGTCCGACGTCCTCAGTCCGACGGTATTCAAACGCGCGAAATCAGTTACCGTTGAAATCGGACGAACGACGTTTAAATCTGTTGACACGTGGCGTTCATCCGAGCGTCGGACGCCACCGTTTGGTCCGACGCAGTCGGTCCGACGGTCGGTCCGACGGTATAAAAACGGGGTTAACGGCTGTTTCAGAGAGTGTAACGGCTAGAAGTTGGCTTAGGGGTATTTATACTCCCTCCCTGGTCACTTGGTGACTTGCTTACACACTTGGATCATTGTCATACACTTTGTTGCATTCTAGCCTCCCACTCTCTCACTAACTCATCATATTGATCATTCTTGTGAGATTGAGTGAACCTCAAGTGCATCATTGCTTGTGTTTTGCATTCTAGAGCACTTGAGAGCAAGCCTTGGATTAGTTCTTATTCTCTTGGGACATTGCCGTATCCCTAGACGGCTTGGAGGAGAAGAAGGTGTGAAGGAGCTTGGTGATTGTGCTCGCTTACACCCAGTGATTGTGAGGGGTTCTTGTGCCTTCCCCGAGCGGAGTGCTCAAAGGTATCTCTAGTGAATTGCTCGTGTCTTTGAGTTACTTCCTCCGTGGTAGGTTCTTGTGGTGCCTAGTGTAGGCTCGGTGTGTAATACCGATTAGCCACCGAACCACCGGTTGAAGTCGACACAACGAGGACGTAGCGTGCCGGCAAGCACGTGAACCTCGGGGATAAATCTTTGTGTCTCTATTGATTTCCTCACCTTCGAGTGAGTGACTTATTGATTGTCCCGGTGATTGGTTTCTTCACAAGGCAAAGGTTTATTCGACGATCATCTCTTTCTCATCCTTGTGTAAAGTAGCTTGTTTTCTTTTCTTAAGTAGTTGTGTAGTTGTTTAGCCTTTGCTAGCTCTTGTGTGGTTTAGAACTAAGGTTCAACTAGAATTGTGTAGGTGGCTTGCCTAAGTTAGTGGTTGCCTTAGCATTGCATTAATAGCCTCTTGTGTTTCTAATATCTTGTTTAGTGGTTTGTAGAATTTTTATTTAGGCTATTCACCCCCCCTCTAGCCATACTAGGACCTTTCAGTAGCCTGGTGGCGGGTCATTACTGTCGTCGCGCTTGCCTTTGTCGGACTCTATGCAAGCCTTCTTCCTCTCTTCCTCTTGGAATGCCCTAGAGAAACCATAGCATTCTCTCATGGTGTGCTTGTGGAACTTGTGGATAGGGCATTGACCGTCGAGGAGCTTCTCATTTGCTTCTTCATAATTGCGCTTCGGGGCTGGTCGGGCGTTGCAGACCTGGTAATGGCGACGCCTCTCTCCAGCCCTGGAACCTTCTGGCTCGTCATGGCGACGTCGATCGGGGTGGTGCCGGTCGCGATGGTCGCGTTCACCGTGGCAGTAGTCCCGCCGAGCTCCTCGGTCATCATGGCGCCGATCTGATCGGCGTTCGGCATCCTCGTGGCGTGGCCGGTCGGGGAAGCAGAGACGGCTATGAATGGAGTGGCGGGCCGTCTCATTCCCTTCGGCGTACTTGTTGGGAACGCGCAGCATCTTGGCGATGGAGCTTGGTCTGCTGCGGTATAGTTTCCTCTGAAGCTCTTCATCAGGTCGGAGACCACGTATGAAAGCGGAGATGGCTTTAGCATCTGTGACACCTGGGATGTTGTTTCTGGTCTCCGAGAAGTGCCGAATATAATCCCGCAAAGACTCTCGTGATGCCTGCGGAAGCTTTTCAAGATCAAACTTCGTGCCTGGCTGTTTGCAGGTGGCATTGTAGTTACTAATGAACTGCTCCCTCAGCTGGTCCCAAGTGTCGATGGAGTTCGGCTTTAGACTCAGCAACCAATTGTTGGTGGATGCGTTGAGCATGACGGGCAAGTAATTTGCCATGACGTCTGAGTTTCCACCAGCAGCTTTGACCGCAATCACATAGACGGTGAGCCACTTGGTGGGGTTGGCGGTGCCGTCATATTTCTCGACGTCGACGACCTTAAAGTTCGGCGGCCAGCGCACCGCCTGGAGTTCTATCATGAACGAAAGCTTGGGAGCGTTCTTGTCGTTGACCGGCGGGCCGTGCGTTTCATCATACTCCTTGCGCCACTCATTTTCTGCTGAGTGCCGGGCTTGCTTCCGGTTTTCGATGCACCCCAGGAGATCTCTGGTCTTCAGCTTCTCACGGAGGTCATACTGATTCACCTCCTGGTCTCCATCTTGGCGATGACGTCTCCAGCCACCACGGGAATGGCCGCCATCTTCTTAAATAATCTCGGTGGCCGACGCCGTGGAATGCGACGGTGGTGGTGGCTGGCATTCTTCATTAATTTGGACTTAGGGCCACCTGGAGATACGCCGTAAGGCATTCAACTTCTGGAGTTAGGGCCAGTCTCTTGGGCTCTTCTATTGCGACGGCGATGTTCACACTTGGAGTCATGTAAACCTGGTGTTTTCCGACCAGATCGAATTCTGGTTCTAAATTCCGCACGGTGCCCTTCCTAGCCTCAGCTTGCTGCTCACGACGCCGTCTTTGGTCGGCGTTTCTGCCCTCGCGGGCTGCTTGGGCCTCTTCGGCTTCATTCGGGGGAGGAGCGCTGTCATTGCTGATGACGAGGATAGGCCCACCGATGTATCGGCCAGTGGGAGGAGGTAGATCAATGAGATCGCTGCCCTCTGCAACATCATGGTCGGAGTGGTCGTTATCGGCGACGATGAAGATGGAGTTGGCGTCGTCGTGGTCGGAAGAGGCGTGATCGGGACGATGAAGTAGATGCGTGAAGCTGGAGGCAGAATTCCGTAGGCCGAAAGGCATGTAGCCACTCGGGAGGCGATGGTCGGGGTCCCTCGGAACCGCGACTGCTCGGGGCCGAAGCTCGACGACGCGCCCTTGCGGGGTGGCGGAGATGACCAAAGTCACATCCCGCCGTGAAGGGGAAGGACGTCGCGCCGCTGAAGGCGATCTGCCGCCGACTCCAGGATGTGGAGACTCTCGAACAATCCTTGGGTGACCCGATCTATAGATCCGATCAAGTCATCGTTGTTGATGTTCTTCCGGACGTAGCATGGCAGCCTCTCCGCCGGAGTCGAGGTTGCCGATGAGGAAGATGTGATCTGGGCCGCGTCCGGGATCTTTCCTTCACCGTCGGGGCCAATGATCTGGGTGATGGACCCTACCACGAAGATCTGGCCCGGCGTTGGGAGCTTGATGGAGCTTGAAAAAATCACCTTGTTCGCCATGGATCAGGAAGCACACCCCCTACCTGGCGCGCCAACAGTCGACGGAATGCCGGCGATAGTCTACCGAGGGGTATGCCCAAGGTAGTAGATGATCGGTGAAGGTGCGCCTGAGACGAGCAAGAGTTGCGCAGTAAGCGCGAGATAAACGATTTAGACAGGTTTAGGCCGCCGCGAGGCGTAATACCTTACGTCCTGTGTGTTGCTGTGTTGTATTGCTAGTAGATGAGTTGAGTTGAGGGGATCCCCTGCCCGCCTTATATAGTCTGGGGGGCAGGGTTATAAGTCGGTTACTAATCGGCTAGATACGAGGAAAGTTATTTCCTTAACTGGCAAGACTTCGAAGCCGGTGGATATGCGTGATCTTCTGTAGAACGTGTAGACGACGCATCCTTGGTAGTCCAGGCCTTATCGGACGTCTCGGCCCATGTATAGACATGCGGGTACATGGGTTTATACCCCCACACCTTGAGAATCCCATGTTGCTGTGAGTTACCGGAGATTCCAGGTTGCTATATTGTATCGCAGCCGTAGATCATGCTACACCATAGCTGGGTGGATTCGTTTCCACATACAGTGCAAACAAAAGGAATTTTACTAGTTTGTGAAGCTATAGTATGTCACAACCCTAAACCTTGATACCTACGCGTGCCTAGCAGAATATCTGTGTGGCCAGGGCACGCCAGAGACCCTAGGTTTCGACGCGGCACCGTGGTCATAGGTCATGGCACCACTATAGGCACAATGATAATGACTTGGAATAACATGTTGAATTTTGAATGAGTGGTACGTGTCGGATCAAGACATGACACGTATATAGATAAAAATCACGGTCTAGTGCCAGGTTTTTGGTACCGGGTCTGTGGGTAAATTTAAGTGCATCCTAAAGTTTCCGAAGAAGTGAATTTTCAAATAGACCTCAAGTCATTTATAAATAACTAGAAATCCATAAAACAACAGGGAATCCTCAGCGGATTGCAGATATCATTTCCAAGTGATTGGATCTTAGGTACCATTTCCAAATTGGTTCCCATTATTTTATCAGATGAGCTTAAGATGATTGTAAGGACAAAGAATTTCGGGAATTTGGAGAGATCAGTGGTGACTTCTCAAAGTAGATTTGAAGATAGTTTTAAATAGCAAAAGAATTTTAGAATTTCAGGAAGAATTATAGATATGAATTTTTGTAAAAGAGATTTGAAAGAGAGCGAAAGCACAATAATTGCAAGCTAGGATCATGACCATTAACCCTGATAACAGCGAGCATCCAGCAGTAATTGCCTATGGTCGCGAGCCATAAGAGACCCTGGATTTCGACGCTGCATCATAGTCAAGGATGATGATATCCCGTAGACTACAATTACAATAGCTTTCAGCCGACACTGTTGGTCATCAGTTTCAAGGAAATTGCATGTGTCGTGAAAGGAGAAGATCAAGGCTGACACATACATAGATTTAGACCGTCAAAGATTTGCCAAGTTTTTGTATTGAGTTGAGTGCAACCATAAGTTCCCCAAGGACCTGGAAACCTTCGGTGCGCAGATTAACGAGGATTGGAAAAAACCTAGTCTATGGCAAAGTTTACCACATTTAGAACACACCTGTCACTCATAAACTTAAGTAGGAAATCATTTTACCGATGACAAAGGATTATCCAAGGTTTACATATTAGTTCACATTAACTACTAGCTTAGCTCGACTTGCTACCATTACACCAATCTCCTACTGACCCAGGGTTTTATAGTACATAAGAACCTGACCTTAGGTTGGACCTGATCTGACACTGGGTCTAAGAAACCAGCTATCTTCATAAGCTAATCGTCCTGACCACTCATTACTTCAAACTTTGAGTCATTTGCTGCTTCCTCTAATTCTTCATCTGCATTCTCTGTTGAACCAGACTCTTCTTAATTGTCAGCTTCTGCAAACCCCATTTCCGGCATTGGATCACTCAAGGCATGGAGGATTTGCACTTCTCGTTGCAGATTGGCGATATTCTGATGGGCTGCCTGAAGTTGTTGCTGATAGGTGTTATGCAGGCCCCAAAACATCGCATCCTGGTGTTGCAGGTATCCAACGGTCTCTCTAGGACCTTCTCTTGCCATTTCGGCATAAGAATGAGCTTTTTCACGCTGCTGGATGAGAAGTCCTATCTGAAGGTGAAGACTATCCACCAGACTTTCCAGTTCTTCTATGCGGTGCTGGTCTGCTTGTCGCTGTGCTTCGAGTGCTTCTATCTGGACTTCCAGACTAATCCTTTGTACATTACCGGTCTGAGCAGATTCTTGCCACTTCAGGGCTTTCTTATTGGCCTTCTCCTTCTTTAGTTCAGTGCTCTTAAGTGCTCCATAGCATTCAGAGTAAAGTTACTGCCACTCCTCGCGTCCTCGCTCACGGGTCAGATACAAGTTAATGATGGCTAACATAGCTCGAGTAGTGGCTACCAAATGGGATCCTGTTTATTATAACTTTCTTCCAGTTGCTTGGCTTGGTGTTGAAGACCGTCCCGATTCCCTGGTGCCTCTGACGGAAACATTCTTAGAGTAGAAACTCTAACTTCTTTCTGACACCTGAAGCAGATCTTTCTCAGGACTTCTAAAGCTGTAGCCTGAGCTCCTTCCTAGGGACTCATACCTTCAGCCTGCGCTTCCCAAGCTGGCCAAAACGGAGCAGTGTTATGAGCTGAGATCTGGTGGGACACTTCATACCACGGCCGACCAAGGAGAACAGTACGGGACCAATGATACTTGGGTGGTTCTGAGTAGCCTACTTCTTGCAGTAATTGCCACAACACTGTAAGAGTTTCAAACATAGCCAGGCATTTGTCAATTCTAGTAGCAGGGTCTCGCGGATCCATCTATTGAAAAAAGGGTAAGAATTTATTTTTAACAAAAATATATTTTGAAGTAAGTTTTCTTTTAGAAATTATATATACCCTTCATATCGGGGGATTTATTAATAGTTGTAATGTCATGATGCATGAGCGTTCCAATGCGAATCAGAATACCCTGATATATCCGTATTAATTACTAGAGTGACATGCACTCAATGTTTTTAAACATAGGGCATACTTATGGTGCTAATCCACTACTAAGCTCAAAACCTGACTATATATTTGTAGAAATACTCAAGGAAAGATTGTATAGAAGGAATGAGGAGAGATCAGAAGCAACTCAGACCAAACTACCCCATTAATTTTTATTCATTCCAAATTATTTTGAAGTTTTTGTAAAGTAATACTGCAAGTACTTTACAATGAAATGCTCTGATACCATTCTGTGACAGAACCGCCTTAATCATAGGGCCCACGGGCACTGGCATCGTCCCTAAGGACCCACGATCAGTCTTCACGAGTTCCCCTTGGCCTAGGTGGCCTGCCGGGTCTCCTAGGAAACCCTAATTTCCCCGAAGATCTTCATTGTAAGCCTTACAGTATTACAACAGTTTACACAAATAATATAAATCAGAGTAAAGAGTGCGGAAATATTACATAAACATAGATTTACAAACTTAGGTTACATTATCCTAAACCAGGGTTCGTAGTGGAGTAGCTACATACAACTAGACACCCTACCCAAGGGTTATATCATATACCTTTTCATCCATGCACGATCCGTTGACCAGCACAGTCCCACGCAGAACTGCACACTAAGTTTACCTACAACAGGGGTTAACGAATCCTGAGTATATAGGGTACTCTGCAAGACTTACCCGACCAAGAAAAACGAATGAGACTCAGGAATGCAGGCTGAGGAGAGTCAAGGTAAGGCTTTAGTAAGAGTCAAAGTATTTTGCAGAAAAGCAATGCTAATCTTGAAACCTATCTCCAATATTTTAACTTACTGTAAATTTTATCAATAGTCATAGATCTCAGTTATTTCACAAGTACCCTTCAATTTCATTTATTTATTCATTCACAAAACCTAGTTCTGAACCATTTTTCAGTGTAGGTGTGAGGATCAAGTATCCATAACCGAGGAGCAACGACGATTCAAATTGATTAATACCCAGCTGGGGATCCCTAACCATAGTGCATATGTAGCACTTTAGCTTGCATATACCAACCACGTTTACCACGGCTTTTCCATCCCTGAACCGGTCCTGCATCACCCGAGAGTACAGTACGCCTCCAATCCGGGACTCTAACCCATGAGGGTACATGCTACTCTCGCCATCTCTCCACTCCCAGTGCGTGGTCGTCGGTTCAAGCAATGGAGCCACCGGAGTCAGAGCTTTCCGTAGTATGTGGCTACTTGCAAAGTCTCGATCACAGCAGGCCGACAACGAACGGTCCACAATTCGTTTTTTCGTCGGTGACAGTGCATTGGGACTCTAATCCAAGTACAACTGTCCCTTCGGTTTTCGAATTCCTTTTCCGTCGATGACGATGCATTGGAACTCTAACCCAAGTACATGACCATCGAACAGAAAATCCTTCCCATCGGTGACGATGGACTGATCAGGTGCACAGTCACCGAACGAGAACATTACCAATTCCCCTTTTTTCGTGAATTAATCCATATTGTATCACAATCGCTTCGAAAATAGCATTTTCTGCAAATCTAAATTTTTCAAACAGGGCTAAGCATTTTCAAACATTTTATCTTAAATCAGGTTTCAAAGATGATCTTCAAGTGGTCAAGGATGGTAATGCATCAATTGGGTTATCACTCAACTCCTATAACTTAATGCAATAGATTAACTCAAGTTATAAACATTTTGTAAATCACAAAGAAGGGTTCAAATGCACCGTGACTTGCCTGTGTTGTGGTCTGTCACTTCTGCCAGATAGACTAGAGAAAACCCACTTGACTTCTCCTGACGATTAAGTCTTCCGTCGGGAATCAACCAAGCAATTTTCCTGAAAACCCGATCACTGCACGTAATAATAATAATACCATGCTTAACATGATGATATGAATGCGATGATGCAGAAGATGCACAAAATCATGTATCCTTAAACGTAAACTTAATTTAGAAATCTGAGTACAACTTTCCTTTACGATAAAGTTGTTAGTCAACTAAACTAATTACTACCGAGTATTAACCACTTTGGTTTATTGACCATTTTAACAGTTGTTGAAAGCTGAAGTAGCTCTCCTATCATAATGACCAGTACTCACTTAAATAATTCGTAAAACCTATTATCATATGTGTGTAACATAAATCACTAATATTTTTAATCAACAATTTATCTATTTACATGGAATAACATTTAAACATCTTAATTAACAGGACTAGCCTAAGCTTAACCAAATAAGCGAGATGTCAAGAGTCAACACATGATAACAACTCAGGGTTAACACACAATCCAAAAATCACACATAAATCCTAAATTAGTTAATACTAATATTGTTTTTACTTAATTAATTAAGTACAAATTGCAAAATAATTAAAATTTATCCAAATGGGCTATAGATTTTTGTAGAGGTAGCTCACTATTCATAGCAGCTACTACAAGAATTTCATAATTTTTGGAATAATATTTTGCGCTATAAAAATCATGAAAAAGCAATTTATTAATTAAGCTGCCTATTTCTATCACATACCGAAAATGTTCAAAATACAAGTTTCATATTTTTCATAAATGTTACATAACACAGAGAGGCTCCACAATTAAGTTCATAATTTTTAGTGCTGTAAATATATTCCTAGAGAAATGACAAAGTGCCTTACTATTTATACTATCAGAAAATCACAAATCTAATTTAATTTACCGGGAAAATGGAAAACTCAATTTGGCCCGAGTCAACCCACCACTGCAGGTCGAAAAGCCCAGCTCGGCCTACCCGAGTTTGGCCAAAACTGGCCTGGACCAGACCAAGGCGCAACAGGCCGGCCCACTGCGGCCTTCCCCTACCTCCCGCTTGGGCACAGTGCGCCCCCGCGCGCACGCGCGGTGTCAACGCGTCGGCCGCTTGGACTCGCCGGCGGTGACCACTCCGACAAGGGGAAAACACCCCCACATTTTTCCCGAGGACTCACGCTCCTATCTAGCTGCCCGGTTGAGTGAACCGGAGAGAGAGGTGGAGTCAGTCGCGGCCATGGCGGCCCAAACGCGCTGCACACGGCGGAGCGCGGTGTTCCAGTGACTTCGAGCTCTACGGGCTTGACCGGCTACTAAAAGAGGACGAGAGAGCTCACCCAAGAGTGCTGCTCACACTTTCTGGAGCGTAAAGAGTCCGGCACGAGCTGGCGACGTCGACGGCGGTCCCAGCGGCTGCACTCAACAGCAGATAGCTCGTTCTGGCGATCGCAGAGCACGAAACGGGAAACGAACATGAGCATAAGCTTCACGGAATCATATAGGTGCTAGAACACAAGAAAGATATCCCAGAAGACTACCAGAGGCAGCAGGTCGCGGAGAGAGAGACTGTGGCGGTGCTCTGACCGGTCGCGAAGAAGAAGAGCTCGGCTGGGCGACTCCGGCGGTTTCAAGTGTCAAGGATAGGCTTCGATGGCGCACCAGGAGGTAGTGAAGCTATGGGAAAGAAGAATTGGATGAGGGTGGAGCAGCGACAACGAATTCCATCGCGGACAGTGAGCTCGTCGGTGGCGATGTGGAGAAGAAAGGAAGAAGTAAGCGACGACAGGGCACCTATAAAGGGACAGCGACGGGCTCAGGACACGGCCGGGGCCCCCACGACCCCGACAGCGGACGGTGGCCGGTCCCGGCCGGCGCCGGCGTGCTCCGCAGCACGTGCGATCGCACACGGCAGGGTCGAGACCGGACCGCCCCTAAGACTACTGTAGCTAGGCATCCCATGTCAAACCCTAGTGATACAAATTATACCCTATTTCAAGTAGTAACAGTGGAAACACCTATAATAAAAGTTATAGTAAATTTAATTCTGAATAACTTTTTTGAACCAAATTCAAATTTTGAACAGATTTGAAGTTATGGAAAAGGGGGTAGAAGTTCAATTTGAAATCCATTTCAAATTCAAAGTATTATCCAAATTTTTCTGAACAACTTGATTATCTTTGAAAATAGAAGTTGTTCTATTTGTTAAGCTTTACAACTTTTAGTAAATGAGTTTTGCCAGATTCTTCATAGTTTTTGAAATAGCATTTCAAATTTAAATTCTAAAACACTCATTAGGGTTTAATTTGAAATATCAATGCATAAGTTCAAAATCCCCAAATATAGAAGTTGTTCAACTTGAAAAGCCTTACAACTTTCATTAAAGGAATTTGCCCAAATTCTTGAAAGTTTTTGAAAGAGCATTTTAAATTTTAATAAACAAACACAAATTGGTGTTTAATTTGAAATTCCACTCAATAACTTTAAAACCTCCAAAAATGAAAGTTGCTCCATTTTAAAAGGGCTAAAACTTTTATTAAGAGACCATCATCAGATCCTTACTAGTTTTTGAATTTGAATCTCAAATTTAGGTTTTCAAGCATAGATTAGTGTTTTATTTGAAAATATTTTAATAACTCCAAAATTGCCCAAAATAGATGTTACTCAACTTTTAAAGACTCACAACTTTTGTTTAAGGCCCAACCTCTAATTTTATTTAGTTTTTGAATTAGGGTTTTAGGTCCGAATTAGGGCTATAAATGATTTCCTTTTTTACTTTTCAATTGGATTTAGATAATCACAAACAATCAAGCATTTGAATCATAAAATCACTCTAAGGCACCCATGCAGAGTCAAATGCACGAATACAATTTACTTTAGTTGATGCATCATAACGGGGTTAAATGCATGATGATTTACATGTAATCATGATGACATGGCAAGTTTTAGTTACAGTAACACCAGTGGTGTTACATACCGGTGCCAGATCGGTACTGCCAACCCAATTCATCTTAGAAAAACCTGAGCCTGGACACTCGGTAGTACCGACTGAAAGGTCCTAAATGGCTAGAGGGGGGTGAATAGCCTATAAAAACTTCTACAAACAACACTTAAGCAAAGTGATTAGATAATTAAACGGCGAAGCGAATTTTACGCTAGCTTACTAAAAATGCAAGCCACCTAACCGTTCTAGCCTATTGTCTCTAGATATCACACCAACAAAGCTGTGTCACTAATTTACTCTAGTCCTAGGTGAACAACTATACAAGAGAGCTACACAAGGGTAAATACAAGAAGGTAAAGAGTAGAGAGTGATTTTTATACCGGCGGTGAAGGGAAGATGAACCAATCAATGAATTCAATCACAATAAGCAATAGAGATCCTCGGTAGAGAGATCACACAAGATTTTTTACCGAGGTTCACTTGCTTGCCGGCAAGCTACTCCTTGTTGTAGCGATACACCTACTTGGAGCTTCACGCGCTAATTGGCATCACACGCCAAACCCTTCTTGTTGACGGTGGATAACATCAACTTTTATTAGAACTTTAGACACCAAAGGATATAAGAATACACACTAGTCTAGGGTTTTAACTGACAATTTCTACGAGTTTTGCATGTTCAGTATTTTCCAGGGGCTATTCCAGAAAAGCGTCAAAGAAGGATTAAAGAGCATAAAAGACACGAAACTTAACCGCGAAGGAAACATCGTCATCAGGACGTGGGAAGGTCTAGAGAACACCCGAAGCAACCGGGGCCCCACCACCTGACAGGTGGGGCTGGCCAGTGCCAAGGGGGGCCGGGCGGTGCCCCCTAGGGTTTTGCCACCGCCTTCTGGAGTCTTCTTTCATCGCCTCCTACGATGCATCTCGGCCCTTGGTTAAGTCGGTTTGATTCGACTGCGCACGTGTAACCCACCGGGCTATGAATAAAGGGGCAGACCCCCCTGAAGCATCCCATCATTCATCCAAGGCATCAAGTCTTTGGTCAAGCCATCAAGAGCCTTCTAGTTCATGAAGAGCCATCTAGTTCATGTTTCTAGCCTAATTAGATTAGAAGTAGAGGAGTTCTAGTTTTTCAGCGGGATCTGGAGCCCCGGCGTCTGTCTAGAGCACGGAGTTCGGTATAGTTCTAGTTCTTTCTCTATTATTGTATTCTTCATTATGATTAGGGAACCATTGTTCTTAATAGTTTATATGTTCTTGATTACAATAGTCTTTGTCTACTTTGATTATATGTTTACTATAGTTGGTTTGATCTTATTGAATTCATGTAATTGCTCGTATAGCGTTTATCCAAACGATCGTTGGGTAGATGGTGAACAATATGTGGACATGGTGTCTAGATATTTTGTTTATCTGCGAGTGCATCCTGATGTGCTGGGTCGTGTGGTAGATGGCGTAGGTGACAGCTATGTTGAGTCCTCTGTAGTCCACCCCCCGTATGTAGGCAAGCAGGCACGGTCGTGAGGTTGGGTGATGACTCTGTTTCACATCCTTTCTACATGATACCCTTTACATGTGATCATGATATAAGACTAATCTAATAAAGATTGCTAGATGTAATTGCAGTAGTTAGAGTTATTCATTGACGTAGTTATAGAATTACCTTAGATATTAATTCCTTAGTTTATCCATTGGCTAGCTATTACTATGCTAGAAAGTGCTCTAATGTTTATCCTTTATTTATGATGCTTAATCATACTTATCACCTTTATTTATCTTATTTATCTTGTGACCTCTACCTGTTATGAGTAGAGTATATGACATCGGTAATGTCACTTATCCATTATATATAATCACTATCAATATAATAGATTAAAGTTTATCCTAGTCCTTCCCAGTGGTATAAATATAAATTGACAACCTGATAGACTCTAAGTAAAATGCTACAATGGTATAATTATCTGTCCGCTTGCAGAATTGTTCTTAGTTTATATTTATATATTTCTACCTAGTCACATAGAATAACATATGGAACCTTTATTTATTTTTAGCATATATAATTAGGGATGACAACCTAGTTCATGCATAAGAATGTTGGTAATAGATAAGTGGCTAGTTGCTAATGACAAGTTAAATAGTTACCGTACATCTTCTAATCTTGACTCTCGTATTAAAAGTTATATAGTTATATTTGGCGACGTTAGTAGATGTCAACAAGCATTTTTGGCGCCGTTACCGGGGAAGGCACATTAAACTTAGGAAATATTGATAACATATATACATAATGGATAAGATTGTGTTACCGATTGATGTCTAACTCAAACATGCACACCCTTATTTTTTATCATTTACTTATCTTATGCAGGGTGATGAATGAATGGTTTTTTTCTTCCAAACAATTTCACTGATGATCCAGAGAAACTTCTTAGAAGGAAGAAGGTTGTAGAGGCGAGGGACAATTTCGAATCACTATCAAGAATACCCATCGCCGCTCAAGCTCGTCCATCAGAGGAGCTAGCTCTAACATTGAAAGAAGAACATTTAGAAGATTTAACTCCTGTGTTTGAAGACAGGGCTGAGAAGACATTGCGCGAGTTCTCTGCCCCAACAACAGAAAACATCCGGATTGGACCAGCAGTCAACACTGGGAAGAATGGATTAAAGCTCAAACCTGCTCTTATCACCATGGTTCAAGCTAGTCAATTTTGTGAAAAAGCTCATGAAGATGCAAGTGCACATTTACAACACTTTCTAGAGATCTGCAGCACCTTCACGATCAGAGGAGTACCAAGAGATGCTATTTTACTCCGTCTTTTCCCATTTTCACTATTGGGGAAAGCTAAGCAATGGTTCTACACCAACAAAGACAAGAACACTACATGGGACCGATGCTCAACTGTTTTTCTGGCAAGGTTCTTTCCTACAGGCAAGATGAATGCTCTGCGTGGGAAAATTTCAAGCTTTCAACAACAACATGACGAATCATTCACTGAAACATAGGAAAGATTCCAAGATTATATTGAAGACTGTCCTCATCATGGGATAGAGGATTGGCTATTAATGCAGACTTCTATCACGGGTTTATCTCTAGCACCCGTGAGTCCATTGATGCTGCAGCAGGAGGAGCTTTCCTGTCACTTAAGCTTTTAGAAGCTAAAGCACTTGTTGAGAAGATGGCCTCAAATCCAAGCTGTAATGGAGAACGTACTCAACCTCGCAAGAGAGGAGGAGGCATCCATCATATCAAGGAAACTAACATGGTTGTTGGCGGTCCTTAGCAAACTAAAATACAACATCATTTTAGTACTAAAACAAATAAAAGGTAGGGCTTTTATCTAATCCTTCCACGAGTTTTGTCGTGTATAAAGCATGCAGGTTTGACACGTGGAAATGCATCAAATCCACAAGAAAGCGCACTTTCAGGAAACATATTCAGAGAAGGTGCAAACCAAGAAAAGATGAAAGCCCATCTCAAACAATAAACTAGATCCATCCGTAACCACAGGAGAGGCCCAGGCCCAGGGAGCAACCGACCACCCGAAGGCGGTGGCCAGCGGGCCCAGCCAGGGGACCGACCGCCCCCAGGTGCGGCCGCCCCCCTGGTGGGGCCTCCCGGGCCTAGTACTCAGAGGCGGTGCTCAAGGCGGTTTTCCAAGGGCGGTTTCACCTCCTTCCAAACCTGGAGACGCCCAAACCGCCCTACTCCTACTATAAATAGATGGTGCTCCTTCATCATTCACACACACCAACATTTGGAGCACTGCACCTCACATTTCATACTTGTTCTCTCTAGTTTAGTAGTAGTAGAGCAAGGCAAAGCTATCAAGGAGAGCTTGTCTCCTTGGAGGAATCAAGAACATCTTGGTATGAATATAATTCAGTTCTCCTCTATGAGCAAGTTCTCATCTTATGTTTATAGCGATGTATCTAAATTAGAGTATAATCTTGTTCATATTATGATCATAACATATGAACTAGTTCATAGTCTATGTGTTATGTTCTTGATGTGTTCATCAAAGTTCTTCATCGTTCATCAAATTAGTAGGAATAGAGGAAGAACTATGGATGGGATAATAGTTCGTTGTGCTGTCAAGGTTGCTCCTAGCCGAGCCTGTCAATCCAAAGGGTTGGGGTCCCGGGAGGTTAGGAGTTGTTTCCAATTACGCGAGCATGGTGTTCGGGTATGCAGAGATCAGCGAATACGTCGGTACCCCACGGGCAGAGGGGTAGGTGGGCAGGTGGTGACAGCCCTGTCCATCCCTAGCATTCCCCCACGTTCGGGTATTGAGTAGGAGTTCGGAAAGTCTCTATCGGCTGGCAGACCAGCTGCGGGGATCTCCTATCATCCCAGACTTAGTCCTGATTCTAGTCTTGCTAGTTAGATGTAAATGGTATTCTTTGCATAGCTGTATACGACTAAAGTCTGCTCAGTTAGCTGTATTCTTTTATTCTTTATTCCTTTTTTATCCTTGAGGTTGCTCCGATGCGTGTGTCCACTATTTTATAAACTCGATTTAACCCCTGCTTATGCTATGCCTACCTATGCATCCAAATAAGTAATCATGTTTATACCAAAGCTAGATGAAATTCATCATGTCCTCCTACGGGAAATTATAAATACGACACCCTCGAATACTCACGGGTTGAAATGCTACAATGATAGTTCTGTGCGCTTGCAGAGTAATCTTATTTCTTACTGAACTATCGATTGGCGTACCTAAGTACCATTATTTAAGGATTGTAATTCTTGTGCACTCCACGGCGCCGTGTCACAGTTTTGCATATTGTAAGTAATGACGGTTAGGAAGGCCAATCTGGCACTTCTAACTGCTATTACCAGACTGCATTACCTAGGCCGGCGCCTTTAAGGGCCAAGGGTTACCTTTCTGAAGAAATGGTGGTTAGGAATGTCAACTTTCGTTTCTAGTATTATTATTAAGGACAGACTTATAGTCTATCTTTAGTAGTGATGCTAAGAAACGCCAACAAGCATTTCTGGCGCCGTTGCCGGGGATGGACTTTTAGTCTATCTTTTGTAACGACGTTAAGAAATGCAACAAACATTTTTGGCACCGTTGCCGGGGAGGGAAAAAAGAAAATATAAACATCTAGCTTTGGCATAAACTTTGATTACAAAATAAGCATTGGTAGCCATACCTTAAACAGGCTAACTTTGCTGTTTTCTTCCTCTATTTATTGGAATGAAAACAGGATAGTGTATGAGCGGTTTCAATCTGCCGGAAAACTTTGTTAAAAATCCAGAGGCACTCCTAAGGAAGAGAAGGCCTCGTACCATCTCTTCTTCTGCTACTCAGCCGGCAAACGAACCGGTCACTTCCGCACCATCCGCTACTACCACCATGGCCAAGTCACTCCGCGAGTATTCCACCCCCGTTGTTGCCAACGTGCCCGTTGGGCCCGCTGTCAATATCGGGAATGGAAACTTTAAGCTCCGCACTGGCCTACTCACGATGGTGCAGGCGAACCAGTTCTGTGGTTTGCCAAGTGAGGATGCAAACGCACACCTGCAAAACTTTCTTGAGCTGTGCGAGACCATCATCATTAAAGATGTCGCACAAGACAGTATCAAGCTCCGCTTGTTTCCCTTCTCCCTCTTGGGGAAGGCGAAGTAATGGTTCTACCAAGCCAAGGAAGCAATCAACACGTGGGACAAATGTTCTGCGGCGTTCCTCGCAAAGTTTTTCCCCATGAACAAAACAAATGTTCTACGGGGGAAGATATCTAACTTCCAGCAAACATTAGTCGAGTCCATTCCTGAGGCTTGGGAAAGGCTCCAGGAGTACATCCAGGCCTGTCCCCACCATGGGATGGAAAAATGGCTCGTGCTCCAGAATTTCTATGAAGGCCTCACAGCCATATCTAAGGGGCACGTAGATGCCGCAGCTGGAGGCGTGTTCCTTTCCCTCACCATCGAGAATGCCACTGCATTGATTGAGAAGATGGTGGCCAACCAAAGCTGGGGAGAAGGACACAAAACACAAAAGGCATGCACACTGTGAAGGAGACGGATCTGCTTGCCGTAAAATTAGAGTTACTAATGAAGAGACTTGAGGGACGTGCCACCGATCCTACCACCGGCACCGTCATTGACTCACACATGACGTGTGAAGTCTGTGGAGATGTTGGCCATTCGGGGAACAACTATCCCGAAACCCAAGAAGAAGCTTCATACGGTAACGGGTGGAACAGCCAGAATCGCCCCCAAGGTAATTCTTCCAATTTTAATTCAAATTTCAATTCCTCCCAACTTTCATTAAAAGATCTTATTATAGGACAGGATAAAATAAATGAAAACCTTACAAACAAGCTTTCTCTCAATGGTAAAATATTTGAAACCATAAATTCTAAGCTTGATAGCCTATCCTTATCTGTTAAAAACCAAGTAAATTTTAATAAAAGAGTAGAAACTCAGATCGCCCAGCTTGCCTTTGCTGCTAAATCTGCCATGCAACCTGCTAGTTCTATTGAGAATATAAACTCGGTGACCATGAGAGGGGGTAAGACCACTCGTGATCCACCACACCCTAATCATAAGACAGGTAAAGCATCAAGGCAGCAAGAGGAGACACAAGTCGAGTCGGCACAACTACAGGAAGAATTAGCGGAAAATGAGCCGACACCGGAAAACTATGTGGACACCACGATGCTACCTTTCCCCACAAGGATAAGAAGGAAGAAGAAGGCCGGAGATGAGCAGTTCCTTCGATTCATGGAAATGGTCGAGAAGACACACATCAGCGTCCCGCTGATGGATGTCTTGCACATACCTGTCCTACGCCAAATTCATCAAGGACATCATCAACAACAATTGACCATTACCGTCCATAGAAATTGTCAAACTGACGGAAGAGTGTAGCGCAGCTATACTCAATCATCTACCCGAGAAGAAACAAGACCCTGGGTGCCCCACGATCACATGCTCCATTGGCACCCAGCAATTTAACCATGCCTTATGCGATCTTGGGACAAGCGTAGGCGCCATGCCGAAATCAGTTTTTGATAGACTGAATTTCACCAACTTGGAGCCCACCTACCTGACACTTCAGTTGGTTGACTCCTCAATTCGGTACCCAGCGGGGATAGCACAAGATATCCCTGTCAAAATCAGAGAGTATTATGTCCCAGTGAATTTTGTGGTGCTCAACATGGAGTTTACCAAAGAAACACCACTTATCCTTGGGAGACCATTCCTAAGCACGGCCGGAGCACAAATTGATGTTGGCGCTAGAGAAATCCGCTTCAATATCAATGGACAAGAAGAAAAGTTCGAATTCAGGCCTCGCCGTCAGGAAGAATGCAACATGATATGTATCCGATATGGGCCGAACCCCCAAGGCATTAAGAAGGTAGAGATTCAGCCTCAGCTCTTAAAAAATCTATCAAAAGAATTAAAGAAAAAGCCGGAGCCAAAAGAAAAGGTGGCTCCTAAAAGAAATATAAATAAGGAGCAGAAAAACAAAATGGCTCCTAAAAAGAGGGAAGAAATCCCCAAGCCTTCACAAAAGAAGTCGGTGTGGAAACCTAAAACAAATGTCGAAAAAACTACCACACTGCCCAAAACCACTCAGAAGGTATGGAGGTCCAAGCAGGTACAACCGTCTACTTCTCCCAAGATGGATGTACCATCATCAAGAAACCAATGAAGGGAGAAAAGTCCTGCTCAACGGACTTAAAAGGCTGAGCCCTTGCCGAAGGTAAATCGGTAAGTTATCTTTAATTTTTACTTTAAATAAAAATTTAACAAATCTTTCAATAAATACCTAAGTAATCTCTTTATTCTACAAATAATAATAATAAATAAATAAATATTTATATATTTTAAACTTTTGTAATGAAGATATGCTTACATGGTGCTCTTGTTGCATTTATGAAATAAATAGAAAATCCCTATGATCTTCTTACATGCACATAAATATTTTTATGATCATAGAAATACTTACACATAAATGCATGATAGTGTGATCTTGAGCATAATCTCATGAATATCAATCATTTCCCACACTCAATCAAACACACTATCACTCTGTTTTACTACGCATCAAACTTGATCGTAACCAAGATAGGGATCTACACAGTCAGCAAAGCATCGGGCCAAAAAGCAGAGGCCGGCTGGTGGACCCAGGGGACCGACCGCCCCCGGGACCAGCCGCCCCCCTGGCTGGCCCAATCTGTGCCAAAGTTTTTCGTACCTCACTCTGATCCCTCCAGCATCGCGTTCATGGTTACGATCAAGTTGTTTCCTTACCAGAGACCAGGGAAGCACCTATTTAAACCCTCATAGGCCTCTCTTTTCCTCACACCAACCTTTCTCTTCTCCCTTTTGCAAAGCTTGCTAAGCTCTCCCATCTTGAAGTGCCATCCATGTCTAATTACGCCCTTTCAGTGATCAACGCTCCAAAGGCCATAGCAAACCTAGACATAGCACCTTACTAAGAGAGTCCATTAGTTAGGGAGGAAGCTCATGTTGAGAAGGAGAAGCCTTTAGCGATCCTGCCAGCACACTCTCATGCATCCGAAGGTGGCTCCAAGAAGAAGACCGATGCTACCCATCCTACCAGCTTTCTAGGCCTTAAGAGGAAGACCCCAAGCGGTAGTAGGACCAGCATGCATGCTGGTGAAAAGTCGGCTAGCAAGCCTGCACTTTCGGCCAAAAAGGCAGCATCCGCTAGCACCTTTCCTAGAATTAGGAGGCATTTACCACAGCCACCCATCAAGCGTCGGGCAGGACAGTACGAAAGCAGTGACGATGAAGGCGACTCTAGTATCATCAATAACCTCATAGCTAAACATGCTAGCTTGCGTGCTTTCCTTAGGACTTTAGAAGACGACATAGAGATTAGGAACCTTAGCGATGACGTTAATAGTTTCCGCTTCAAGATCAATATTAAGCTAAGGAAAGTCGCTAAAGCCCTAGGTGTTGATCATCATCTTGAGTATCTTTAGAATGCACCTGCTGCACGAATAATTAGGCACTTCTCTTTTTCACGATCATTTACTATCAATGTGAATGTGCCTATTTGAGTTTATCAATGGAATAAAGTGTTTATGTTGAGCACTTGTTTTTGCCACATATATATATTGTGACTAACCAAGACAGGAAAAGAAAACAAGTGTGGGGGAGGACTCTCCAAGACAACTACACAATAACAAAAATCAAAATTCGGTTTGTGCAACTTTTTCCCTCTCTCATTCTGAAAAGTTTTAAGATAAAATGATGTCCCCTTTATACTCCATCAAAACTTGTCTTCCTACACTCGAGATATTTGCATACTTTTTATTCCCTGCTAAAATTCCTACAGATTTATGAACACTGTTTAGGGACCCCATTTCTATCTAAGTAATTGACGGATGAGATATAGTAGGATGACATGTTGCTTGCTCATTCTTGCAAAGTACTTGGATTTATCTTACAAAAACAAAAACTCAATAGCATGTTCCTTGAATGATTGATAAATACCGACCAATGCCATATATGATTCTATTTGATGAAACCTTCTACATATGCCACTTATTTTGTGTTGAGTTTAGTCAAATTTCTGACCGCTGTTGAGAGATGTTTCATACTCCCAAGATCAGAATTCACTTGCACCCACCAAATAAAGTCAATTCTCACCCTGAGAGTTGTGCAAAACATGCACTTCATCCATCCACCAAATAAAAAAGGTGTCGGTTCTCATCCTAAGAACCGTGCATTTTTTCTACAAAATTTTACTTCATTCATCTACCATCAAGATATCTCCTTATTTGAAAGTTTTTCATATGCCAATAAAAGATATGGGGCTATGTTAAAATATATATATATATAAGATCATGCCAAGGGGCATAAGAAAATAACGGGAAAGAAAAAGTTTAAACACCCGTTCAAAAAAATAAAAAAAATAATAATAACATAAAGATCTTATAACCCATATCTTCCTAAGTGTTATCCAAGGAAAATCATGATGCATGGAGTACCAAAAAGATTTAGAACTAGGTTTCCACCTTCATACTTTCCACACACATGCACATTTTCATCTAAGAGTATGGCACACTCCCTCCGGTATGGTCTGGGGTTTGACTTGACAACATATGCAGGGTAAGTGTGCCTCATCATTTCTCATTCCTACCTAAGACTCCAGATAAGCCTTTTTAGAGGTAGGATGATCAAAGTGAAGGCATCACCTTTTCATGCCTTGATGAGAAACCACTTACAAAATGAGTGACTTGAGAGAATCATTCAAGGAACACAAGCTATCTTTATATTTGCAAAATCTTACAAAAAACCCAAGTCTCTACGTAAGGACAAGAGTGAGAGGATTTGATTCCAAGCTATTCCATTTTTCAATTACTCAAGGTGATTCGGTAGACACTTTGAAGTTCATAAATCCAGGAGAAGCATAGAATATCCTGTATGCAGACTCTTTTGACAAGGAAGACAAACCCATTTTGTCCTTAGCACTTTACTCGAGGACGAGCAAAGGACCAAGTGTGGGGGAGTTGTTGGCGGTCCTTAGCAAACTAAAATACAACATCATTTTAATACTAAAACAAATAGAAGATAGGGCTTTTATCTAATCCTTCCACTGAGTTTTGTCGTGTATAAAGCATGCAGGTTTGACACGTGGAAATGCATCAAATCCACAAGAAAGTGCGCTTCCAGGAAACATATTCAGAGAAGGCGCAAACCAAGAAAAGAAGAAAGCCCATCTCAAACAATAAACTAGATCCATCCATAACCACAGGAGAGGCCTAGGCCTAGGGAGCAACCGACCACCCGAAGGCGGTGGCCAGCGGGCCCAGCCAGGGGACCGACCGCCCCCAGGTGCGGCCGCCCCCCTGGTGGGGCCTCCCGGGCCTAGTACTCGGAGGCGGTGCTCAAGGCGGTTTTCCAAAGTCGGTTTCACCTCCTTCCAAACCTGGAGACACCCAAACCGCCCTACTCCTACTATAAATAGATGGTGCTCCTTCATCATTCACACACACCAACATTTGGAGCACTGCACCTCACATTTCATACTTGTTCTCTCTAGTTTAGTAGTAGTAGAGCAAGGCAAAGCTATCAATGAGAGCTTGTCTCCTTGGAGGAATCAAGAACATCTTGGTATGAATATAATTCAGTTCTCCTCTATGAGCAAGTTCTCATCTTATGTTTATAGCGATGTATCTGAATTAGAGTATAATCTTGTTCATATTATGATCATAACATATGAACTAGTTCATAGTCTATGTGTTATGTTCTTGATGTGTTCATCAAAGTTCTTCATTGTTCATCAAATTAGTAGGAATAGAGGAAGAACTATGGATGGGATAATAGTTCGTTGTGCTGTCAAGGTTGCTCCTAGCCGAACCTGTCAATCCGAAGGGTTGGGGTCCCGGGAGGTTAGGAGTTGTTTCCAATTACGCGAGCATGGTGTTCGGGTATGCAGAGATCAGCGAATACGTCGGTACCCCACGGGCAGAGGGGTAGGTGGGCAGGTGGTGACAGCCCTGTCCATCCCTAGCATTCCCCCACGTTTGGGTATTGAGTAGGAGTTCGGAAAGTCTCTATCGGCTGGCAGACCAGCTGCGGGGATCTCCTATCATCCCAGACTTAGTCCTGATTCTAGTCTTGCTAGTTAGATGTAAATGGTATTCTTTGCATAGCTGTATACGACTAAAGTCTGCTCAGTTAGCTGTATTCTTTTATTCTTTATTCCTTTTTTATCCTTGAGGTTGCTCCGATGCGTGTGTCCACTATTTTATAAACTCGATTTAACCCCTGCTTATGCTATGCCTACCTATGCATCCAAATAAGTAATCATGTTTATACCAAAGCTAGATGAAATTCATCATGTCCTCCTACGGGAAATTATAAATACGACACCATCGAATACTCACGGGTTGAAATGCTACAATGATAGTTCTGTGCGCTTGCAGAGTAATCTTATTTCTTACTGAACTATCGATTGGCGTACCTAAGTACCATTATTTAAGGATTGTAATTCTTGTGCACTCCACGGCGCCGTGTCACAGTTTTGCATATTGTAAGTAATGACGGTTAGGAAGGCCAATCTGGCACTTCTAACTGCTATTACCAGACTGCATTACCTAGGCCGGCGCCTTTAAGGGCCAAGGGTTACCTTTCTGAAGAAATGGTGGTTAGGAATGTCAACTTTCGTTTCTAGTATTATTATTAAGGACAGACTTATAGTCTATCTTTAGTAGTGATGCTAAGAAACGCCAACAAGCATTTCTGGCGCCGTTGCCGGGGATGGACTTTTAGTCTATCTTTTGTAACGACGTTAAGAAATGCCAACAATGATCACTGCCAAGCTAGACCTCATCATGAAAAAATTCGATATAGAGAAGAAGGAAGTCATGCATATCAATGATTCTCGCATGACTTGTGAAGAATGTGGAGATTACGGGCATTCAGCTGTCAACTTCCCTACGTTGCAAGAGGATGTGAACTTCATCAACAATAACACCTACTATCGTCCTCAGCAAGGTCAAGGATGGAACCAGCCAAACCAAGGATGGAATCAGCAACCTCGACAAGGTAACTACCAAGGTAACAACCAAGGTAATAATTACAATAATTACAATCTTCCACCTTTAAGAGATTTAGTTGCTGGTCAATCTAAATTGTTAGATCAAATGTCTAGAAAGGTAGCCTCTAATGATAAAGCTTTAGAAAATATTAATACTAGAATGAATACCTTTGCTTCTACTATAAAGAATCAGCACAGCTTTAATAAAATGTTAGAATCACAATTAGCTTAGCTAGCTGCTGCTGTCCCTCTATTTGAGAAAGGTAAGATTCTGGGCCAAGCGGAAGATTTAGAAACTGCTAACCTTGTTGATATTCACAATGCAAACCAGTACCATATTGAGCCTGTAGATATACAGTGGATTGATCACTCACTATCTGAGAAGATGGGAGACCCTGGATGACCTGTCATTTCTATCTCTATAGGATGTCACAGCTTTCCAGATGCTATCTGTGATTTCGGCGCAAGTGTCAACATAATGACCAAGGTAATTTATGAAAAAATATTAGAAGATCCTTCATTGTACACAGATATGCGTTTGCAGCTTGCAGATCTATCCATTTGCTACCCCGAGGGAGTGCTAGAAGAAGCTGTCATCAGAGTGGGGCAATCATATGTCCCAGTTGACTTCATGATCATGGAGACAAGAGGAGATGAGAAGGCACCCATTATCTTGGGACGACCATTCTTGTGCACAACCAAAGCCATCATCTCTGCAGAACATGCCAAGATTGTCCTCTCCATCAAGGACAAGAAAGAGAGATTCTCGTTCAAGAACCGCATCTTGAAGACTCCTGCAATTTCGAAGCAATTCCATCAACAAGAAGAGCAACAACAACCAGCACCCAAGAAGAAGAACAATAGAAGATCAAGGAAGAACAAGCCCCAGCATGTACCTGAAGAAACTGCTCAACTAATCACTGCTCTCAACACAGAAAATGATCATATGCTTCCCCAACCATTTCCAACAAAGAAAGGTGACCCAGGTGTACTGATCATTGAATGCACAATCAGAGACACCACTTTTACCTACACCATTTGTGACACTGGATCAGGCGTCAACGTAATGTCCAAATAGGTATATGATGATTTATTTAATGATTTACCGCTATACCCAACATATATTCAATTGCAGGTGGCAGACCAATCACTAAGATTCCCTAAAGGCATGGTTAAGGACATTATGGTAAGAATTCAAGATAAATATATACCCGCAGATTTTCTAGTTCTTGATATACAGGGAGACGATGAATCACCTATTCTTTTGGAAAGACCGTTCCTCTACACTGCCAATGCTATTATCTACATCGGGTCTGGGTAGATCCACTTTAACCTACCCACGGGAAAGGTACGCTGTCATTTTAGAACACTTATTAACCATGAGCAGGTCAGAAAGCAACGCAACAGGAGAAGACACCAAACCCGCCGTCAGGCTACCCAGCCTCACTGTTGATGGGAGGAATTCCCTGGCAAGATTGTGAAGTGTGAAGACTGTTACAAGGAGTAAGAGGAAGCTGTACAAGCACCATGCTGGAATGAGTGGGAAGCGAAAGCTGAAAGGATGGATCAGATTGCTAAGGCAGAGAAGGAAGAGATCCACGCACAATTAGAAGAATGGATGAAGAAGGATAAAGAGTCAAGAGAAGCACATCTGAGGGAGTGTGACAAGGAAGAGCTAGAGCTAGAAAAGAGAGAAGTAGAAGAGACAGAAAAGAGATGGAAGGAGAAAGAAGAAGCACCTACTACACCACCGCAAAATTCCGTACCCTCCTACTGAGGTTACCTCAGACGATGAACCTACTGAGTAAGTACTCTCCTCTATCTAAGTCCTGTCGTTAAACTTTAAATTCCGTACCCTAGCCATAAGGTTAGAATGGTAGTTATCTAATTAAGTTAGCATTTATTAGTAATTTTGCTTTAACACATTTATTAGTACAATCACTTTTGCACATTAAATATAAAACAACAAAAATATTTACTGCTTAACTTACTGCATCATAAATACTAAAGCCCCATGTGAATAAACTTATGGAATACTCTGTAGGAATATTTACTGTGGCGGCATAAAAATGATTTATATATATAAATGGTAGTAGCATCTGTATTTACTTTGTTGCATTATGAAAATCCTAAGCCCCATGAGAATAAATATTCTCCGTGGTGGCATAAAAAAAATAAATAGCATCCATACATATTTGATTGCTGCATAAGAAAATCAGAAAAACCCAAAAATAAAATCCTAAAAAGAGAATCCTGGTAGAACCTATCAATTTAAAATCAACTCAAAAGAATAATCAATTGCTCATTGGCTGACCGCTAACCCCTTGTTAAATTCGAGCCTCGAGTTTTGGTTTTCTTGTTGGAGTTATGCAGGAACAATATTATGACTAAGGAGAGAGTCCATCAGTGGTACCCACCAGGACTACTACTGGCTATCTCACTCTGAAGTTCATTCAACACTAAAATATTGCAAACATCAAGCTTGGGGGAGGAGCATCCCCTAGTTATCAGGTAATTATATATGTGCAATTATTTGAGTCTGTTTTACATAGTCATAAAATACCAAAAATATGTGAGCACATGAAGGTTCACCATAGTATCATAGGAAAATTTAAAAATTCCAAAAATATGTGGGCACAAGAAGGTCCAGAAATCATAGAGTCTTTTTGAGTCCAATCAAAAATAATTAAAACCAAATAAACACTTAGCTATATATTAGATTATGTTCAGAGTCAGTCTAGTCTACAATTAATTAAAATATATGAACACTAAAATTTTATCTTGGAGATGATAAATAGTTGCTCTGTTATCATATCTTTCAAGTGCCTAGTTTTCAAACTTAAATTCTCCTGAGTTTTGGATATTGCTATTTTAATTTGAGAATTGACTCTGAACCTGAAACTTGTTGAGGCATATGCTTGAGCAAAGTCTAGGTGATTGATTGATATGATACATGAAAGTCTGAGATGCTATTTATCTTATTCCTAGCATTACTAAGTTCTGGAAATTTATTTTGAAAACTTAAAATCTACATGATGAGCTCTTGTATGACAAAATATGAATTCCTGCCAAAGCCATATATGATACATTTAGATAGGAAACCTTTGCAGATTTATGCTGCTTGCTTTTCTTTGAGTTCCGTCAACCTTTGTTGTATACCCCATGAGAGTCTTGTCATGCTTTTAAAACCAAGATCACGTACACACTCCAGCCACATATGCATTATTCCTATCGTAGGAGTAATCGCAACCATTTCGACCATTCATCTATGTTCATCATAAAAATATTTTCTCCTACACTGGGAGGAAAACACCAAAAATATACCCCATAGGACAGCCCTATTATAATGCTCTAAGTTTTTATCGTTGTTATCTCTCCAAATCATTTATTGGATACATGTGGCTATGCAAAAAGTATGAAAATAAAAGGGAGTAAAAGATGGACAAGTATCCCAGCAAGTAAAATAATGGGTACTAGATGCCCGCCTCCCTGTTGAAAAAAGGAAAAGAGAGAGAAGAAGGTGAAAAAGAGAATAAAGATAGCCCATGTTTTCCTGCGAATCTTAAAGAGAGATTTACTTTCAAAAGAGCATAAGTAGAATTAGGATTAGCCACTAAATAACACATATACACCTATCCACCATATTCCATACACATGCACATCTTGGTTTGATTGTATGCCTCGATTCTCTATGGATCCATTGCTTGACTTTACAATATATGCATTGCAAGTATGCTCAGCCTTATTATTGCCACTCCTATAAACTCCACTAAATATTCTTAGCTATAGGGAGGCATGACATTGTTAATGCCTAAGTGAGATCCATAAATACCGCATATATTGAGGGACTTGAGGGTGTCATACAATTAAGCTCTGAGTTTTATTTTGAAAACTTATAAAAACTCCGGAATGATGGTACTGTGAAGAATTTGCTACATAGTGCTTGACTTACGCGAAAGCTATAAAACTCCAGAATTAAAGGTAAAATGGGTAAGTCTGAAGGTTACAGCAGTTATTGTCTAAACCTGATGAGAATCTCTGTTTGAAAGCATGTGTGTTGACGGTAATTATTGTATGATTTTACCCATCAACTAAACATGAAAAGGGTATAAAAGCAAACACCAACATAGGTTTAGGGGTTGAACTGACAGAATTCCACGAGTTTTGATGAATCTGTGTTTTTGCAGGACGTTATCAGAAAAGAACCAAAGGAGACCCACATGTCGGACTAAAACATCAAATTCCACCGCGAAAGGAAATCAGGAAGAATCTAGAAGACACCAGAGACTCACCAGAGAAGACAGGACAGGATTGGCCACCAAAGTGGATCGGCCGATCCACCCCAGAGTCCTTCTCGCCCGGGCTTCGACATGGACCCACATCCTGAAATTTTACGCAATCCTAGCCGCCCGTCGAAGTCGGTTTGATCCGAGGGCTATGGCTCATCCCACTGGTCTATATAAGGACGCCCAGATCCCTAGGGTTTCATATCACAATCCGACCAATTCATTCTATCGCATGTAAACCCTAATCGAGAGGTGTCCCATGAAAGGATAACTTCTCATTAGGATCTAGGGACTAGATAATAGAGAGATGGAGAGCGAGGGAAGAGTTAGGAGGAGTTGCCGGCCTGTCGCTGATCCCTCTACGACTTGTACTTCAGTAGGATCTGGCTCTACTAGAGCTAGCTCTTAAGATGTCTCGGGCAACCAACTTCAGATTAAAGTAAGTTTATGTTTATATTGTTCTTCTGGTTTACGGGTCTCTTTTGAGTGCTTTAATCTATCCAGCTTAGGTTAAAGTAATAATCGCAGTGTAAGCGTGCTGCTTAGACTCGGTATCTCATAAATACACCCTACTGTTTCGGATCGGTGATAGATCGCGGTAGACTTAGTCCTTGACGTAACCGTTGAGTCCTTTGTAGTCCACCTCCCGTCAGTAGTATCATGTAGGACTTGTTGTTAAGGAATAGCATCCTATGTTGATGTCTACTCCTTATGTTCATCCCCAGTTGAGCAATAGAAGACTTAAGCTTACCCAAGTTAGAAGTAGAAACACCTATTTATCCTTTCTACACTCCTATTATCTGCAACCTAGATCACCATAGCCATATTATCAACACCCTTGACAACATTATAGCCATAACCTTAGTTGCAACACTACTATCCTTGATTACATCACCACCATCATTGACTACCGCCTTTTAACCTAGTTTTTACCTTTACTTATTGACTATCCCTAGTTAAGTTAGATCGTAGTTAACCAAGCCCGTTTCCCTGTGGATATGATATTTAAAACCCTCCGGGTGAAAGTTACAACGCTATCCGTACGCTTGCAGATTTATCTGTGTGCACTTAAAAATACCAACAAGCTTTCTGGCGCCGGTGCCGGGAAAACGGTTGCTAATTAGCTACAAGCCTAGCTTAGCCTTTTTATTTTCATCTTTTATTTAGCATGGATTCCACCCCCATTTGCATATATGGCGCACCCACTAGCACCAGCCATAGGCCACCAGAATCTTCAAAGCCTATCCTAACACCTTCCTATGAGCTGCACCCATGCTTTATGCAATTGATTCGGGATCAACCCTTCTCGGGAAAAGGCAATGAAAACCTATACTCTCACCTACGGGAGTTTGACCAGATCTGTGCATGCTTGCATATCGCTGGCATGCATGATGAAACCTTAAGATGGAAGTTGTTTCCGTTCTCTTTGACGAGAATAGCTAAACAGTGGTACAAACTCACCACAGAGAGAATGCACGGAGATTGGGAGAAGCTATGCTCTAACTTTTGTCTACGTTTCTTTCCCATCCGTAAAGTTGTTAGCCTTTGCTTTGAGGTTCTAACTTTTAGGCAACTAGAAGAAGAATCTCTTGATACATCATGGGATCGTTTTAACGAACTCATCATTACTGGCCCGGACCTTGCTATTACAGACCCAATACTCATTCAACATTTTTACATGGGTCTTATTAGGGATTCTAGGGAATCCCTTGATGTAGCCTCTAGAGGATCTTTCCTTTACTTATCTCTTACTGAAGCAAGGCATGTCCTTGATAGGATCAGTGGACACATTACCTTCACTAGCATTCATGGTAAATTCCTAGAGGAAGAGAAGGAATCATCTCCCGAGCAAGAAGAGGATGTTTTGACTGCAAGCACACAATCATTCCAACTCCAAGACTTAGCTATCCATCCAGAATCATCATCAGTATCCCAAAATCCCCCAAGAGAAAGTGAAATTCCACTTTTGGAAAACTTTTTTGAATTTGAGGGCAACCTTAATGATTTTGGGAGGACAAGGAACTCTTGTCCACGTAAGAGACCTCCAAGTGATCATATTTCAAATCCTCTTATGGAAGAGTCTCTTAGAAAACGTCCTTATTCCCATTGGAAAGAATTCGAGGATGGCATGTTAGTGATGCCATAGAAGGAGAGCCAAGCCAATTAGAAGCCAATCCTATCTTCTCCCCTTCTATGCCCACTTTAGATGACTTATCTAAACCCATCTTTAAACCCATCCTTGATCCCAATGATCCATCTTGTGCTCTCTCTCCTAAGACTCTTGATGATCCTAGAAACCGCTCAGATATCCAAAGCATAGGAGTCATCAAGACCACAAGGAAGATCAAGATGAGCTACAACAATGGAAGGAATGTGTTGAATGGATGGACAAATATGAAGAACTATGGATAGAATCCATACTTGGCTCAGATCCAAATGATGAACTTATAGCTCATCCAAGTATGGAGGCCCTAGGTGAGATCAATCTGAGAGACACCCATCCAAAGGAGATATTGGACAATGAAATGTCCAATGACTGTCTTAGGCATCAAATGATAGAGACCAAACTTTTGCCTATAGACATTCATGATGACATCGGTGAGCATGGAAATTATTCCATGAGCACCTCATCAGATCCAGGCCCACCAGAGCAAACTCCTAAATCAATAGGTCTCTCTACCATTGCCATTCATGAGATCTCCAACCCCCTCACTTTATCTGTTCATAAAGATTTTGAAAGGGTGGTTGTAGATGCATATGTTTATCATGAACATTGCAAATCTTGATGTATGGATCTTGAGGTAGGTTTCATACACAAGTCTTCATCTTTTGCTACAATGCCCTTGAGAAATGAGCATAGAGATACAATTGTGAGAATATTCCTTCGGGTATTATTGTCACTAACCATTTTAGGACTAAACAAAAAGGATGAGGGATGACAACGCAAGGTATGTCCAACCAATTATCATGCAACATTGATCACATCCATCGAGACTTAATTTTTGCCTTGCAAAATTCAAGATTGGGGGATGAGCTTTTCTAAAAAAATCCTATACCATGTTGCTAATTCATCTTGGTTTTCGTTACCTTTCAATCATGCTTTTTCATCTCCACTTGAGTAAATCTCTTTAGTGCTATCATGCTACCTTTATCTACTATAGTGTGCTAAGGTTTGGAGTATTCTCATACACCTTTTAAATTAGGCATGGTGCTTAGTTTAACTTATTTTTCTGGATTAAATTAAACATGGTGTTTAGTCTAATTCTTGAACCAAAAGGGTGTATTAGTTTTACTTTCAAAGGCTTTTTAATTAAGCTTGGTGCTTAGGTTAAAATGCCTTCCTAAATTAAATTAGACGTGGTATCTAGGTTAATTTTTGAACTGATAGTATGCTATAGTAGAGACTGGTATATCTTGTTGGACTAACCCCTGCAGAAAACACTCAAATCAATTTGGGGAAGTCATAGAGATAAACTCACATCAAAGATGAAACAAGACATGAATTCCAACATTTGTGCACAAGGGAGTGGTCCAGCTCAATGGACCCAAGAACCAGGAGCCATCGCTCTCCGGTTGAAGCCTAAGGAGGGAAGGCCAAGTTCCACCACAGTTGATTTGACCATGGTCTTCCTCCTCTCAAGTTTCCGTCGCTCAGGCACGCTGGTTTGCAATCCCTCTACTCACCATAACCTTTCTTGTATAAGTTTGATTAGTTCTACAATTGCCACATATGAAAATCAAACTTAAAGACAACATAAAATCAATCCTCCATAGAAGAAGTAATGGTGAATCATAAATGTTCTATGTTAATGTTCAAACAACTTCTCTACATCATAAAAAGTGACATTTGGCTTTATGATAACACTATCCCCGTCATTACTTGTATATTTCTTCGGATATGTGTTGTCCACTAATGCTTTGCAGGAATGGAACAATAAGAGGAGCAAAATGTCCGAACACAACTCAATAGGAAGAACAAAAGGATGTCAAAGGAGACAAGCCACTCATGAACAAGACCACAAATTCCTGCCCAAGCAGACACATACTGAAGCAGTGAGGATAATCAACTCGGTTCGGGCTGAATATGATCACCTCCTTGCGTCACCACTCCTGCCAAAGCTAGACGATCCAGTCGCGCCAACAATCGAGTGCACCAGAGAATCTTCCACAAGACCTTCTGCAACACTAGATCGAGCGTCAACATAATGGAAGAGATGGTAGAACAGACGTCCAGGTTCCCAGAGAGGACTCAGAATCACTATGTCCCCTCTGACTTCTTGGTCCTAGACATGGAAGAGGAATAGTAAGATCCACCGATTGTACTTGGAAGACCGTTCCTCAACACTACACGAGCAATCATCTATACGAGATCAGGAGAGGTCTACTTCCAATTCCACACACAAAAGGAGCACTGCTACTTCAACAACCATACAACTTATGAGCAGCCAAAGAGGAACAGACCAAGAAGGAGACATCGTTCATCCCAACGTCAAAAGAACCAACCACACAAGGATGGTTAGGCAGACTATGTAGGAGAAGTTGTATGGAGAGATGAGACCACTACATCAAAAGACAAGAAGAGTGAGGAAGAAGAGACTATGAAGGATGAGCCCCCATCCTCAACATCAACATTAACTTCACCAACCAGAAAGGAATGGAGGAAGGAGGAGTCACTTTCCTGCACATCATCAGAGGTGTAACCAGGGTCACCATCTCAACCCGACGATGCACCAAGTGAACAAGACAAGAAGTCCTGTTCGGAGGACTATAAACCACCGAGCCTTCGCCAAAAGGTAAATTTGGTACTTATCCATATTTCCTTTAGCATTGCATAATTTTCCTTTACCATATTAGTATAGTTAGTTGCATATCTACCTTACTGCATTTGCATAGAAAAGAAAATAAAAATATTTACTTATTGCACTGCATTGAAAAATAATAATAAGTCCCATGTGACTGATCTCGTGGCATAGCTCACAAGACTATTCACTATGGTGGCACTAAAATAATTTGCATACATCTAAGATAGACTTCTGTATCATATTTACTTTTTGGCATTCATAAACTTAAAAACTCCAAAAATATGTGGGCATATAAAGGTCCACGCCTTTTATGAAAAATCTAAAAACCTAAAAATATGTGGGGCACATGAAGGTCCACTCATTAAGGGAGCTTTCTGCTGAAAATTTTACCACTAACCATGGAGCGGTATTATCCTAACACCTCCATGAGAATTGGTATTCTTGTTGGTAATTGAGTTTTGCAGGTGATCAAGAGCTAGACCACCCAGACACCTACCAGCTGCTGGCACATCTTCTCTAAGAAGGATCACTCAACTTCAACATCATGACCATGCCAACATCGAGCTTGGGGGAGAGCATCCTCCATTCAGTCCAGCTAAATATAAGCTTCCTATCCTATTACTGTACTATATTGCTTTTCTAGTGTGTTAGCTAGTGAAATAAAATTTGAAAATTAAATAAAGATTTGTTTAGCTTGTTTAGTTTTGCTTAGGTTTGAATAAAAGATAATGCTTACAGAAGTTGTTGCCTAGATAAAATGAACTCCATAGATAAACACCATGCATATCACTAGAATCCCTTTGATACCTAGTATTCAACCTTGAATTATCTCAAGTTTTAGACACAACTGTTTTGACATGAAGGTTTACTTTGAACCTGAAACTTGTGGGTAGCAAATGCTTAATCTAAGTCTAGGTGATTGAGGGATATGATATGGAAAGTTTGAGCTACTATTTATCTTGTTCCTATTGATACTTAAGTCCTGGAGATTTATTTTGAAAATCCTTAAAACCACATGATGAGTTCCTATATGGCAGAGCTTAAATTCCCACCATAGCCATACATGCTAGAATAGGAAAACCCACACATTTATATGCTACTTGCTTTGCATTGAGTGTTGTCAAGCTTTGTTGATACCTTAAAAACTTGTCATGCTTTCAAAATCAAGATCATGTACACACCACATACACCTGCTGCTCTTGCACAAGGAGTACGCGAAAACATGCCTTCCATATCCACCTAAAAATGTTCTACTCCTACACTGGGAGTAAACACCAAAAATAAGCGTAATGCTCCATGTTCTTGTTGCTATCTCTCAAAAAGAAAAGAAGAGAGGGAAGTACTGTTGCAGAGAAGAGGCATGTGGCTATGCAAAAGTGTGAGATGAGAGAAAACAATGGGTACAAAGATACAAAGGAATCTCTGAATTTTATTTTAAAAACTTGCAAAAGCTTCAGGATAAGAGTGGAACGACAGAGCTTGAGACATAGTGCTTAACTTAGACATTCTGTCTTTCAATTACCCAAGACCCAAGAGAAGGCTACAAGCTCCATAGTTGAAGGTAATAAAGGTAAGTTTGAAAATCAGAATAGTTTGCTCCGAGGAGAACTCTTGTTTGAATACCGGTGTGCTTTTGGGGAGTCGCAACTATATTTAAAAATTCTAATGAACTCCTGTATCCATTGCTAAGTGTTGGTGGTCTTTAGAGCCTATTTCTTACCACCAATATGTTACTAAAATAAATAGTAGGTAGGGCTTTAAACTAACATTTCCACAAGTTTTGGTGTGTACTTGACTTGCAGGTGTGACATGTGGAAATGCACAAAAACCATAAAGAAAGCGCATTCCAGAGGAGAAGTCCAGGCCCAGAGACAAACCGACCACGCGGAGGCGGTGGCCAAACGGACCCACCAGGGGGCGACCGGTCCCCTAGAGGGGCCTCTCGGGCCCAGTCTTCTCAGGCGGTGCGTAGGACGGTTCCCTCAAGGCGGTTTCACCTGCTTCTATATTTGTTGGCGCCCGAACCATCCTTGTTAGACTATAAAAGAGAGGGAGAGCTCCCCTCCAACACACACCATCATTTGGAGCCATTTACCTCACCTCTCACTTGTATTCCTTAGATTAGTTTTAGTATTAGAGCAAGGCAAGAGCTAGCAAGGAGAGTTTGTATCCTTGGGAGAAGAAGGAACACCTCGGTATGAATACAATGCAGTTCTCTTCCAAGTTCAAGTTCTTGTCTTATTTATATAGCAATGCATATGAACTAGAGTATAGTCTTGGTCATGTTATGATCAAGATATATGAACTAGCATATAGTTTATGTGTTATATTCATGATATATTCATCATTGTTCTTCATCGTTCATCGACTTAGTATGAATAGAGGAAGAACTAGGGATGAGGTGACGGTTCGTCGTGCCTTCTCGATTGCTCTTAGCCTAGCCTGTCACTCTGAAGGGGTGGGGTCCTAGGGGGTTAGGAGTTGTTTCCAAGTACGCGAGCATGGTGCTCGGGTATGCGGAGATCAGTGAATATGTCGGTATCCCACGGGCAGAGGGGTAGGTGGGCAGGTGGTGACAGCCCTGTCCATCCCTAGCACTCCCCCACGTTCGGATATTGGGTAGGAGTTCGTAAAGTCTCTATCGGCTGGCAGACCAGCTGCGGGGATCTCCCTGTCATCCCAGACCTAGTCCTGATACTAGACATGCTAGTTAGATGTTTACTAACAGTTCTTTGCATAGTTATATATGACCAATGTCTGCTCAATTAGATATATTCTTTAATTCTTTATTTCTCTTTTATCCTTGAGGTTGGCTCAGATGTGTGTCCGCTATCTTTGAACTATGATTTACCCCTGCCTATGCTATGTCTACCTATGCATTCAATAAGTGATCATGTTTATGCCAAAGCTAGATGCATTCGTCCTGCCCTCCTACGGGAAATTATAAATACGACACCCCTGAATACTCACGGGTTGAAATGCTACAATGATAGTTCCGTGCACTTGCAGATTTATCTATACTGAGCTATCATGATTGGCATACCTAAGTATCATTAGCTAAGGACTGTAATTCTTGTTGCACCCCAAGGCATCGTGCTTTAGTTTTGCATATCGTAAGTAATGATGGTTGGGAAGGCCAATCAGGCACTTCTAACTGTTATTACCAGACTGCATTATCTTGGCCGGTGCCGTTAAGGGCCGAGAGTTATCTTTCTGAAGTAATGGTGGTTAGGGATGTCAACACACGTTTCTAGTATCGTTGCTAGGGATGGGCTTTTAGTCTATCTTTAGTAATGACGCTAAGAAACGCCAACAAGCATTTCTGGCGCCATTGCCGGGGAGAGCAAAAGGAAATAAAAACATCTAGCTTGGCATAGTCATTGATTGCACAATAAGCAAAAGGTGGCCATAGTTTAGGCAGGTTAACTTCTCTTGTTTTCTTTCTCTTTTTTATTGGAAAGAAAACAGGATAGTGTATGAGTGTTTTCGACCTGTCGAACAACTTCACCGACAATCCGAAGGCACTCCTATGGAAGAACAGGTCTCGTACCACTTCTTCTTCTGCTACTCCATCGACAGATGAACCATTCACTCCCGCACCATCCGCTACTATCATCATGGCCAAGACACTCCGTGACTACTCCACCCCTAATGTTGCCAACGTGCCTGTTGGGCCCGCTGTCAATATCGGGAATGGAAACTTCGAGCTCCGTACTGGCCTAATCAAGATGGTGCAGGCAAGCCAGTTTTGTGGCTTGCCAAATGATGACGCAAGTGCTCATCTTCAACACTTTCTTGAATTGTGCGACACCATCATCACCAAAGACGTCGCACCAACTAGCATCAAGCTCCGCCTGTTTCCTTTTTCCTTTGCAGGGAAGGCGAAACAGTGGTTCTACCAAAATAAGGAAGCTGTCAACACGTGGGACAAATGTCCATGGCGTTCCTCGCCAAGTTCATCCCCATGAGCAAAACCATTGCTCTAAGGGGGGAGATATCCAACTTCCACCAAACATCACTCGAGTCCATCCCTCAGGCATGGGAGAGGCTGCAGGACTATGTCCGAGCCTGTCCCTACCATGGAATGGAAGATTGGCTGGTGCTCCAAAACTTTTACGAGGGCCTGATGGCCATGTCAAAAGGGCACCGTGACGCCACAGCTGGAGGGGCATTCCTCTCCCTCACCATCGAGAATGCCACTGCACTCATCGAAAAGATGGTAGCAAACCAAAGCTGGGGAGAAGAAAGAGAAACACAAGAAGGCATGCATACCGTGAAGGAGACGGATTTGCTTGCCGCAAAAATAGACCTCCTAATAAAAAGGCTGGACGACCGTGCCACCGAACCCACCATAGGCACCGTCCAAGCCACGGACTCACACATGACCTGTGAAGTCTATGGAAATGTTGGCCATTCGGGGAACAGCTGTCCCGAAACCCAGGAAGAAGCGACCTATGTCAACAACGGGTTTCGCCAACATCAACAACCAGGTAATAATGGGTGGAACAACCATAACTACCCACAAGGTAATTCTTCTGATCTCAATTCAAATTTCAAATTGAATTCCAATCAACCTTCCTCGAGAGATTTTGTTTTAAGGCAAGCTAAGTTTAATGCAGATCTTGCTAGAAAGCTTTCCTTTAATGATAAAATGTTTGAATCTATAAATGCTAAACTTAAAACTCTATCTTCTTTTGTTAAACATCAGCTGAGTTTCAATAAAATGATAGAAAAATAGTTTGCTCAAATTGCTGCTTCTATTCCTGTCAACAATACGGGAAAAATCTCGGGGCAACCCGAGAATTCTCCCAAGTTTGTTCATGCAGCTGCAGAGCAATGAAGAGGAGGAAGTCTTGCCAATAGACTATAAATATTGAGCCCTTGCCGAAGGTCATCGGTAGTTATCTTTCAAAAAAAAGAGAGAGAAAAAAGGAGAGAGAAAAGAAAAGGACTCTACTCCTTTACACCTTTGCTACCAATAAGGCCAAGGTCCATATACACTAGTTGTGTGTGTGATCCGGCCTGATGGTTCAGCTGAGTTGGCGCCTGTACGTCCACGCCACCGGTGCAGCATCTTCAAAGAAATCCACATATGCTGCCGGTAAGAACACTCAGATATGCAAAAGGTAATAAATGTTCACCAACCCCTTCGCTCATACTTGTCTCCTTATGATCATTCAAACTCATGCTTCCCTGTTTATGTCATATGCTCTTGTTTGGATGTATTCTCGCGAGTAACATCCATAGGCTGTTTTCAAATTAAGCATGGTGCTTAGGTTGAAATAGTCTTCTTTAATCATGTTTTGACATGGTGTTGAAATTTGATTAATGAACCTTGAGTTGTTTTCATAAACAATGGCAGTAATCTGATATGAGGATAAGTCTTGGCTATGTTTTCGTTGCATCTTTTATATCAGCCTTGTTTGAGCTCTAAAAAAAAGTTGGTTGAACAAGTTCCTAATAAAATAAAAATAACTAAATAATAAAATTTTGTTTCCTTGATCTTTTAGCCAATAAGACCCTTGCCTGTTGTAGACCCTCTTGTTTTGTTTTCTTTGTTACAACAAAAGCAGGTAAAAAAATAAGTGTGGGGGAGATCTCTCAAGCATAACTACAACAAATTCAAAATCTCCCTAACACATTGCACAAACATCGAGCAACCCATCAAACAAAAGGACGAGACAAACAACTTCCATTAGTTCCTTCATCTTCAACGATGGTTTGTGCAACTCTACCCCCGCTCTTTTCAAAGTTTTGAAATTTAACTTTGAACACTTTTGAAAAGACAAAACTTTTGATGCTCCATCTCCATGGCATCCTGTGATTAAAGTTTGCATACTCTTTATTCCTTGCCAATATTCCTATTACTTGTGAACACTTATCATAGGGACCCCATTTTATCTAAGTGATTGACGAATGAGATATAGTAGGATGACATGACGCCTGCTCATTTCTTGCAAAGAACTTGGGATTTATTTTTACAAAACAAAAATCAATATAGCATGTTCCTTGAATGATTGCAAATACCTACCAAGGCCATACATGATCTTTCATGACAAGACCTTCCACATATGCATCTCACTTTGTGTTGAGTTTGGTCAAGTTTTGTGACCCCTGTTGAGAGAAATTTCATACTCCCAAGATCAGATTTCACGCACCCACAATAAGGTTGCCAACTCTTACACTAAGAGTTGCGCACAACATTCATCCATCCACCAAATAATTGCACTACTCCTACCTTGGAGTAGGCGCAAAATATACCTTCCACTTTGATCCACCCAAAATGTTCTACTCCTACACTGGGGGTGAACCAAAAATATACTTATTAGGTCCCATCCAAATAAATGCTCTGAATCTTTGTTCACATCTCCCTTAAAGTTTTTGTTGCAAATAAAAGCATGAGACTATCTTCCAAAAGGTGAAAATGAACAAAAAAGAAGAAAAAAAGTGGAGAAGAAAAGAAGAAGAAAAAGAGAAATATATATATAATATATATATAAAAAGAAGAGAGAGAATAAGGATAACTCATGCCCTCATAAAAGATTTTTCTAAGTCCTGATAAGGAGGGAGATGTGTTTCAAAGAGCATAATGGAATTAGGTTAGACACCAATAATACCCACCATATTCTTTCCACGCACATGCACATTCTGATCTAAGAGTATGACGCTTCCCTCCAGTGCGGTCCAGGGTTTGACTTGACAATACATGCAAGGTAAGTGTACCTTAGTATTTTCCTCCCTACCTAAAGCTCCAGATAAACTTTTTAGAGGCAGGGTGATCAAGTGAAGGCAATCCCTATATATGCCTTGGTCAGGAACAACATACAAATAAGTGACTTGAGAGAATCATTTAAGGAACAAGTACCATCTTTTTGTTTTCAAAACTTCACAAAAACCCAAGTTTCTGAGCAGGGATACGAGTAAGAAGATTTGAATACAGGCTATTCCATTTTTCAATTACCCAAGATGACTTGGTAGACACTTGGAAGTTCACAGGTTTAGGTGAAGCTTGGAATAACTTGTATGCATATTTCAAATCAAGGAGATAAACCCACTTAGTCCTTCAAACCTTTACTCGAGGACGAGCAAAGGACTAAGTGTGGGGGAGTTGTTGGCGGTCCTTAGAGCCTATTTCTTACCACTAATATGTTACTAAAATAAATAGTAGGTAGGGCTTTAAACTAACATTTCCACAAGTTTTGGTGTGTACTTGACTTGCAGGTGTGACATGTGGAAATGCACAAAACCCATAAAGAAAGCGCATTCCAGAATTCATATTCAGAAAAGGCGCAAAGAAGAAGAGAAGCCCACCTTCATTAGCATTCTGGGCCCATTCGTAACCGCAGGAGAAGTCCAGGCCTAGAGACAAACCGACCACGTGGAGGCAGTGGCCAAACGGACCCACCAGGGGGGCGGCCGGTCCTACAGGCGGCCGGTCCCCTAGAGGGGCCTCTCGGGCCTAGTGTTCTCAGGCGGTGCGTAGGACGGTTCCCTCAAGGCGGTTCCACCTGCTTCCATATTTGTTGGCGCCCGAACCGTCCTTGTTAGACTATAAAAGAGAGGGAGAGCTCCCCTCCAACACACACCATCATTTGGAGCCATTTACCTCACCTCTCACTTGTATTCCTTAGATTAGTTTTAGTATTAGAGCAAGGCAAGAGCTAGCAAGGAGAGTTTGTATCCTTGGGAGAAGAAGGAACACCTCGGTATGAATACAATGCAGTTCTCTTCCAAGTTCAAGTTCTTATCTTATTTATATAGCAATGCATATGAATTAGAGTATAGTCTTGGTCATGTTATGATCATGATATATGAACTAGCATATAGTTTATGTGTTATGTTCTTGATATGTTCATCATTGTTCTTCATCGTTCATCGACTTAATATGAATAGAGGAAGAACTAGGGATGAGGTGATGGTTCGTCGTGTGTAACACCCGAAAAATTGCATTCTATTAAATAGTGGGAATTTATTTAATTATGCAATTAGTTGATCATTCCAATATAGCGAAATTAATATTTATTGAGATATAAAATTAATGTTAGGCCATATACATGTTTGATGCACTCATGCTGGAGCATTCTTTTGTACTGTTGCATTTCATTTGAGTTCTCAAATATTTAAAACAACTATTCAAAATCTATTTTTAATCCTTTTTGAAAATTCACTTAGAAAATAGGAAAGGAAAAGAGCAAGCTCTCCCTCCCTTCTATTCAGGCCTGAGGGCCCAACTCTCTTTTCCCTCGGCCTGCCTCCTCCTCTTCCTGTTTTTGGGCCGTGGCCAAGCCCACCAAGCGGCCCAGCTAGCCGGCAACAGCACCCACGCCCTCTCTCCCTCTCTGTTTCAATGACTGGAGGGGCCCGCGCGTCATAGGCCGCGCCTCCCTCCTTCCTCCTTCCTCCTTCCACCTTCCTCCTCTGGCTGAGCCGAAACAGAGCCGCCGCTGCAGCCGAGCGCGTGTGCGCGGGGGATTCCCCTGCAGTGACTGCCAGCCTGACCCCAGCGCTCTATGCTACCGACCCGTGGGACCCACAGGACAGCCCCTCCCCTTCCCTCTATGCCGCGCCGAGAGTCCGAAGCAGAGAAGAACGGCCGCGCCGAGTTCGTCGGGAGAGCGAACTCTGGGTATCTAGCTCGCCCTCCATCCTAGCCCTTGCGCTAAGGACTATTTAAGCAGCCGTGTTCCCCCTGCCACCGCCACCCAACCCTAGCCGCCTCTATTCGCTCGTCCTCGTGCGAACAGAGCCGCCGCCGGCCGAGTTCATCCGCCGCCGTGAGAAATCCGTCGAGCCCGCTGCGAAATCGCCGCCGTAAGCCTCCCTCCGAGCATCTACGCGATCTAACGAAGCTGCAGAACTCTTTTCCCCATCGATTTGTGCAATAACACGGCCTTGCCGCCGATGCAGGGTCCCGCCGCCCGCTGCCGCACGCCGCGCGCCATCTCCGAGCCGATTTTGGCCCTCCAAACCGCCCTAGGTGAGTTCGCGCTCGAGTTCTACCCCTCCCCGTGCCTTCCCCGCGGGAAATAGACCACTGCAGCGCTGTTTCGTCCACGCCGGCGAACCGCCGGCCATGGCGCCGCCGCGACCGGCTCTGTTTCCGGTCAGAGCGCCGACGAGCCCTCCCCCGATCTAATCTCGGCCGTCGGTTTTAAATCGGACGGCCGGTATAACCCGATACCCTTTCGGCTGGCAATTTTACAAAAAAAACCCCCAACATTTTTAATGTACAAACCCGCACTCCCTAGCGCCTCCAGCCGGTTACGTTTTGTCCTTTCAAGAGCGTATTTCCTCTCGGTATTCGGTAAAATACGCTTTCCAGTTTAAAAGGCGTAGTTTATTTCGGTTTAATTGAAAATATGTTTTCAGATTGGTAATTAAAACCTTTTCATCCATAATTTCCACGTTTTTAGCTCCGATTTGAGTGATTCAAATTGCGTTAGGTTCATAATTTAAATATCTATCTGATGGTACCACTGTTGTTTATAATATTAACTTTTAAAATTCGAGTTTATATTTAATTAATTATTATTCTATTGCAAATCTTATTTAATTCATAACTTCACCATTTTAAATCCGTTTTCAGTGATCTTTATATCGATGCGATCGTTGGAACGAGTAGAATAGTTTTATAACATTTTAAAATTGTTTTTATTATGTTGGTGTACTGTTCTAATCAATAGCTTTATTTGCTCTGCATGATTGCCCTGGATGTGTGTATGTTGATTTGGTGATCGAGTATAGACGGTGAGCCTTACGTGGGTGATCAAGATCAGTACTTCAACAACCCGGATCACCAGGAGTTTGCTGATCAAGGCAAGTATTAGTATGGATCATCCTTGTTGTCGTATTCACCAAATAAATAATTGCATTTGCATGTGCCTTTTTAGCAACATGGAACTAGGGGATTCGAGCATAGTTTTGTGATGCTCAAAATCCTACACCTTTGGTAATGATCTGTAAGTATGACACCGGGATTGACAGTGCAACTATGAGGGCTACATGGCTCTAGTTTTAGTCAAGTATGGGTACTTTTTCTAGCTTGTTAGAGGTTACCGAAAGGCGTGATGGGGCCTGCCGACTCGGATATAATGCGGCTCCTGTCCGAGTGTGTATAACCTGCGTGACCTTGTGCCACGAAGAAGGGGGGCTCTACATCTGCTTGTCGGGTCCCTAGCGGCCCTAACTTGTTAGGCGAAGTTCTTTGAAAGACTTCATAGTGAAACCCTGCTCACTCACCTTGGTAGTGTTATGGGAGTAATTAACCCGAGCAAATGGGAATCACGGCTCATAGTGAAAGTGCACAACCTCTGCAGAGTGTAAAACTGGTATACTAGCCGAGCTCACGGTCACGAGCGGCCTTGGACGTCTTATGGAGTAGTTATCTTTTGGGGTGATGCTTACTTGTTGCTAAATCTATTTATTGCTACTCATTAATTATGTTTACTATGATCATGAGAATGGGCTTATTCACTTGTTGCTATCCAACTGCATAAAAGATGATTAATTAAAAGCAACCTGCTGTTAAAACCGTGTCAACCTTTTGAGCCTCATGAACCCATGCTAGTCTTGTTGAGTACGACATGTACTTACGCTTGTTTATTTTTCAATACTTGGTTAAAAATCCCGGATGGGTAACAGATGGTGATAGTGATGAGGACTACCCAGAAGACTACTAGACTTGTGCTTCACCAGTCGACGTCCCTGTGCTATGGAGCTACCGCGAGAGTTATCTTTATTTTCCGCTGTGTAATGACTTTGATATTCTTCGCTATGTAATAAACATTGGTTATGATACAATTTATGCAATTTGTTGGTTTATGTGTGTGACTGATCTCTGGGCGCACATAAGTTTATGCATCCCATTTTATCCTTAAAATTGGGTGTGACATCGTGCCTTCTCGGTTGCTCTTAGCCTAGCCTGTCACTCCGAAGGGGTGGGGTCCTAGGGGGTTAGGAGTTGTTTCCAAGTACGCGAGCATGGTGCTCGGGTATGCGAAGATCGGCGAATATGTCGGTATCCCACGGGTAGAGGGGTAGGTGGGCAGGTAGTGACAGCCCTGTCCATCCCTAGCACTCCCCCCACGTTCGGATATTGAGTAGGAGTTCGTAAAGTCTCTATCGGCTGGCAAACCAGCTGCAGGGATCTCCCTGTCATCCCAGACCTAGTCCTAATACTAGACATGCTAGTTAGATGTTTACTAACAGTTCTTTGCATAGTTATATATGACCAATGCCTGCTCAATTAGATATATTCTTTTATTATTTATTTCTCTTTTATCCTTGAGGTCGGCTCAGATGTGTGTCCGCTATCTTTGAACTATGATTTACCCTGCCTATGCTATGTCTACCTATGCATTTAATAAGTGATCATGTTTATGCCAAAGCTAGATGCATTCGTCCTGCCCTCCTACGGGAAATTATAAATATGACACCACTGAATACTCACGGGTTGAAATGCTACAATGATAGTTCCGTGCGCTTGCGGATTTATCTATACTGAGCTATCATGATTGGCATACCTAAGTACCATTACCTAAGGACTGTAATTCTTGTTGCACCCCAAGGCGTCGTGCTTCAGTTTTACATATCGTAAGTAATGATGGTTGGGAAGGCTGATCAGGCACTTCTAACTGTTATTACCAGACTGCATTATCTTGGGCAGCGCCATTAAGGGCCGAGAGTTACCTTTCTGAAGTAATGGTGGTTAGGTATGTCAACACACGTTTCTAGTATCGTTGCTAGGGATGGGCTTTTAGTCTATCTTTAGTAATGACGCTAAGAAATGCCAACACTAAGTTTGACTTTGCTAAGGGACTAGCAAAGGTTAAGCTTGGGGGAGCATGTTGATGGTAATTATTGTATGATTTTACCCGTCAACTAAACATGAAAAGGGTATAAGAGCAAACACCAACATAGGTTTAGGGTTTGAACTGATAGAATTCCACGGGTTTTGGTGAATCTGTCTTTCTGCAGGACGTTATCAGAAAAGAACCAAAGGAGACCCACATGTCGGACTAAAACATCGAATTCCAACGCGAAAGGAAATCAAGAAGAATCTAGAAGACACCATAAACTCACCATAGAAGACAGGATAGGATTGGCCACCAAAGTGGATTGGCCGATCCCCCCTTGGATCGGCCGATCCACCCCAGAGTCCTTCTCGCTTGCGCTTCGACGTGGACCCACATCCTAAAATTTTACGTAATCCTACCCTCCCGTCGAAGTCTGTTTGTTCCGAGGGCTACGGTTCATCCCACCAGTCTATATAAGGACCCCCCAGATCCCCAGGGTTTCATATCACAATCAGACTAATTCATTCTATCGCATGTAAACCCTAATCGACAGGTGTCCCATGAAAGGATAACTTCTCATTAGGATCTAGGGACTAGATAATAGAGAGATGGAGAGCGAGGGAAGAGTTAGGAGGAGTTGCCGGCCTGTCGGTGATCCCTCTACGACTTGTACTTCAGTAGGATCTGGCTCTACTAGAGCTAGCTCTTAAGATGTCTCGGGCAACCAACTTCAGATTAAAGTAAGTTTATATTTATATTGTTCTTCTGATTTACGAGTCTCTTTTGAGTGCTTTAATCTATCCAGCTTAGGTTAAAATAATATTCACAGTGTAAACGTGGTGCTTAGACTCGGTATCTTGTAAATACACCCTACTGTTTCGGATCGGTGGTAGATCGCAGTAGACTTAGTCCTTGACGTAACCGTTGAGTCCTTTGTAGTCCACCTCCCGTCAGTAGTACCATGTAGGACTTGTTGCTAAGGAATAGCATCCTATGTTGATGTCTACTCCTTATGTTCATCCCCAGTTGAGCAATAGAAGACTTAAGCTTGCCCAAGTTAGAAGTAGAAACCCCTAGTTATCCTCTCTACACTCCTATTATCTACAACCTAGATCACCATAACCATATTATCAACACCCTTGACAACATTATAGCCATAACCTTAGTTGCAACACTACTATCCTTGATTACATCACCACCATCATTGACTACCACCTTTTAACCTAGTTTTTACCTTTACTTATTGATTATCCCTGGTTAAGTTAGATCGTAGTTAACCAAGCCCGTTTCCCTGTGGATACGATATTTAAAACCCTCCGGGTGAAAGCTAGAACAGTATCTGTGCGCTTGCGGATTTATCTGTGTGCACTTAAAAATACCAACAATGTGCACTTGGAAAATATGAAAGTATTGTAGCAACTCCTGATCCAAATACTTTGGTAAATTAGACTTAGTTTGTTTGCCAAGGGACTGGCAAATAGGTAAGCTTGGGGGTGTTGTTGATGGTGGGTAACGTCAACTTTTATTAGAACTTTAGGCACCAAAGGATATAAGAATACATACTAGTCTAGGGTTTTAACTGACAATTTTCATGAGTTTTGCATGTTCTATATTTTCCAGGGGCTATTCCAGAAAAGCGTAAAACAAGGATTAAAGGGCATAAAAGACACGAAACTTAACCGCAAAGGGAACATCGTCATTAGGACGTGGGAAGGATCTAGAGAACACCCAAAGCAACCGGGGCCCCACCCCCTGACAGGTGGGGCCGGCCGACGCCAAGGGGGGCCCGGGTGGCGCCCCCCCTAGGTTTTGCCACCGCTTTCTGGAGTCTTCTTTCACTGCCTCCTACGATGCATCTCGGCCCTTGGTTAAGTCGGTTTGATCCTACAGCGCACGTGCAACCCACCGGGCTATAAGTAAAGGGGCAGACCCCCCTGGAGCATCACATCATTCATCCAAGGCATCAAGTCTTCGGTCAAGCCATCAAGAGCCTTCTAGTTCATCAAGAGCCATCTAATTCATAGTTCTAGCCTAGTTAGATTAGAAGTAGAGGAGTTCTAGTTCTTCAGCGGGATCTGGAGCCCCGGCGTCTGTCTGGAGTACGGAGTTCAGTATAGTTCTAGTTCTTTCTCTATTATTGTATTCTTCATTATGATTAGGGAACCATTGTTCTTAATAGTTTATATGTTCTTGATTACAATAGTCTTTGTCTACTTTGATTATATGTCTAGTATAGTTGGTTTGATCTTATTGAATTCATGTAATTGCTCGTATAGCGTTTATCCAAATGATCGTTGGGTAGATGGTGAACAATATGTGGACGGGGTGTCTAGATATTTTGTTTATCTGCGAGTGCACCCTGATGTGCCGGGTCGTGTGGTAGATCGCGTAGGTGACAGCTGCGTTGAGTCCTCTGTAGTCCACCCCCGTATGTAGGCAAGCAGGCACGGTCGTGAAGTTGAGTGATTACTCTGTTTCACATCCTTCCTAGATGATGCCCTTTACATGTGATCATGGTATAGGACTAATCTAACAATGATTGCTAGATATAGTTGCACTAGTTAGAGTTATTCATTGACGTAGTTATAGAATTACCTTATATATTAATTCCTTAGTTTATCCAATGGCTAGTTATTACTATGACTAGAAAGTGCTATGATGTTTATCCTTTATTTATGATGCTTGATCATACTTACCACCTTTATTTATCTTATTTATCTTGTGACCTCTACCTGTTATGAGTAGAGTATATGACATCGGTAATGTCACTTATCCATTGTATATAATCACTATCAATATAATAGATTAAAGTTTATCCTAATCCTTCCTAGTGGTATAAATATCAATCGACAACCTAGTAGACTCTAAGTAAAATGATACAATGGTATAATTATCTATCCGCTTGCAGAATTGTTCTTAGTTTATATTTATATATTTCTGCCTAGTCACATAGAATAACATATGGAACCTTTATTTATTCTTAGCATATATAATTAGGGATGACAACCTAGTTCATGCATAAGAACGTTGGTAATAGATAAGTGGCTAGTTGGTAATGACAAGTTAATTAATTAGCATACATCTTCTAATCTCGCCTCTCGTATTAAAAGTTATATAGTTACATTTGGCGACGTTAGTAGATGTCAACACTTCTCAAGGGTGCTGCACAACCAACATAAGATGGGGATCCACCAAGCTACGAACAATCCACTAGAGTAGCCTTTCGCGATCTCCCGCGGGGAAGGCTCAAGAACCCCTCACAAATCACCGATCGGAGGCGGAGACAATCACTAACTCCCCTCAACGATCCTCGCAGCTCCAAGCCGTTTAGGAGTCAGCAAACTCCAAGAGTAACAAGAAAATCCGCTACGAAATCCAATCACCAAGTGCCTCTAGATGAACACAAGCAAGCAATGCACTTGATGCTCTCCAATCTCACCAAATGATGATCTCAATCAAGTGGAATATGTGAGAGAGGAGTGGAGAGGCTCACTAGCTTGCTATGTCAATCAAAATGTCCAAGAGAGAGAGCACAAGCCGGCCACTCCACTACTTGTAGCCCCCACTCAAAGATTCAACCGTTACTCACTGTTTTCGGGGGCACCGGACGCTTTTTTAGTTAACACCGGACGCATCTGGCGCGGCGTCCGGTGCATCGCCCAGCGACACGTGTACTAGCCGTTTGAATTCGCATGCTGCGCGTGCTCACACCGGACGCAGGGCCGTCACACCGGACACTCCGATGCCTGTGTCCGGTGCGGTTCCAGAGAGGTTCTAGAAAGCACATTTGCTCACCGGACGCGTCCGGTGCAGGGTCACCGACGTTCCTCGGCGTCCGCTGCGCCAACGGCTAATTGCTACTCGCCACGTCAGAGGCACCGGACGCTGGAACAGTATTCCCAGCGCGTCCGGTGAAAACTTCACAGAACCGACCCGAGAGCACAGGGTTCACACCGGACGTGTCCGGTGCTACCCTACCGGACGCTCCCAGCGTCCGGTGCACACGTTTTTGCACCTTTTCAAAGAGTTTGCCACCGGACAACTTCAAAAGGTTTCCGGTGCACTTTTCTACACTGTGAAATCACCAAAAAGTTTACGGAGAAAGGACCCAAACCCCTCTCTACCACTCAAACTTCACCCCATTTCTAAAGACGCTAACACTCCAAAATGTCTCTCACTTTAGTGCACGTGTGTTAGCATTTTCCAAAGAGTTTTCAATGGGTTTTGTTGGTGTCACTAGCATCTACATGCATATGCAATGAACATGAACATCTAGTGGCACCTTGATAACCGCATTTCACAAACGGTTTCTCCCCTCTTGATAGTACGGCTATCTATCCTAAATGTGATCACTCTCTCTATAGAGTCTTGATCACCAAATGCAAAAGAGCTCCTATTGGTTATACCTTTGCCTTGAGCTCCTAGCTTCTCTATCTTTCTTCTCATCTCTTGATGAAGCTTGTGGACACCTTTTGATGATAGACATATACCATTTGCATGGATGCAGTCATTAGGGCTTTCTCCTCTAGTTGATGGACTGACACCATTTGCATGGATGCCGTCATTGCCCTTCACTTGTGGCCTCCACCGACCCGGTCCTTTGCTCCATCTTGTTGTTTGCTAGAAATTCTAATGAAACACTTAGAGCAAACATTAGCAAAGTAGGTTTTATCAATTACCCAAAACCAAACATGGGCTTTCAATGACTCTTAAGCCGATACTATCGATACAACATCGGTACTTCCGACTTAGCAGCGTTACTACCGGCTAAAAATAGTTTGAGAAACCCGAGAGCAGACTGAATCAAGAACCGATGTATGCTAGTATAGAATTGTTTGATAACTTGATAACTAGCATGCTTAGGTGGTAGCTAGATGATCTTGTACATTACAAGTGGTTCTTGAGCATTGCCTATAATGTTGATCTCACGGTATGTTCAAGTTTTTGTGATCATCTAGTTATCAAAAGTGCTAAGGATGGAGTTTTCCGCAACTTCGATATAAAATTTTTCAATTGGTATCACGCTTCAAAGGTTTATGCTATCCATCCTAGCACATCTTGGTGGAAATTTACTCTCTATATGCATATGTGCAAGCTTTCAAATCCAAACTCATGCACATATGTAGGGGGAGTCAAATAGCCACCAAACTGAATTTGTGTTGCTTGTTCTTTCCAAAACATGACAATCTTATTTGGACAAGCTCACAAGTTCAAAAACAAACTTAACTCTTATTTTTGTAAGGGATGTCATCAATTACCAAAAAGGGGGAGATTGAAAGCCCTAGTTTGGTTTTGATAATTAATGACATCCTAAGGACTAACCTAGATTGCTAGTGATGGCAAGGTTTTAGGTTGGTCAATCCATAGTGTGAAGCCTAAAGGAAAATGGTGATGACTAAAGGAAGGCTTAATCATGGAAGGAGCAAAGGTGATCAAGTGAGAAAGCAAAGGTATAATCCAAATAGGCTTTTCTTTAAGTGATCAAGACACCTAGAGGGTGTGATCACATTTAGGATAGATAGCCGACTATTAAGGGGAGAACGAGTGTTGGATTACTTTCAAGTGCTCTAGGTTGCATTTCATTTGCATTGAACTAACACAACCTGTTGGAAATAATAGCAATTTAGCGATGCACAAATTAATTCCGACAATGAGAAAAAGACCAACAGCATGTAAATCATGTTTGAGATCTAACACTAGCACTACGATCTGGGACAAGTTCATGACATCTAGTGCTAGCAACAAAAAGGATGCGAGAATGAACAACAGAGAGAGAGCGGACATCCTTACAGTGGGGTTGTCGGCGCTAACAGCGCAAAAGAAGACGAAGCAGACCGTCGATGGAGATCAGCGAACACCGGGCGTAGAGGGAAGAAGACGTCCAGCGAGCAGTCGTGACAGCGCTTCCCAAAAACCTGATGCGCCCCCTACCCCGTGCAGGGACACGAGAGGACGTCGGCTTCGAAGCCTGCTCTCCCGGCGTCGATGGCACGTCGACGGCGGGATGGGGAAGACGGCGGCAGCGCAGCAAAGTGGAACAGGGGGAGAAGAATTCTCGGTGTATTGAGGACGACGTCTCGCCCTTTATTTATACACGCGCACGCGTCACAGCAAATAGGAAACCAATTAGCCGCTCAATCACAGTCATTATGATAATTAACCTGCCGTTTGTGTAATTACCATAATACGAGAATAATTGCTTACCAAATAGGCCAGCGCAATTTTCTCCATGCATGCAAAAATTTCGAGTGGCAAAAGGAAGCCGCGCACCCGCAAGGGTTGGAGCGGGAAATCGCCGGACCATTCACGCGCATGTCGTGCGCGCGCGCCCCGCCCCGCCCCGCCTGGCCCAGCCTAGCCCGGCGAGGCGAGGCGAGCGAGCGCGCGCGTGTGTTTCTTCCTTTTCCCTCTCTCACATAGCTTCATCTAGATGGGGATAGCCCACACTTTTAAGTTGGCTTCACTCCATTTAGACTAGCAAGGTGGGACTAAAGTCCCCCACCATGTCACATATGCATGCATGTGTGAGTGGGCCTTTAAGATTTCTATGGAGATATTTGGGCCATAGCCCAAATCTTCTAACAATCCCCCACCATATCCCAAGGGCACGCGAGTCATACTCCCTGTACCACAGTACTGTTAATATACCAGCTATTCAGTGGAGACCGGTTAAGGTTGAACATCCACCTAGAACAACAAGATAGACCCACCCACAACTGCACAATGGACTAGGCCTTGAATTGGCAGTTTGGTGTGAATAGGCTTCTCTTGAAGTCTTGACAGATACTAGGCTGCCATAGCCAACCCCGCGAGTGGAGCGTATAAGTCATACTCCTATCTCACTTCATGAGCTTCTTAAAGAATTCCCAATTCTTATAAACTGCGACTAACAGTTGGGCTCACATAGGTGTGTTCTTACAGGGATACTCTGTAGGACAGTATCTCGCTTTAAAGCCTCAGAACACATTAAGACAAAGTCAACCTACCTTACAGAAATGAGAGTACTGCATCTCCAGCGGAGTGGGTTAAAATAGAATTGTACTCTCCCGTCAACCAACAGCTTGTTCTTCCCATATCCTAATTCACGGGATCTCCGATCACATAGGCTGGGTTACTACTGAGGTTAACTCACTTGGGGTCTCAATCCCATCTCCTTCGATGCATTGTCAATCACGGTACGTGATAGTCCCTTCGTAAAGGGATCTGCCAGGTTCTTAGCTGTCTGGATATAATCCACAGCTATTACTCCGGAGCTCCTCAATTTCCTGACAGACTTCAGTCTACGCTTTACATGTTTGCTGGACTTCGCATTATCCTGACTACTCTTCACCTTTGTGATCACTGTTTGATTATCACAATTAATAAGAATAGCAGGAATTGGTTTCTCAACCACTGGTAAGTCCAACAACAGTTCTCGTAACCATTCAGCTTCAGTAGAAGCTGTATCTAGAGCTGTGAGCTCTGCCTCCATTGTAAACTTTGTAAGTATTGTCTGCTTACAAGACCTCCAAGAGACAGCGCCACCACCCAAAGTGAATATGTATCCACTAGTGGCCTTGAGCTCATCAGCTTCTGTAATCCAATTTGAATCACTATATCCTTCGAGTACCCCCGGGTACCCAGAATAGTGAATTGCATAACTCATAGTACCCTTTAGATAGCGCATTACTCGATCAATACCACGCCAATGATCAGTTCCTGGATTAGAGGAAAATCTGCTCAACTTGCTTACAGCAAATGAGATATCAGGGCGGGTCGCGCTAGCTAGGTACATCAGGGAACCAATTATTTGGGAGTATCTCAAATGATCCTTACCTAGTCTCTTATTCTTTCGAAGTATTAGGCTAGGATCATAAGGTGTTGGGCAAGGTTTGCTATCCATATAGCCAAAACGGCTCAAAACCTTTTCCACATAATGAGACTGCAAAAGAGTAATCCCATTCTCATCCTTATTAAGTTTAATGTTGAGAATCACATCTGCTTCCCCCAAATCTTTCATGTCAAAGTTTTGGGATAAGAATGACTTTACATCATTAATCTCGTCGATACTTGTCCCAAAGATTAGTATGTCATCAACATACAAGCACAAGATTACTCCTTTGCCCCCACCATAGCGGTAGTACACGCAAGTGTCGGCTTCATTTACTGCAAATCCAGCAGAGGTCAGAGTCTTATCGAACTTCTCATGCCACTGCTTGGGTGCCTGCTTTAAGCCGTACAAGGATTTGAGTAACCTGCACACCTTGCCCTCTTGTCCTTGTGCTATAAATCCATCGGGCTGATCCATATAAATTTCTTCCTCTAGCTCTCCATTAAGGAAAGCCGTCTTCACGTCCATCTGATGAACGAGAAGACCATGGGTAGCAGCCAAGGATAATAGCACTCGGATTGTAGTTAATCTGGCAACCGGTGAGTAAGTATCAAAATAATCATCGCCTTCCTTTTGTGTATAACCTTTAGCAACAAGCCTGGCCTTGTACTTTTCAATAGTACCATCAGGCCTAAGCTTCTTCTTAAATACCCATTTACATCCAATCGATTTGCAACCCACAGGTTTATCTATTACTTCCCATGTACCGTTTGCAGTAATTGAGTCCATTTCACTTCGGACGGCATCTTTCCAATATTCTGCATCTGGTGATGCATATGCCTCTGCAATGGTAGTGGGTGTATCATCCACGAGATACACAGTGAAGTCTTCACCAAAGGATTTTGCAACCCTTTGTCTCTTACTCCGTCTAGGAGCTACAACACTGTCATCCTCTTCGTTACCATGTGAAGTTATAATTGGTTCAACAATGGGCATTAGTTCAGGAATAAATTCATTTGATGAACTGGGCAAAGAGTAAACATCTTTCATCGGGAATATATTTTCAAAGAATGTAACATTCCGTGACTCCAAAAGTGAATCAACTAAAATATCAGGCGTTTCTGATTTTATGACTAAGAACTTATACGCTGTGCTGTGGTGCGCGTATCCCCAAAAGGATATAATCAACTGTCTTTGGTCCGAGTTTGCGCTTCTTATTAATTGGTATACTGACCATGGCCAAACAGCCCCAAGTGCGCAAGTAGTGGAGAGATGGTTTCCTCCCTTTCTATCCTTCGTACGGAGTCACATCACTATTTTTAGTGGGAACTCTATTTAGAACGTGACATGCTGTCAAAACAGCTTCCCCCCACCATGCCTTAGCCATACCGGATGTTCCTAACATGGCGTTCACCAAGTCCATTAACGTCCGGTTCTTTCTTTCGGCAACCCCATTAGATTGAGGGGAATATGGAGGTGTCCGTTCATGAATTATTCCATTCTCCGCATAGAAAAGATCAAATTCATTGGAGAAATACTCCCCGCCGCGATCAGACCTAACATGTTTGATTTTCTTTTCCAATTGATTCTCTACCTCAGCTTTATAAGTCTTAAAACATTGTAGCGCCTCATCTTTAGTTTTTAGAAGAAATACATAACAATACTTAGTAGCATCATCGATTAAAGTCATGAAATATCTTTTTCCTCCTTTTGTTAACACACCATTCATTTCACAAATATCAGAATGTATGAGCTCTAATAATGTTGTGCATCTCTCGTCTACAGTCTTATGTGGCTTACGAGGTTGCTTTGCTTGCACACACACTTGACACTTAGAGCCTTTGACAGTAGAAAAATTCGAAATTAAACTCATACTGGATAGACGCGACATACAACCAAAATTAATGTGACACAAACGTGAATGCCATATATCAGCCACCGAATTATTTGAATCATACACATGGTTCACAACTTTATTACAGAAATCGGAGAGTGAAAAGCGGAACAAGCCTCCGCTATCATAGCCTTTGCCAATGAACTGGCCATATCTCGAAATGACTACTTTATTAGACTCGAACACAAGTTTAAACCTATCTCGACATAGGAGGGATCCGCTAACGAGGTTCTTCTTTATTGAAGGGGCATGCTGCACGTTCTTCAGCCGCACGATCTTTCCCGAAGTAAACTTCAGATCGACCGAACCAACACCAAGAACAGTGGCATGCGACCCGTTCCCCATCATGACGGTTGAACCTCGGATATCCTGGTAAGATGAAAACATAGAGATATCAGTACAAACATGAATATTGGCTCCTGTATCTATCCACCAATCATTAGATTGACATACAGAAAATATGCTAGGTAAAGAATTACCGTACCCAGATCCGTTAGGATCGCCAATAGTCACGTTGGCAGATTTCTGCCCTTGCTGATTCTTCTTGCCTTTGCGGTTCTTGCACTTCTTGGCGAAGTCACCGCAAACGAAGCACACAACTTCATCCATGTTCATCTTCTTCTTCTTGAATTGAGTAGTCTGGATAGCCTTTTGCTTGTTCTTGCCAGCGTGCTGCATCACATTAGCGCTGGACTGCCCTTCAGGTGCTTTTGGTGGAGCATCCTTTGCCCGAGCCTTCTCTTCAACATCAAGACCAGCCAACAAATCCTCAACGGAGATTTTCTGTCTTTTATGTTTCAGAGCCGTGGCAAAGTTCCTCCATGACGGAGGTAATTTGGCAATAATTCCACCAGCCACAAACTTATCAGGCAAAGCATGACCGAGCTGTTCAAGTTCCCTCACAATAAGTTGGAACTCATGAGCCTGTTCCACGACCGAACGGTTTTCAACCATTTTGTAGTCGTGATACTTCTCCATCACGTACAGCTCATGCCCAGCATCTGCAGCACCGAACTTGTGTTCGAGTGCCTCCCACAGTTTAGCAGCACTCTTGATATTCATGTAAACATCACATAACTGATCAGAGAGAACGCTAAGAACGCATCCGACGAAAATCATCGTAGCCGAAGTAAAGTCCTGCACCTCTTTCTCAGATCCGAGAGGTAGTGCGGGAGGATTACTCACGACCCAAAACACGCCCATAGCCGTCAGCCACAACTGAGCCCTCGTCTGCCATCTCTTGAAATTCACACCAGTGAACTTCTCCGGTTTCATCGCATCAGAGTATCCCTTAGTCATCGCTAAATGCCCATCAGGTTTTTGGATTGTTGGAAATAATAGCAATTTAGCGATGCACAAATTAATTCCGACAATGAGAAAAAGACCAACAGCATGTAAATCATGTTTGAGATCTAACACTAGCACTACGATCTGAGACAAGTTCACGACATCTAGTGCTAGCAACAGAAAGGATGCGAGAAAGAACAACAGAGAGAGAGCGGACATCCTTACAGTGGGGTTGTCAGCGCTAACAGCGCAAAAGAAGACGAAGCAGACTGTCGATGGAGATCAGCGAACACCGGGCGTAGAGGGAAGAAGACATCCAGCAAGCAGTCGCGACAGCGCTTCCCAAAAACCTGATGCGCCCCCTACCCCATGCAGGGACACGAGAGGACGTCGGCTTCGAAGCCTGCTCTCCCGGCGTCGATGGCACGTCGACGGCGGGATGGGGAAGACGGCGGCAGCGCAGCAAAGTGGAACAGGGGGAGAAGAATTCTCGGTGTATTGAGGACGACGTCTCGCCCTTTATTTATACACGCGCACGCGTCACAGCAAATAAGAAACCAATTAGCTGCTCAATCACAGTCATTATGATAATTAACCTGCTGTTTGTGTAATTACCATAATACGAGAATAATTGCTTACCAAATAGGCCAGCGCAATTTTCTCCATGCATGCAAAAATTTCGAGTGACAAAAGGAAGCCGCGCACCCGCAAGGGTTGGAGCGGGAAATCGCCGGACCATTCACGCGCATGTCGTGCGCGCGCGCCCCGCCCCGCCCCGCCTGGCCCGGCCCGGCGAGGCGAGGCGAGCGAGCGCGCGCGTGTGTTTCTTCCTTTTCCCTCTCTCACATAGCTTCAACTAGATGGGGATAGCCCACACTTTTAAGTTGGCTTCACTCCATTTAGACTAGCAAGGTGGGACTAAAGTCCCCCACCATGTCACATATGCATGCATGTGTGAGTCGGCCTTTGGGATTTCTGTGGAGATATTTGGGCCATAGCCCAAATCTTCTAACACAACCTAGAGATCAAAGTTAGAAACCCTTGCAAAATGTTTTGAAAATGCTAACACATTGTGCACAAGTGTTGAAGATCTTGAGTGTTAGCACATAGAAACAAGGGGTAAAAAATTAACTTGAAAAACGCTGAGAAATGAGCGTCGGACTGTTAGCAGGGGCAGCGCCGGACTACTGTCCAAAGTCTGACGCCTAACCCTAGCTCAGGCCAATGGCGAGCATCGGACACTCAGTAAATGAGCGTCGGACCATTGCCCACTCCAATCCGACGGTGCCGAGCAGCGAGGTGTGACGCGTGGCACAATCTGAGAGCGTCGGACGCTGAAGCTTAGTCTGACGCCGAGCTTCGGACTCCGTCCGATGCAGTTTTAGCGTTTCTGGACCTCTCTGGAAACGTCGGACTCTCGAGTTCGTTAGTCCGATGACCCCTCCGCGAACGTCCGACGGTACGCGCGCAGTGTACTGGGAACAGGGCGTCGGACCGAGAGTGTTAGTCCGACGCCCCCAGTCCGACGGTCCGCAGTTGAGCGCGAGAAATTACCGTTGCGATCCAGCGGCTGAGGTTGAACGAGAGTTGACATGTGGTGAGATCTAGATCGTCGGACGCTAACGCTTGGTCCGACGCTGTCGGTCCGACGGTCGGTCCGACGCCCCGAAAATTGTGTTAACGGCTGTTTTTCAGTGGGTAACGGCTAGGATTGCACTTAGAGGTATTTATACTCCTTCCCTGGTCACTTGGTGACAACTCTTGCACACTTGAATCATTTGCATACTCGTGAGCATCCTAAGCCTCCCACTCACTCACTTGTTCATCTTTAATCATCTTTGTGAGTTGAGTGATACTCAAGTGCATCATTGCTTAGTGAATTGCATTCTAGAGCACTTGAGAGCAAGCCAAGGCTGAGTTCTTATTCTCTTGGGGCATTGCCGTGTCCCTAGCGGCTTGGATGCGATTCCGGTGTGAGGTTGATTGGAGATTGTTCAAGCCCACACCGAGGTGATTGTTTGTGAGAGGTTTTGTAGTTATCCTCGGTGGAGTGCCAAAACCAACTCTAGTGGATTGCTCGTGGTTGATAGCCACTTCTCTTGTGTTGGTGAGCGGCTCCCGGTGAGGGATTGGCGTGTGAAGCCTACCTCGCAATCCACCAAGGAAGACCGATGCCACAACGAGAAGTGGCGTGACGGGGATCACGTGAACCTCGGTAAAAAATCGAGTGTTCTTTGTCTTCTCCACCATCGAGTGGACTCTTGGCTTTCTTGTATTCTATTGGGTTTGATCATTTGGTTTTCATATTGGATATATCCCGGTGATTAGTCTTCACGGTGTGCGGACTTCACTTCAATCAAGCCCATCGGTATAATCCTCTCGATCTCTCTTCCTTGCGCTTAATACTTATTTAGGTGCCATCTCCTTAGGTTCGGGGGAGTTGGTTTCTTGCGTGTTGAGTGCTTATAATTGTGAGTAGCATATCTTGATAGGTGGCTTGCATAGAATAGTCTAGAGCTAGCGCTTTGTCTCACTTGCTTATCTACTAACTTGTGATCTAGTATTTTGCTAGAATTTTTAATAGGCTATTCACCCCCCTCTAGCCTATACGGTCCTTTCAGGATGTCAAAAAAAAGACATCCAAAAAAATCTAGAAAATTGATCACCGAAATCAATCTGATAAGAACCAGTAAGCATACCTCCTCCTAGGCCTGTCCCAGCATGCAAGTAATTCTTAACTCTTGCTACCTATAAGTCTCGTTGTCTGTTGTAACACCTCTGGTGTTACGGTTAATTAAAACCTGCCATGTCATCATCATTGCATGTTAATCATCCTGCATAAACTCTTTTTTACTATGCATTAACAAAATAATTTTTATTTCAACATGCGAATGTGCATAAGTGCTTGTGAGTGATTTAATATGTAAATGTTTGTGTTTGTATGCAATTAATTAAATTAAATTGGGAAATAATAAAGAAATCAATTATAAACCCTAAAACGGACCTAAAACCCTAAATCAAAAACTAAGCATAATTAGGGGTTGAGTCTTAAATAAAATTAGTAAATTTCTAAAAGTTGAGCAACTTCTATTTTGGACAATTTTGGAATTATTAAAAGAATTTCGAATAAAACCCTAATCTGTGCTTTAAAGTTTGAATTTGAAATATAGATTCTAAAACTAACAAGAATCCGATGGAAGTGCTTTAATAAAGATTGTAGAGTTTTTAAAATGGAACAACTTTTATTTTTGGAGATTTTGACGTTGGGTTACACAAATCCAAATTAAACTCAAATTACTATGTTAAAATTTAAATTTGAAACTTTAACCTCAAAAATATTGAGAATCTGATAAAACTTTCTTAATAAAAGTTGTATAGCTCACTGAGAGAAACAACTTTTATTTTAACTATTTTTCAAGTTGTTGAGAAAAATTAAAAGTAATTTTAAAATTACTGTTTGAAATTTCAAACCTTATTTTACCCCCTTTTGATTTCTTCAAAATTCATTCAAAATTTGGATGTGGTTCAAGAATCAAAAATGTTCAACACTAAATCCACTACAACTCTGACATTGGCAATTTTTCGACTTGTTACATAAAATAAAAAGTAATTCGGCAAAAGGGGTCCATAGGGAGCTGACTCTGCTACAGTACCCGGGTGGGGGGCCTGCTTCGTGTCCTGCCACGCGGCCGCGCGTGCCGCGGCGCGCGCCGGCGCCGGCCGGGGCCAGCCGGGCCCGGCCACCGCCGCTGTCGAGCTCGTGGGGAGGGCCCCGGCCACGTTCTTATCCCGGCCACGCCTTGCTCTCCTCCCTTCCGCCAATAAAGGTCACACCCAGCCGCCGATTTTTCTTTTCCCTCTATTGCCGACGCCGTCGAGCTACGGTTCGACGAGAAATTCGTCGTGCACACTCAAACAACACCCTCTCCATTTCAAAGGTAGCTTCTGCTCTTCAGTGCGCTCCGTTTGAGCCCGTTCATGTGTCTCCTCATCACCGAAATCGCCCGCACGCAGTCGTCCTCCTCGCGGCCGGTCGGCGCGCCGCCGCGAGCCATCTCTCCGTGTTCAGGTCTCTCGGAAGCCGTTTGTGCTAATTAAGTTGTTGTTTTAGCTTCCTGGTGATGCCGTGGTCACAATCGGCCTGGAAATTTTTCTGTTACCACTCAGGTCTCGCCAGAACGTGCCCTCTCGTCGTGTCCGAGCCGCCGAGACAACCACCGACGTCCCAGCTCGAGTCGAGTCTCTTCGGTCGAATCTAGCGCGAGCATAGCACCTAGGTGAGCTCTTTAAGGTTTCTATGGCATCTGTTTAGGAGCTCCGAGGATCTTAGTGATCGGAACGCGAAGTGCCGCCGCGACCGTCCGCCATGGGAGCCGCCATGGGGGACGCTGAGCTCGCTCCGAGCTCTAATTGGTCGGGATAGATCCCTAGGGAGATGCGTTAGGACTATAGGTGTATAGTGGTGCTCTTTCGATCGCCGATGAGGTTGCCATCGGTGAGCCGCCGCGGCCGTCGTTGCCGGTGCACGCTCGGTCGGCGTCCGGGAAAAGAACGAGAGGAGGAAGGAGACAGGGGGAGGCACGTTGGGCCGATCTGGGCTGGCCCGACAGCGCGAGGGAGAAGGTGGTGAGAGCAGAGGAGTGAGAAATGGGCCGCGTTCGGGCTGAATAGTCGGCCCAGTAACTTAGGAAGTGTGTAAATGTTTTTTTTTCCAATTTTTGCAAATCCTAAATAGTGCGTGTCTTTCTATTTTTGTAACAATTTATCTGTTGCACAAGAAATTATGAAATTAATTCTAGGGTCTCTCTGTGAAAGACAAAATACATTAAAATATGAAGTAATGATTTTCAGCCCTTTCTGCAGGGACTAAAAATTGGTCTTTAAACTATAAAATGCAACTATGGTAAATTTTAATAAACTCTATGATGATCCAAAAATCATAAAATTTGTCTGGGTACTGTTTTAGGCTAAGAGCTATTTATATAAAAATATTAGGCTCTAATGGAGATAATTTATTTAATTATTTATTTATTATTTTACGCTCCAACAATCAATTAATAGAACAAATAGGAACCCAAATCATTTTAGGTTTTGAGAGACTTTTGGATTGAGTGTTGTCCCAGGGTCATTAACTCGAGATGATCCTCGGCAAGTAAATTAGTTAGTTGAGTTCTTAATTAAATTATTAACTAAAGACATTAGTAATTTAGGTTATACACATATGATCATAGGGTTTTATGATTTCCTTAAGTAAGTACTTTCTATTGTCATAGGAGGGTTAGTCCAACTTTCAACGACTCTAAAGTGGTTAATACTCAATGGTAATTAGTTTTTGTTGCCTTGCAACTTGATCTTGAAGGAAAGTTGTACCCAACTTTCAAATTAAGTTTACTTTTTATTGATCAGTGATTTTGTGCATTTCCTGCATCATGGCATACATATCATCATGTTAAGTGTTGCATTACTATTTCGTGTAGTGACCGCGCGGTGATTATTATCTGAAGCGTGTCTCGAGTAAGGTCTTCGCTCGGTGGACGGGGATCCTTCTCAGGGTTGACTTCAGGGTTCTGTCTACTTCAAACAACAGGCAAGCCCCGGTGCATTTGCCCCTCCTTGTTATTTAAAAATATTTATCACTTGAGTTAATCTACTGCATTAGGTTAATAGGAGTTGAGTGATAACTCATTGATGCATTATCTTTCCTTGACCACATATTATACCTGAGACCCTGATTTATTTAAAAGTATTGAAAAATGCTTAGTCATGCTTAATGATAGAGTTACAAAAATGCTATTTTGAAAACCGTGATGATATGAAACAAATGAATCAGTTTATGGGATTGGTATTGTCCTCGTTTGGTGATGGTGTACTTGGCCAGTCCATTATCATCAACGTGGATGGGTTTTCCGTTTGGTTGACCATCTGTTTGGGTTAGAGTCCCAACGATCCTCGCCATCGGAAAAGGGATGCGAAAACCGGGTGGTCTCCAGTGTACTTGGGTTAGAGTCCCAATGCATGGTGTCCAACGGAAAAATATTTAGGGACCATTCGTTGTCGGCCTGCTGTGATCATGACTTTGCAACTAGCCACATACTACGGAAAGCCTCTGACTCCGGTGGCTCTACTGCTGGAACCGACAACCACGCACTGGGAGTGGAGAGATGGCGAGAGTAGCGTGTACCCTCGTGGCCGTCGTGCCTAGAGACGAGAGGAGTACTGTGCTCTCGGGTGGCGCAGGACCGGTTCCAGGGTATGAAAAGCCGTGGTAGGCGGGGTTGGCATATGCAAGCTTAAGTGCTACATATGCAGTGTGGATAGGGATCCCCAGCTGGGTACTTCTGGATTCGAATCGACGTTGCTCCTCGGTTAATGGAGACATGATCCTCACCCCTACAGCGAAGAGTGGTTCGAAACTAGGTGTTTTCGAGAATAAAAAGGAAATTGAAAGTACATGATATATGAGAATTGATATTGGAATTATGGATATGAATAAAATAATATTGAGATCAAATGATAAAATAGGATAGCGATGCTTTTATGCAAAATACTTTGATTCTTGCTCAAGCCTTATCTTGACTCCCCTCGGCCTGCATTCCTGAGTCTCATTCCTTTTTCTTAGTCGAGTAAGTCTTGCGGAGTACCCCATGTACTCAGGGTTTGTTAACCCCTGTTGCAGGTAAACTAAGAATGAAATTCTGCGTGGGACGTGCTGGTCAACGGATCATGCATGAATGAAGGTGTGTGTATGCTATAACCTTTGGGCAGGGTGTCTCGTCGTATACTGCTGTTCCACTACAAAACTCTGGTTTGGGATAATGTAAATTTATATTTGTAATCTATGTTTAAGTAATAATTCCGCACTCTTTACTCTGATTCAAATTATTTGTATAAACTGTTGTAATACTTGCAAGGTCTTTACAATGAGATCCTCGGGGAAATTAGGGTTTCTTAGGAGACCCGGTAGGCCACCTACGTCAAGGGGAACTCGTGCAGGCTAGTCAAAGGTCCTTAGGGACGATGACGGGGCACGTCGGCCCTATGGTTAAGGCAGTTCTGTCACATCTATTTACTGTATTTGTTCGTTGCATCATCCACCTATGTTTACAGGTATTGTTTGGAAATGGTAAGTAACTACATAAATTGGCAATCCAGCAAAACAATTCGTAAAGAGTGATCAACATAAATCAAGTTGCAATTTAGTAAACCTGGCAGTCTAGAACTCTAAGTGTCCAAGTATCAATTGGTAACAAAAAGGTAAAGTAGGTGGCTAAAAACGTAGAGCAGATTCTTGGGAACATTACCAATAAGCAAATTAATATACAAATGATGAAACATGTTATGGAAACATTACCAATAAGGGCTATGCATGCATATATAACTCGAGATTAAGCCCTCTTCACGTGTAGCTGTATATTGCTTCAGTTTAAATATAAAATTTTTTCTCGAACACGCAGGAGAGCTGCGTATCATTGAATTAGTAGAAGAAAAAAGGAGTCATACATAGATCCAAACACACCCACCCACACAACTCCACACCTACCCTGTTTTCTTGGACTAAAGCACCTGTTTTTTAGATTACAATGACGTCGGCTAAGAAGCTAAGATCTCTTAGCAGTGAACAAGGCTAGACCCTTTGCTCTTGCCATACACCAGCAATGGGCTTCATCCCAAGCTAGACTCAGGGCTGAGTCAATGCTTGGTGCAGCACCATTGAAGACGCAATCATTTTGATGTTTCTAGATGCTCCAAGCGCCAAGGACAATGATAGAATCCAGGCCTTTTCTTACATCACCAGCAGTAGTTGCTTCTACTTTTTCCCACCAATCTTTCCATGTTGAGTCAGAGGGTTGAGGCGTGAGTGAAGAAAGTCCAACTCGCTGCAAGAGGGAGAACCAAAACTGCCTAGCAAAAACGCACCCGATCAGGAGGTGTTGAATGTTTTCGGGTTCCTGGTCACAAAGCAGGCAAAAGGCCGGGCGGGGAAGTCCTCGCTGAGCAAGCCTATCAGCTGTCCAGCACCGGTTATGAGCAGCTAGCCACATGAAAAACCTGCATTTTGGAGGGGGCCATGACTTCCAAATTCTCTCATATGGTCCGAAATAAATGGCACCCTGAAAGGACGCCTCGTAAGCCGACTTTATCGTGTATTCTCCCGAAGCCGAAAGTCTCCAAATGTGTTTGTCTTGTATTCCTGCTTGTAACTCGACAACAGAAACTATATCCCATAACTCCAGAAATTCCATCAAAGATTCTACAGATAGATCACCTTGAATATCCTGCAACCATTTCTCATTGGTCAGGGCCTCCCTCACTGTACGTATGCTTATTCTTCTTTTGGAGACCAAAAGGAAAATCTTTGGTCCTAACTCCTTGATATTTTTCCAGCAAGCCACCTATCCTTCCAGAAGAGGGTGTTAGCTCCATCTCCAACTTCAGTGAGTACTGCCATAGAAAGGAGACTTTCCACCTCTTTGCTAACCTGAAGTGGCAAACTTGCCCATGGATTTTTTTGGTTCAGATTTTTTCAGCCATGGCCACCTTGCTCTGAGCGCATACCCAAGTAATTTTAGGTCTGAAATTCGAAGTCCTCCAAGTTTTTTAGAGCGACAAACCTTGGGCCAGGAAATGAGACAGTATCCTCCATTTGCTTCCTTTCTGCCTCTCCATACAAAAGCTCTTCTTATTTTATCGATTGCCTTAATAGCCCATGGCGGCAGCTCAAATGCCATGACTAAGTAAACCAATATTGCAGTCAGGACATGTTGCACCTGTATTACCCTTCCTACCTTTGTCATCAAATCAGCTTTCCATTTTGGCAGTTGGTTTGCTATTTTATCGATGATTGGCTGGACTTGGTCTTTGGTCAGCTTCTTGGTGGAGAGAGGTAATCCAAGGTATTTGCAAGGAAAGTCCTGGATCCCACAAAGTAACAAGCTCTGAATAATTGTCAGATTTTCTTCAGAGCAATGAATTGGTAGCACATTACTTTTCTGCACATTTGTTCTGAGTCCTGAGGCTTCCCAAAAAGCTGCAGCATTGCCAAAGTTAGTGTCATATCCGCTGATGCTGATTGAAGGAAGAGTACTACATCAACAGCATATAAAGAAATTCTGTGTTGGATTGGCCTTCTTGACAATGGTTGCAAAAGTCCTTCCTCATCAGCCCTTGTGACCATCCTATTCAACACATCCATTACCAAGATAAAAAGCATTGTCTTAGGATTAGAGTGTAGAGATTACTAGTCCTAGGCACAAAAACAGACATATTTCTCTTTTTTCAGCAAAAATTCAATTCCAATCGAAACTTACGAAACTCATATCCTAATTTAGGAAACATGTTTATTCGCTTCAAATTTGTATACATTTGGAGAAAATGTAGCATTGAGTTTTATGAATATGCATGATATAGTTATCAATAGGTAAAGTTTCATTATTTTCTCAAGTAAAAAAATACTAAATAGAATTACCATTCATTTTTCCGATGCATAAAAAATAGACATATTTATCTTTTTTCCACAAAAGTTGAAGGCAAACTGAAACTTATGAAACTCCAACCATAATTTAAGAAACATGATTTATACCCTAAAATTTGGTATGTATTTGGGGAGAACGTAGTATTGAGGTTTATACGGATGCATGCTATAGTTATCAACAATTAAAGTTTCCATCTTCTCGATCAAGCAGAAAAATCTAGGCAAAAATTTAATCTTTTTCGTTTTTATATATGATGAGGAAGACAAAATTAATACGGAAAAAGTACATTTTAGGTCCCTCAACTTTCACGAAAGTCAACTTTAAGTCCCTAAACACTAAAACGAGGTATAACAAATCCCTCAACCTTTAAACCATTCATATTACGTCCTTAGGCGGTTTTGGATTGTGGTTTTGCTACAATGGCGGTGGTTTTATTTTTTTATTAATTTATTACATATGATCTTTAAAAAACGTAATAAATCATAAAAAATCATAAAATGGGAAATTCAATTTTGTTGGACTCCACATGAGAAGATCTACAAAGTGAATATATAATATGGTATGCTTTAGTACAAAGTTTTTCTTTATTTATTTCGGGTGAATCTTTGAAAAAACCTAGTAAATCATAGAAAAATAAAAAAATGGAAAACTCTAATTTTCTTGGACTCCACTTCAGTAGATCTACATATTGAACATATAATATGGTATGCTTTAATACAAAGTGGTGTTTTTACAACTAATAATAACCCACGTCCAATTTGGTACGGATAAACATGGCCCAGTTAGTTTTCAAAGAAAGAGAGCCCAACATCTAAACTGGGCCATGAAAACCCGGTCCATAACAAACGCGTCGGTTGAGCCTAATAAAAGCGGCAACTACCTGTCGTCAGGTTGATCGAGATTGATGTAGAGGGGATTAATTTCCTATGGCCCACCACGTGGCAAGCGTGGAGAGCAACTCCCTAATAAAAAAAAAGACGACTTCCTCTGGCCCATACGTCAGCCACCGCGTGCATCGTCCGGCCCACGAGGGACCACCGCGGCAGCTATCCGCCGGCGCCCAACGATTCCGGAATCAGTCCCACGCGATTCGAAGCTCTCGCCGACCCCAAGCATCGTAGAATCCCCCCACCCAAAAATATCAAGCGCGGGCATACAAGGACGAGCGCGTGCGCAGTGCGTGCAGATTGGTGCAAGTTCGAAGGGCATTGGAGGCCTTCAGCATTTCAGCTATGGCATCGGTGGGAGGTGCAGGACGAGGAGGAGGGAAAGGAGATGGACGGAAGGGAGAAGAAGGGTCGCTGGCTCGCAGGGCGTGGAGGCAGTACCTGCTCCAGCTCCAGCGGCATCCTCTCCGCACAAAGGTTTCTTTTTTTATTCTTTCGGTCATGCAGGTTCTTGGATTTTGTTCGCTCTTTCGGGAATCGGTAGCAGGGGGTTGTTTAAGTGGGTTGATTTGGTTGCCTGCCGCCCGCAGATGATCACGGCGGGGTGCCTCGCCGGCGTCAGTGACTCCGTCGCGCAGAAGCTCTCTGGGTACCAGAAGATTGAGAAGCGCAGACTCCTGCTCAAGATGGTAAGGACAATGCGCTGCATTTAGTTTCTGGTACATACAGATGCAGTCACCGGGGGCACTGGATCTTTCCTTGTTCATTCATTGGGCGGAATAGAGCGTTTAGTTATATATCAGATTAAGATCAGTTGACGGTGATATGCTGTCATACTGATATGTAATGTATTTTCAATTCCCTAAATCAGCTCAACTGTAATTTTTTATATCTCTTTGTATAAGTAACTTTATTCTAAATCATCAGCAATTTCCGCGGCAACACGCCGGGTATGCTTCTAGTTTAATGTACTGGCAATTCCCTAAATCAGCTCAACTATAATCTTGTTGTTCTAGTAGTGAGTAGTTCTATCGAACTAGTTATGGGGAAAATTCTTCGGAGAACGTGGAGGTGCAGTTGAGAGATGTATTACTTGGATTCTCGTCATTTAGCAAGTAGTTTCAGTTCAGCTGTTTAATTGCAGCAATGTGAATGTCATCTGCATTATAATAAGTTGAAGTTGCAGATACTCGCAAAACAAAATTGCAGATAATTTGTGGAGAACAACCAAACTTTTATGGTTTCTTGATACTGAGAGAAAGCATGAAAAGCTAGTGTTTCAAAAAAAAAAAAAAATCCACATAACAATTTTACTTTTGGTTTGTCTGCTAGCTTCCTCTGCCAAATTCTGTAAAAAAGTTCTGCACCCCAATTCTGTAGGATCTCTTCTACTAGGACGAGGCTCTTTTCTTTTGGGAAGGGAGTTTCTCACTGTTTTCTATTTTTCTACAAACTTGTGTCAGTTGTGTGGTCTCAGGTCTCAATTGTCATAGCTGTTTTGTGGTGTAAAATTTACTGCCTTCATAAGATTTTCTGAGGATATTGAGTAGTTGAATCCAAATGAAACTGAAAGACATTTCACAGTTAACTTAAGCTATGGTCTGTACTTTTTACTTCGCTTCATTGATTGCTGAGAAATAAATAAAACTCCACATACTCTGATCGAATCCATCATGTATGATGTGCTTCAGCTAAAGTAGTGCATATAGGCATCTTCTTTATATCACTCTCTTCTTTTATTTATTATCCTTGCTTGCAAGTTCCTATCTGTTATAATCTGATACCATGTTCTGATGATATATTCCAGCTCTTCGGTTTTGCGTATGGTGGCCCATTTGGACATTTCTTACACAAAATTTTGGATTATATCTTCCAAGGGAAGAAGGATACCAAAACCATAGCAAAGAAGGTATATCTTTCGTCATAATTTTGACCATAGCTTTCACTTCTTTCCATGCATGGTATGCATAAATATTTTATAGTTCTCCTGCAAACTATAGAATCCAGAATTTCATATGAAACATCGAGTAAATATTTTGACTTTACCAACTCATATTTTGGAAGAAACAGGTACTACTGTTTAAACTGCAGTAAACTCTTGGTCAGAGTAGCATTCTTTTTGCTGGGTTGTAGTAAAAGTTCCAGACTTCATTTTGACATTTTAACTAGCAATGACAACCTCATGTCTTTATGAATTCCTGGCAATGTCTTTTATTTTCAGAATTCACATAGATAGCTTGCTTGTGAAATTTAGCCAACTATCCCTTTCATTGTGACTTACTGATGGGATTTGGAGTTTTTTTTTGTTTGTAAAGGGAGCCTAGGTTGAAGTAAACTTATACTTGTTGAAGACCTTCTCATGCATTTTTCATGTATGATACTCTTTTCAGGTGTTGCTGGAGCAAGTGACATCTTCTCCCTGGAATAATATATTGTTCTTGTTCTATTATGGATATGTTGTTGAGAGTAAGTGTGTAACTTAATTAGTTCTTTTGGCATCACTCTAGACTGAATTTGCATCTGCATCCTCCACCAAAAAAAATCCTCAGTCCTCACCACCTCCAGCCTCTTTCCCGTTTGTATTTATAGCTTTGACCACATTATCAGTCTCCTGAGACATGACAACGTCATAAGCATAATGTTCTTTGATTATGAAGAAATATGAGATCAGAGCAATGCATCTTGAATGATATGTCCATCTATCAAAATATAGCATCAATGTTGATCCCATATTTATCCCATTTTTTAATGTAGGGAGGCCTTTCAAGGAGGTGACGACCAGGGTGAAGAAACAATACCCTTCCGTGCAATTGAGTGCTTGGATGGTATGTGCTTTTTTCTTTCCGAAATGGTACTTGTCTTTTGAGTCCCTCTGTGGTCGCTTCCTAAATCTGATTCATGTGCAGTTTTGGCCGATAGTTGGTTGGATAAACCATCAGTACATGCCTTTGCAGTTCCGAGTGATCTTCCACAGCTTTGTCGCATGCTGTTGGTAATGTTCTTTTCGCCTGAAACATTCGATGTACCACTTGTCATACATAGCTCCCTTTGTTATCTGAATATCTGACCATCTCTCTTTTTTGCTTGCACAGGGGGATATTTATGAACCTTCGTGCGAGGGCCATGTCTCTGAAGGAGGCTTAGATGATTTCTATAAAAGGAACAAATATAGCTCCAACCCGGTGTGAACCAGCCGATGATCAAGGACATTGGATGCTATATATCCTGTACTGCTCTGCACCAAATCACTGTCGAAGCCATTCAAGTAGTTGAGGTTTCTGACTATTTATTATCTCGTACTGGTAGTGGTGGTAGTAGTCAGTTTATTTGATTGTCAACGCATGCAAAGACAGATTATGCTTTTTTGAATTGTGATGGAGCAAGTATGGTGAATTCGGCTACCTCTGAGAACCAGCTCGTTAAAATGTTTCTGCTAAATTGTCATGTGACGACTGTTCCAGCATCCACCGTTGTTGCTGGTAATCAAACCTGTTGTCTGACTGGTTGTTCTTGGCAGCTCCATTCAGACATTAGACCAAAGGATTCAGAATTTCACACTGGGCGACTGGCTCTTGACATTGATTAATTCCAAGCCATTGCAATTCGCCGTGCATGACCGCCTGAAATTCAAACCAAGTTTTGTCACAACGCAACAGAAAAAAAGTAAACCATGCAAGCTTTGTCAGGACACGCGCTGCCAGGGCCAGCCATCGACACGAAGGCCTGAACTGAGTTTTCCTTCTGAACCCGTATTGTGAGGAACTGCCTTGGAAAGGAAGTAATAAGAACTGGAAGTTACAGGAAATTGAATCTACGAAGGGTACTTGAATTTTGACAGAAGAACTGGAAGTTACAGGAAATTGAATCTACGAAGAGTACTTGAATTTTGACAGCACGTTTTTGATACAATGGTTCAAGTCCTTTCCCTCCTCCTCATACATATATTCTAGGCTACGCTATTCAAGTCGGGCCGGTGTAGTTCTCTTAATAAATTAGCATCAATTAAAATCAACATTTATTTTCAGCCAAAAGAGCGGGCTTAGGCAAAGCATGTGCTGGCGAGCCTGAAGGCGAGCCAGTCGCAGCCGCTGCCGTCGTGTCCGTGTCCAGGGTGCTGACATGTATACAGGCCGTCAAGTCTGGGATTCGACTGTTTTTTTTTTTTTTTTTTTTGTCATCCTGAAACCGTCAGTTTGAATTGACCGTGCCGGCGTTTGTGAGGCGAAGCGAGAACAAGTCGTTGCCCCAGATGGCTGCTCGTAATTGGCAACCGTGTAGGCTTGACAGATGACAGGTCAATTACTCTACCATCGCACATGACCATTGACTTTCAAGATTCAAGTCGTTGTGAATGTCTGCGCTCGTCGATCGGTCTTGCCATACAGTACAAACCCCTGAAAATGCGAACTGAGGGGAATTTTGCAAAATTTTCACTATAATACGTGTGAAAAAAATTTTAATAAGTGTTCAGTCATGATTTAAGTAGGTTCAAAAAATTCATTTCGTGATTTACACGTAAACTATACAAACATGTAAAAATTTTATGTATATTTAATGCTCCATGCGTGTGTCATAAAATTAATGTGACGAAAAATTTAGAATTTTGATGAGGAACTAAACAGGGCCTGAATCATCTTAAGGATCAAAGGATTCAAGGCTCCTTCCAAGGAAGAACAGCCACATGTTTGGTGGTGCTGGTGCCAAACAAAATCATCGAGGGTAGTATACAAGACAATAACTTCACTTTAATTTTTTCCAAGCTAAACGAGGCGGATGGATGGATGCACACAGGCTACCCTACGAACGATGATTTATATTTATTATTCTAAAAACGATGTCGTAACCTTCCATTTGGAATTTAAATATGCTACAGATATGTTATTTAAAGAAGCCCGGAGGCCACCCAATGCAAAAAAGACAATCCGTGCTCATGGGCTCCAGAAAGGCATGCCACTGATTGATCCTACTAGGGTATTATACGGAGGTGGTTGTTTGGTGGATAACATCAACTTATGGTTATGGTTATGGATAATATCATCATCGCATTAGGCCACTTGTAGTGGGCAGTTCTACGATGATCCCAACACCTATAATGTTAATGTTAGGTCTGTTTTTTTAGGAAATAGTTTCATTAGCAACTTGTTTGGTGAAGCTGAACTATTTTTGAAATGTTGTTTAGCAAAACAGCTTCACAATAACTTTATGTATGTTTGGGAGAGAGAAATGAAGGAGAAAGTTAGGATAAGTTACTTTTTTCAACTTCATGGTAAATTATCCTTTGGTGAAAGAAGGGGATACAATAGCTTCACCCATAAAACTGTTTTAGAAAATTATCTTTGGCGCTCTTGGCGTCCCTCCCTTCCCGAAGGCGTTGCGTTTGGATCGCTGTCGCGTCTCTGTGGTCTTCTTCGGCGATTGCGCTTCTCAGCGCCCGGTGGATGCATGGAGGTGGAGCTGGCAACGTGAAGTCGGAGCTGTTGCGCTGGGGGCGTGGCTCGTTGACGATGACACGCGGTGAAACCCCCCTTCTTCGTTTTCTAGGACTCTGCAGAGGGTCTCCTTCTGCTACGAGACAGGTGTGGGGTCGTGATTGGAAGTCGAGGCTGCTCTTGTTTGAGTTTGGCAACGATGACCAGTTGCGACCCTGTGCCTTGGACCCATCGGTAGAGGGCTCGTGGGTAGGCCTGCCTTGGGAAATCGAAGCTGCTGGTACCTTTCTCCATGCTCGGGAACGATGACCCTTGGCAGGGTGTCATGTTAATGCTCAACCACGTTGTGTGGGGTTGTTAGTCAGTCGAATGCGCTACGGGCATCCCAACTGACTAACATTCTTGTACATAAATTCTATCGTCTTAATTGAGCGGCAGAGCTCTTGCCTTTATTAAAAAAAACAGCTCGTGAATTGTAAGCTGTACCAAACAACCCCTTAGTAGTCGTGGCCACAACCCATCCAAATAAGGACCTAGAATAGGACAAGATTTGTAGCCAAGCCTCCAACTAACTAGTTATTACTCCCTTCGCAATCACTTTTTTATTGAAGTCCCATAATATATGTTACTAAATATGTTACTAGTGCTAGTAGAATGGAGAGACCAGTAGACAACAAGTTGGCCAACCCGGATTATTTTATAGCCTGAGTAACCTACAGTCCTAGCTGGTCCACACATGCCGTTATCCTCGTTCGTTAGGCTCTCTGCACTCCTAGCCGCTATGTGCTCCTGTAGTCCCGCGTAGCGGACTGCAGTGCAGCTAGCCTTAGGGTGCCATATATATGTCAGCGCTTTGTGTGATATTGCAAGAAATTAATGAAGACAAAGAAATAAAATAAGTTCTCTGTTTTTTTTAAGATGCGTTATGTCTTGCATGTACTATTGGCTATGAAATGGTAATGAAAACACTTAAATCTCCATTGCCTTCATCGAATGATCGAAAGGGTTGAGCTGTTGACCACCCTTAGCTACCCGCGTCTAGGGTGTAGGGCTTCAGCTCCGACGAAACACTTCGTTCCGTGCATCACAAAAGCGTGCACCACCAGCCGCCGGTTCGTCAAAATTAAAGGCCAAAACGAAGCCTTTTTTTTCTGTCGCGTGCACAGCTAGAATTATTTGAAACTGAAAACAGGTGTGAAATGCTGGCAATGGGCAAGGGACAAAAGATCATGTGACCCCGGCCCGGCCGCGCTTGGGTTGGGTCTCGTTTCGCGTCGCTCGGTTGGTGCCGCGCGCCGTGACACGGACTCGTAGTAGTTGTAGTGGAATATTTATGCATGCATGCAGTAAGGCCGGGCAAGGCGACCCCGGTGCCCGGTGCCTTCGTCTGTCGGCGCCCGCGGCCGGTTTTGTGTACCACGACGACGACGAGCCCGTGTGGATTGTGGACCATGCATTTTCCGATCGGGGCATGTGTGTAACTATGCACGTACGTGTAAACTGATTTCGACGGATATTGATCTATTATAATTAAAATATTATTCTATATTTGAAAATAAGTCAAATAAATAAAATAAGTGAATAGGAGATCCGTTTTCAATCAAGCTCTCTTCACATTTTGTGTTATAAGGATAATGGACCTGTTCCACCCTCAACACCCGTAACTCTCGCACCCAACGACGCTGGCGGCGCTGCTCGGCCCCCTCCGTCGATCCACCACCCTGAAAGCAAAACCACCCCTTCAACGCTTAGATCCGGACTCCCTTGTCCTAGTCTATCGTTCCATGGGATTTACAGGGAAGCTCTTACGCTCCTTCGTGTGCCTGCAGCTCCAGATGGCGCCTCTGCTAGGCATCGTGTACGTCTTCACCTCGGGAGTCCAATCCCGCCGGAGGCGTCTCAATGGCATGTGTAAACTTAGGTAGCTTCAGAATCAGAACGATGGTTCGGCCAGCCGGTCGGTCATGTCAAACTTGGGACCCATGAAATGGATGGATGGATATAATCTCAATCAAAGAATTGTAGAATTATGTGATTTCACATTTTGAATGTATGGTTACTTAAAAAAAAAAAAAAGAATCAATGCAATGGAATTCCTCTTCCTATCTACTATCCATAGAGTACAAGTAAGTATGTACTATCACTAATTTGTGTTCGGAGCTAATTAATCCGCGTTTAGAAAATATATAGTGTATGCACATTCCGATCGATGGTCAGGCCAGGCCGATTCTGCGCTGCGATGATGCTCAGAAGAGCTTCCCGGCGTAGTCCTTGATGTCGTCGTCCTTGACGGACACGGACGCCATCCGCCTGAACTGTCGGAGCTCCGAGGCGTCGCGGCCCAGCAGCAGCGCCACCTTGGTCCGGAACACCTCCCCGTGCTCCCGCCGCTCGACGTCGGCCTCCGCCAGCGCCGCCTCGATGTCCTCCTGCGCCTTGCGGTAGAACCCGGCGCAGTTGCGCAGCAGCTCGAACAGCATGCCCAGCTGCGCGCCGTGCTCCACCGTGTTCACCGCCGCCGCCAGCGCGCCGCACGCCACGGCGGCGCCGGACGCCCAGTCGCCGACCGCGCCGCCGGCCCCGATGAAGGCCGCGGCCACCGCGCCGGTGCCGGCCAGCGCGGGCCCCGCCACGGCGAGGCCGCGGTTCACGCCCAGCACCAGCTTCCCCACCCTCAGGTACTCCTGCTCGTCCTTGGCCTTCATCACGCGCAGCAGGCCACGCATCTCCTCCTCCAGCTCCGGGCTCCACCCGTTGCCGTTGGTGTTGCCGTTGCCGTTGCCGCCGCGTCGGCCGAAGCTCCTGGACCGGGTGGTGGTGGTGGTCTTCGGCTGCTGTGGGCGGCGGCGCGGCCACCACCGCGCGGGCTCGACGGCCTTGGGGAACTTGTCGAGCATCCCCGGGAGCAGCGGCAGCGGGTAGGCGGCGTCGAGCGCGAGCACCCTGTCCATGGCGTCCTGCACGTCGGCCTGGGTCACCTGCTGCTGCGGCTCCGACGAGGCGGAGGCGGCGTTGTCCAGCGTGGCGCGGACGTCGCGCTCCAGCTGCCTCCAGAGGCGCGTGGCGTTGCGCTGCTCCTCGGCGAGCTGCGACGGCTGCACGGCGTTGACGGCGGCCATGGTGACGGCCGCCGTGGCCAGGAGCGCGCCCGCGGAGGCCTTGAGCGCGCCCGCGGCGGGCGCCGCCGCCGGCGCCAGCGCGGCCATGACGGAGGCCGCCAGCGCCAGCGAGTTGGTGGAGTGGAGCAGCAGGTGGTTCCAGTTGTCCCGCTGCCGCCCGATGATGTCGTGCATCTCGGCGCGGTCCGCCGCGGCCTCCGCCACCGCGCGGAGCTTGGCGACCGCCGTGCTGCGGCCGGCGGCGGGCGAGGAGGAGGAGGAGCCGGCGGGGGCGATGCCGGTGACGTCGATCCAGTCCAGCTTGACGATGCCGCCGTCCGAAGACGACGACGCGGTGGTCGTCTGGACGGCGGACGGCACGCGCAGGCCGGCGCGGCAGGGTGCGGCGGTGGTCCGCCGGCGCGGCCGCGTGGAGAAGGACGAGGAGGAGGTGGAGGCCGTCAGGAAGAGGCGCTGTGCCTGAAGAGCCGCCGCCATGGCCGAGTGAACGGGTGTCGGTTGCGTTTTTCGAAGACTACAGAAGAATTTGCTTGCTCTGCGGTGCGGACTGCTTTCGCACGCTTGGAGTGGATTTGTTTGGGCGATGGGCGAAATGTGAGAGCTCGAGCTGGGTGGGTGTTGTGTTGGTTGAGCCGAGCGGGGAGGCTTATTTATAGGGAGGATACGGAATGGATTTGACTGGGTGGGGGTGGGCTGGGCCGGGTCAATTCCCCGATCTTCGCCCGCCCGAGATGGGAATGGGATCGCGTCCAAGTTTGCAGTGGAGACGACCGTTTCTGGCAGGTGCAGGTGACCCAGGCAAAGCTGGTCCGGTCCGTAGTCTCCGCACACCCCGGTCCGTGGCTCCGCGTTCTCGGACTCCATCCTTCCTTTCCTACCGTCTCCTCCGGTCTACATTCCATTTTCATTCCACAGTTCCATCCCATACATGATGAGTAATCGATCTTTCATGTACTGGGAGGCCCTCGCTTCAAAAATACCCAGGACTCTATTGGAAATTTTATTGCCCTCAAACTGTAAAAATTTTGCGCGTGTTTTTTTATTGGGGTCTGTTCAGCTCGCTGAATTATACGGTTGTTTCGTTATGAGAGGAAAATACTATTCTATGGCTGACTGAAAGCTGAAACTACCTCAACTAAACAGATCGACCCAATGTATAAATTTAGAGGGTCGCCTTGCGTCATTTACATTTTTTTTACATATAATGGCAATATTTGGGCACTTCAGTGGAATATTTAGGGGATTGTTCTCGCTTTAGGTTATTTCTCATACGAGCGAATGTGGACAATTTCATATACTTACTTACATAGAAAAACGGTAGATTCAATAGAAATTGGCGACTAGATTCTTTTATTTTTTTATTATGAAAATATTTATGTCTTTTTCTAGCGATTGTGCGACGATATACATTGGGGTTCCAAAAGTAGTCCCTAATAAGTTACAGATCCGTAATTATTAAAAAAAATTATATCAAACTAATTATAAAAATATTATCTCAACCCTGCAACCCTGTCTAGGAAAGAACACAACTACCTGTTGTGTGTCGGCAAAAGCAAAAGTAGTTCACTTTTGACTAAATTTGTAGTGAATATTTTTCGACATCAAATTAATTTACTATGGAAATGCATTTTGTAATTAATCTAATGATATTTATCTGATATTCCAAATATTAATATTTTTTCTATAATTGCGTTCTTTCTTAGATGAAGGGAGTATCTTTATATGAATATTGTGATAAAGCAGAGCATATAGCATAAACCAGTAAGAATAATAAGAAAGATCTCCTCATGTATATTGTGATAAAGATAAAGAAAATGAACTCAATTTAACCCCTGATGATTATGTCATTCCACTTATTATATCTGAATGTCTCTTAGTGCTAGGCTATGTGTAGCGTAGGAGACATCATGGATTGATGGACTAGTTACAATATTTTTCAGTTGTCCTAATATTGCTATGAGATTACACACCCGTAGCACCGTGCCCTTGTCAAGGTTTGCTGGTGTGAATCTCTCGACGCCGATCGATGTGCCGCCTCAAATCTGGTCCACATGCATGGCTTTATTATTAATTAAATTAGATCCAGATCCAGCACACACCGCCCAAAGCCTAGCTAGAAACCGAGTAATCTTTCATAGTATTATGCTAGTATCAACCCGGCTCGGACCCTGAGAGATCGGATTTATATGTGTGTAGCTAGTGTACTTTCAAAGATGGATGCAAAGCAAAAGTCGTACAGGTGCCCCTTTGTGCAAATTAAACCTAACTGTCAACTTACGATATACTGTCTCAAAAGTCGTACAGGTGCCCTTTTGTACTACGGTAGAGTTTACTTTCCAAAATTTTTTCTCTTTTCCCATCTCATCAATTATACTTTTCGTCTGCATGAAACACTAAATGAAGTAGCAGCTGTTGCATATTTATACTTTTTGCCTGGTTAGCTCGAGATGAATCCTGTGGGTTTACTTGGGCCATGATTGGACAAAAGTTATCAAATACAAACAAAATTGTTACAGTGCACTTTTCACCCCCTTTTCATCCAACTAAACACCCTCATAGGCCCCGTTTAGTTGGGGGAAAAGATGGAGAAAGGGGTGTAAAGTTGCACTGTAGCACTTTCGTTTGTATTTGACAACTTTTGTCCAATCATGGCCCAAGTAAACTCAAAATATTCATCTCGAGCTAGCCACGCATAAAGTACAAACACGCAACAGCTGCTACTTCATTTAGTGGTCCATGCAGGTGAAAAGTACAATTGATGTGATGGGGATGTGATGGGGAATAGTGGCAAATATTGGGAAGTAAACGGGGCCATAAGGCCCTATTTAGTTGGCAAAGGCTCTGTTCGCTGAAACTGAAAACCGTTAAAAATAAGCGCTGATGCTGATTTCTTATGAGAGGAAAATACTGTAGAAGAGCCGAAAAATAAATGGTTTTAAGGTTTAGCGAACAGAGCCAAAATTTGCCACTATTCACGCATCACATCAATTGTACTTTTCGCTTGGGTGGAGCATTAAATGAAGTAGCAATTGTTGTATGTTTGTACTTTTTGTCTGGCTAGGTCGAGATGAATCTTTTGAGTCTACTTGGTCTATGATTGGACAAAAATTGTCAAATACAAACGAAAGTGCTACCGTGCAACTTTTCACCCCATTTCCCAACTAAACAGGGCCTATATAATATCCTCCCTCTCCCCCGCCCGCTCCCCCCCCCCCCCCCCCCACCCCACAACAAATGCACGCATGAGGACCTTCATTTCTTTATAAATCCGATTCATATATGCATCGTCTTTGCAAAAGAACAAACTTTTAGCAACGCGCTCTGCTCGTGACACTAGCTAGTGCCCGGCCGGGCACCTGCAGGCTGCAGTTTTCGGCCGTGCATGACGTCGTAGTACGTGATGACTGTGAAGGCAAGAAGTATAGCAGCAGCACTGGCAGCTTCGTTCGCTGGCTGGCCAGACGTGCAACGCGGGCATGCACATCCACGATGCATGGACACGGTTGTTTGGTGGTGCTGGTGCAGACCGACCGACAGATAGATGCAGCGCCGCTACGCTGGCTGTCCGAGCTAGTAGCTAGCCCTGAAGACGAATCTTCTGGACACACGGCACCGCTCCCGACAAGATGGCCCTTCTCTCCACTGTATGCATGTGCAGTGCATACTCCTACTACGTCCGATCCTACGCTTATGTACAGTCTCTAGCAGCAGCTGTGTTTGTGCCCTAGCCCTGCAGGGTCGGGAAGCGTCAGCTTCCCGGAGGTTTCTCTAGCTCGAGCACCATCGCCGTTACGTTGTTGGGTTTGCCGGTGGCCGGTACTGTACGTTAATTTATCAGCAATGTAATGCACACATGATCTTTGATCCACTGTGACTTTATCAGCAATATAATGCACACTGTGATCTTTGACCCCCTTTCAGATTCTAACGGATTTTAAAACTCGGTTGGGACTTGGGAGTGCCCTTCTTCATGGGAATCATAGTTATTTTAATCAAGCTGGTGCATTTGGAGGTTTGGACAGTAAGAAATAAGCTGATCTTCAATGATGTTGCCGCATCAAGAGAGAATTGCAAAGCTCTCTTCAAGAGTACCTTACGCCTAGTTACCCATTGTGGGTAGAAAAAAAAAAATCCTTGCTTTTGTTATGTTTCAGCCTTTCTTTTAATCTCCTTTTTCTATTCCCCTAGGCTCCCCCTCCCTCTCTGTCTCTTTTCTCTCTCTGACTCTCCTGTTCTCTTCTGTTTGTAACTTTTGTTAAGTCCTTTTTTTATTATTACTCCCTCTGTCCCTTTATATTGGTCGTTTTCGGGTTTTCGTACCATAAATTTGACTAGATTTATACCAAATACGGATAACATTTTTATCTCCAAATAAATTTATTAAAAAACTAGATTAAAAGACCTATCTATTGATGTCAATTATGTGTCATAAATATTAATATTTTTTATATAAAATTAATCAAAACTATTTCTCGAGAAGCGAGAACGACAAATATTTAGGGACGGATGGAGTAAGTTTCAGTAGGTGCCTCCTGCCCTCCTTTCCCATAAAAAAAGTCCTCTTAGTTATATTGATAAAAGAAAAATAGGGTTGTAGCTTAATTCTCCAGATAGAGATATGGGACAAGCAAAAAATAAAAGAAGAAGGCTAGAAGATGGCTCATGTCTCTCTAATCTACAATGGTCGGTTCAGCATTTGTTTCATAGTGCGCGTTTGTTGAGCAGATGTGGGGAGCCATGTCATCCTCACCGGATCCTATGTCAAACAGATTGTTACTGACAATTATGAACACTGGAACTAGAAGCAATAACCGCTCACTTCCGCAAACATCGGCGAAAACCGGCAGTGTTCAAGTTCTACAATACTAGTGAACAGTACTATCTTGTGCACCACTTCCATCCATTGTAGGGCCTCTTTGGTTGGTTCCAGGACAGCGCCATGCCTGCCCCAGGGCCCAAAGGCAGCTAGCTCAGGCATTCGACCCTCGGCCTGTTTGGAACGTAGGAATTTCATAGGAATGACATGCGAATTTCACAGGAATCAGTTCAATTTCACAGGAAAAAAATCAGGAAACAGGAAATTTTCTAGCGTTCCAAACAAGCCTAAACAGGAATCATTGGACTCTAGCAGACCATCAAGTGCATGTAGACGTAGGGAGACGAGATGAACAACTGCACAGGTGGAGCCATGGTCCGTGGAGATAGGGCATACTGAATGATGATGTTTCATTCTCAACCACTGCCACAATCCTGAATTGGCTTGAGTGCCAAAAACCGCCAAGAAAAGAGGTTAAACCGCCAAGGAAATGATCCTTGGCCATAAACCGTCAAACAAACACACTCAAGGATAGAAGACAAGAAAAATTAGTTTCCTTGGCGGTTTTGACACTCAAAGATGATTTCCTTGGACGCTGACCGCTAAGAAAACTACAACCAGACTAAATTTGCCAAAGGGCCAAGGAAATATTATAACCGCCAAGAAAAATTGTTCCCTTGAGGGTCAACAACCGTCAAGGAAAATAGTTTAGACCACCAAGGAAATATATCAGAAAAAAGAGAAATGATCTCACAATTGTTGTAACTAGGAATCAAACTCCAGACCTGAGTACCACTACACCACGAAGCCTTTTGTGTCTAAGTGAATGTTTCTTTCTTTTTGTTCTTACTTTAGTAGATCTTATAATAGATATTAGAGAGCCTAGATAATTTCAAACGAAAAAAGTTTCAACTAAAAAGTTCTATATATCATCGAGTACTACAACTTTGGTTTAGGTTGTATCTCCATATAAGTTCATCTGAAAGATTCAAAAAATTGAAATTCAAAACTCCGAGAATTACCTTGGCGGTTTCGATTTACACCAAGGAAATGTCAATTATCTTGGCGGTTTCTAATAACACTCAAGGAAATGTGAATTTGCTTGGCGGTTCAGATTAACAATTAAGGAAATATGAAATTAACTTGGCGGTTTAGGTTTAGCACTCAAGAATATGTATTTTTCTTGGAGGTTTCATATAACCCCCAAGATAATGATATATCTTTGGGGGTTGAATTTTGCCCCTCAAGGAAATTGCTGGCCCTCAAGGTAATTCCGTTTTCTGGTAGTGAACGGAGTTTTCAGAGTTGTTTAAACAAAATAGAGGATGCAAGATCGTTATTCATTCAGAAAAATGTGCAAAATAGAACCATCCCTACTTTTCCACAAATGCTCGATAGATTATTTTCTAAGTTGCAATGCACAGATAGATTTGCTAATATATACTCCATCCATATAGATTTGCTAATATATACTCCATCCGTATAGGATTTATAATTCGTTTTGGACAACAGTACGGTCTCAAAGAATGACTTTGAAATATTTATTGAAAAGTGATATATCCATATTTTTATGAAAATATATTTGAAGACAAATCTATTTATATAGTTTTAATATTTTTAAACTCAATAATTCAAAATTATTCATGATTTATATTTCTAATGTTTGACTAAAAGCTTGTTCTTAGGAAATTATATATTACAATCGGCGATGGACGCAAAGGAGCGGTGCTGCACTTGGCCTGTGGGCAAACCTGCAGAGGTGGACTCAGGGTACCAAACGTTCTAAATTATAATTTGTTTAACTTTGACCACTTGTTTTATTAAAAAATTTATGTAAAATATTATTTTTTATGACTTGCTTTACTAATAAAAGTTTTTTTAAAAAAAACTTAAATTTGTCTATGTTTCTATAAATTTTTTGAATAAGGCTAGGGGTTAAAAAATCAAATGAATTATATTTGGAAACTTAGTACCCTGAATGCCAAATAGCGTCAAATATTTGTCTGCCCCGTCCCGCTTTAGACGCAATATTGGAATAATGGATGGATTCAAATTTCAAGGCCGGCTAAAAATCAAACTCTGACCTCATGTCTTCCGAGATCACGAGCGAGAGTTTGGCTTTCGATTTGATGATTGCCATGCATAATAATCTTCCACACGCCATCGCCCTCTGACGACGACGATGCGTCCATGAATATAAATCGTCATTATTATCTCTGATGAATGCATCTGCAAATACTCCTGTTTTCGTTGATTTAGTCCCTCCTGATCGAGCACGCCATGCGTTGACTTATCGATAACATACGGCATGCAATCCTGCTGCCCCTTCCCCATCCGTTGACTTATAGATACGATGAGCCAGGATATGGAACAAGAAGAAATTTACAAAAGCAAATACTCTGTGCTTATTTCTCTTCTCCGCTCTTCTCAAAAAAAAAAAAAAATCATCTCTCCTTCGGTCGAATTAATGGAGATCTACGTATCTCAGAAATGTATCAACCCAACCATTGTACTGTTACAAATATATGTCAATGGTGTATCGTTTGTGCTTACTCTCCCACTCCACTTGGCGTATATATGAACCGGTACGGTACGTTAAGGCTTCAAAGTCAGCAATATACAGCCCACTACTGGTGCAGATCATCGAAACACGCAGTATATATATTAGGGCGTAAAGCCGCGGTCAGTGGTTGTGTAAGCACTTTTTACTGGTAAAACTTATATACTGAAATCAAAGTCAACTAGCTAGTGCTGCGAGTAATAAATTTATTTATTTGTGCCTAAATCTACTAATAAAGCTATATAAATGTAAGATCCATCCATGATCTAAGACTACGCCATGCATATATATGTAACTATAGTTCAGTCCTCAACAGAAAAGGGGGCAAGATTGGATGTAGTGTCCAGCAGTGAGACTTTAACTTAATTGATTAATTAATTAATTAATTAATCAATCAATTAATTAATTAATTAATTAATTAATTAATTAATTAATTAATCGTGGGTGTGCTTAGACCGGACCTCTTTTTGCTATGTGCATGTGAGGGGCAGAGCTAGCTAGGAATTTAATTAGCATAGAGGGCACTGTCATCAACAAAAAGTAAAGAATTATATACACACACGTAATTAAACTTCACTTCAGGGGAAGATAACAATACTTATAGTACTCTATTATTACACTTAAAAATGTATAGTTCATCTGAATGAAGAGCTTAATTAGTGTAATAATTAAGTCAGTCTCAGTGAGAGTTTCAATTGAGTTTTATTTGCATTAAATAGGTTACCACATAGACATATTCAATGACATATCAGTGTATTTAAGAAGAGAGAGAAGAAATATGTTTCATCTCGATAAAAACTCTCTTGCCACGATTATCAACTCTTAGACATGAAATTTAATACCGATAAAATTATAGGATGAAACACCTACTCCAAGTGCAAAGTTTCCTAATTTCATTTTATTAGAAATAACGTAATGAAACTTGTCACTGAGATTGGCCTTATAGAGATCTCCCCTATGGTATTTTTGAATGGTTGCCTTTCCCCCCACCACTTCTGCATGTAACATTCAAAAGGACCAAATAAAACAACAAAATAATTAAAGCTCATTCGCCATGATCGAGACTGGAGAGCACCATGAACGCGGAAACTAGAGATGACCTCGACCAGCCGGCATGCAGCCATGTACAATGGTCTGTACCTGTACGTACTCCGCAGCTTGTGTTCCGAAATGTTCCCTGTGGTTCAGGGACGCTTTGTGCGTCACAAAATTTGCCCCCCACGAACTTGCATTGCCTTGCCTAGCTACTTCATCAGGTCCATGCGTTAGTCAATTAGTTAGCTACTAGATACTAGATATATGCCTGTACATTGCATAAGGTGATCAGGGTCATAATTTTTTTAATTTGGATGGAGATGTGTGAGCTCCGAGACCTTCATATTGGACATGGATACATGGATCTCGTTTTCGTCTTCGAAAACGGGTAGGACGTGTACATGTGTGAGCTCCGAGTAGAATAAGATTCGTATCGGATATAAACATCTGAGTAGGGACAACGATTTAGCATCACTAAATAGATGATGAATTTAGAGGTAGAGAACTGTGTTGACAAGGGGGCTGATCGATCATGTCTTGATGAGTTACCTCCCAGCGAAGGCAATCAATTGGTTGAGGAGTGAGACTGATCAGAGAGTACCATCAACCTGGCATACATGAATTCATAAATAAACTTGCATTGATCAGGTCCACGAACAATGTATATATATGCGAGCATTTGCATGGCCAGCTAGCTGGTTCAACTAAATCAAATTAATCTCTGAATGTCCCTCTCGGGATTCCTTGCAACTAATTGATTGCTAGTGGTGGCGTGTGGTGCAACTTGATACTGACCACAGGAGTATGGACTATGGAGTACCGAATACTATATAACTAAACACTGTATCTATCCAATAGTATGTCTTTCACTGAAAACGTTATATATATATACAGATGTTATACGTATTTTTTACAAATCAATTCAAATTCGTGACATGCACACCATCATTGGCGACAATTATTTAGAGACCGAAAGAGTAGTTATTGGTGGTAAAAGCCACTTAACTCATCTGATCCGGTGCTATGTCTGATGTCTCCAATGCAAGATCACACTTTGATCATCGTTACATAATAATATCTTAGAACCAGTATAGTGTTCAAGACAACTCCCTTCCTTCCAGAACATTCTCATTTACCTTTTGACTGAATATATAATTAGTACATTAGATGAATTATGGCGGAATAGTCGAAAGCTCAGTTTAGTCCCTGAACTATAAAAACGGCCATTTTAGTCCTCAAACTTTCACAGCCGGCTCAATTTCGTCCCTAAACTATGAAAACGACCGTTCTCGTCCTCAAACTTTTGCAGCCGGGTCAATTTCGTCCTTAAACTATGAAAACGACCGTTCTCGTCCTCAAACTTTCGCAGTCGGCTCAATTTCATCTCTGGTCCGATGTGAAGCGCCACGCTGGCTTGTCTCGTCATCATCCAGTCAGCTGGAATCAGTTTTCAAAAGTCTGTAACTGATTTATTTTTATTCCAACTTGTCGCAACTAGTTGTAACTCTTCAATACAACATTGATGAAGATGATTTTTTCATAAAAATTGTAGATCTCGATAAGATCTACAACTTTCTAGTTTTAATGTTTTTTATTTAAGGACATTAAGATACTCAAAAGTTCATATTATGGTGCTAAAATTTTATATTAACTTTTATATTAATTACAAGCAGCAGCAGGTAATTATTATGGTGCTAAAATTTTATATTAACTTTTTAAGCATCTTAACATCCTTAAATAAAAAAAATTAAAACTAAAAATTTGTAGATTTTATTGAGATCTACAATTAAAAATCATCTTCATCAATGTTGTATTGAAGAGTTACAACTAGTTGCAACCAGTTGGAATATGAATAAATCAGTTGCAGACTTTCAAAAACTGATTCTAACTGACTAGGCGATGACGAGACGAGCCAGCGTGGCGCTCCACATCGGACCAGAGACGAAATTGGGCTGGCTACGAAAGTTTGAGGACGAGAACAGTCGTTTTCATAGTTTAAGGACGAAATTGAGCCGGCTGCGAAAGTTTGAGGACGAGAACGGTTGTTTTCATAGTTTAAGGACGAAATTGAGCCGGCTATGAAAGTTTGTGGACTAAAACGACCGTTTTCATAGTTCAGGGACTAAACTGAGTAGTTCAATGACGAATTTAACTATTTCGCTATGAATTATACTACATATTTTTATGATATATAGATTTACTTGATATACAAATGTTGCCGATATTCTCTACGAGTGAATCCAATCAAACGTAGAAAAATCTTGACGAGCATGAACCCACAGTGTCTTGGGATCGGAACGAGCAAGAATCTAGCACCGTATATAGTATGCCATTGTTTTCGAGTATAGAGAGGTTGGGCATCAAAGTCAAGTCACCAGTGGCGAGGTCTCGGCAACATCAGCTGATTCAATGGTGCGCTTGAGTCAGCTGATGTTGACCCGGCTTGACTGCTTCATCGTCGACCTCGACTTGGATCCGCTCCAAACCGGCATACTGCAGTAGTGCAGTACCATCCCCACCACCCGTTCTGATCTGCTGCTGCAGTCCCATAGGCTGCTGTTCGGGTGGCCGGAGAGAAACGCTGATTTTTGTTGACGTTGATTTGTTACCGGAGGTTCCAACAAGATCCACATCAGAAGCCTCTGCTTCTGTCAAAACAAAACAGATCGATCGGGCTCACCAGTCACCAAGGGTTCCTTGCTGCCGCCGCCTACATATGATGCCTACACCTCTCGCTCCTCCGGTCCACATACAAGAACCAACCAACAACAGATTGACACTTTGACAGACAGCAGCTGAAATTGTCACTATTGTAGTATTCAATACAGAGACTGTACTGTACGTAAGATCTCCTGGCAAGAAACTACAATTGCCTGCACCCTGCTGGCTAATAATCTGGACTCACTACACGTACGCACACACACAGAAATCACAGATGGAGGCACTTCTCCTCCGGTCGCAAGGCGTCGCCGCCGCTGCGCTGCTCCCGGCGTCGCGCCCGCGCCGCGGCGGCACCCGGTTCCTGCTCCGGCTGCGCACGCGGGCGCAGCAGGCTTCTAACGCCCGCAGCGTCCGGCAGCTGGTCACCATCGACGACCTCGACCACCACGCCGTGAACGGCCGCACGCCAGCCGGTACGCCGACGGTGGCGGAGGGCGCCCGAGTCGTCGTCGTCGGCACCGGCACCGGCACCGGCACCGGCACCGCGGCGCAGAGGCTCCACGCGATCGCCGAGGCGGCCGCGGACCGCGCGGAGATGCACGACATCGTGGGCAGGCAGCGGGACAGCTGGAACCACCTGCTGCTCCACTCCACCAACACGCTGGCGCTGGCGGCGTCCGTCATGGCCGCGCTCGCGCCGGCGTCCCCGACGCTCGCGGCGCTCAGGGCTGCGGCGGGGGCGCTCCTCGCCACGGCGGCCGTCACCATGGCCGCCGTCAACGCGATCCAGCCGTCGCAGCTCGCCGAGGAGCAGCGCAACGCCACGCGCCTCTGGAGGCAGCTCGAGCGCGACGTCCGCGCCGCGCTCGGCGGCCACGCGGCGGCGACGGCGACGGCGCCGGCCATGGCCATGGCGATCGCCGAGGCCGACGTCCACGACGCCATGGACAGGGTGCTCGCCCTCGACGCGGCGTACCCGCTGCCGCTGTTCCCCGGCATGCTCGACAAGTTCCCTGCCACCGTCGAGCCCACCCGGTGGTGGCCCCCCAGACGACAGCCGCCGCCAGCACGACGCGCCGCCTTGGCCGTGGCCGCCGGCAACGGCAACGGGTGGACGCGGGAGCTGGAGGACGAGATGCGCGGCGTCGTGCGGGTGCTGAGGGCCAAGGACGAGCGGGAGCACGTGTCCAACGCCAAGCTGGCCCTGCGCATGAACCGGGGCCTCGCCGTCGCCGGCCCGGCGCTCGCGGGCACCGCCGCGCTGGCCACGGCCTTCATCGACTGCTCCTGCGACGCCGCCGGCGTCCGGGCCGCCGGCGCCGCCGTCCTGTGCGGCGCGCTGGCGGCGTCGGCCAACACGGCGGCGCACGGCTGGCAGGTGGGCATGCTGTTCGACATGTTCCGCAACGTCGCCGGGTTCTACCGCAAGATCCAGGAGGACATCGAGGCGTGCCTCGACGAGGTCGACGTCGAGCGCAGGGAGAACGGCGAGGTGTTCCGGACCAAGGTGGCGCTGCTGCTCGGCCGGAGCACGGCCGACCTCACCAAGTTCAGGGAGATGGCGTCTCCGGCGTTCAAGGACGAGGACATCAACGACTTCGCCGGGAAACTGTTTTAGATTCTCCGAACAAGTCTTGCACTACGTTGCTATCAACTGTTCATAACTTCATATGCACTGTGTAGCTAGCATCTTATTTTGTATTTTGTATTTTTGTGTATATATATATACACACGTGTAGACAAGTTCCTAGTACAAAACTGGACATATATTATATATACCATATCGTTTCCAGAATTAATTCATACTGAATATATGGTAGTACTAGTTCATTTCTCGTGAGACCTGTTTGGTTTGGGGTGCATAAAGTTTAATCACCCACTTAAGTCCCTTTTAGTCACTTCTTTTAACTAAACAAGCTGACTAAACAAAATATAATTATAGATTTATGATCAAAGTTTATAGAAAAATAATGTGAGCATTTATATCTCAAAAAGATTTTATATGTAATTATATTTCACAATTGATCTAATGCTACCTATTCAATGCTATAAATGCTAATATTTAAATTTGTTTTGTATAGATTTAGCTAATATTTAATATTAATTAGCGAGCAATTTCTATCTCTCTTAATTACTATGCCATGTAAGCAAAGTGTTAATGTGGCAAGAGAGAAACGATTTCTAGTAGAAGCTATGGTTCTGAAAGACAATTTCTAGTAGACATTGATCACTCTTTTTCTCTCTTGGAAACTACTCAAAAAAAAAAAAAAACTGACCATTGGGACTGCCCTAGGTATTACTCTAGAGAGCACGGATCCTTGGGTTGTTGTGCCCTGCGGCGGAGGATTGTTAAGAGTAATAGTTATTTAGCAATAATAAATGTTGAAAATCTATGCCCCCTCCTAACTTCAACGTGAAGTTCCGCCATTGTTGCCAAATGTTGAAAAGTGCCGTGGGCGCACGTGGCCAGGGGGAGTCGGGGATCCTTGGTTTGTTGTGCCCTGTCCAGAGAGCACGGATCCTTGGTCTTGGTCGGTGGCCAACGAGGGCGTGACAACCCTGGCCAGCGAGCACGGCCCGGATCGCGAGCGTGCGGGCGCGGCCCCGACAAGTGGCGTGGGCAAGATGGTGCGGCCGGTGTGGAGGGTTGGCACTTGGCAGGGGAAAATAAAAGACGCAAAGAAGAAAAGTACCGACCATTTTCAGTGTAACAGATGGGAGTGGCCGATAATTTTCTCAAGTCTACCGGTTCGAAATTGGGTAGAGCATTCCTTGAGAAGTTTTACCAATTTTGGTCCTTAGATCCAGTGTTTTAGTAATCTATAAATTTGATTGAGTAGATCGCTCGATAAGCTTTTCTTTTTAAAGTAAAGCTATTTTTCCTGAATCTGGAACCGAGAAATGTGTCTCAAACATACCCTATAAACAAAGCCAACAGTTCTCATGTGAAGTGGGTAAGAAATTTGAAGGTAACAATTATTTCCAGCTTATTCGCTCTTTTTTAGTATATAGAGATATAGATTTATTATTGTGTACATCAAATGTTTCCTCTTATATGCATATTTCACTTATTGTGTATCAAACAATTACTATTTTGAGCCTGGAAATCATGGTTAGAAATTCATATACATGCTCCATGCATAGTTTATTGAGTACTCCCTCCATTCCAAAAAGATTGCATTTTTTAAGAAGTTAGGGCGTTTAAACTTTGACTAAATTTATATTAAAAACTATAAACATCCATAACTAAAACAAGCATATTTTTAGACACATAAATGCTATTACTTAACTATAAATTTGGTTAAACTTGAATTAGATTGACCAACACGGATCTCATTATTGTATTTTTTTCATGGATAGAGGCAGTATTACTCATAGAGCAACTTTTTTCAGGAAATCTAAAAGAGCGTACATATTATTTTATATTTTGAAGAATATATTGGATTTGATGTTGTGGTTAAAAAGGTTCGCTGAGACGAAGTTCCAACAAAATAAGCTCGCCAAAATCTGTTTGTAGCCTAAGAATAACTTCAAGAGACTCTCTGAAGGCTCTTTAAATTCTTTCTAAATGTTAAGAATAGAGATTTTAAATAATAGACTGCCCTCCAACAGTTTGTGTTGTTCAAATATAGCCATATTCTATCCTGAATATTTCGTTAGTCAAATATAGAAGACGAGAATGACTCTTCAGAGTACGCATGAGATATACAACAACTGTTGAAGAGTCAAGAGATATATAAAACAATTTTTATACAAATGACTCTCTAAATTATAATTTATAGAGTAAGATTTAGAAACAAAACTCTTGGAGATGCTCTAACTGGTTAGGATAGTCGGTTCTCCTGATGTCCTGGGGAAGTGAAGTAGGAGATGTCCTCGGGAAGTGAAGTAGGAGACGATGAGGACATAGCTGATAGAACAAGTCAATATCAAGGCCCTCTGTGCGATTTCCCTTTCTTCTCCCTTCTAGTTGAAGCCTTTCCTGTCTATAGGAATGCCATAATATTAAATTCTTTTTTCTTTAGTGCTAAGATTTCTAAATGCTTGAGCTCATGGGAAGTGTTTTTATAGATAATCTTGTTCTTGGCTATCAAAAGAAGAGCCATATGCATCAGTCGATGCAGAGACTGAGATATTTGTCTCAGAGTAATCCTATAATAATAGATAGCCATATACATCAGTCAATGCAGAAACTGTGATATTAAAATATTCTCTTTTTTAAAAATCAAAAAGCAGAGTCAGGGACAATTGATACACGGATTTGCAAAGACCCGAGTTTGAATCCCGACGTAATATTTTTTTTTGGAATTTTTTGTCTTTCAATTCAACCTTTTTAAACAATTATTACGTACTTAACAAATACCAGTCGTGGGCCAACGAGCATTCCTTTTTTTCAATAAATGGGCCAACGAGCATTCCCGCAATACATACAGGAGCCCAAAAGGCCTAAACTGTGTCTTCGCACCGCCAGCCAAGCCTACCAGGGACAGAGTAAGGGCCCCTTTGGATTGCAGGCGAAACGAAGGAAAACCGGAGGAATATTGTTCACGAAGGAAAGTTTCCTACCGACCCTTTGGCTCACCGGTGAAACAACGGAAAAATTCCGCCGGATCGATTCCTACGCCTCCATTCCTCAGGAAATCAAGCATGAGATTGGACTTCATGGAAAGATTCCTGGCGGGAAGAAAGCGCGCGCGCCAAGAGAGAGAGCACGGGCGAGCGCCACCGCCGCGCCGAGCACGGGCGAACGCCAAGAGAGAGAGAGCACGGGCGACCGCCACCGTGGCACCTGCCGGGCCCGCCCAGCGCCGCAGTCCGCCGGAGGTCCGCCGGAGCCGCGGGTGGCTGACGACGTCCCCCTGCCGGCCCACTCCCGGATCCGCCTGCCGCTGGCCAGATCCGACCTACCGCCACTGTCGCGCCTGCCGCCGTCGTCCGCCTTCCGGCGTGCGTGGCCGGGTCCGACCTACCGCCGAGGGAGGGAGAGCCGCGGGTTGGGCGGGGGGCGCCGCCGTCCGCCTTGGCGCCTTCCGGCGCGCGTGGCCGGGCCCTCCGAGAGAAGCCCGCCGGTCACTGTCTGCCGGTCGCTGGCCGTGTCATCGGTGGGGCGTAGGGGAGGTAGAGGAGAGCGTCGGTCGCCGTGTCGTCGGTGGGTCCGTGGCCGGCGAATCCCCATGAGGCAGTTGGGCGCGGGGGAGGCGGTGAGGCATGGTGGAGACGGTGGTGGTGTGGGGGAGGGGGGAGGGGGAGGAGCGCGCTGGTCGCCGGCTGAGCCGCCCTGGGCACGCGCGGGCCGAGGGGGTACGGGTGCGGCGGACAGAGAGCCGAGAGAGGCAGAGGGCGAGGGAGACGGAGCTGAGGTGGAGAGGGGAAAACGACGTGAGGTGTGGGAGGCCGTGCGGATAGGCCTAGTGGGAGGTGTTGCCATGATTTTTTTTTTTGTGTGACAACAGCATGTTGGCCATGTTGGGCTGATGAACGACGTGGGCTGAACATGTGTACAGTGTACGATAAAATGTGCTCTTCAAATCTAAATGTACAGTGTTCCTTTGTTTTTCCTATAGTGCTACCAAAGGCTCTTTTTCTATGTTTTTAATCCTATAGGATTGCAACAACATAGCACATGAATTCCTTTATTTTTTCTATCCCTATACGTTTTCTGTCCTGTGATCCAAAGAAGGTTCGCCGGAGGGGGCCGCTGTACCTCGCCCTATCCCTATAGGTGGGTCGGCCTCTGCTGACCATGGCGGAGGCGGCGGCGGCAACGCTTTGCGGCAGTGACGAGCTCATCCTGCGCAGCCTGCAGTTCCACGGCTTCTTGCAGGAGGAGCACATGGACAGAAGTTCGTCGTCTGGCATCGACGCCTGGATGGACTTTGCCGCCGCCGGCGAGTCCGATTATTAACGACCGTACCTATGTTGTACGATTTTGTAATATCTTCTATCAATCTACATTCTAGCTGGTTGATTTATTCCATTCGTTTAATACTGTAGAAGTCTATGAGCCATTAATTTCAAGTTCGGGACACATACATCTCTTTTTTTTAAAAAAAAACTGCAAACTTTATTATTAACAGCATCTAGCTGCTAGGTGGGATATCCAATCCCACGGTACATAATTTGTCACCTCCTGCAGGGGACAATTACAACCATGAGCAGGCTTTGTACATGAGAGTTCTAGCTGATTTCCATACCAGGGTTGATTACATAGACCCTCTTTTGCTAGTTTGTGTGCTATTGTATTCGGTCTTCTCAAAATCTTGTAGATCCTGTCATTTGCTTCATTAGTGAGGTTGATGAAGTCCTGGACAAATGGCTTGATATTCCATTGCAGGGACGATCTCTGTCTTTTCCATTGAGAAAAGAGACTAACTGTTGACAATCTGATAGGAATGAACCACCTTCAACAGCTAGTGCAAGGGACATATAGCTGGTTGATTTATTCCATTTGTTTACTTAGTAAGCAACCAAGTCAATATTTGATATATCTTTTCCCTTTCGAAACACGAGTTCAAGCTCGCGCAAGTCATTGAGCCACGTCACTTTCTTATTAGCCGTCCGATTCGTGCACGGACGTTGATCTAGCAGTTGATCCGTTTGTCCAGCTCACCTCTCCCAGCGCTTCGCGAAAAATCTAGGGTCTTTTACATACATGCCATTAAAAAAGATGTCTTCACATACATGCCATTGAAAAGTTTGATCTCACACAGTTACCCCTGGTCTCAACTTTTCTTTCGTGTATGCCATTCCGTCCAAATTCACACCTAACGGTCAGTAACGGAGGGAGAAGAAGACTGAAATGCCACCGAGCTGGAAGATCAAGTTTGTTATAGGTAGGCCACTCTGATAAGTAGCCGTTGTGGACGAAAGTTGGCGCGCCGCTGCTGGCCATTGACGCTGCCCCTGCCCAGCTTCTATTTAAGGCTGTGGCTTCCTCCCTTCATACTCCACTTCACTCTCCCTCTGCTTCCCTTCTGATCCACAATGTCTCAGGCTTCAACCAGCTATGGCGTTAGGGTTAGACGGGTTCTTTGCCCTAACTGTGGAGTTCTTGCAAATCGATTGACATCGATGACCACAGGCAATCGACGCCGGGTGTTCCACAAGTGCCCGTACTTCTCAGTTAGTGTTTGTATGGTCTTTTGGCCTTGGTTTCGATTCTTGACTGTTGGACTTAATGGGGTGATGGCTTTGTTCTCAGGCCGGAGGCTGTCAGTACTTTCAGTGAGAGGATGAGATGGATCGGATTGGTGAACAAGTAGGGCCTGTTGCAGCAGCTATAAACCCTGTTCCTCTGCAGGAAGTACCAGCACCTCCTACAGCTCCTATGGCCCTAATGCAAGAAGGAGCCCAAGCTGCTAGAGGTGCAGTGGAAGACAAGGTTGATAGGGTTATCCAGCAGCTTAAATGGGTTGAGAAGCTAGTCTTTGTCTCCATATTCCTGGCTTTGTATGCAATACTGAGAAAGTAGGTGTGCTTGTGTGTGTCATTGTGTATGTAACCATGTATGAATGAATGATGGAATGGACGTGCAGATAACATTGCATTAGCAGTTTACCAAGGTAACAGTACCAGTTTACAAATCTAAAACACAAAAGCGCAACATCTTGGTGCACAGAAGTTCAACAGTAGTCCAGTTAACCAAAATACATGTTTTTCATCCCAGGTGCATAACCAAAATCACACAGGCACTGCACGTCCAGTGCACACAAGCATAACCAAAATGACACTGCCACAGCATGTGAAGTGCAAACAACTTACCCCAGCTGCAGCTGCTTCTTGCTTCTGGTGTTTGCAGCAGGGCTGGAAGGGTCTGCTGCAGGTCTGGTTGGAGTGGTAGCTGCATCTTTTCTTTGTGTCAGCTTCTTCTTCACAACATGCTTCTTCTTTAGAGTGGCACAGAACTCCACAGCTGGCTACTCAGTGTGTGTTCTGCTACCCAATACTGGGTGGCACCTTTTGGTACCCCTTTCCTCTTTCCACTCTCACAGGTATGGAGATGTGGATTCACCTTCACCTGGCAGGCAATACATGGAGGGGGTTATGTTCCAACACAACAAAAAAGAGATAACACTGCATGAAAAGGATAGGACACTATTTATTACCTGAATGGATGTGCCATCTCCCATGGTTGATGCATGGATTCTTCACCTACAGTCCTCATTCCTTGCATGGCACCGAGCCCTGAACCTTCCTGTATCACTCTTTTCAATGTCATATCGTCTCTCATGTCTGATGGCATAGGAAGCTAAAGCCATCTTAAAGTGATGCATGTCTGGATACACACTGCCTACACACATGGGTGGGTCCTTTTTGTCATGCTCAGCAGCAGGTTCAATATCAGGCTCATGATCCTGAACCATGTCCTCTATGTCGTCTATGTCTGAATCATCAGCATCGTCATCATGGTCAGTCTCAGAAACAGAATCAGAGTCAGTTTCAAACTGGCTACCTCCATCAGACCCTTCATCAACCATCTCTGTTCTGGCATATTGCATCTGTGGTTTTGGAGGTGGCGGCTGCTGGGGCTCAAGGTCAATGTATAAACCTTCCTCATCAACACCCACATGTTCATTGTATGGGTTTGGGTTGGCTAGGTATGCATCATCATCTGCTGATATAGTCTGAGACCGTGTTTGGCTTGGTTCTGCTATTTTTGGACAGTTTAGTGAAGGAGTCAGGGGGGTTTCAACAGAATTGGCACCATTGTTGAAATCCCAAGGAGGGATGATGGGATAAATAGAGTTAGGTGGATGATAAGCTAGAGTCAAGAAGCAGCACTTGAAGGTTCTATGTTTGGCAAACATTTCGAGCAAATGTTGGTCAGAAAGCACTGGGATATTACTTTTTGTGTCCACGCAGAAGTAAAATAAACTGACAGTATCCCCAAAATCACAAGGATATTTATCCACAATTTCGGCAACCAGATCTGAGAAATTGGTAACATCTGCATCCACGATTTTGTTCAGGCTAAACTACCGAGCACGATAATTGGTCGCAATAATCCGAATTTCTAGGTTGTAGCTACTTTCTGGGTCCATCCTACACCAATTTCACACACATCTATCAGCCCTACTAAACCTAAGAGTCAACAAACACACGAGCAACCAACAGGAGGGAGGCAAACAAGCGTAGGGAACACTAGAACTCACCCTTCAGAAAGCCATGGAGGACGCTTGGGCGCCCCCTTGTTCGATGCCATTAGCTCGGTCAGTTGCTTCCTCCACTAACTAAGGCTGGACGAAAAGCTCGCAGCTCGGTAGCTCGCTCGACTCGGCTCGTTAATGGCTTGGCTCGACTCGGCTCGTTTATATTTTTTAACGAGCTGAGCCAGCATTTCTGCTCGTTTAGTTAACGAGCCAGCTCGCGAGCTGGCTCGAGCTGGCTCGCGAGCCTAACGAGTCAAAGTTGTTGGTATTAAAGTTATATTAATTTTGTATGATGATATCTTGCACTCTGCCATTAGTTGATGTTTAGACTTATACTCTTTAAACTTAGGATTATTATGACTTTTTCTCTTTATTTTAAATGAATGTATGGATAATCAATAATAGATTATAGATGTATTATGTATTATATGAATGTGTATAATATATATCATATATTATTTTTTCCCTTTGATTTATGGCTTGCTTTTGAATAATTGCTATTATTAAAATTTAGATAAATATAGATATTTATTTTTTTTGTATTTTTTATGTCTGGCTCGCGAGCCAAACGAGCCAGCTCGAGCTCGCTAACAAGCCGAGCCGAGCAGACCTTCTGGCTCGTTAGCATAACGAGCCGAGCCGAGCTGGCTCGTTAGCTAACGAGCCAAAACGAGCCGAGCCCAAACGAGCCGAGCTGGCTCGTTAATCCAGCCCGGCCACTAACCCATGGAACACCGCGAGCATGGGGGTGGAGACTTGCGCACCACACCGCCACCGCAACACCGGGGGACCGCCTTCTCCGCACCGCAGCGCCGCCGCCGTCACCAAGTTACCCGCCGCCATCGGCTCAGTTATCGCTAGGGTTTAGGGAGGGGACGAGTCGAGCGAGAGAGAGGAGTGAGGGGCTGAGCACACGGTGAAGCAGTCAACACGGTCTCCACTTCAATCTGAGCAGATGGGCAACCTCGTCTTTTGCCAAAGTCAGGCCCACACTTCAGCGATCCCAAACGGTGAAAACCTAACAGAGCCTGGACGGAATGGCATGTACATAAGAAAAGTTGAAGCCAGGAGTAATTGTGTGAGACCAAACTTTTTAGTGACGTCTCCGTGATTACCAACTTTCTTAATGGCACACATGTAAAAGACCCAAAAATCTACCGGTTGCTCCGCGCGAGCCTCCCCACGCTGGGCATGGCCGTGAGTCCTGACGGAGGCAGCCCCCAAGCGCGGCGCGGGAGGACCCCGCCGGTGGCTGTCGCCGCGGCCACCCTGCCGGCACCGTCTGGTCCCGGCCAACCGCGCTCGCCGGTTTCGTCCCTCCCTCTCTACCTCTCACAGCCGGATCTCCCTCTCTTTCGCGCGTGGTCGGCGCGGGCGGGCTTCGCCAGTGGCTGCGGCCGCGGACACCCTGTCGGCGCCGCCTGGTCGCACTGCAGCCGAGCGCCTGGCTGCTGCTGCCTGTGCGCGTGGCAAGGCCAGGCCGGGCCGCCCCCGGCCGGGCCGAGGCCACCTGGGAGCGTGGCCTGATGCCGCGAGCCCTCCAGCAGCTATGAGAGGTGACAACCGCCGTCGCACGGGAGCCTCTAGCTCGGTCTCCATCGCCCCGACATCTAGCAAGCGTGGCCTTCAAGAAGAATCCGCCAGCGCCTCCGATGAGTCAGGCGAAGACGAGGAGAGCTTTCCCGGTCTACTCTTCTTCTGTCTCCTCGCATGAATCACGAAGCGCTTAGTGCAGAGTCCGCTGGTGCCCCGGGAGGTCTCCTCGTCGTCGGCGTCGGAGTCAGAGAGCGACGGCGAGGATGCGGAGCGGGAGTTGGAGCGCGCGCTCATAGACGTGTCCTTCGGAGAGCTGCAGCGCACGAGGGCCGACGGGTCGCTGGCGCGGGCCACCTCTGTGGCCAAAGCAGCCACGGAGAAGAAGGCTCGCAGGGCTAGCAAGAAGAGGTTCGGCGATGCCCAGCTGCTGTTGCATTTCCATGGGTCCTGGTGTTCCCGGTGGCTATTGTTCCTGACGGGTTTGCCTGTGTTTTTGACAGGCCCATGGAGATAAGCACCAAAGTGCGGCCACCGAAATTGAGAATTGAGGGAGGTGATCCAGGTTCCCAATTTAGTTCGATTTGTCATGTGTACTTTTGTTTGATTAGGCTCTGTGTACAAATTTATCAATTTTTTTGTACAATCGATAGTGCATATATGACATATGTAAGTTGTGTTTTGGCAACATGTTGAATCCCAACCACCCTTCAAACTTATGCACGATAGCAGTGTGTTTCCAGTCACCTATCTGGTTTTTTTTGGGAGAATTACACAGTAGGTTGGGCATGCTTTGCTACTGCAGCTTAGATGTTTCTGAAACAGGTAAAATCCGTTGCTTTATCCTATTTTTTGTAACTTCATTTAGTTATCTACGCTTGAGAAATGCAATCATGCTGTTTTAAAATACATTTAATTTTTCAATTTATATATAAAAGATGCAGTTTATATATTGACTTCCTGTACTTCCACTTTGTGTTCTTATCTTCATCTCATTTTCTTTCATGCAAATGTGTAATATCACTCTTTCTTGAGAAGTTGTATTGTGCACTTTGTCTTCTAAATTCATATCAACTCTGAGATTGCTCTTTCCCATAGGTTGGAAGGGATCCAAGATTTGAGCGTGTTTATGGATCTGTTGACAAAGAAGGGTAAGAGTTGGATACTCGGATGCATATGTAATTGTTCTTTGGCGTCAACACACATTTGAAACATTCTTGTATTTGTCAACTTCTGCTTTGATATTATATCTTGATATACCATGCGAGCTTCTCAAGTGTGCTTTCACTCTAATGCTCTAAGCTTATTTTTAGCAAAGGCTGGAAAACGACCATGCTATCTGAATAAATGTGATATCTCAATCCCATTGCTTCTTTCCTTTCCCTGACTGTCTGTCTATATTTGAATCAAATGGTTATTATCTGTTCTTCAACCTGATGGTTACTCCTTTTTTTTCTTAACCAGCTGGACTTCGCGAAAGGAAGCTGATGAACAAGTACAATGAGCTCAAGGTAAAGTTTACAAGGTTTACTGGGATTTCTTTTTGAACGCTGGGATATTTGTCTCAGTTCTTAAAAAAATTGTGTTCATTACTCACAGGAGGCAGAAAAGCTCACTGCCTTCATTGAAAGGCGGCGGAGGAAGAATGCTTCCAAAGATCATCTGTACATGCCATACCGATGGAATGGAGATGATGCATAATAATTTCTTGATTCTTGAAGCCAAAGGATGATTTTACGATGGTCTTCTCATGATTAGTGAGGCTCAATCTTCTTTCAGTGAACTTAATATTTATTAATACCATTTTAAGTTGCTTCAATTTGTGCCTTCGTCTCCTTACACACGCATTCTCCATGGTTGGCCTTGGTGACTTTCTAAGACCTCGTTAGTAATAAAGGTTCCATGCTTAACTACAAGAAATTTTAGAGGACACCATTGCAATTACACAGGGTATGAGTAATTCAAGATCATCCCCTGCAAACAAAGCAAAAGTAGCAGCATAGAGCACACCCAGTACTAACCGATTTATTCTTTTTCTTTTGATTTTGCTACTTGCTCAAATGACAGACCAAGAAAGAGAAGAGAAGCCAAAACGAGGAAGAACAACTGAAAGCAAAAGAAAGTACCAAACTTAAAAATTTGATGTTATCAAGTTTAAAATTTTGAATAGATAAGACATCTTATGCAATTATAGCAAAGATATATACTTCTATATACAGAGTTGGGTTCTAATAACTGCCTCCAAATTGTTCCCTAGCTGGTTAGCTACATATATGCTTTACGTGTAGCAACACTTTCAAAAATATTTGGCCTAACATTTTTGTAGTTTGCATATACAGATGAAAATTTTACTAGCCAGTACCCCCGCTTGTTGCACCGGCAGGGGCGAGAATAGCAATTAGTACCAATAGTACGTCTTTCATTGCATGTCTATGTAGAATATATGATGTTAAATTGTTACATTGAGGAATCCATAAGCAGGTTATGAAGCTCGAGTTTTCTATCAGTTTATTGGCTATAGTCTATAGACATGGTAAGTGCTGCTTTGAAACACCTTTGTCTTCTATCAGTTTATTGGCTATAGTCTACAGACATGGTAAATGCTGCTTTGAAACACCACAAAGGTGTTGGGTTCTTATGCTAAAAATAGAGCAGAGATGCGTTCATCTGAGACGAAATGTCTGTTCCTAGTGTCCACATACATTTGATAGGCAATTTCATAGAGGCGTGGCAGCTCATAAATCAAGTCCACTAAAACCACCTGATGTTGAACATAAAACAGAGGGAAGTTAATTACTATTCTCAATCAGCAATAGTTCCCAGTATGTAACTGTATATAACTGTTGACGCCTTTTCCGGACAACACACCAGCAGGTGCTAGATCACACACGTCGCATAGGAACCGAAACAGAGCAAAACTGCACACCTGTGAAAACAGGCTGGGCCGGGTTTCAAACCAGGCTGGGCCGACTTTTCCGGCCTGGCCGGGTTTGGAAACCGGCTGAGCCGATTTTTCCGGCTTGGCTGGTTCTCTGAACCGGCTGGGCCGACTTCCTCGGGTGATGCCGAGGAAGCTAGGGATTGAGGTATTTGGTCGTCCCGACGACCGGTAACTAAGCAGAGGACGTTGATGGTCGATGTAGCGCCCGTCCTTCGCCGGAATACTCCCGAACACCTCTCGGAAAGATCCGTCGGAGAGATGCACGAAGAGGTTGCCCTAGGAACCGCGGAGGCTGCCTAGAGCGCCGACTAAACTCGCGGAGAGTCGAGCCGAACAGCAAGGTAAAGGGGGTAAACCACCGAAAAGTCTACTTGGTAGATGTATTTTGACGATTGGATGGTTAAGATCTCAATCGGCCATGATCCTCCATATATATAGAGGGGGTGGTCTTATCCCAGTAGGAAACACGTATTTACGTAAGTCTCCAAGTTTCCCACGTCAAAAAACTACCAAAAACCGATTAGATCTATTAATCGGCTCGGACTCGACCAAACCCGGCCAAGCCGGGTCCAAACCCGGCCAAGCCGGGTTTCACAGGGTCTCCTGGGGCGACACGTGTCCTGCTGAGGGGCCTGGCACAAGGGCCAAAACCCGGCCTAGCCGGGTTCGATACCCGGCCTAGCCTATTTTGCAGACTACGCCAAATTTGAGTGCGAACATATGCCCCCCTGTTTTCAGGTGAATTGTTGCATATGAACCTGAAAACACAAGCAAAACCAAACAGCGACGATACTTAATCCAACGGCTGTTTAGCGTCCAAGGACGATGTATACATCGGCCGTTTTTTATTCTAAAGGCGATACATGTACCGGCCATTGTTTGGAGAGCACTTAGACTTCTTGCCAAAAACTTTGGGAAAGTTTTTTTTTTAAATACCTCCTGTTAATTGCTCTTGAGAGACAATCACCTTGCAACGTCTCTAGCATATAAGAATTATCGGATATCACCATGACCACTTTCTCGGATTGCCCTCAATCTTTCTTACTAATAGGCTTGATCAAAGTCTTGATACTAGACTCAGCCTCTTTGTGAGTCACATTCTTCATAGGCACCGCTTCGGATTATTTAGTGAAACAATCTATAGCAACCGACACGAAGCAATATTCCTTTGAAGAAGGGGATGAATTTGGTCAAATGAAATCCAGTCCCCAACCATGAAAAGGCCACGATTTGATGATAGAACGAATCATCGCAATAGGCATCAGCTCAATACCACCAAACCATTGGCACTCCTCATATCCTTTGTGATAACAAAACAATCGGTTATCATACCAGCCCTTCTCAAAAGCTGCCTCATCTAATGAGCTGATTGATGCATACCACAAATGCTTTCATGGACCTCTCCCATAACAATTCTACCTTCATCGGATCCCAAACATTCTAGGCGATAAATCATCGGTAGTTCACCAATAAAGCTTATTATCATGAAAAGTGAATTCTAATGCCATCCGCCGAACACTTCTATCGACTTTGGCACTGGGATCACGTAAAAATTTCAATAGGAGAGTCTTCCAATCACCTAAATCAGCCTAGCCATTAATTTGACAATTTTCCGGCCGATTTGGGCTGAGCTCGCAAAAGTCGGCCTAGCCGGATTCTGTACCCGGCCTAGCCGGATCCTAACCAAAACCGGCCTAGCCGGCTTCACCACACGGCCTAGCCGGGTTTGCCCCAGAACCGGCCTGGCCGACTTTCAAACCTGGCTGGGCCGGTTTCCACGTGCACACACAGGAAACATCAAAAACAGATTACATCGGCTTAATTTGTTTACGCCCACCGACGTCAAAGCCCTGATGCTCACTGAGCTAACATGTCGCTACCAATAAGGAATAATCAAAACTACAACATGTCACACTCCACATATTAAAATATGGACAAACCGAATGAAGGAATTTCATATTCGGCTTAAAATGATGATATTAATGTATTTTAATCGGCTTGAGATCTCAAACAACATCGTTGTGAGAACCAATGATTATGCCAACATCTTGGCCTTATTTTTAAGCCGATTAACCACATTGCCATATCCATGAATAAAATCCAAAACAAATGTAACGTGCCCCCCGAACCATAAAGCTATCAAAACAAATTTTATGAGGGCACTTCTAATAGCACGATGGTTGTAAACATACATCGGCTATGTTCTATGCTAAGGACGATAACAAAGCATCGGCCACATGTATTCATCCACAAAGTATGCATAGCCGAAATAACATACTTCAGCTCTTGATATAGGAAGTCATTAATATGCATAATAACTTAGCAACTCTCCATAATATAATGACCCATATCAAGAATGAGAATAAGGAGTTGATGGATAATCCTGCATACCTGGGAATGAATACCACATAGACATAGGCAGAGAATACGGATAATACCAATAATTTCGGTGACTTGGTGCAACTCCCCAATTTGGCAATCGTTTGTTGATCTTTCTTTTTTTCTTGGTCTTCGTTGCACCACTTGCTTGAGCATTGTCCTTCTGATTTTTGAATACGTCCTTTAGGCACCCACGCCAAGCCCTTTTCTTTCAACTTCTCTACACTAAGCCTTTGCAACTTCTTTTCTTGCCACTTTGGTAAACCGATTGAACATATCGGCTTTATTTTTGTATTGGATAGCGGCAGATCTCCCTCGATTTTGGACACTCTTACCCACTTCTGTTCAGATTTGGCATCTAGATTGTCAATAGATGATGCTCTCATGTCTTTGCCATCAATAGCCGGATTTTTCAACGATGTAATCGGCTTTTCAATAATTGAATTTAGATCTGAACTTTTATCCTTTCGTCCATCATACTTCACGCGGTAAATTTGTTTTACCACCTTTTTCTTTGATTGAGCTCCAGGCCGATTCGAATCAAATCGGTCTTTATACGATGATGATCTATTTGAATGTTTTGGAGCTACACATACTTCATGTTGCGGCCCGAAATATGATAGAACATGTGCTCCTTGATCAAACCAGCCCCAAGATGAATAAGGATAGGAACATGTGGGCTGCGGACCATATGACATGGGAATCGACTGCTCAAAAGGAGAATACGTTGCCATTGTGTAAAATCTATCTCCTTGCCGATTCAACTCTTGAGATTTGTGCTTTGGAGGTAATCTTGATGTTTGAGCCTTCTTCAGTCGATTGGCGACGTTTGCTTCACCTATCTTCTTATATTTAGCTAGAAGGGCTTCGAAGCTAAGCTTCGGCCTTCTATTCCTTTGTTTGCCACAACCTTTACCTCCATGAGTATTTTCTTTCTCCCCAACTTCTTCTGCGTCCCTAGCACTCGGAACAACAGAAGGAACAGCAGCGGGGACCAACTCCGCCGAAACAGAATCGGCAGAGGTGCCGGCAGGCGGGACCTCGAAACCCGGCCTAACCGCCTCCAACCCGGCCTGGCCGGTTTCTGGGAAATCCGGCTGGGCCGGCTTTGAACCGGCCTGGCCGGGTTCTGCGCCCTGTGCAGCAGATGTCTCCGGGAGCTCCTCTACTCCAGCAATCTCTTCTCTGGGCTGTGTAAAGCACGCTGGATCACTCCTCTTTCCCTTTTGCCCCCCAGTGTCCTCTAAATTTGTGATAACTTCACTGCCCTTTATAATATTTTTGATTAAGAATTCATGGACAGTGACATTGTCTCCACTTGGGGGCTCCACATCTCTCCCTTTGACATTTGAGCAATGAGCTTTAGATGAATCGGTCAACACAAGCCGATTCAACGCCTGTTTGCCATCAAGACCAATTGAATCCAATTGGCCCATTTGTTGAGCTTCAAAAAATCTCAATCGTCCTTTACTAATAGACGATTGGATCACTCGACAAAACACATTGTAATTATGAGCAAACGAATTATAGCACTTGCAATATGTAAGCTCTTCTAAATTATGAATAGACGGCAAAGCATTGTGATCAATAATTCTAATAAAGTTATTCTTAAGCAAGATATCCAAAATATGATCACAAAAAATAAAGTCAAAGGTGCACTTTGAGTTCTTTAACCGATTATTTTGTGGAATCGGTCTCAAAGCTGGGCAAACGAAAGAATTAGATTTGACATCAATCCTTTCGGCCACACCTTTGCAATGGCTCTTAAGAAGCTTTAGTTTTGATAAACAATTACTACCGGCCTTGCCATATGACACAACGTATTGGCCGATAGAATCTGAATTTATTTTATCAACAAATAAAATGCCATTCTCAACCGGTCTTTTGAGACTATTAAAAAGAATATCTCTAATAGATGTAGGAATTGAGATAACATGACCAGATTGAAATTCGAGCAAATTATTTGTTTTTACCTTGTTGATCATGTCGGAGAAGTAGATATCCTTGATTTGAACAATGTTGCTTTTCATCTCCATAGAACGATCAACAATAGGTACCGAACCATCCGAGGACGCTTCGGAAGCCGCAAGCATCGGGAAAGTCGGTTCAGTAGCCAGAGAACCGACTTGGGCATCAGCAAGCGCGTGAGCAGCAAGGGTGGCCGACAAAGCCACTACACCCGGCCTAGCCGGGTTGAACCCGGCTTGGCCGGTTTTCAGGCCACACGGCCTAGCCGCCTCTGACCCGGCCCGGCCGGGTCCTGCGGCCTGCGCAGAACTGACTCCGCAGTATTCGGCTTTAATAGCCGATAACTCCGAATCAATTCTCTCTTGAGCTGATAACTCGATAGCAAACGGCTCTTTCACATTGGTCTTTTCAAAATAATCATGGAACTGCTCTTTTAACTCAGACCATGAATAAATAGAATTTTTAGGTAAAGATGTAAACCATGCAAAGGCAGCCCCAGTGAGAGACAAAGGGAAATTTCGTATTCTCATGTAACTTTTTTCAGCTTTGTCACCCAACCACAAAATATATAAATTAAGATGTGCCATAGTAGATTCACTATCTTTACCACTAAATTTAAATAAATAAGACATAACCCAGTTATCAGGATTCTCGTATAAATCATATTGCAATGGGTATGACCTATGGTATTTGGGGACCTTCCGTTTAGAGGATCCACATGGGTTCATAGCATTGGCTAACTCCTCGTCGATTCGGCTAGAGTTAGAAGTAACATATGAAGCCGAATCATGAGTGTTGCAATTTACCCATCTTTCATCGATTCGGCCCGAGCTAGGAGCATCATATGAGGCCGAATCATGAGAATCACCATTACAATACCTTGCTGAATTTTCATTAATTCGGCACGAGTTAAAGGTAACATATGAGGTCGAATCCTGAAAAGAAGCATTGGCATGTGGTGCTGAATTTTGAGAATAATTGGCTAAATAATTACCATTGTCACAGCCAATTTTCTCATCCATCGGCACTTCTTGTGGCGGAACCACATGTTGTGAACTTATAGCCGATGAATATGAATTTATATGTTGCGTGTTGCTAGAAGCATCAAAACTCAAAGAACTAGCAGTTGACAACGTTTTTTGATCATAATATTCATAATCATGATGCGTACGATGAAGAGCATTATCAAAAGCATTAGCCGACGCACCATGCCCACTACTATTATGACTAGCAACACCAACATGGGAGTTCATGGAGCGTGCAACATAATTACTAGAATCATAATATTCATTTGCACGTTGTACCTTTGTATCGCATTTAACTTCCTCGGAATTCCTGGATGGAGCAGCAATAGTATCTCTGAAGTTAGGTTCGCGGAATTGGATCACCTTGTTGTCCTGGGTCTTGTAGCAGCTCTCTAAGAAAGCCCTGATGATGGCGTCCTTCCGGGATTGTAGCTCTTGACGAAGATCATCGGGGAGTTCATCAACCAAATACTCCATGATTTGGAATTTGACTGCCTTGCTAAATTTTGCAATAACAAGTGCAAGCAAGATCACAAGGGGTCAAAACTAGATGCAATCGGCCTTGTGGGCCTGATGCAACGATATTTGGCGATCACAAGAAGACAGATTAGCGAGTAATAAGGCTAGGTCAAGAAAGATTCGGCTACAAAGTAGAGCCGAAGCAAATCGATCCCCAGCGGAGTCGCCAAAAAGTGTGTTGACGCCTTTTCCGGACAACACACCAGCAGGTGCTAGATCACACACGTCGCATAGGAAGCGAAACAGAGTAAAACTGCACACCTGTGAAAACAGGCTGGGCCGGGTTTCAAACCAGGCTGGGCCGACTTTTCCGGCCTGGCCGGGTTTGGAAACCGGCTGAGCCGATTTTTCCGGCTTGGCCGGTTCTCTGAACCGGCTAGGCCGACTTCCTCGGGTGATGCCGAGGAAGCTAGGGATTGAGTTATTTGGTCGTCGGGACGACCGGTAACTAAGCAGAGGACGTTGATGGTCGATGTAGCGCCCGTCCTTCGCCGGAATACTCCCGAACACCTCTCGGAAAGATCCGTCGGAGAGATGCACGAAGAGGTTGCCCTAGGAACCGCGGAGGCTGCCTAGAGCGCCGACTAAACTCGCGGAGAGTCGAGCTGAACAGCAAGGTAAAGGGGGTGAACCACGAAAAGTCTACTTGGTAGATGTATTTTGACGATTGGATGGTTAAGATCTCAATCGGCCATGATCCTCCATATATATAGAGGGGGGTGGTCTTATCCCAGTATGAAACACGTATTTAGGTAAGTCTCCAAGTTTCCCACGTCAAAAAACTACCAAAAACCGATTAGATCTATTAATCGGCTCGGACTCGACCAAACCCGGCCAAGCCGGGTCCAAACCCGACCAAGCCGGGTTTCACAGGGTCTCCTGGGGCGACACGTGTCCTGCTGAGGGGCCTGGCACAAGGGCCAAAACCCGGCCTAGCCGGGTTCGATACCCGGCCTAGCCTATTTTGCAGACTACGCCAAATTTGAGTACGAACAATAACATTATAGTAAGGGATCTGCACCTGCACATATGAAAGCAGGAGTAATGGAGTATGGATAAGGCGGTTCTCAAGGGCTAAACATTAGCCTGCCACGCAAGCATGTAAATTTCCTCAGCAGATGAACAACACCGACACAAATGTATGAACATGAGACATCTAATTGGATGAATAACTTCATAAGTCAAGCTGAGGGCAGTCATCCATGGCATGCAGCTGTAAGTCGGCACCATTTCAAAGTTCATCACGTGTCCTTAGGCAGGGCTCCAGATAAGTGAACATATACTACAATTGTAATCTGTACAACTCCACGGAAGAAGGGCCCCTTTGGCAGAGCTCCCAGCTCCTGATTCTCAGGCAGAATCAGGGGAGCTCTGCTAAACGCTGTTTTTCAGGAGAAGTGATTCTTATCTGATTCTCTGAAGTGATTCTCTGAAATGAACTAAGGGGCTAGGAGTTGAAAAAAGTAGCTTCTCCTGGTTCTGTGAAGTGATTCTCTGTCCTGGTTTTAAGAATTTATCCTAGAGAATCAAAGAGAATTACTTTTAGCCACCAGAATCACTTCACAGGAGAATCAGAAGTGAATCCAAAGAATTAGGAGCTGGAGCTCTGCCAAAGGGGCCCGAACAATACAACAGATGAAGTTTCATTTGTCTCAAAAAAAAAAGAATAGGCAAAGTACCCCCAGGAATTTTCAGAAACTCCACTGTAAGGCAAAGTGCCCCCACTAGATGTTTGCCGGAGTCTCCGAGAATTTGCAGAGTTATATTTGGCGACATTTGCTCTGCACTCACATCCACTAGAAAAATTGTTCCAAAACACATGTATTTCTAAAAAAAATGTATTCGAGTTTTTTTTTGGGACGACAAAGGAGGTTAAAAACCCACTGAACCTTTGCTGTGCGGTGCGGTGCTGCTCTTTTGTCTATTCAGTGTACCAGTACAAATGAAACAATGATTCATATAGCTTCTGCAACGTGCTCTATGGCGTCTGACTGGGTCTCCATCCATCGCTACATATATAACATGCTGCCTATACAACTAGGCAGAAGCAAGCACTAGGGCGTATCTATTTCCTTTGAGCAACAAATGCCCGTTCCATCGAAATGACCATGTTTCTGGCTCAGTTTTCATTAGTATTATTATGTGTGATGTACACTCGCTTGTCGATAGCTATAGTAACTTCATCAGTGTGTTGTGTATGACTGTATGTGATGCCAAGTGCCTGCATTGTGTTTCCCGGAGAAACAATGCCTGGGCGGACCAACATGACACTCGACAGCAAGCTAGCACTTGTGGAAAAAAAAATCATGGTGTCACAGACATCAGACATGGCAGCGAGATGCACGAGCAACAAACAGGCTACCAAACGAAACCACTTTCTGATTCTGAAGAAACAACCAAAGGGCACGAGGCTGTACCTGCACATAGCCTAGGGTTGGGTGAGCAACGGGCTGCTGGTGGCCTTCACAGAAAGAGAGGTTGAGCTGAGCTGGTATGTGTCTATGTGACGGTGACAGTGACACCACCCTCGGCTCGGCTGGAGCGATGAGGGACAGGAACCGGCAGCAGAAACGATTCGTCACGCTCATTTCCTTCCGGTGGTTACAACATCATGTAGCAGTAAGGAAGTCACATCGTGTGCATCGAGTCAGCCATCATCGTCTCTTGTGAATTGTGATGGGTCCAGATCATGGGCAGTCAGAACAATGTAGGCTCCGTTCGGTGAAGCTGAAGTGCTGTAGAAAAGCGCTGAAGTGCTGTAGAAGTGCTGAAATCTTGTGAGAGAAAAATACTGTTGAAGTGCTGAAAAATAAGCACTTATAAGCTCAACCGAACGCAGCCGTAGTGCCATCTGGACTCCTGGAGGCAGGCATGGTGACACCATATGAGAATATGCATGTTGCAGGCACTCCTCAGCCAAACCGGCCATATACCAGCTGCAGATATGCTTACAGGCAGGAGTCATCAAGAAGACAGAATTGCAAGCGAATTAGCACCTGCCTGCCTGTATCTAAATACCTTAGTCCCGATCCTAAGCAACGCAAAGGAATCATCACATGACACATCAACACCAAACAAATCGGACAAATACAGCCAGTCACTTGTTATCTTAGGATTTATATGCTGCTTTGCGAACCATATCTAATCTTGACACACCATTCTTTATGGAAAATTAATGAGAGCGACACCGCCAACAGCCCAACAATAATCTAAAAGCTTCAGCCAAAATAATGGCATAAGACTGTACAGCGAATGAGGATTTAGGAGTTCGCAAGTCCAGCTCATAAGAACATTCCGGTCTTTCCCTTCAAGGCAGGCAAAGCACAAGAGACAGCTAATGATTGCCAACACCTCACCTTCTGCTATTATTTCTTTCACTTTCCTTTGATAAACACCAATTTACAGGTCTCATCAGGCTACAAATCAAAGAATAGAAGAACCCACCCCCACCCACCCCCCAGCCGAGCTCACCAACCTAGCATTTTCCTATATGTACATTGCAGCGGTATAACAGGTATCCTGACTTTATACCTCCAAAAATTAAGACAGACCTGCAAGTTAGCCTAACCTCTCCCCAAGTCAGCCCCTAAAGCTCCACCCCATCCCCCTTATTCACTTCTGCTACACCTCAAGTCTGACTCGCGTTTTGATTGGCTTTAGCTTCACGCCCATGCTCTCAGGTGACAGGAGATCCGGCGATATACAGAATGGGCTCAGGGGGCTGCGCGGGCTGCAGTCCAGCTGGCTAGGCCTGTACAGGCCATATCCCATGAAGAAGTACTCCATTGGTATAAGCATTGCGTGTGGTTGCTCCTCGGTTACGAGTGATCCACATGCTTGGACCTGCAATTGCCAGACTTGGTGTTTAGAAACAAGTAAAATTTAGATGTTAATTAAAAAGAGCTTTGAGGTACATAGGGTAAACATGTACTAGATAATTGCTAGTTACCTCAACTAGAGCACAATATCTCCTGTCGAGCTTCGATGTCATGTGAACAGCTTCGGTGTGAAACTGAGAATTCTCGCCAACAAAAATCAGGGTTCTACACTGAAGCTGCTTTAGCTGTTCAGTCAAGTCATATCTCCTGAAAATCAATTCAAAGCAGTTAAGTACGGTAATCTTCCCCTAAATTCGGTATCAAATTTTTGCACTGCATATCATCATCATATCATAATATATAGTGGAAAGTGTACGTACTCATTGATTGTTTGTACAAAGCGCCATACATTCATGCTCTGCCGCTGATCTAGCAACTACAAGATGTAACAGAAGATGTTAACATTTAATAATACATTAAAATATAATCAGAACACTTAATAAAGTGAAAGCTCTGTGGTACTTACGCTTTTACAAGCCTGCACTATGTCTGATTCGGGTAATTCAGAGAATCCTCGCACTTCCTAAGGAGTACAAGATACCATAAGAAACTATTCAAGATCAACCCAAAGAGATGCAAGTTGGATAAAATCAAAATAACTTATCTACCTTGCTGAAGTACCGCTGAAGTAGGCACTCCTTCACCAACCCACACATGCCATAGTAATACAGCAGATTGGATGTCACCTGAGAATATTACTATGTTAATAGAGTCATGTGCTTTTGATAAATATGTAAACCAGAGGGGCATAGTCATTTGCAGCAAAGCTACCTTACTGTATAACCACTCAGTCCAAGTGGGGCCTTTACATAGAGGTGAAACAAGGATAAGACCTAGTACCCGCTCCCTATATTTTGCCTGAAGAAAAAGAAGATAATTCAATATTTTTTATGAAACAAGCAATAAATATAACAAACTAATTCTGAAGAAGCACATACCGCAAACAGAGTTAGAATGTAGGCACCTGCAGTGACACCAAAGCACATAACAGAGCCTAAACTGGAAGAGAAAATTAAACCAGACAACATAAGATTACTTCAACAATTTGATATTCTTTTCAGAATTATGAGATAATTTCATAGAGGATTTACCCAAAGAAATCGAGGACATCTGCAACCTGATCTGCCAAGTCGTCAACAGACGGTATAGGAACATTTGGCGAAATTGGAGCAGCTCCTAACTGCATGGTTCTCAAATGAATGAAACAAAAGCAATAATGAGGCCATAGAACTACAAAAGCATAGTAACATTAGGGACAAACGCATTTATTTCTAATAGTAAATTACGAACTACTAACCTCATGTCCTGGGGGGCTAATATGGTAAATGCAAAAATTATGAAGCAGCAGTGAAGCAGCTTCAGGACAGAACAATAGTCCTTGGAAGCAAGACATATCTGACAAGTTATAACAAAGAAACGAGTGAATATTTATAGAATGCTGGAAAATTTTGCAGGGACAACTGGTATACTTCAAACGAGTAGGTAGTACTTACGGTTTAAAGCAACATCGGGATAAGTAACAAGGGCGGGCTTGTCATGGTCACCATACACTGCAACAGACACAGGTCCATGACTCGTTTGTATATGGAGTTCCTGAATAGACAAGAAGTAAAATATGTCAAAAAAAGGAAAAGGGAGTGAGAATTCCTACAGAAAACTTGATGCAGCAAGAAGATTGAAGCTCCCAACATTGCAACTTACGCAAGAGAATAAGAAACAACTACTGGTTACAGTTGTAGGCATGCATCTGCTGATACTAGCAGAAGACATTTCTGCCTAACCATCTACTGTATGAGGCTAGTAAGCGCACCATATGGCAGTCTATTCAGGACGTGGTTGCAGATGTCCATGACCAGGAGTGCATCAGTCAAAGCAAAGCAATTTAAATCCATATAATGCTAAACAGTTAGCCAGTTAGGCGGATGTCGTGCTCTTTCTGTGACCAAAGCTCATACTACAACTAAGGATGTCAGTAGAAACTGTGGTACAGCCCAGAAACACCATGCAAAGAGAAATGGTCCTTTAAACCCGGTCAAGAAGGAAATTAAGTGACTATTTCCAATACTTGTTTCAGGGGAGAAAACTTAGCAGTCCTCCACTGACGCTTGAAGGCAAGTATTTCTCCCAAATGACGCAAAGGTGATGACTACATGATGGAAGGACATTTATTTTCTGTATATAATACTAAAAGGCTGACAAGATGCTAGCAAAAGAGAAGGAGAATATAATAGTTTCATTATGATGAAGTGGTGCTAAAGTGATGGTTCCACAACCGTTGCCTTCTAGGACAGCAAAGAGAAGTGATACAGAACATAAATCGAACTACAGATGATTCGTCCACCATAACACAAGCAACATATAACAACTACTCTATTTGTGAAGAAAAGAATATGCCAAGACCAACACAAATTATAGTTGCTTTCTGTCACAGCAAAAGCCGATTGCCACATAAATATTGTAGTGAGGAATGATTTGACCGCCAGCTCACAAGCATACCATCTAAAGTTAAAGAAACTGACATCGAAAGGGGCTTGTAAACCACACTAAAAATTTTCACCCGTTTACTCCGGCACTAGTCCACGGTCAAAGCAAAACATCTGTCCAAACTGCACGAAGTCTTCCTACGCCAAACCAATTTTCAGGTAAACATTTTTCTTATTAAAAATTAACCAACAGCAAAACAAAAATCAAGCCCTCTTTTTTATTTATTAAGAAAACCAGTAAGTGGCCAATTCCCAAAGCGGTCGGCCGTTCGCCGAGTAATAATGGAATTCGTTCGGAAAGAAACAAACAACTCCACGGAGAACCACCAAACGAGCCCAACCAAACAAATAAAGAAGTAGGCAGTTTAGGAACCCCTGCTGAAACAAGAGGCGCAAGAAAAAGTGGTGGTTAGGACACCGAAGCAGCACGCAAGAGCGTCGGGCCGGCCAGAATCTTTAGCGCTAAAATCGTGTGATGATGAAGGGGCGTAGAAGCGATTGAGGAGCTAGATTACGTCATCTAAACTAGGCAGCCAGGTTGGGCAGGCAAGAACCGTGAGGTCCGATGGGCAGGGGATGGGGAGGAGGACGTTACGTAGGCAGATGAAGACCACCGGAGACGCGGCCGCGAGGAATCCGCCATCTCGCAGCTAAAAGGCAGGCTGCTGCTTCAGCAGCCGACGAAATGCAGCTTCACGAATCGCGGCAAGAGCAAGTGGTGGAAGCACCAAAACACATGACAAGAACACGCGGCGTTTTGTTTTGTTTTATAGGGTCATATATAGCATATAAAAAGAAAAGGAAGATGAATTCTATCCGGGCTTCGTAATCCGAGTGGATAAGGAGCGGGAATCGGTATCCATGGAGAGGAAGAACACAACGAACCGAAACAACCTGCTGAAGCTGACCAAATGCAGAGGCAGAAACGCAAACGCAATGCAACCCCAGGAAATCCGATTACGATCAGGGGGCCACCGAATTCGAGGGCTCAATCCCTTCCCGAGCCACCAGATACCAGACCACCACGGCCAGGCCCAACGCTAGCAAGAACCAGAGAGAGAGAGAGAGAGAAAAAAAAGATTGCCATGGGGCGCTGGAACAGCCGAGAAGCAAAGAATCGGGGAGGAGGAGGGCCGCTGTAGGTGTACGACGGACCTTGCCGCCGAAGGAGATGCGCTCGACGTCGACCGACACGACGGAGCCGCCGGAGTCCCCCATCTCGGGCGCCGCCCCCGCTCCGACGCCGCAGAGGAGAGATGGCTGGCCTGGCCCGGCCTGCTCTGCTCAGGCCCGGCCGCTCCTCCCTATAAATTGCCTCGTTCGCCCCTCCCTCCCCGGCTTCCTCGCCTGCGTTGCCGTCGTCGCTTATAAACGACGGGACGGAGGAGGAGGAGAGGAGGAGCAGGCGGGCGGGCGGTTCCTCTCTCTCTCTCTCTCTCTGTAGTCTCAACCCTTTGGGGGCGGGGCGGAGGGACTTCCCTTTCGCTGTCCTATATTCGCTCCGCCATTCCTGCACTTCCCTATTATTGCAGCGCAGCCCCCCCGTTGCTGATTTGATTATGATTACTCGCTCCATTTGGAATGCTAACATAAAAAAGGGTAAAAGAGTCCACCGTATGACTGGCAAGTCCATGGGTGTCACAGCACAGGTTTCCTTCCATTTACCAAAACAAACAAAACTGGCAACTTATTATTGATTTAAATTTAAATAATGAGAAATGCCTAATTCTGAAAAAAAAATAATGGATGAACGCACCTGTGGATGCCGGTTATAAGACCGCGTCAGCTTTAGGGTTTGGGCCTTGAAAGGTTTCCATGGCTACCACCTTAGAGGGTGGGGGTGTTTGCAAAGTTTGTCGGACCGGCGCCAGTAGCGGTCAAGACGGTAATGCAGGGCAGGACAGGTAGGGGTGCTGCTCACGCAGTGGTGGGAGAGGCCGGTTGGGAGACGCATAAGGTGGGGCATCGGCTAAAGAAGGAGGAGGAGGGGTTGGGATTAGCATATGGCAGCGGAAGCAACAATGCATTACAGGAGCCTAGGAAGTGTTCTAGGCGCGCGGGATGAGGGGCACTTTTTTACGTCGAATCTAAAGGAGAAAAGGCTCGTGTGGAGCGATCATGGTCAACGACGACGATAGAGGTAGGGGAGCTAGAATATGTGAGATGATGAGGGTAGTGTGCGCGGAAGGAAAAGAGAAGATAGCATACAACCTATGCATGGGAATGATAGTGTGGTCCTTAAAGAATATATTTTTTAGAACAAAATTATTACAAAAACTGTACTTTTAAAAGAGGATAAATAATAAAGAAAGACTCAAGACATTTTTAGCATGGATTTTGAGGCTCTGGCTTTCGAACTATAGCTACACTATAACTCAAGTAGCTAGGGGAGTCCAAATCGGCGGAAAGTCCTAGCAAACAAGCTCTCGGTTATTTTTATGTTCATTTAGCCACCCAAATTCCCCTTTTTCAAATGTATTATTGTGATTCAAAGGTCGAATGGTTTGCCCACTAAGAAAATACTCCGGTGAGGCACCACAATAACTAAGATAAGTTTGGTCGTGACAATGAGGAGAGGGTCAAAGGAACAACTTGATACAAAAGGTGGCAGGAGGTGATAAGCCTAATGGTAGGGAGCCACAAGAATTGAAAAATGGATGAGGTTTAGGAATGTCACTCTTTACTTAAAGCTTTTTGCCATTATAGAAATGGCTAGAGGTAACACACTATATCTATTATACTAGAAATACATGAGCATATGAAAGACATACCAAAAAATTTGACAAATAAAATGCAAATTGAGCTATAATTTGTTATTATAGAAACTATTCATCTGGATAACTAAAGTCCTTGACTTGACTTAGGTGCTCATATTTGACTAAAGCCTTGTTTAGTTCATCCAAAAAAAACTTTACATCATATCATATCGGATGTTTAAACACGTGCATGTAGTATTAAATATAGATTAAAAAATAACTAATTGGACAGATTGCGAATAATTTGTAAGACAATTTTTTAAATCTAAATAGTCCATGATTTGACAATATTGTGCTATATACAATTTTTTAAATCTCCGACCACGCTGGGACTCGTCGTCGCTACTCGCCGACCTCCCGCTGGAACCCGTCTCCGACCACGCTAGGGACTCATCGCCAGTCCTCACCGTCCTCGCGCTGCTCGGACACCGCATCCGACCACGCTGGGGGCTCGTCGCCGCTGGTCGCCGCTCCTCGCCGTCCTCGCATTGCTCGGACATCGTCTCCGATCAGGCTAGGGACTCGTCGCCGCTCCTCGCCCTGCTCGGACATCATTTCCGACCACGCTGAGGACTCGCCGCGGAGCTCTCACCGCTCCTCGTCGTCGCCCTCCCGCTGCTCGGACACCGTCTCCGATCACGCTGAGGACTCATCGTCGCAACTCGCCGGCCTCCTGCTGCTCGGAACCCGTCTTCGACCACGTTGGGGAATCGTCGTCGCTACTCGCCGTCCTCGTCGTCACCGACCACGCTAGGGACTCGTCGTCGAGCTATCAAGACACTCCATGTTGTTTGGATCAGGGTGCTGATCTTGGGCAGCACATCGGGGGTCTTGATATGCGCCTCACTTGCTCGGAAGATTGTCCCGAGCACCATGCTATGTTCGGGGACTTCGTTATTGCCCCGACTGCTCGGAAGACTTTCCCGATCACTTGATGTGCTCGGGGACTTCGTCGTCGTAGACGATTGCTCGGAAGATTTTTTTCCCAATCACCTACTGTGTTCGGGGACTTCGTCGCCGTCTCGGCTGCTCGGAAGATTTTTCTCGACCACTTGCTGTGTTCGGGGACTTCGTCGACACTTCGCATAATCAGCAAGAATAAAAACTTTGACCCTGACACCACGTGACTACGTCACCTACTATCAGGCTCGGGGACTAAGTGGATACACTTCACCTGACGGTGAAGGTATTGGTTCTGAAGAACAAAAAGTGGATACACTTCACCAAAGAGAAGACTCTTTTCAAAAAATTTTCTGAGCTCCTTACATCTGTCTGGTCAAGTAACCCCGAAGATCTGCACCTCCCGACGAAATGCAAGGTGCTCGGAGACTAGGTATGGGGATATAAAACCCCTGTACCACAAAACAAGACATGTGCCACACCATCAAAGCTGGCCCGGCGCAGAAGACAAAGACGTGTGGTGTAAGGCACTGCACCGCACGGTTATTGTACCAACTTGGATAGTTTACTTGTAACCTTGTCCCTTCAGACTATATAAGGAGGGACAGGGATAGATCCCACATATCGATTCAACCCATCTCAGATCATCTAATAGCAATACAATATAACAACACACATGACGTAGTGTATTATGCCTCGCGGCGGCCTGAACCTGTATAAATCTCGTGTCTCGCGCTTACTGCACTACTCTTGTTCGTCTCAGGTGCACCTTCACCGATCATCTTCTACCTTGGGCATACCCCTCAGTAGATTATCGTCGGTATTCCGTCGACACAAACATGTCCTAAATGATGGATTAATTAGGCTTAGTAAATTTTCTCGCCATTTACTAACAGAATTTGTAATTTTCTTTTTATTAATATCGAAAAAATCCATACGATACCCCACGTAAACACAAACAAAACGTATGCGTACAGTTAGACACACAAGACCACCGTCGAACCATCTCCTTCGTGCCTTGTGGACAGGATCACGATTCACATAAAGTTTTCCATTGGTGGTATCCTGGTAACAATCATCATTGTTATTGACTTCCTGCAATCCCGGGGCCTAATTAATCACTCAGATTAGCGGGGAGATTGGAGGCCAAAACATAATTCAGAAACAAGCCAGGGGTTCATATGTAGTTACTCCTTTCTAATCCCCCAATTTCCAGGTGTCGTGTGGGCTGGAACTGGAAGGGAAGCACCGACGGTTCCGCTCGTCTGTGGCCTCGCCGTGGCCACACCACGGGTGATCGCACCACAACGCAGAGAGATCTCCACCGTTGGGAGCTCCGTTTCAACGGTCCAGATGTACGGGTGGGGCACTGGACCAGCGGGCCCACGTGTCACAGAAGGACCGCGTGTGGACAACGCGCGCATTTCCCACGGCAGGCCCACCAGACGACCGTAGGCTTAGGTGTCGCTTCTGACACGTGTCCGTGTCCCATTCGCTGCAACACGCGTACGGCCCCACGCCATGGTGTCGGTAGGGTGCAGTAGCTGCTGCTGCTGCTGCAGGGATCGTCTGTGGTGTGGGCTTCATTTGTCTGTGGCACACAGCCAGATGGGCCCGGCCCCTCTCCGTGAGGTGCGGGTTGCATTTAATGCGTGTAGAAATGTGGAAAAGATTTATGTGCACGAGCACGTTAATATGGTTTTGGTTCATTTTTTTCTCTCGAAAACGTAAGGAGGTTATGATTCATTTTCATTAGGAGATATAGTAGAGCTTACGACCTAGCTTACGACCCTATTTGATACTACTGTGGTTCTGGCTTCACCTGTCGACAACCTTTTTTACTGTTCATAGGATCGGTTTTTTTTTTCTATTCACTCTCCTTTTCACAGAAACGGTGGAGCTAGTTTTTTTTTTCTTCATCAGCTCTAGTTCTAGCTCTTCTGACGCGCATATAGCATGGACGAGCCACAAACTTATTTGCTAAGCATTTTCGTGGATGCTAAGAGCACCCGCAGTGTATGGGTTTTAGTCGGTCCTATACAATGCACGCATAGGACTCGGTCCCATACACTGCAGCGCCGGTTCTATCGAGGAGTCGGTTCTAACCATCGCACCCGCTCCCTTCATATTAAAAAATAGAATACGCAGTAGAGGTGGGAAGAAGAATGGGAAAAGCTTCCATTACAGGAAGAAAATGATTGTCTTTTTCACGTGGAGCCTAGCTAAGGAGCGACTCCAGTTCGTGAGGTGGGGGTTGCATGTAGAAATGTGGGTTTCTAGAGGGCAAAACCGTGATTTTATTTGATGACTTGTGAAAAGATTTATGTGCACGAGCATGTTAATATATATATACTCTCTCCGTCTCAAAAAACATGTAAATCTCGTTTCCCGAGAAGTCAAAGATTCCAAATTTTAACTAAATATATCTAATAAAGTATCAATATTAATGATGTGCAATAAGTATCATTAGATTAATCATGAAATACATTTTTATAATAAACCTAATTAGAGATCGAAATGTAAATAGAATCGTCTATAAATTTAGTCAAACTTAAGATTCTTTGACTTCTCGTAAAACGAGATTTACATCTTTTTTAAGACGGGGAATACATACATATATATATGGTTTTGGATCATTTTTTTCTCTTGAAAACATAAGGGAGTTACGATTCATTTCCATTGAGAGATGGAGCTTATCCTACAAGAAGTTTAAGGGTAGATGGGGCCCTCTTTGATGCAGACTATGGGGGTGTTTACTTCCCAAAATTTTTCTCTTTTCCCATCATATCGATTGTCCTTTACGTCTGTATGGAGCATTAAACGAAGTAGCAGCTGTTATATGTTTGTACTTTTTATCTGGCTAGCTCGAGATGAATATTTTGAGTCTACTTGAGCCATGATTGGACAAAAGTTGTCAAATACAAATGAAAGTGCTACAGTGCACTTTTCACCCCCTTCTCACCCAACTAAACAGCCCCTATGGTTCTAGCTCCACCTGTCAACAACACTTTCTCGACACTGTAACACTACTCTTTATAGGACTGGTTGAAAGCCCATGTTTGGTTTTGGGTAATTGATGAAACCTAATTTGCTAATGTTTGCTCTAAGTGTTTCATGAGATTAATTAGCAAACAACATGATGGAGTAAAGGACCAGGTCGGTGGAGGCCACAAGTGAAGGGCAATGACGGCATCTATGCAAATGGTGTAAGTCCATCAACAAGAGGAGAAAGCCCTAATGACGGCATCCATGCAAATGGTATAAGTCCATTATCAAAAGGTGTCCACAAGCTTCATCAAGAGATGAGAAGGAAGATGGTGAAAAGCTAGGAGCTCAAGGCAAAGGTATAACCTATATGAGCTCTTTTGCTTTTGGTGATCAAGACTCTATAGAGAGAGTGATCACATTTAGGATAGATAGCCGTACTATCAAGAGGGAAGAAATCGTTTGTGAAATGCGGTTATCAAAGTGCCATTAGGTGTTCATATTCATTACATATGCATGTAGATGCTAGTGACACTAACAAAACCCGTTGAAAACTCTTTGAGAAACGCTTTTCCGTGATTTCACAGTATAGAAAAGTGATCCGGAAACTTTTCGAAGTTGTCCGGTGGCTAACTCTTTGAAAAGGTGCAAAAACGTGTGCACCGGACGCTGGGAGCATCCGGTGGGGTAGCACCGGACGCGTCCGGTGTGAACCCTGTGCTCTCGGGTCGGTTCGGTGAAGTTTTCACCGCACGTGCGAAAATCTTCACCGGACGCGCTGGGAACACTGTTCCAGCGTCCGGTGCCTCTGTCGTGGCGAGCAGCAGTTGACCGTTGGCGTAGCGGACATCGAGGAGTGTCCGGTGACCCTGCACCGGACGTGTTCGGTGAGCAAATGTGGTCTTTGGAACCTCTCTAAAACCACACCGGACGCTGGCGTCGGAGCGTCCGGTGTGAGCGCGCGCAGCGGGCGAATTCAAACGACTAGTACACCTGTTGCTAGGTGATACACCGGACACTGCACCGTACGCGTCCGGTGTGAATTAAAGGAGCGTCCGGTGCCCCCGAAAACAGTGAGTAACGGTTGAATCTTTGAGTGGGGGCTATAAGTAGTGGAATGGCCGGCTTGTGCTCTCTCTGTTGGATATTTTCATTGACATAGCAAGCTAGTGAGCCTCTCCACTCCTCTCTCACACATTCCACTTGATTGTGATCATTATTTGGTGAGATTGGAGAGCATCAAGTGCATTGCATGAGTGTGATCATCTAGAGGCACATGGTGAGTGGATTTCGCAGCGAATTCTCTTGTTACTCTTGGAGTTTGCCGACTCCTAAATGGCTTTGAGTTGCGAGGATCGTTGAGGGGAGTTGGTGATTGTCTCCGCCTCCGATCGGTGATTTGTGAGGGGTCCTTGAGCCTACCCCGCGGGAGATCACGAATTGGCTACTCTAGTGGATTGCTCGTAGCTTGGTGGATCCCCATCTTATGTTGGTTGTGCGGCACCCTTGAGAAGGGTTTGGCGTGTGATGCCAATTAGCGCGTGAACCTCCAAGTGGGTGTATCGCTATAACGAGGAGTAGCTTGCCGGTAAGTAAGTGAACCTCGGTAGAAAAATATTGTGTCAACTCTCTCCACCGAAGATTCATATTGTTATTGATTGATTGGATTATCATCTCTACGCCGGCGGTATAAAAATCACCTCTCTACCCCCTTTACATTTGAGCTCTTACTTTTGTAATAGTTTACTTGTTTAGCTTGCTTACCTAGGAGTAGAGTAAAAGTAGTGACTTAACTTCTTGTGTGTGAATTACTAGAGACAATAGCTTAGAACGGTTAGGTGGCTTGCCGTTTTAGTAGGCTAGTGCAAAATTTGCTTCGCCATTTAATTATCTAATCACTTTGTTTAAATGTTATTTGTAGAAGTTTTTATAGGCTATTCACCTCCCTCTAACCATTTAGGACATTTCACTGGTTTTCTCTATTCACTCTCCTTTTCACAGAAACGGTGGAGCTAGTTTTTTTCTTCATCGGACGAGCCACAAACTTGTTGCTAAGCGCTTCTGCGGATGCTAAGAACTTGTTGCTAAGGGCGTCCCCAGCGGAGCGGGCGATTTCGCCAGCTGAGGTGGCTTACGGGCGAATAAACAAATAAAAAAACTAGACACTCTGATCAGCAATTATCGGTGGGCCTGCAAGAGCAGAGAGAACGAAACTTCTTGAATATCGTGCGAGATAGGCGACACAGGACTCGCTAGCGAGATGATTTTTCGTCACATCTCTCCTCCATGTAGGACACCAGCCAGCGACGTAGCTGGCCGTTGGGGACGGCCTAAGACTGATCGCACCGCGGTGCGGTAAAACGTACGGAACATCAGATTTAGAGGTGGAACTCCCGCACCGTAGTACGCCAAACCCAACGCTATCCAAGCGTTTGCTACAGTTCAGTGCCACAGGTAGAGATCGACGGGCCGAACGCTATCCTCCCCACGCGGGCCCACGTCGCCGGAGACCATCCTCGCGGGGAGAAGGAGAGAGAGGTAGCGGCCGGCGGCGGGGAAGGAGAGAGAGGTAGTAGCCGGTGGCGGGGAGCTGCCGGCCGCCGTGCACCTGCGCCGGGCCGCCGAGCCGCCGTTCTCCCGCGCCGCCGTGCCTCTGGGAGGCCGAACGGGTGGGCGCGCCGGCGGGAACACGTGCGCGTCGTGCTCCACCTCCATGGCCGGCAGGACCTCCAGGCGAGGAGGAGGAGGAAGGGGAGAGGGGAGCCGCCGGCGTCCGCGCCTTGCTTTGCCTCTGGCCGTCCGCGCCGCCCACGCCGTCGAGGAGCGCCGCCGTGCGCCCGCGCCAGAAGGAGGCCGCGCCGCCAATTGCCCGCGCCGCCGGAGCCCGCGCGCCGCCAGGTGGTCGTTGTAACACCCGAAAATTTGCAATTTATTAAATAGGGATAAAATGAATTTATGTAATTGCTTGGTATTTAATTTAGAGAATAATATTTTTTTGGAAGCTAGAAGTGCTCATAATTTTTTTTAAAAAAAACATGTTATGTTACATTCATGCTGACAGCATTTATTTATTGCTTGCATTATTTTGTTGGTCTGCAAAGTATTGAAAAATATCTTTGAAAGCTTATTTAAAAATTATTAAAAAAAAGAGGAGAAAAATCTCCTCTGCTCTCAGCCGAGAAGGCCAACGAGCCAATCCCTGCCTGCAACTGCTCTCCCGTTGCTGCTTGAGCTGAAGCCCAGCAAGGCTAGTGTCCTGCGCACCGTTTTCCTCTCCTTCTCAGAGTCTGACCAGCCGGGCTCGCTGCTCAGGGACATCTCCAACTTGCAGCCCGTGTCTGAGCAGAACACGAACACCGTCTCCATGTCGTATGCTTCCCGGGCTCCCTTCGCGTGGACAGCACGCCACCCCCAGCGCCCCCCATAAAAGGCTCCGAGCTCTGCCGTCCTCCTCAAAACCCATCTAAGAGCTAGCAGCCGCCCCCAATTTTTTCCCCTAGCAGCCGCAGCAGAGCAGTCGCCGCGTCGTGCTCGAGCCGTCGCCGTCGAAATCGCCAACTGGAGCTCTGCTGCCGCAATTGAAGCTACCCAGAAGACCGTGACGAGTTCGCGAAGCTTCCAGGACCCCTTCTTCCCCGATCTCGACCGCGCGTTGACCCTCGGCACCACGAGCAGGACCCGCCGTCCGCCATTGCCGACGGACTCCGTCACCGAGAGCTTCCTAGTTCCAATTGATCGATCCCAGAGCTTCTATTCGAGGTCAGGAAACTCGACAACCCTTATTCTTTCGTTTTCGTGCACCATAGCTCCACCAGTGTCCTCGTCGCTGTAGTTTTTCCGTCGCCATGCTTGCTGCTTCCTTCCCAAGCCGCGATAGCTAAGCCGATGTCCTATATTGATTCGCCTTAAGCTCCTCTTGCTCCCGGTGCCTTTTCGGAGCCAAACCATGCACCCTGTGGCCCTACTAGTGTTTTTCGGCGAGAAAGCTCGCCGGCGGCAATGGCCACCGCCGCTCTGGCATCCTTCCCCGGCGAACAGAGCTGTGCCCCTCTGTTCGATCTAATCCGAGCCATTCATCTCCCATCTAACGGCCCTCAGCATCCTATACCCCTTCGCCGTCAATTTTTCATAAAACACCCTGCTGTTTTTAAAGTGCTAACCCGCAATCCTTGGCATATTATCAAGAGTACGCTTTTGTTTCTGGAAAACGTATTTTTGCATATATATTCAAAATCTGTTTTCTAAAATTATAGATTTGCCCCTGGGTTTATTTTGGCCGTATTTTCTTCGTTTTAGATCCGATTTGACCCGTTCAAGTATCGTTAGATTCGTAATTTTGTAATCTGTCTAATGAAACCACTGTTACTCATGTTTTCAACTTTTAAAATTCGAGATTGAATTTAATCTATTATTTTATTAAAATAAATCTTGATTAATTCATAACTTCTCCGTTTGAACTCCGATTTTCGTGAACTTTATATCGTTGGAATCGTAGCGACGCGTAGATTGGTTTTATAAACTTTTCAATCTGTTTTTCTACTGTTGGTGTACTGTTTCTAATCTAAATCTTGTTTGCTTCGTGTATGATTGCTACGATGATTGTGTGGTGATTTTATGCTCGAGTTTAGACGGTGAGCAATACGTTGGTGATCAAGAGTTCTTCATAGAGGATTCAAATTCTCAAGAGCACTTTGATCAAGGCAAGTATAACATGGACCATCCTTGTTGTCTATTCACCTTAATCACTAAATTCATGATGCATGTGTCTACCTTGGTAACCCTAACATTTATTCCTAAGTTTTGATCACTTGATTCTTGTTACCTATGAGATTGCATTTGAGTAGTGATGCTAGTGCTTGATGATGTCATGATCTTATGAACTTGATTAATTAATTATGAAATAAAGATTAAAAATGCTTTTTAGCAACTTGGACTAAGAAATTAACTGTAAGTATGACACCGGGACTTACAGCGCAACTATGAGGGTCATATGGCTCTGACTTTAGTCAAGTATGAAGTTATTTTCTATCATGTTGTTAATCTTGAAAGGTTCCTTGCCGAGCTGGTTGTTTTGCGGCTCCTGTCCTTGTGTGTACTGCTGCGTGTGTGTGCCACTTGGAAGGAGGGCTCTACCGCCCCTTGCCATTGCGTCCGGATTGATTAATAACTTGTTAGAGAGCCTTTTGAAAGACTTCATAGTGAGACCCTGTTATGCACCTTGGCAGTGTAGTGTGGGCCTTGCAAACCCCGACACATGGGAATCACGACTCATGGTGAAAGTGTGCAACCTCTGCAGAGTGTAAAACTGATATATCAGCCGTGCTCACGGTCACGAGCGGCCTTGGACGTCTTACAGAATAATAATAATTGAATATTGATTTATTAATTTGAAGTTTCTGTTGATGTTATTCCATATTAATTATCATGTTTATATGATCATGCAAATCTTGTTCCTTGGTATATTCTATCGCTGCTACTCAAATTACTAAAATATGATCAACTAAAAGCCACTGCTGTCAAACATGTGTCTTGCCTTATTTGAGCCTCATAAACCCGTGCTATTCTTGTTGAGTACGACATGTACTTACGTTTGCTTTATTTTTCATATTTGGATAAAAATCCCGGATGGGTAACAGATGATTATGGTTATGAAGACATCTAAGAGGATTATTAGGATTGTGTTCACCAGTCAACTATTCCCTGTGGAATTGGAGATTCCGCGAGAGAGTTATCTATATTATTCCGCTGTTATTAATGTAAAGACTCTGTGATATTATTTATTATATATTAAACCTTGTGATGGTACTATGTAATTTGTCACTTATGTGTGTGATTGATCTCTGAGCGCACATAAGTTGGTTCATTCAATTTTATCCTTAAAATTGGGTGTGACAGTCGTGCTCCGCCTCCATGGCCGGCGGGTCCTCCGGGCGGGAAGGAGGAAGGGGAGAGGGGAGCCGCCAGCATCCTTGCTGCGCCTCCGCGTCGCCAACGCCGTCGAGGAGCGCCGGGCCGGAGAGGCGGAGGACGGCAGCCGAATGGATAGGGAGAGAGGGGAGGGAAGAAAAAAAGAAAGAAATCCTGAGGAGTGGGCTCACGTGCTGGTAGTTAGTATAGAGTATGGTATAGAGGTAGCAGGGGTGCGGGAGAAGTTGATATAGAGGTGAGAATATTTGCTGACTAGGATAAAATATTCCTTTAGAGGTGAGTTTTAGAGGTGAACGGGTGCGGATAGCCTAAGCTGCCCAGACCTTTGACAACTGCATCAACCCACCTCTCAGCCTTAGCTTTTATGACTGGGTTGCCTTCTGATTAATTTGACATCTCATACCAAAAGCCACACGAACTTTTATATTTCATAGGTTTATCCTAAGACAAATTAATCTAAGTTTAGATCCACTTTGGAACACAAGATTACTAAGCACATAGGAATAAGAAAAACATAAGATTAGAATCCCCATGCAATTGGAAATCCAACAAGTCGCATGGGTTAGAACTTTTTAGACATATATTACGTATGTAATACATCTAACAAATAAAGAATTTTTTATATTAAATTGAATGTTTTCATCTTTATTTATTTCTACAAATAGACATAATAGATATTTCTTATAGTTTAATCCAATTATTATAAATAATTATTAATTACTTCAAGGGAGTGATTTATTGGATTTTTATCCATTTTCATATTTTACATACCATTACATATTTTTATATTTCAAAAAAAAATTAGTTTGAAATCTTGTCATTAACTGTGACGGTCCTTGTCGCTGCATCATATATCTTATGAATCTCGATTTAATTTTTAAAATTTTATTCTTGTTGAATGCTATAGTTTTTGCCATCAACTTGGAACTCTTGTGATTATTGTATTTTTTTTTATTAACTATACCTTTTGCACTCGTTAATAATAAGGAATTTTGGTCTTACAATATCAAAAGTAATCATTTGAAACATGCACCATGTCATTTAACATAAGTGATAAAGCTTCAAGTGGGATCTCAGAAGGGGTAGCAGTGCTAAGCTCAAGAGAATTTTAATACTTCTAAGCTATATAAGGACCGAGTTTAATCTCGGGAGTTGGAAAAATATAGCCATCAGTGGACTCTCATACTTCATGTCAAATATTTAGTTTTTGCTCTATGTTATTTTAGTATTTTAACAAAAAGATGTTGGTAGTTTTGACATAGATTTTAGAGGATATGTTTTTTTTGAAATAATAAGATACAGATTGGACTGCATAAATTATCTAGTATAATAAGATTACATGTGTAAATAGATGAAAATTTAGATATAGTCTAGATCATGTTTTTTTAATGGCATACATGTTACTTTGAATATAGAGTCATGTGTTGCCTTATGTTGTTTTACGCAATAGCAGAGGTGCTTAATTATTTATAGAATGGATCCGATAACTATTATTATTAATTATAATTAGGTTATATCGAATTGATAGTTGAATGTATCAAATTTTTGTGAGAATTTCTAGGATCTATTTTTTTCCTTTCATGTCTTGTGAGAACTAACACAGAGGCTTCATTAGAAATATTTAGATATATGAATTCTAATTGCATCCTTTTCTGTAAATCACAATTTAGCTTTCAACTTTCAACCAAATTGTGCAATTTTTTCACATGTTAGTTATCAAAAAAATATTTTTATTAAAAGAGTTTAAGTCCTAGTAGTATTGTTTTCCGCATATTAATTAAATTAAAAAAAATCAAACTGTACTCTAGCACCAAACTTGTTGAATTTGTTATATCATGGACTTATATGTGTCTAGTATTGTTTTATATATCATAGATTGCTCAAAATTAAATCATCCAATACTAATATGACATAAGGTTTCAATTAAAATATTTAAACTTATTTAGAATAAAACTTATTTAAATGTAGAAGTTTATGATTTAGAAATATGTATGTCTTGAACTTTATGGATATTGATTTATCTTTTGTAATAGCACAACTATTTACACGTATATTTGAGAAATATTTTTATTTTTTATCGTGGCTGAGGCTGGTACAAATATAAAGATAATACTTTATATTCTTGCATAACAAGATATATGGGTAGGTTAAATGTAACTTAGGAGGTTATTTTTCCTGACATTTCATGATTACAAAGGTGGATAATTTATAAAATAATTATTATGTATTCCAAATTATCTTTCATAATGATAGGTATGAGTAATCTAAATATAAAATTGTTGGGTTATATTTTAAGTTATCTCTTCCAATGACATATATGGTTAACCTAGATACAAATGTATTTTAAATTATCGTTCATAATGATATATGTGAGTAATATAGATATAAAATTAGTAGGTAATGACATATGTGGGTAATTTAGATCTAAATAAGTTAAATAGTTATTTTAATTATCTTTCATAATAGAAATATCAGGTAATTTAGATGCAATGTGAGGGTGTTATTTTGAATTATGATTCATAACGACAGATGTGGAGTATTTATATATAAATTTAGTGGGTTATTCGGAATTATCTTTAATAGTGGCAATGGTGGGTAATTTATATGCAAAATTATAGGGTTACTTTATGTATTCCTAATGGAAGAGGTGGGTAATTTTTTATTTAAATTACAATAGATCCAAAGTTGTTGTTATTGATGACGATTATAATGTACCAAATTAAAGGTTAGATGTTTCTGATTATTATGAGACTTTTTAGGATTATTTTTTTTCTTAGTGCATCTGGTGAGAATTAATGTGTGCCTTCTTTGGAGTATCTAATTAGTAATAGTAAGATGTTTGGATTGCACATATGAACACAGGAATCATACAACAAAGTCATGAGTTTATAGACCATATGATTATTTTCCTCAAAAAAATTATGGGGTAGCTCCTTGTGTTGGAATTTGAAAAGAATTTGTATGATTCAATCCTTTGTTCCAATAGGGAAAAACGATGGGAATTCAATCCTCCAAAACTCCTTTATTGCCAAGGGTTGGGGGGCTTAATCAAGTTTCTAGATATCTATAAGTCCAAATAAATACTTTGTTAATACATATTTCCGAAAGAACTTTACAAAACTATGCAATTGAAATTGTATTGTCAATATTTTTGTTTTATATAAATTTGATCAAAGTTAAAGATAATGAACTTGAAATAAAAAAAATCTAAAGTACTATATAATATAATTAAAATGGACGAAAAAGTAGGTAGCTACGTGTTCGAGGTCATGGCACCTGGATAAAAAAGTGGACGTTGTTTTTGAGTTGTTTGAAGGCAAGAGTTTTGAATCATTTTAGTGTGTATTTTATACTTTTAAATTGTACTACCTTAGGGTAAAAAATAGTTTTAAAATAATATAAGTTTCATGATGGTTAGAAAAAAATATGTACGGTCTGTCGGTCTGCAGAGAACGATCGAATAATGACAAATAGTAGAAGATATTTAGAAAAAAAAAATCGTGTTGGAAAGTAAGTATACCAAATAGATAATAGGGATGGTAGAACCATCTTTCTTTTCCCCTATTTTTATATATAAAATGAGAATAAAGCTTAAGAAAAGAAGTACGTAGTACTAGTGAAAATACGAAATCTCAAGGCAGATCGAGTTTTTATATTTTTTCTCTTTTTTTTTTGTGTGTGTTCAATTGCTCGATCGTGTGCTATGTGCGAATTGTGTAACTTTCGTGTGCTTTGTTTGGAACGAGAGATTCTGTGCAATGAGGAATGGATCTTGTGTTAGAAACAGAGTATTAGAGAAGAATAGCCAGGCTCTTTGAACTTTTGGGAGCTGTACGTGACTTGAAGAGGTTCAGTTCCTTGTGACTAAATCAAAGCAAAAAGGAAAGAAAAATTCTAGTGATGCTGATTTGCCTAGCGTACGTCACGCTTCCCTGACGAATCACGAATGCTTTTTTAGTGCAAATCAGGGAGTCAGAGGATTGCCTGCAATTTATTAATTTGCATGTAAAATGTGATTCGTCATCAATTCGATCATCGGCACCGACACAAGCGAGCTAGCTGATGAGGATCTATCTGACTCAAAACTTTTCTTGTTACAATATCGTAAGTCCATAACGTATATTGACCCGAATATATGCACTTCGTTTGGCTTTGGCTTTTGTGGTTGATGCTTTGCACCCCTTCTACCCGGGATGCCTGCCCACTGTTAGACTCTATCTGAACATCGATGTTGCTTTGCTCCTCTCTCTGCTGGATGTTTTGGTGTCACAAGCGTGTTGATCCGTTCCCTTGCGAATGTTTTGTCTCTGTTCACTTGAATTTACCAGCTAGCATCAGCCAACCATTCAACTATGTTTTTTTCTCACACTAGCTAGCCATCCGTACAATCTAGCCAGCCGAACTAAGCTCACTCTAGTCTCTTTGATGGATGCTTTGCACTGTTGTTGCTGAATGTTCGCCTTATCTTTTCTGGGTGGATGTTTTGTCACCGTGGCTATATATCCTTTATAGACAACCATTATGTGGATGATCTTTTCTCTCATAGGCTCAATACGGTTTTACGACTTGAACGTTTAGTTCTCATCGCTACTCTTTTTTCTGTTGCTTTAGTTTCTTTTAAGTCACTTATCACTGGTTTGTGGTTTGTAATTCATGCTACAAGGAGTCTTACTGCTATGTCATTCTCTTTCTTTACAGGCTCCGAGGCACGTAAAAAAAATCTAGATACACTTTTGTTCAATAATCATATGAACTGTTTATTTGAACTGAAAATAAATGTTGATTTTGACTGCTACCTAATTCAGTGCGAGAGAAAAATACTATGATTAAAAATAAGCGCCAAGCCAACGGGCTACCATGCATGCATGTAAACGCATACAAGTACTACTTTGTTCTTTCCACGTATTGGTCCCCCACTTTTGTTCAATAATCATATGAACTGTTTATTTGAACTGAAAATAAATGTTGATTTTGACTGCTAGCTAATTCAGTGCGAGAGAAAAATACTATGATTAAAAATAAGCGCCAAGCCAACGGGCTACCATGCATGCATGTAAACGCATACAAGTACTACTTTGTTCTTTCCACGTATTGGTCCCCCCCAATTCAGCATCAGCTCTTCTTTGTAGGCAAGTGACCCATTCATGCATGCATGCATGGTTTCCTTTTCCTTTTGGATAAAACCCATGAGCTGCAAATCATTTGGGGTAGCACGGTGTACCAAGAGACGATGAGGTAGCTGGGGATGGGTGGCACAGGAAAGAGGAGATCGAGGACACCAGCACCCTCTCTTTAATTATTATATTTTTATACTTTAGTCTCCATCATCAGAGACTCCATTTTTTTTTCCTTTTACTCCTTTGCTTCCCTGATGCTGCTTTTTTTCTTCTTTTAGGTGAGGCAATCTCTTTCGTTAGTTGTTACTGTCACACTTTGTTTTAGAAAGGGAAAACAAAAGGAAGCAGGGAGGGGGAAAACCAAATGTTGCTTTCATGCTGTTTTCTTGTGTACTACTAGAGTACTAGTATCAGGCTAGTAGGACGCATGGTGCATATATGTAGCAAAAATGTAATAGTGGAGAAATTAGTTAGACCAATGGGAAAAATAATTAAGAGAAGTGGCTGGCCTTGTTAGTTGGCTGATAGGGGCTACCTAGATGAGGAAATTGAATTCCACGTTTGCAAATAAGTAGTTAACTACATTTCATGTGATCTACTTAATTGGCGGACTTCTGCTCAAGTTTGGTTCATTTGATAAGGCATCAGTGATTTTATTATCTAATAATCTTCAAATTTAGGATATATATTAGCTACTAGTCAACAAGCTGAAAAAATATTGATGAGCAGTCGGCGATGTACGTTCTACTCAATTTGCTTGCACTGTAAGGTGACAGGAACTGCTGGGTTGCCAGCCTATCTGAAAATGACAATGGTTAATATAGCATTTTTAAATACTAATAACTTCTTTCTTTTTGAAGTTTTCTTGCAAAAGCAGGTAACAATTGTTTATTTGGCAGTTATGGAAATCAGATCAAATTAAATATCTAGCTTTCCAAGCGTGGTCAAAACATTATTCTATACTTTAGTTCTAATGAAGATTGAACACGTGGAGATGAAATTCAAATAAAAATCTACTGTTTTATTTTCAAATTTTAAAATACTAGCCAGCTGGCCTTTACACGTAAACGTGGGTGTTAATTAAGCTACTACCAAGTAGCAACAATATCAATATGCCATTACCTACTGCAGGTTAAACATCCATTTCTCATGTCACAGTCCCCACATGGAGCAGGGAAGAATAACAAAGTGCAATTTTATTATTTTCGTACAACAAACTGAATTTTAGCAAGCATCGCCATATTTCACTGCAAAATTCCTTTTTTTATTGCCTAATTACTGATGCGAAAGCAATATGATTTGGCCAACCATATTAAAATAGGGGGCGGGATCGGTCCTTATAGTTGATGTCCACTTCACTAGTTTGTCATCAACACATGAAAAAAGATCAAACAAGATGTAAAGTTGTTCTGAGCAACAAAAGGATTTATTAGAAACCGCGATTTGCGGCGAGAAATAGACTTTTCATTAGAATAAATCAAGCGCCATGCCCTACTAACACTTATATTCAGTGGACTTTGAACTCTATTTTCTGCAAAACTAACACATGTTGTGGTCAAGCCGCAAGTCGAAGAGGAGTTGGAAGATGAGATGAATATTCGTTCTCCTAAGATAAGAGGTCCCATTTTGGAGAGTTGGGAACATGGTGTTTGGTCAATTTGGTGGAAAAAGGTTGGTTCGTTACAGAAGAAAATCAACCAAGGAGGCAAAGAATTAGGAAGTTGTTCACTAGGAGCCAAAAATACAGCTGGAGAAAGAAAAGCTTACATAATTCCGAATCATTTCGTCCTGTGGTGACGGTGTACCTTTCTTAGCTTGATGTCGATACACACAAGTGCAACAGGTTGCAGTTTACTACGAGACTAGGTATGTTTTTAACCATTTTGTTACTGCTCTCTTTTTTCCCGAACAAAATCTATGAAAACAGAGCATAGTTGTTAAATTGGGCATGCGGGGCAAATTATAATTAAACTTAAAGATCTTGTCCCACATTTAACATTAACTTTGTACAATGTTGTATTTGCAGAATTCACGATGATCTTCCAGCAATTCTTTCAGGGTCCTATGAAAAATACAAGATTATAATATGCGCTGAAAATAGATTCACCTCACCAAACCTGGCAACAACCATAACAGAAGAGACCCTACACTACAAGCAACCAATCTGCTGCCCTGGCTGCTTTGAGGGAAGACCACATCTGCCTGTTCTTTTGACCAATCAGCGCTTATTTTCAGCCACGAAACAGTATTTTTCTCTCACAACAAATCAGCACGAGCCGAAATCAGCGCTTAAAATCAGCCAAAAGAACAGGCTGCACATGTTTCTGGAGTTGCATAAAGGACAAGGAACTTGGACCCAAAAAAAAACTAAAAGAAAGGACAATGGAACTGTTCTGAACAGCAATTCAAGCCACTACTGTTCTGCCTAAACCTTTTGTAGTTCAACATCAACTTTAATTTGCTTGCTTGCTGCAGGCCACTGCAGAACATACTCTGAAGGAACCATAAACTACACGATATGTCAGCTGGAAGGACCGAAATGCTGACCACTTGGAGAAATTCAAAGTGCAACTAGCTTCTTGAGTTGAATTCAATCAATTCGGGGGCAGTGGCGGATCAGGGGGGCCCAAACACATTTTAAGTTTAATCAACAGCCCCAAATTACGGCTCCTCACCCGCGACGCGCGCGATTCTCCTGCCCGGGTACCGCAGTTCGTGGCATGCCCACGAGGCACGATCCCCGATCTGCACGCCACTCGCACAACCGCATCCCACAACGACATGCATGCTATGCCTCCGTGCCTCGTCCGCCTCCGCTGCTCTGACCCATCGCTCCCCATCCCCGCCCCGGCCCCCGACGACGAGGAGCCCAACCCCGAACCCTCCATCGCCGCACTCCCCAACGAGCTCCTCCTCAAGATCCTCGCCCGCGTGCCCCGCATCTCGCTCCCGCCGCTCCCCTCCGTTCGCCTCCCTCCTCGCGTCCCAGGCATTCCTCCACTTGCCGTGGCCTCGGGCGCCTGCGTCGTAGGCGCGTGCGGCGTCGGGGACAGCCACCTCCAAGGGAGCCGGAGCCGCCGCCAGGTGGGTGGCGCTTGAGGCACTGCCAGTGCCCCGCGGCGCCCCGGGTCTGGGCTTTCCCGTGGCCCTCTAGCCGTTTGGTGAGGAGTGAGAGCGGCTGCATCCCTGCAAGAATCTGGCAAGGAGATTCCACCGCGTGCTTGTCTCCTGGTAAATGCTGTCTTTAAATAATTTTGGAAACATATGGAAGATTTCTTGCTCTTGTTCAGTGGATTTGCGACTGAGCCAGTGCAATTTGATTTCCTTTCTTTAAACAAACACTGATTTCTCCTATATATGTATGCTCCTGTTTTCAGAACTGAAGTGAAACAATGGCGTATCTTGCCCCTTTGCATTATTTGTAGAATTTCTGAATTCACTGGGTTGGAGAAAGAGATTGAGAACGTAACCACAACTCTCTGCTCTTACAACTTGATCAAGGTTTGGAGCCCCTTTTGCTTAACTGAACAGTAAGGCAAGTTCATGAGTAGTGTGGGTTTCTCATCTCCACTGCTCAAGCTCAGCGGCGGCCTGGGGATGACCATGGGATGCACCGCACCCAAGTAAACCGTGTCCAGGCTGTAGAAACAAATTTGCTTTTGTTTTAGTTTCAATACCTGAGTTAAGCTCTAGCATTCTGTCCATATTAGCATTTTGAAGTAGTACAAGCTTTTGAAGTAGTGCCGCTTTTGTTTATGTGGTTCGGTAGTTAACCCTGCACAACTTTACTTCAGAATGACAATATAGTGGATATATCTGCAAGTCTTTGTGTTTTTTTGTCAATGAGGCGTAGATGGAAATAAGACAACGCAGTAAGGTTATGTTTATTTCATTTTCTGAATTTTACGTTGAATTTCCCATGATGTCTTGCACTGCCCTTTGTGTTTTTTGGAGATTTTTGGCCTCCCAAATTCTTCCCTGATGGAGGGTTTTTTATCCAATTTCCACTGTCCGCAATCTAATAATGCTTGGTTGTTTATAGAAAATAAATTGACAATCCACACGGTTCATGAGGTCTATATACACACGTAGCTGACAGTGGTTTCTTCAGCCTCCCACAAGCATTTTGTTTGTTGGTCGAAGCAAGTTAAGCTGAGCACTACTGCACTAGACCAATTTGTCTTTTCAGTTATGCGTAGATAATCTCATGGTGTTCACGCCTACAGTTTGAGCATCCAAAATCATCTATCTGAGGAGCTGCATGCTTCAAAATATGAAGACTTCATCCCTGACATATCAGTTTATTTAGTTCCATCAATGATAGGTTAAACTGCTAGAATGCTTCATCCTTGATGACATTTGCCATGTGCTGTGATGAATTATTGAGACTATTTTACTGATAGTGAAATTAATCTTATCTATGAACATATACTGAATTTGCTTTCTGAAACAAAATTTCCTCTGAACACATAGGAGCTTTGGCACATATGGTTTTTTTTTGAAAGCGGCACATAGGGTTTTGGATAAGGTGTTCTATGTTGGGAAATTTTTAAATAACCAAGTAATATATCAATCGTAGCTCATGTCCTTCAAGGAGTTTACCAATTAGCATTTGTTGGCTCAGGTTTGGGTGCACATCATGAAAGGGGATAGCTACATGTTAAGCACTTCTGATAGCCCTTTTGTGCAATTGTGCTTGACGGACAGAGCATTGGACTTCTTCAGTATAGGGTTGTATCCATGATGTATACATCGGTACTGTAACAAACAGAGCATCGGGCCATGATGTATATTGTATACGGATTTCCTAGGGTAACTAATTGGTATCAGTTACAAAGGTTGGGAATTGTCTGTAATATCGTTGCTAATGTTGAAATAGTCCCAGTTTATTATTTATGGTCGAGCATTACTTTGCCCCTATTGTAGCGCACGGGCATTATTCTATTTTAACTATATGTGTATAAAAAGTTAAAAAAACTGGGTGGATGCATATGAAGTGAGGAAGTACATTTTGCTACACCTACCCATACACAGGAACCAAAATTAAGCCAACATATGTAAAGGTGCATGAGATTATCTTTGACGGTATATTAGTCTCAAACAAAAAACAATAAATTATCGTTTACTTTTCCTTTCTCTAGGTCAAGTCAATGGCATCGTATTGGTTTTCTTTTCTTTTACAAGAATTAGTTTGAATTATGTGTTCTGGATTTAAATATTCGTGATGACATGTCATTTATCATATATTCTCCATGTGTTTGTATGTCATGAGATTTTTTTTTACCCGTTGCAATGCACGGGCACTCAACTAGTGTACTATAAATATTCCTAAGTTTAATCAGATCTTAAGTTTAATCAGTATAGCAACAACATCAAATTACCTATAAATCTTCATTATCAATCAACATCTCCATGGATTAGCCCCCCCCCCCCCCCCCCCCCCAACCCATCCTGGATCCGCCACTGCTGCCCATGAACAGAAGTGCAATGTTCTTTTAAGAAATATAGTGAAGTGTTGTTGTAGGATATCAATTAAGTAGCTAGATAAAACAAATATTAGTAGTTAGTTTATGTAGTTGAAAGAATCGCTTCTCATGAGCTGTAGATTTCTTAGGGTAGCTAGGAGTGCATTTGTCTTTTGATTTCCTTTGGGTATCGTTCGGTTGGGGTTGGGAACTATTCCTGGCTGGATTTTTTTTTTCAATATTTTGAATACCATCGGATCTGTTCCGGTCAGAAACGGCCCGGAATAGACACAACCGAACGGTGCCTTACTCTGTTTAGTGACCACAGTTTTGTTTGATGGCAAATCACTTGGCTAGTAACCTTCACAGGAGCAAGTGCTGCGGCAGGTATCAGCTACTGCGTCAACCATGCTATCAATATATGCTCTGACAAGGATGATCACTTGGCTAGTAACCTTCACAGGAGCAAGTGCTGCGGCAGGTATCAGCTACTGCGTCAACCATGATATCAATATATGCTCTGACAAGGATAATCACTGTGGATCTTTCAAGACTGCGGTGACAATGGCATTTTTGTGTTTATTTTCTCTCTCGCCTTCTTTAGTTCTAAACTTATATTCGATCGCATCCATTCACATCTAGCTGAAAAGCTGAACAGAAAAGAAGGCTGGAGCCGGATTTTGGAGCAGTTCGAGCGCCCAGTTGTGGTTGTAGACTAGAGACAACCGAATAGATTGGCCCTGCTTATAGTATTAGAATTGGAAGAAGCTGATGTATGCAAATGAAGGTTATTGCTGTGAAAATAAAGGCTGGAAAAAAATTAACAAGTCTTCAGTTTCAGCCCAGCCCATTCAGGTAAAAAAAGAAAAAAAGAAAAGAAAAGGGCAGGTGGAGACCTAGCCACGACTTGTGCACCCCGCGAGGCCACGACCCTGCCGCCGCCCGCCTAGACCACGACTCCGCCCTCCTGGACCCTACCCTCTACTCCGCAGCTCCGGCCTCCCGCTCTTTGCGCATCGGGACAGGGAAGGAGCCCGGAGGCCGGAGCCACCGCCTGCCAGCAGCCAGCTACCGGCCAGCCCCAGCCAGCTGCCGAGCCCCATGCCAAGGCCGCCGGCCAGCTTCAACGTCGAGCGCAGAGCGCCCTAGGGTGAAGGTCTGAACTCTGAAGGGTGAGAACTGAGATCCCCTCTTTCATTTCTCTTTTAATTTTTTTTTCTCTTCATTATTAGTACTTTTATTTATGCTTGTTATCTTGGTTATTGAAGAATTGTTTGACATTTAAAATTATGTAACCTTGAGCGTAGCGGTTCAAATGGTATTGGTTCAAGTGGTGTCAATTCTTAAAGATAGAAGGCTCCTTATATTTGGTACTTTTTTATCCGTATTATCTTAATTAATTCTATGTATCTTTAACTTTGAGCATTTTGAATCAATATTAAATTATCAATTTTAGCTATATATATTAGTGTACTGTATCCAACGAGCAAAAAAATTTTAGCCTATGTTATTTAGGCCCCCAAGTCCGTTCCGTCACTGTTCCGGGTTCTGCTTGTTTGCAACATGGGCCATCTTCGTTTAGTTATTGCCTCCGTGCACGTGTGCAGATTTTATGGGTCAAGGAACTCTACCTAAATTATTGTTTCGTCGTCTAATCGTAATTTGTGGTGCTCCACACCTTCATAAATTAAATCCCATGTGACACTAACAACCACTTTTGAAGTAAAATAAGATTGCTTCCCCAATTTTGGTGGCACAGAGATCCTGCAAGTCTGCAATACCGTAGAGGAGTTTCCGTCCGTCTAGAAAAAAAATGCAGCTCTGTCATGTTAAAATATCTTGATTTTGACTAACTAAACATAAAAATATATCAATATTCTAATATTAAATAAGTATCATTGAATTTGTCATGAGATAACTACTTATTTGATGTCATAAATATTAATAATTTTATCTATACATTGGGTCAGAGCTTAGATACAAGAACCAGGGATGCATCTAGAATTGTATTCGTTTGTGGATAAAGGTAGTATGAGGTGGTGTCATCTATAACTTTCTATTTTTCTATAGTACTCTGTATACCTCGTTTCTTGGTTAGTTAATTTTTTTTGAAGTTTGATCAACTATATATAAAAATATATTAATATTTATATGATTGCGTAATAATGTTACTCTTTTAAGAACAAAATTATATGTATACCGTATGTATGCCAAAGTCAATTTTCACACATAGAGAAACGCCATAAATGAGTAATAGAATAGTGTTATTAAATACACAGTTATATTTTATTTTATTACAAACAGACAAAGGTCTTACATCAAGGCATAATCTCACAGTGGATCTATATGTGATAAATAAGTACCATTGGACTAGTGGAATATTGAGATACAAATATTGATAAATACAAATATTGATAATATTTTCTATAAATCTAGTCAAACTTTTAAAAAATCTACTCCAAAAGCGAGATGTACGGTTATTTTAAGATAGAGGGTATAATTTGGGTAGTACAAATCATACTGAAATAACTTGGTTCCAAAGATGGGGCCTGATTATGGCTTCCAAAACGATGGTTGGGACGAGTGACGGGTGTACGTCGTATGCTCAAAGGGGGCTAGGGATGATGATGTCCGCCGCTTCTTTCTCTAAACTTGACTCTTATGCTGTTTCTGTGTGATTAAGTTCGTACAGATGATGTTCATGATGGCACCATCTGGACAATCAATCAAGAGAGAGCATAATGTTGATTGAGACTCAAAATTTACTTGCTATAGATTTTTGTGCGTCACACTAAACTTTACTCATGTAGTACGAAATACCGACACAAGTACTAATCTTATTGCCTTTCGTCATCTAACCAAATTAGGAGCCTACTAGATGCTTTCTAAATAACGTCTTACACTTTTCGACTCGTCGTTGAACTAATCTTGCCAAGATTTTTACTGTGATTTTTCATCTTGTCTATCCACACAGGCACACAGCTGAGCTCTTTGTCAGTTGGGCTGCTACTAGGTTTCTTAGTGAAACAAAAACATTTTTTGTCCAATCTTCTTCAGGCCCAGGATGAGCAGATTCCAAGGCATTTGAAACTCTCTCAAAAAGTAATAATAAGGCATTTGAATAGTAAACGTTTTCTTATCGATCCTAACCACATAACAGAAAGCTTACAAATTAACTGAAAGTATGAAATGTTTTCCATGGTTATTGATCATCAATCCAACAATAAGAATCTACATCAAATTTGGTTCAACTTGGGATATGGATTGAGCATGCAGAAAGTTACAATGCTTTGGATATGCCATTGCTATTCTCTGCTGCTGCCACCACGGAACTTGAAGCTGGCAGAGGCCATGCTGCGCCAGCCATTACAGCCTCGATCTCCCAGGTCTCTCGAGGGCAGTTTGTAAGGTTCCGGCATCCTTGAGCCGTCACATACTACAAAAATAGAAGACCATTGTTAGTGTGCAAAAGGAAGAGGATGGACGCTTTATATAATGTGTTATTGAAGTGGGCAGAAACATTGTGAGTATGCAAAAGGAAGAAGATGGACACTTTATACAATGTGTTATTGAAGTGAGCAGAAACTAAATAAACAAAATTGAAAATTGCAATAGGATATCATGCTGCTCTAACTCATTACAATATTGTGAGATACAAGATCCCTGGAAACAATTGTCTTAAGTATGATCATGGTCAGATCCATAACCCAGATGCAAACTACTTGGAGTAACCCTGATGCAAACTACTTGGCGTAACTAAATGGAACTAATGGCAATCGCCAAATGTATCTTTTTACTACCTTTTGATTAAAGGAAAAAGTCTACACCACCCCCCAAACTATGAGGTGGTGACCACTTAACCCCCCGAACTATGAAACGGTCTAATTTACCCCATGAACTATCTAAAACCGTTCAAACTACCCCCTGAACTATCCAAAGCCGTTCAAACTACCCCCTGAAGCGATTTTGGAAAGCTGTTTTGCTACAGTAACCGCGGTTTTGCTACAGTAACCGCGGTTTTGCCTTTTTCTTTTTCTATTTATTTTCGCTGAATCTTTAAAAAATCATAGTAAACCACAGAAAAATCATAAAATAAAAAAATCTAATTTTGTTGGACTCCACATGAGTAGGTCTATACAATGAATATATAATATGGTATACTTTAATACAAATTTTTTTTGTAGCTTTAAATTAGTTAGAAAATCAAATTTTGTTTGTAATTAATTGGAATAATTCATAGCTGCTGCTTCTATTGTCCAATTGTGGTGAAGTTTTTATGGTGGGGTTATTATTATATGCTTGAACTGTAGTAAAAATTTCATGCTCATTGGATCATGTATGACTTAGTTCTAGATTTATTTAGGTATAAATAAATCTATAACTAAGTCATCCTTGATCCAATGAGTATTAAATTTTTACTACACTTCAAGCATATAATAATAAGCCCACCATAAAAATTTCACCACAATTGGACCATAGAAGCGGCAGCTATGAATTATTCCAATTAATTACAGACAAAATTTGATTTTCTAACTAATTTAAAGCTACAAAAAATTGTATTAAAGTATACCATATTATATATTCATTGTGTAGATCTACTCATGTGGAGTCCAACAAAATTAGATTTTTCATTTTATGATTTTTCTGTGATTTACTATGATTTTTCAAAGATTCAGCGAAAATAAATAAAAAAAAGAAAAGGCAAAACCGCGGTTACTGTAGCAAAACCGCCATCGACAACCGCCTAGGGGGTAGTTTGAATGGTTTTGGATAGTTCATGGGGTAAATTAGACCGTTTCATAGTTCGGGGGGTTAAGTGGTCACCACCCCATAGTTGGGGGGGTGATGTAGACTTTTTCCTTTGATTTTACTATAATACATGCCATAGCACAAAAATAATGCAAGGTTGCTTGCCGGAAAAGGATTAAAAATATGTGAACACACATTATATCATTTTGCGTTTCTTACATTCAAGGTGTTCCAGGTAAACAATATTTGATTTCTGCTGCAAAAAGAAATATTGTGAAATAACCAAATAATTATCAAAAGGGGTGGTAACCAGAACATACCACATCACTTTCAATGCGAACGCCACCAAAGCTTTTATACTTTTCAACCTCTTGCCAGTTGAAGAACTTTGAGGAAATTGGATCATCCCTTGTTTTAGTCAGCAAAGCATCAATGAAATAGCAGCCTGGCTCCACTGTGATTACCTGATCCAGATCAGAAGCTCAAAGATTTCATATTACTGTACTAAGAAGATACTAAGCACGTTTGGCACTGGTTGCTGCTGCTGCAGCTGCAATTCTCCCTAACAAAAGTACTGTAGAAATAGCAGTAGCAAAAGACACTGAATATTTTTTTGTTCAAACAGTACAACTTTTTTTTCCTTCAATGAAGGTAAGTGTACCGAATGATGCCACTTGTCATATATTTGCATGCATATATTACCTAGTTACATTTAAATATTATCATTCCAAACTTTCTATTGGGCTGCTATTTCATGAACACCAGACAGCGCAAGAACAAAGGACACCTGTGATCTCATGATTGTTTATCAACAATTGAACATGAGAAATTGATGGATCATATACCCATGTGATGAAAGGTCAAAGGTGCATGCTGTTGCACAATCAAACACTTGGCTACCCAAGATAAGTGTACAAAGAGCAGAGCAGAATACAGAAAAAAATTGGCATGCGGGGGAGGGGGTTGTCTGGGAAGCAATCAGACAGCATTATCACATCTCATTCTCGATCATGAATTCATGACAATGCATATAATGTAGCAGCACTCTGCTATTCCACTTTACGGCTAGATGTTATAATTAAGGCACAAGTAAACTAACCATTCCTTCTTTCAGTTCTCTTGTGGTCCGCAAGGAGCTCAGTCCTGGATCCTTGGGCCTCTCCAATCCCTAAATTAGTAACAAGTGTTACTCTCTCTCAATTGAAAGCAGCAAACAAATGTAGACTGGAAACAGTGTAGTAGTCGTCTATGAAGAGTATACAGACCTCAGGGTAGCCTCCTGGATCATGGGTGTCAATCCCAAGTAAGTGGCCAAGACCATGAGGCATGAAAACAGCCCCTAACCTTTGAGCCATCATATCATCAACATCCCTGTAGAAAAATGGTTTTTAAGGAATAGTAGTTAAAAAATAGCTTCGCGGGTTGAAGTTTGGTAGTCAGTGAAAAGTTACGCACCCTTGGAGAATTTGTTCCTTCCTGAGAGATTCAAGTATTTCCCGTTCTGCTAATCTGCAAGAGAGAGAGAAAGAGAGATGAACCATGCTTGAACCATATAGAAGAAAACAGTGTGATCTGGGTAAATAAGCTAATACATTAAGGGGTTGTTTGGATATATAGTATGTTTTGCGAAAACCATCATCCTCAAAACTCGTTTCAGCCAAACCACCACTAGATCTCCGTTAGGACAGCACAATAAAATCAGGTAAACGTAAATCTGATTCTCTGTAAAGCTAGTTTTTTTTGTGACAATCGATTGCCACTCGTTTTTATCAAAACCGGTGTCGAAACATTGTGTTCATGCACACATGCCGATGGCAGTAGAATCAAGATCGTACGACAGAAGGTCATGTGCTGCCTTCATCGATGTGTGTGCCTGCCCATGATGTCTAACTTGTCTGCGATATCGTTAGACTTTTTTGCTGGGCACACATTCTAAGCCCTGGGTGCTTAGCTGTCCAGGTGTCATATGCGGTTTCTGTGGTGTCGTATCTTGAACTGATAAACGTAGTTGTGTTACTGATTGGTAATGGAATTAGGGTTTCCCATGGAAAAAAAAAAACATTAAGCCAAGGTCCTGAAAACACTTTAAAATAGATCTAAGCTGATAACAGTCACATTAAGCATCCAAAAAGTCAGGTCAATTACAAATAGTAATGCCATGACCCAGGAATGTGTGCAGCAAAGAGCAGCAGACTGTGGTGCAGCTGCCCCCCTTGGAGACGTTAGGCTGCTTGGATTCAAGGGCATGTAAAGTATGACTATGACAAGTAAATAGTCTATGCATTAAAATAGATACATAATCATGGAAATTAATGACTCCAGGAATAATTTGGTGTTTGTTTTAAATTGCATATCCGTTATGTTTCAGTAACGCATTCTTACTTGTGCATATCCATCCAATTAACTCCAGGCCGCATGTGTGATATAACAGCATTATGAGCCATAAGCACAGCCTGTAGAAAATGTAAATGGCTTTAGAATAAGAAAGGTGTGGAGCAAGCTCAAAAAGAACAAAGCGATAACATATGTTTCTAAGTACCATACACCAAACAATATTAAATAAAATGGATTTTTTACAATAGGTACTTACATTGTGTATTATTATCTGACTGCTGTTGAATTTCCCATTTATCTGAAAGCATGTAAATTCATCAGATGGAATTATTAAACAAATGTCGTAGCAAGACATGAAACCATGTTGGTTTAAATCAAGGGCTGTGTAAATGATGATAAGGTTGATTTTGCTCAGTACCAATAATCTGATGACAAAGAACAGAAAAACAAACATATAAAGGTACAGAAAAGGAGTGCTCATGATACAAAAATAAAGATGCAACTGAAATTTGTTATTGAGCAACCATACTCCATGCGATAACAGTAAGGAAAAAAGTGCTCTATGTGATGTGATAACAAAAGGCTAGTAAGACTCGTACAGAAGGGGAAACAGAAACACTTGTCCTCTAGTCTCAAGAAGCTACACTATAAACAATGGTCTAACATGCATATATTTAAACAGATAGAAAGGCTATAAGATAAACGTATGATAGAAGCCATTCCAGGCATTGTAGCACTGGAAGGACCTCTCCTGTACATTTAATTCAAGATCTAAGACCAGTAAAAAAAACATGGTAGGTGCCCCCTATGCCCTACCATTGATCGTACAATAAAAACTACATCCTGAAGTTGATGACACATATAAAACAGATTATAGCACAAAATACCCAATGCTGTGGTGTCGTTTCTTTTAACAGGGGAAAAAATAAACAAATAAATCCAAATAGTAGACACTGAAATTTGGGACACTTAGGTGTATGCTCTTTGAAGTACTTACAGGGTATGAGCATGTGATATCAGATCCATAGAAATGGTATTCAGCTCCCATATCCATTAGTGCCATGTCTCCATCATTCAAAGTCTGAAAACATTTGAGACAATCAGACAGAATGAACTAAAGAGAATACGTGGAAACTTAAGCGCAAAGGGGGAACACAAGTTAAAGCTCCCTCAAAAAAGAAAAGCACATGCATGGGCACACAAATAAAAGAAGAGGTGAACAGCATATCATCCAATGGTTACACAAAAAGCCTCAATTGTTTAGATATCTTTTGTTGGATTTTATCTTGTAACCCCACTAACCTACACAGAATTAAGTTGCCACTTAGCCATAGCTTTTCTGTTTGACTGAATAGGCTGTTGGAAAGTTCTGTTGAGCTTCTTGATGCTTTTTCTTTATCTTTATTTATATATGTATTAATACCGCAGTAGGGGGTTTCCAAACAGTATTTCCCTAAACATAATTTGGTGTAAATTCAGGACCTGACATTGCAGTGGCTTTCTCATGCTCTTTTGGGACGCCAGTACATGTAAATTAAACCACGTTACTAACCAATATTAAGGTGTCATTGATACATTTGATCTTGATGCCTCCCCAGCTGCAAATCCTACATTCAAAGGTTTCCTAACCTTTTCATTACCATGCATATGTTCATGCCAAGCGCTTCAACACTGAAAATGAACACATATTTCTACAAACTAACTAGTGAGAACATATCAGACACCACTTGGTATATTAAAACATAGGGTATCAATTAGGCTAAATGTCAACCAAGTTACTTTCCTCGTATCATTCCTTCAAGTACTCACCAATGAGTGCTATGAGCATAGATCTCAAATAGGGAAGAGAAAATTGCTCCATGGTACTTCACAAATTACAGCTAACGAAGAGCAAATAAACTATATTGCTTGGATTCAAACAAATGCCAGCTCAAGTAGATGGGATTATAAGAATTCCAAAATCCATGGTATGTGAGTGTCTGAAGGATTAGGTTTCATTTTCTGAGTATGAAAAATAAAAGAAAATGCAACTCAGCTGTCAGCTCTAGATTAAAAAAATTCATAAAAGATAAAGTACCCTCCTACCCGGTCATTTGGAGCTGCTGCATGTCCATAATGTAGAACAGCACTGCAAAGGGCAGAACAATTATAAGTACCAGACAGTCCAACAAACACAAATCTAACAAAATTCCATGTGTAAAGATTAGTCTTCTATTCCTGAAAGCCGAAGTTCCAGTTTCCATGATAACAGACTCACGGCAGATCCAGACGAATGTCACATGGTTTATTTCTTACATAAAGTAATGTCATACAGGACTTTACATGTTTCCTTGAATAAGTCAGCAAATTATGACAGATACCCAACTTAAAATAAGTGGCCACTAAAAAGAGACCTCACATTCTCCAAAGAAAAAGAAAGGAGAACTTGCTGAAACTTTAGTAGTTGATTTCTGTTGTTAAAATAGCTTTATACGAAAAAAAAGGCTATATGCTATCAGTAGAAAACTGTGGTCTTGAACAGGATGAAGAAATTGTTATGTGAAGTATAAACAAAAGTAGCAGATGAAACAATAACTAGGGATGAAAACGGATCAGATACGAACGGATATCACTGATATTACATTTGTTTTCATATTTTTGGCCGGATTCGGATTCGAATGCGGATAGTGTCAGTCATGCCGGATATGATACGATTGGATGTCGACATCATAAATATACGATTTGAGTATTCGGATATGGATACGGTATCGGATATTGAATATCCGGACTTGGATACGGACAGATCTTAACACCTCTAAACGGATTCGGTCGAACGGACGGTCGGATAAATATCCGTACCATTTTCATCCATAACAATAACAGACAATGAACTAAGATTTGATGGTCCATGCACACTCGATTTCCATAGTAGCTATAGTTAAACATAAGTAAATAAAGCCACACTTTACAGACAATGTCATGCATTCTCACCTATTATCTCCAGTAGCACATATACATGTATAAGAGCAATGCCGGCAACCTCCATACATATAAACATGGTGAAGGAAGATACTTTCTAACTGATATTCCTTCATGCCTGGTCTTGCTCGTCTCATAACCTGGTAAAGTAAAAGGGAAATCAGATCCATTTAGTGTATCTCTACAAAATAGTAACTTTATAACATGTTTGGCGATCATAATACTCAAGTATACCCTAGTGCTTCCATTGCTGGTGTGAGGTGCAGAGGGAAGTTAAAACCTGGTGCCATAAGGTGGCCACATGGTTCAGATCTTGTAACAGAACATTACTAATACCCAACTAATACCTTTGTACTTCCACAACCCAAGGAGATAGGAAAAGGAATAGCAACTCTTGGACCAAGACTAGCTCTAGCAAAGTTAAATAAACATCATCGAATTCCAACTAATGATATCTGGGAAGTTGGGGATACAATAGCAAGCCAGAAAAAGTGCTTCGTTGGGACAAAAAAAAGGTGGAGCTAGGCAGCACCTAAGGTTCTAGCTGGAGCCAGATTGATTCACACAGCAACTAGGCATTTATTCTAGGTGTTTTTCCTATATTCTCCACTTTTCAATGTAAACATTCCAAAGGTGTAACAGCCTAGAAACATTGCCTAGATGGCTCAATCTAAACACCAATAATTGATGAAATAAAAGAGTACATGGAATTTTTATACCTCAATGTGAGCTTCAGAACTGACATCATTAGCATACTGGATGAGAGCAAGCTCCAGATCAGATTTAATCACACGGCATTCAGTTAAAATTGGATGAAGTGTACTTAAATCAGTATCAAGCTTCTCTATCCCCTGGCATGGAATAAAAACATTGTAAATCAAATGCACAAAATCACAAGATAAAGTGTAAGAGAGACGAATTATTTTGATAACTAAAGACATCTATCAGATAACACAATATGTATCTCATTTTAAGATATAGTTTGATAAAAAAAATCTGAAAAATTACAAGTAACGAATGATTAAAAAAAAAAGAATGTATGTTTTCTAATCTAATCTAACACTTAAAAGGTACATCGCGCACCTCAAAACTAGCAGGCTTTGAGAAATTTCCAGAGTCAGTATTCCTCCCATGTAGCACAAACAGAAGAGGCTTTCCATGGTCCCCAAAACGATCTTGCACAAACTGTGCAATCTCATCAACATAGAAGACCATATCGACCTTGTATGTATCCTGTACATAATCATGAAAAGATTACACTGATTCAGAATATAGCATATAACTAACTAAGAATCAAATACTCTGATGAGGAAAATACCCTGAAGTAGGATAAAGGTTTTATTTCACCCATCCAAACAGCATAGTCAGCTGGCAATCTTGGAGCGAACAAAATTGACTGTCCAGAGGCAATGTCCTTTAACAACAATCAGAAGAAAAATCAGTACATGACCAGCAGAAAAGGACATCATCAACATGACATGACCCTAGGACCAGTTGTAATGTACTAATGACTAAGCCATCAACAAATATAAGCAGTAATAATATCACCAGACTCAAGATATGCTCCAAGATGTGCAAGTGATTCAGAAGTCAAATTTTCCTTTCTATTCCTACGACTTTCATATACTATCAGCTCTATAGTTAAACAGCCTGAATGCTGAAAGCCTGGTTTGCTGCTGTATTGGCTGAAATCAGATCAACTTATTATATTTAGGAAAATGGGGTGAAATAAAAGGAATAGAGCTCACAATTGCGCCGTAGAACCCTGGTTCCCGCACTCCAAAGAGATAGGCGAAGTAGCTCTCCTGCCTGCAACATTTGCCCGATTTATGTCTCAACACGAACATCCAAAAATACCGGCAAAACAAACACTTAGGTTCAGTTCAGCACGAATACCTGAAGAGCTCGAGGTGATCGGTGCAGTAGCGTGTCTTCTCCTCCCCGCCCTTCACACAACGACGAACCGAAAACACTCCAGAATTAAGTAGGCGCGACGATCGATCGGATCAGTAGTAAATCCGAGGAGAGGGATATGAAGGGGAGAGTGCCGAGTGGGAGTGGGACGGACCTGGAGGAGGACGAGGCCGTGGAGCGGGCGTCCGGAGGCGGCGAGGTGGCCGCGGAGCGCGGCGACGAGGCGGTCGCGGTTGCCGGCGTGGAGCTCCATGGGCACCACCGGCGGGGTGAGGGAGGAAGTGGGGGAGGCCGCCATGGTTGGGAACCGCACTCCAAAGCTTGGCTGGGGTCTAATTTATGGAGAAGAGTTTGTGTGGGCCAAGAAACGCAACTCAAGAGAGCAGGCCCGATGAAATGAATGGGATTCCAATTGGAAAAAGTCTACATCACCCTCCAAACTATGAGGTGGTGACCACTTAACCCTCGAACTATGAAACGATCTAATTTACCCTCTGAACTATCTAAAACCGTTCAAACTATCCCCTGAACTATCCAAAACCGTTCAAACTACCCCCTGAAGCGATTTTGGAAAGCTGTTTTGCTACAGTAACCGCGGTTTTGCTACAGTAACCGTGGTTTTGCCTTTTTCTTTTTCTATTTATTTTCGCTAAATCTTTGAAAAATCATAGTAAACCACAGAAAAATCATAAAATAAAAAAATCTAATTTTGTTGGACTCCACATGAGTAGGTCTATACAATGAATATATAATATGGTATACTTTAATACAAATTTTTTTTTAGCTTTAAATTAGTTAGAAAATCAAATTTTGTTTGTAATTAATTGGAATAATTCATAGCTGCTGCTTCTATTGTCCAATTGTGGTGAAATTTTTATGCTGGGGTTATTAGTATATGCTTGAACTATAGTAAAAATTTCATGCTCATTGGATCATGTATGACTTAGTTATAGATTTATTTAGGTATAAATAAATCTATAACTAAGTCATCCTTGATCCAATGAGTATTAAATTTTTACTACACTTCAAGCATATAATAATAAGCCCACCATAAAAATTTCACCACAATTGGACCATAGAAGCGGCAGCTATGAATTATTCCAATTAATTACAGATAAAATTTGATTTTCTAACTAATTTAAAGCTACAAAAAATTGTATTAAAGTATACCATATTATATATTCATTGTGTAGATCTACTCATGTGGAGTCCAACAAAATTAGATTTTTCATTTTATGATTTTTCTGTGATTTACTATAATTTTTCAAAGATTCAGCGAAAATAAATAAAAAAAAAGAAAAGGCAAAACTGTAGTTACTGTAGCAAAACCGCCATCGACAACCGCCTAGGGGTAGTTTGAATGGTTTTGGATAGTTCATGGGGTAAATTAGACCATTTCATAGTTCGGGGGGTTAAGTGGTCACCACCCCATAGTTGGGGAGATGATGTAGACTTTTTCCGATTCCGATTGATTGACCTCTTGGTCCCTCGAAGAGTCTGCTTTTCATCACTCAATTTCAAAACAGGGCAAAACATCTCTCTTAACTTATAAAACTATTCATATTATATCCCTGACCTGATTATGAGTGGTTTTGAAGGCGGTTTTGTCTTTTTCTTTTTTTATTTATTTTGAATAAATCTTTGAAAATTCATAGTAAATCATAGAAAAATCATAAAATAAAAAAATTCAATTTTGTTGGACTCCACATGATTAGGTCTACACAATAAATATATAATATGGTATGCTTTAGTACAAAGTTTTTGTTGTACCTTTAGATCTATGTTTTTCTGTAATTAATTCATAACTGCACTTTCTAGGGTCTAATTGTGGTGAAATTTTTATGGTGAACTAATAATTATATGTTTAAACTGTAGTAAAAATTTCATACTCATTGGATCATGTATAACGTAGTTATAGATTTATTTAGGCTTATGCTTGTTAAACCGAAATAAATCTATAACTAAGTTATACATGATCCAATGAGTATGAAGTTTTTACTACAGTTCAAGCATATAATAATTAGCCACCATAAAAATTTCACCACAATTAGACCATAAAAACTGTAGCTATGAATTAATTACAGAAAAGCATAGATCTAATGGTACAACAAAAACTTCGTACTAAAACATACCATATTATATATTTATTGTGTAGATCTAATCATATAGAGTCGAATAAAATTGGATTTTTTATTTTATAATTTTTTTATTTACTATGATTTTTCAAAGATTCAATCGAAATAAATAAAAAAGAAAAAAAACAAAACCGCCTTCGAAACCACTCATAACCAGGTCAGGGACGCAATATGAACGGTTTGATAAGTTGAGGAATATGTTTTGCCCGGTTTTAAAATTGAGGGATGAAAAACAGACTTTTGCGATATTTGAGGGACCCAAAGTGAACTTTTTCCTAACCATTATAGGCTTTCTTTTTTGTTCTAGCTCTGTTGGGCCCAGGAATATGGTCGGGTTTTCTTTTTTTATATACTCCTATATAGAGACAGTCTCAATTGTAGAAATCATGTATATTTTTATTTTTATTTATCTTAATTTATTTAGACACTACAAGTAAAAAATATGTTCTTAATGAATAGTTTTTATATAATAGTTTTTGTCAATCAAATGTCTTCTCTCTCAATCATTTACCAATCACACCTCTTCGTATCTTGGTTCTCGATAGACATGGCTTCTTGTCTTCTTTTTCTTCTTTAATTGCAATGTCACGTGATCATTTTGCTTAGTTGATAGTTTAATTATGGTTGGGAGTGCGTAAAAAAACTTCCTCACGTCTAATATATAATAAAAGCCAGTACTCAAGAGCCCATCAAAAGATAGACAACGAGATACAAAACAATCTCTAAAACACCAGTATATCAAAAGTCAGACTGGTGCGGTTCTTCCTTCAGTCGTCGATTGCTTGCCAGAAAGTGAAGATCGCACTAAAAAATTAATAAGAAAGAAATGTCTGCAAACACTTGTCAAATAAGACTTTAAGATTGCAAAATCCAATAACATTAATAATAAGATTAGTATCATCAAAAGAACATCAACTCGAGGAACCCTTCAAAAAATACATGCTTATAAGGCCCTCAACGTGTTTCTAAATGATGCCTAAAAGAGGAGATAGATGATTAGCATCAGTCTAACCATTGCAGCAAGTGAAGCCAGATTTTAGCTATGCCAAAAAAAATGGCGAGGGAAGAAAATACTCTCTCCATTCTGAAATATTTGTCGTTTGCGTTTTCCAAGAAACAACTTCAATTAAAAATATATTAAAAATATTAATATTTATATATATCATTGAAAGGAACTGTGTGTCCATCCTCGTTTTTTAATAAATTTATTATGAGATATGAATCGAGTCTTGTCGCACGCACATCAACAGTGACAAATAAAAGGGACAGAGGGACTGTGTGTCCATGTGATGGCAATGGATAAAATAATGTTTTATATTTATTGGCCACGAAGGAGTGCATGCGACGGAGACATGCTGATCCTCATTAACTTCCTTGGTGGGTCCCATGAGTGATGCTTTTGTACGACCAACATTGTGATCCAGGAAGAGTGGTGCCAGAATTCACATGCGAGAAATATGAACAGTACTGGGCAGCAGTCACATTGTGAAAGGCCTAATCCTTCACTACTATATCAGTGTGTTCAAGATGTCAAGATCACCGCATCAAAAGCCAAACCTCTTACCAAATACTAAAATGAAGGGAATCAACACATCTAATGGACCAAAGTGACGGGAGCCCTTCGCTGACGCCAGAACAAACGCTGTTGAGGTTGAAAGGACCTAGGATGTCGCCTAGAGAGGGGGTGAATAGACGTTTCTGAAAAATTTATACTTTCAAATGCGGAAGCGATTAGAACTTGAGTTTCCTCACAAAGAAACAAACTCCCCCAAAGGAGTAAACAGAAAATATAAATAGTAAAGAAAACACTTAGGAGCCTAAAATCTGCACCACAAGTGATTAGAACAAATAGCACACTTTTCTGCACAGGAAGCCAATACCGGACGCGTCCGATATCAATACTGGACGTGTCCGGTATACACGGGCTGATGAGTTTTGTTCCAAATCTTGTGCTCCACTTCTCCAACCTACCACACAGTCTTCCAGTGGTATATAAAAGCCTATAGAACCTACACAACCACTTGCACAACGGAGATGATCACAAATATCAAATAGAATGCAAAGTGTGACACGATATTTGTTTTACCGAAGTTTGGCACCCCCTCGGGTCCTACTCTCCGTTGAGCCGGCTGCGAGCAACCACAAGGGTTAGCTCTAGAGGACACTACAGGTCAACTCTAGCCACGGTCTATTTCACCCGCTATGCTCCTTCCACTAGGTGATCTCTTTTGCGAAGAGTTCGAACCGTTACAAACTTTCCGAGGCACACCACAAGTTCTTCGGTGCTCTCCGGCGACGCCTAACCGTCTAGGACCGAAGAGTCCAAGAGTAACAAATGCGAGCCACGAGATCGACGATTTGCACAAGTGCTCAAGTGATGGCTTGCTCTCTATTTTGAATTCTCTCTAAACCCACAAATGGATTTGGCACTTTAGGATCAATCACTCACTTAGAGAGGGTTAGAGAGTGTTGCTAGAGCTCAGAGAAAGTCAGGAAAGTCAGTAGAATCAACAGCCTCCAAAGGTGGAGGCTTGGGGCCTTTTATAAGCCACTCCCCGAAACTAGCCGTTAACTAGCCGTTGGAATACCGGACACGTCCGGTATTGCCCCAACGGTCACTTGACAGAGGTCAGATCTCACTCGGAACATCCGACCTAAGTCGGTACTTCCGACGCTCCAGAACTTCCGACCAACACCGGAACTTCCGACAAACGAACAGCCCTAAACAGAGGAGAAACTTGCTGAGCCAGCCAATACCGGACGCGTCCGGTATGAATACCGGACATGTCCGGTATGCTCAGCCTGAGAGCTCTCAACTAGTTGAAGTGCCCTACCTCTCTCATATCTCACTTGGGTTGGTTTGAGCACTTATGTATCACCATCTATCATCATGATGCATCCCTCTTAATAGTACGGCTTTTCTATCAATTCAAATTTAAATGTAAAATGAATTTAAACCTTGGGAGTTGATCTTTAAGTGAACCAAGCTGTTTTTCTTCAACATTGTAACAATGGGATGTCATGAGTGATTTTGAAATCCGTCTTGAGCAACAACCATATTGAGCATGTAACTTGATTGCAACATTTGATTTGTGGGATGATCTCAATGCATCAAGTCACTTTGATTGCTTCTTCTCGAATAAGCAAATTTGATTCTCCACCACGTCATGTGCTTCATGCTTGATTAGCCCATCGACTAAATGCAAGTACTTCTCTTCTTCACCCTAGCTAGGTTCTTCGGCCGCCAAGTTCTTGCTTGCCCTTCACCCTTGTTTAGTGCCTCAAAGACTTTTCTTTGCTATCTTCACCAACTCAAGCACTTTAGTCACAACTAGCTTTGAATCATCCATTCAAATGTGTTGTCATCTTCACTTTGATTATTTTGATTCCAAGTGAATCAATGATACCTCATAATATATGAGCCTTTGTTATAACCTTATTTTCATTGTTGTCTTGCGTTTGAACTTGATTGAAACATACAACAACCCATCATTTTGGCTCCAAATAGCATTTCAAGCACAAATGAGATAAACCATTCGCTATTTCACACTTAGCACATGGGTTAGACCTTTAATCAACATTGTCATCAATTCATCCAAATCCCACCAAAGGGCTAGATGCACTTTCAGAGGTAGGAAAAGATCGCCTTATTTGAAAGCACCATCGTCGCATCCACCTTGTCGATGAAACTACAAACCAAACGCTAGATGAACAAGAATTAGCAAAGCTAACCTAGAATTACAAAGGGAAACAGGTCGAGGTCACTAGTTACGAGAGAGGAGGGGACCGATGCGGTGTAATATGGGAAGGCAGCGACGATGGTAGGGATTGAAGAGAATTTGTGTGCATGTCCTTTGAGATGGAAATGGGGACCCAATCTCCGATTTCTCGCATAGAGTTCCCCCTATCGGGGGACATGGATGAGGACGAGTTAATCCCCACAGGGATTCAAATGGAGAGAATTTAGACTCCATCGGGTTTGCGAAGATGGGAAATAGCCTAGTATAAACATCAAATTAAACCCTAAAATAGATGTATCTTTTATTATAAAATCTTGCTTATTCAATTATATTAATTTGACAACATGATTTTTCTTTTGCTCCGTCCCAAGAAGAATATCGCTATAGGCTTCATGCTATTCAAAATTTCTAAAGTTGGTTAGGTTTGTGAAAAAAATAGTAGTGACATTTTGTTGAATATAAATATTATGATATCTAAAGACAGGGGGTTAATAGGTATCAAAATTGACCCACCATATGACCTCTACTGCAAATTCAGTGCAAGTAATACGAGCCGCTCTTGACTGTATTTAGGGACATTTCACCTAAACCAGTATACATCTTCGAGTCCTCTTAGCACACCATCAGAGCCCTAAACACACAATCACAGGTTTATTGGTTGGTGCTCGTTCGAAACATCGACACATTTATATCTCTAGATAAGTTTGATGTTAAAATATATTTAGGATTTATCAAATGATACTATTTAGCAAACTATTCATATTTTCTTATATATACTAGATACATGCACGTGCATTGCATAGTGGCTATGATTGTTTTTTGACTAAACCTCAGTAATCGAACAAAGACGAGGACTTCACCTTGGATGCAAGTGCGTAGATCCAGCCTTCGTGTTGGAACTGAGTATGACACGGATGCGCGAGCTCTACGTTACAGGATAATTTGTATCGGGAGAGGATACGTGAGATGGATCAAGATTTGGTATCATCAGATAGATTATTTCTTTGGTCTTTTTTAAGTGTAGCGATTTGGTTAAAATGTAAAATATTTGGTTTTTCGAGAAGTAATCACTTGTTATGAGACGGAGTGGTACAAGTACAATACATGTAACTAGGCTGGCGTGCTGCGAGTGGCCGGTGGCTCGTGCTAGGGCGGGAACAAACTAGTTGTACGTGTAGGAGTATCAGCCAACCATGTAAGCGGAGTATGATACGGATGCGTGAGCTCTACGCTATAGGACAATTTGTATTGGGAGAGGATACGTGAGTATGAATCAAGATTTGGTATCATCAAATAGATTATTTCTTTAGTCTTTTTTAAGTGTAGCGATTTGGTTAAATTTGAAAAATATTTGGTTTTTCAAGAAGCGATCACTTGTGGAGTGGTACAAGTACAATGGTTGCAGCTAGGCTGGCGAGCTGCGAGTGGCCCGTGGCTCTGGCTCGTGCTAGGGCAGGCGCAAACTAGTCATAGGTGTAGGAATATCAGCCCGTTCCCGAGCCTGCTCCGGGTGGAATTCTACGGCCTGTTTCTAATCCAGATGTGAATGAGAATGTGTGTTTATTTTAGCCCGGCCTAAAACTAAAATTAGCCTGGAACCAAAACTGGCCTCGCTTTCCCCCCGTGTCCACGGCCTGGAACAAAACCGGACCTCCTGCCTTAGGAATGGCTACAGCCCAGGCAGGGAATGAGTGACAAGATCCACTTATTCCTAAAGGAATGAACAAATCAGGTCCACGATTGGATCCTGAGCAAATGAACGAGGCCTAAGTGGATGAGATGATGACCCGGCACACAATAGCAGGCTAATAATACTATAATAATTGTCTTGACTCCACAAAGGGAAGCTCACGATCAGTCTATCGCCTCCTTTAATATACACTATGCAAAACATCAACAAATTTTTTCCTTCCAAAAATAAACCACAAAGAATTTTAATTTAGCTTCAGAGATTCAGAACAATCACTGGCAAAAAACCAAAAGCAGACTTTCATGCAGCTTAAACCGTTTATTCCTTTATTTATGCTAGGATACTGGACAATATTGAAACAAGTTTCATCCATAACCATCATCAGTTCATTCATAGAAATACATCCAACGGTTGTACATCACAAATAATAACCAAGGTAAAAGGAGGCTAAGAATACATATAGAAGGGCAGGTATCTGTCCAGACCAAGCCGGTATGTATTAGGGTCCAACATAAGTAACCACAAAAGCACATATCACCCGTCCAAACATTTACTGGTAATAAAAAAGTACTAAACAATTGCAAGGAAATAGCAATTCATGGGGTCAAAACAACAGGCACAAAGATATAATTTATAGATTCGGACCCTAAACTAGATGCGTAACATGAAGCAACAGTGCGGAGGAAACCACACAGCAGAGGGCAGAGGCTGCAAAAAGTTTGTTCCCAATTAGCTGATGAAGCTCAAGTTTCCGCAGATGTTTGGGCACCTCCACTGTTGTCAGGAGCTGGCGCAGTTGTTCCAGGGGCAGCAGAGTGATCCTGGGATGAAGCTGGAGCTGTTCCTTCAGTAGAGTAGGCTGGAGGCTGCCCATAGCTTCCACTACCATAAGCATCTCCATAGGACTGCTGCTGGCCATAGCCTGGGTGGCTTGCAGGGGGTGCACCAGGGTAAGCTGGTTGTGCACCGTAAGCAGGTTGGCTGTAACCATACTGCCCGTAACCACCCTGAGCAGATCCAGGAGGCGGAGCCTGTCCATAAGGTGAGGATGCAGGAGGTTTCTGGCCCTGTGGAGAAGGCTGCCCATAAGCACCCTGACCATATCCACCTTGCTGTGGCGGTTGGTTGCCATAGCCAGACAGGGGTGGCGCACCATATCCAGATGGAGTTGAACCTTGAGTTGGGTAGCTTGCTGCAGCACTAGTAGGCGGTTGGCTGGCATAGCCAGGGTGGCTTCCAGCAGCTGGAGTTGAAGCTTGCTGCCCTGGAGATGCCTGGTTGGCCCCACCAGGACCACCATAGCTGGACCCATCCTGGGTTGAGTTTGCAGCTGATCCATAAGCAGATGCGCCATATCCCTGCTGGTCATAACCAGTCTGCTGAGAGTAGCCCTGCTGCTGCCCTTGGGTCTGGTAACCAGAGTAGCCATCATGTCCATATGCTTGCTGCCCACCACTCTGCTGGGTGTAGGTAGAATCATATCCTTGTGAAGCATATGTCGGAGGCTGGCCATAATTGTAGCTAGTGGCATCAGTAGAAGCAGCAGTCCCAGGGGCAGATTGTTGTTGTTGTTGTTGAGGTTGCTGCTGTTGGCTATAATAATCATACCCAGTGCCAGGGGGAGTTGTATGAGATTGCTGGTTTTGAGACTGATCCCACCCAGTCTGATAGCCACCAGATGTTGGGGGATAGCTACCATAAGGTTGCTGAGGTGCACCATACTGTGGCGGTGCCCCAGGATAAGCCCCAGGCTGCATATAACCATAGCCAGGCTGCTGGGGTGGCGCAGAAGGTGGGCCCCAGTTTGACTGAGGACGAGGAGGGCGATAGCCCTGCTGAGAATAGCCACCAGACATTGGATTCCTGGCACGATTCTGCAAAAATATAGTTTGCACATCTGTATATGTATACAACAAAAGGGGCATATAGAGAACAGAATAGGGAAAAAATAACAGTACAAATAGCAGACATACAAAAGCAGAAGACATTGCAGATAAATTCCATAACACCAAGAAAAATGGAAGGAGCAACTCACCGATCAAGATCGTCAAGCTAGCGATGCCCATCTACCGTTGCCCACGTGCAAAACTATGGGGGCTAATAAAGATTGGACAGCTAGACGAATATATACATATATATGTTGAATAGCAATACCATGGAATACAGTTTCAATAGATGTCCAAAGATATATATGATAATAGAAAGGTGCTTCCACTAACATCTAAAAGATTCAATTCATTGCTAAATGGCAGGATATATAAAAATCAGCTAGGCTACTTTACTGAAGCTGAAAATATATTGAACAAAATGAAGCATCAAAACAGCATTCAAGTGATACTATTTAAGCACAAAAACAAGATTGGACAGCAACCTGCAGAGCCACAAGGTACATATAATAGACAGATAATACATAAAAAAGTTTCATGCAGGGTTTTCTGAATCCTTCTGTTGTAAAACAGTTTAACAGATACATATTCAGGAAATGTGTTTATGTACGAGACAGACTGTATTTGGATCCCAAATTTTAGCCTCTTTTACCTATTCTTTCCAGTACAACCCTTCTTTAGTTGCACAATTAACTGTCTTCTTTTATGATCTATGCACAGTTTAGAGAATATAAATCATTAATTCTTGAGCTCAACTCTAAAACAAGTATTGTGAATCAGAGGCAATAGTAAATGAGGATACATCTCATAATCAACCACCAAGTTGTATAGGTGGCGATAGTAGATGAAAAGGAAAACCTCGCCTCCATAATTATCATAAACATCAGACCTACATGCAACTATAACAAAAGGACCTAAATTGGAGTGTGTGACCACCACAAACAACTGAACACCTGGTGAACTGGGGCTGTTTAGAGCATTTCTTCCTCACAAACAAGCCATGAGTAAAGCAATGTATATGTATCCATTGTGCTCCAGAGTTGCAGGAGAAGCAGATGAAAGATGATACAGATGCTAGATACAGCATGTCAGCTCACATAATCCATAAACCATGTTATAAGTGAAAATACAGTGTTCTATCCAGTAGGACATCAATATTAAACAGTAACAAACCTGCTCTCCAGGATAGTTTGCAGTCCTCCTGGCAAGCTAATGACACTAATTGGCTCTATGTGGATAAATAAAAAAATAAACAATAACCACTGAGTAGAACAGGTGGCAACAAGGACTCGGTTGGTTTTTGCCCAAAATATTATCACCCATAGTCAAATCAAGACTTGTCAAAACTTCAGCTGCAGTTTCTGTGGAAAACCATTTAACAGGACTACCACAGTGGCTAATTGATAAAGAACAAGTTAGTTTACAAATACGCCTCTTCGCTTTATTATATTAAAGTTGAGAACCTTGCCCAAAACCATTAATAAGTTATGTTAAGAAACCGGGAAGAAGACATATAACAATCTCCTTGCATGTTGAGGTTGTAACCATGAACATAGGTTTCAGACATTAGTTAGCACAGCAGAGTAATCAATGTAGGGCAGCAAAGAAGCAAACGAAACAAGATTTTCAAAAAGAACCAGGGAAAATCATAAAACAAGATACTAAACAGAATGAACCAGGAGCAACCTAAATAAGACATAAAGCACAAGACAGCAAAGCAATCACAGATATCAGGAATATAACACAACAAAAGAAAGAAAGCGTACCTCACTGGTAACCTCAATCACCAGCTGCTTTGCATGTTCAATCTGTTCTTGAGTGCCATCAATATGCACAGTTCTTTCAGTTGAAGTATCACCAGCAGGCAGATGCAAAGGAATAACCTGCACAAGATTGTAAGGACAAGAATAACATTGGAACTTGAATCAACAGTGAAACAAGTAGACGAAAACGATTTGAGTATAAATGAACGGCTTGGACCAAATAGAGTGTTCAAGGCGAACATGAATGACAAACTCAAAGGATGGCAAAATAGGAAGCAGCATTCAAATTCACTAGGCAAAGAAAAACAAGCATACAAACAACCACACATAAACTTAGTGTAACCTTATAGATGATTGCAGCTAAGGTAGAACAGGAAGCTGGATAACAAGATAGCAAACCTGAATACGAGCTCCAGATTTCTGCTGCATGGACTTTATAGTCTCACCCCCCTTCCCAATAACCAGTCCCACCTAAAAAGAAAGACAAACATCAGAAGCAGAGGAAAAATAACATTGATGAGGCAATCACCACAATACTGATTGTTGATTGATATAAAATTGACAAACAAGCACCCATGCTCATGCCCAAAACTTGCAGTGGCATGATCTTTTAAGGCAAACCCTTGTCCAAATAGAACAGGATGCATACCTTGTTATTAGCAATCTTCATCTGGAACGTCTCAGCGCCTGGCTGTGGTGCATTGTATTTCCGGCCACCAGACCCACCACCGGATGCCCCAGCATCAGCCTGGATTGCAAGATCAAACATTATAACATAGATGAGAAGGCACAGAGGTAAACAAGAAGCTGTGGGCATAATGAGTAATACCTCTGCCAGAACTTCTTTGATCAACTGTTCAGCTTTGTTTATCTGCTCAGGATTGCCAGAAAGATCAACCTGCCTTGTCAGTGCACCAGGTTCAGCTTCATGGTCTCTTGTTACTTGAATCTTCGCTCCTGATTGAAGTTGGATATACCTAATAGTTTCCCCAGCTTTTCCAATAATAACACCAACCTACAGCAAGTCGACAACAGTGCCAGTCGAAGGGAACATAAATATCACACTTCTGGATACACTTTCTTATGCGACTATAAATTCAGTGACGGAAAACAAACTGAACAAAAAAGCTTACCCTTCCATTTGGAATTTCAATCTTTTTGCTTGTACCCTGATATCCACCATATGAGGAGTACTGCGGTGCACTACTCTGAGAAGATAACGGTGGGATAGAAGCCCCATGCCCTGATACAGAAACCAAACATTCTGAATCCATTTGCTACAATAGGAACTTATGGTGATTAATTGATTATTGAATTATGAACTATGAGAAATAACAATTTAACTTCATGTGGGCCACAACTCGTGGTAAAGGAAGGGATGCATGTATAAGCACAAAAGCAACAGATTCACATTATGCTAACTGCACAAATTAATATTGAATTAACATGCTACTTTAAGACAGCGGATACAATCAGATTCGAGTTAAGATAGGCAAATGAGCTCGGATGCAGCACAAGTTAAGATTGAATTAACATGTTACTCTCCAACTAATAGCATGCTCTTCAACTCACTTCACTAGAAATGCAACATATAAGTATCTCCCTTGTATTGCTAACAATAAATACAAATATATTCAATATACAACGGTGTTAGCTTAATTTATCTATACCTAAATTATAATTATTAGAACGATTCAATTCCAAGTATCCAAACAGGGCCTGATTGATTTGGACTTGCATTGCAGATTGTTACTTAAAAAAACTAAACCGCCACAGTTGCATCTAGATCTTATAGTAAAGTGATCATGGCATGTGAGCTCTCAAAACAATATTGGAAATCGTAACAATAGGAGTGTGCTTCTAAATAGCTCGCAGGTGGCAGTTTCATTAGTATGAAACAGGTTTGAGCATCCGCAGCTCACGCATATTGATCTATCGATCTATCTCCCAAATCGAATCGTAAACCGAGCCAAGAGAACACTCCCAATCCTTTTGGATGAGAAGCCCGAGTCCTCCACCAAGCACAGACAAACAGATCTACGCGACCAAGCATGGGATCAACGAGAAGTCCTGCCACTCACCACCACCGCCAGAAGACGAGAAGCCGAGTCCTCCACCGCCGATGCGACCGCCGCCACCGCTGCCGCCTAGGGAGGCTCCTCCCCCGTAGCCGCCGCCGACGTCATCGTCGCCGTTGTCGACGCGAGGGCGCTTGGCCTCCGCGGCGTTGAAGATCCGCGCCGCGATCTCCTGCGCGCGCTGCTTCGCGAGCTGGATCTCGTCGGGGGGCGGCGGCACGCTGTTGTAGGACGGGACGCCGCCAGCGGGCGGCGAGGCAGGCGGCGGACCAGAAGAGAACCCCGTGCGCCGCGGCGGCGGCGAGGGGTCGTCATACTTCCGCTTGGAGGAGTAGTGGTCGTCGGCCATGGCGGGGGACGGGTTGCTAGGGTTTGGGCGGCGGCTGCGGGGAGCGTGGACGAAGGGATAAGACGGCCGAAAACCCTAGCAGAGTTCACGGTGTCGATATTTGTAGTGGTCGCGGGTCGCCCCCTGATTTTTATTATTATTTCTCTAACTAGGTAGCATTCCCGTGCGTTGTTACAGGACAACTATATTTTCATAATAAAAATAGCCAGATCGCACGATAAGATAACAATACTTTAAAATTAAATATTGACCTTAAAATGACATTTAATACAAAAACAAAGTTAGTGAAATTAATATAGTCTCAGAGAGCGCGGCGTCGCAGGCTCACCAACCCTACTGTATAGACCAACTCTACAAAAATTGAGAAATCTTGAGTCAACTAACAAGGGGTAGAACATCTTGTCACTTGCATTTCTCTTGATCTTAAATTGCATCTTCCAGACGATGCCCTTTTGTCACACCTAAATAACTATAAAATGAGACAAAAGGTATGGAAGACATATCACACTGAACCAGTGATTGCATTGTGTAGGAACAAACAATATTCAATATATATAGTATTGTACGTGCTAACACTACGATGGCATCAACAACAAATCATAAAACAAAAATAATCTCTTCAAGATCTTCTCGTTCCCTACTACTGGTAAAATATCTCTACCCTTTGGATTTCAAGACTAACTAAAGCCCTCATTGCCATAATTTTTCTAGTAAAACCACAAAGTTTGAGCACCAATTGACCCGTATAAGATGTAGTCTTACGACATTAAAGAATCTCAAATAGAGACATTGATAATCACATATTTATGAAAACAAAAAGAATGCAATATATTACAAAATATTACAGTATACAAAGGCCAAACTAATATAAAGGAAAATATTGAGAAAAAAATAAAGTGGAGACATGGTGCACGAACTTGATGCTGGCTAGTGTATGCACATGTACTCGAGGTCGCCGTGGAAGTTGCAGCATAGCTTGATGGCTTCTTTCGCAAAATCGGAGATCTTGTGAGCTACCTGCGAATCTGCGATGCAAGGCCACAAGTGTTTCGATGCTAATCATGCCTCTCGACATGTCAGTTGAAGCCAAGCAACTTTGCACAATTTTCAAATAAAATGGCCATGCTTATGGAATGTAATGACTAAATATATATACATATTTGCACAATTCCAAAACAAAAAGTGTAACATATGTATTAACTTGAGAGGATATCATTGCGTGTATAAAGAAAATGTCGGTAGCACTATTACTGAAAAAAGACAAAAAAAAAGAAAAACTGTGTCTATCTGTAATATAAAAAATTCTGACTTAGAAATCAATTTATGATGGCAACTCAGTTTACCGCACATCAAAGTGGAAAGAAGCATTGATATAAAGGGAACACAGGAAGAAGGAAACATCAATGTAAGTGAGAAGAAGAAACAAATCATTGACTGTTCAGCATGTAATATTGACATTCACTGATTGCATTTTCACATTAATGTGCATATTTAATTACTTAACCTATTCATGAAGGAAGGTAGCACCACCATACGTCACATCCTTATTTCTATTCCAAGGAAGGTTTAGATTTATGCCTAAAACCCAAACAAAGTATGAGGTGCAGATGTATGCCTAAACTCAAAACCAATTTAGAATGCCAAAAGTGCATGAGATGAACAACTGCTAACGGGTCAGGTATCTAATTTAGCAAGAAAGAACATACTCATTACCGTCCCTTGTCAGCACAAGATACTCATTGAGAAATGAACTACTATGCTTATGAATGTACAGATCAGGTTGTTTTCTAGAACTGAAAATAAAGAACTGCTAAATGCTAGGAACTGAAAATTGCCTGAACATTGCCGTCCCCGGCGCCCAAACCTCCGATTCGCCCGAACCTCCTCGGGAGAGCTCGGGAGAGCGACGTCCTCGGCGCCCAAGTCTCCGATTCGCCCGAGTCTCCTCGGGAAGAGCTCGGGAGAGCGGCCCGAGCGCCCGAGCCTCCTCGGGAGAGCTCGGGAGAGCGGCGTCCTCGGCGCCCAAGCCTCCGATTCGCCCGAGCCTCCTCGGGAGAGCTCGGAAGAGCGGCGTCCTCGGCGCCCAAGTCTCCGACTTGCCCGAGTCTCCTCGGGAAGAGCTCGGGAGAGTGGGCCGAGCGCCCGAGCCTCCTCGGGAGAGCTCGGGAGAGCGGCGTCCCCGACGCCCAAACCTCCGATTCGCCCGAGCCTCCTTGGGAGAGCTCGGGAGAGCGGCGTCCTCGGCGCCCAAGCCTCCGATTCGCCCGAGCCTCCTCGGGAGAGCTCGGGAGAGCAGCGTCCTCGGCGCCCAAGTCTCTGACTCGCCCGGGTCTCCTCGGGAAGCGCTCGGGAGAGCGGCCCGAGCGCCTGAGCCTCCTCGGGAGAGCTCGGGAGAGCGGCGTCCTCGGCGCCCAAGTCTCCGATTCGCCCGAGCTTCCCCGGGAGAGCTCGGGAGAGCGCCCGAGCGCCCGAGCCTCTTCGGGAGAGCTCGGAAGAGCGGCATCCTCGGCGCCCAAACCTCCTATTCGCCCGAGCCTCCTCGGAAGAGCTCGGGAGAGCGGCGTCTTTGGCGCCCAAGTCTCCGACTCGCCCGAGTCTCCTCGGGAAGAGCTCGGGAGAGCGGCCCGAGCGCCCGAGCCTCCTCGGGAGAGCTCGGGAGAGCGGCGTCCCCGGCGCCCAAACCTCCGATTCGCCCGAGCCTCCTCGGAAGAGCTCGGGAGAGCGGCGTCCTCGGCGCCCAAGCCTCCGATTCGCCCGAGCCTCCTCGGGAGAGCTCGGGAGAGCGGCGTCCTCGGTGCCCAAGTCTTCGACTTACCCGAGTCTCCTCGGGAAGAGCTCGGGAGAGCGGCCCGAGCGCTCGAGCCTCCTCGGAAGAGCTCGGGAGAGCGGCGTCCCCGGCGCCCAAACCTCCGATTCGCCCGAGCCTCCTCGGGAGAGCTCGGGAGAGCGGCGTCCTCGGCGCCCAAGCCTCCGATTCGCCCGAGCGTCCTCGGGAGAGCTCGGGAGAGCAGCGTCCTCGGCGCCCAAGTCTCCGACTCGCCCGGGTCTCCTCGGGAAGAGCTCGGGAGAGCGGCCCGAGCGCCCGAGCCTACTCGGGAGAGCTCGGGAGAGCGGCGTCCTCGGCGCCCAAGTCTCCGATTTGCCCGAGCTTATTGAAGTCTGAGAAATAAATGTTTAGAGAAATGTTTAGAGAAATAAATGGAAGCGACAATAAAAATTGAAGTCTGAGATCACAAACAGTAGGAAACTGTGGAGCCAGAAGGATTTCAAACATTAAACGCTAAAAAAAAGAGCTTTCGGAAACAATGCTTGAAATGACGACATCACAAGCACACAACAAGAACAATAATCAAACCAAAACCAGGAAAGCTGCCAGCTTTCGGACATTATTATCTCTACAGAGTACCACTGTACCAGGCTGTGCTTCTCTAACCTGCCGCTTAATCATGTGTCACCAACCGTGATTATATGAGGCTACTGCAATAACTACCAGTTTACCACAGTGCATGAAATAATTAATCAATTGCGCAAGGATTGAAACAATAATTCGTGATTTGAGGGAGTACTCTGTGATGGGAAGATCAACCCATGAATTAGAGGAGATCCTTCTGATCCAACCACACAACGGATGTAGCATAGGACACAAAGTTTCAGGAGATCAAATCAAGACCTGTATATTTACAGATATTGTGGAAGTCTTGCTCGTGGCCTAGGGACCTAGAAAAATTGTCGCCGCCGCATCTCCTAATCACGACCTGATGTGCAGATCGGGTTCGCTGCTATGCGAGTCTTCTGTGACAGTGGTCGCGCTTGGCCAGTGGTGGCTGTGTGCCCGGGCGGCTGCCACGCCTCAGCACGACTCGAACGGCGGCGCCTGCAAACTTGCAAAGAGAGGGAATAGGTGAATTAAATGGGTGAAAAATCGTCTCAAGGATTCAGCTGCTAGAGGGGGAGGTGAAGAAACAGAAACATACTGTGATGGGGAAGACGTGGCTTTGAGTGCCGAAGGCCATGAAGATGGCGCGACGCCGGCGACTCCCGCCGCCGCCGCAGCCTGCCATGTCGACTCTCTCCTTATCGCCTCTAGCGCCGGCAACTCCGGTTGGCCGAGCTGCTCGGGCCGTGCCACCTCGGCGGAGCCCCCGACGATCTTCGGCGCCGCAGTTTCCCTGCTCTGGTGCCAGCGTAGCCGCGCGCCGCCCCGCCCGGCGTCGGCGAATCAGGCAAAGGGCATGAGATGTGGGTGTCCTAAGAAGCGAGCCGCGGCGAGGCTCGGGGTTTCGGTTCTGGACAGCGGCGGCGACTCCTTTCCTCCTGCGAGGTTTCCTTCTGTTCCCAGCGCCGTTGATTCCGGGCGGAGATTGTGGAGTGGGGCGACGGCGGTTTCGGATCGCATGAGAGATTTTTGCCGCGATTAATGGTTCGCATGTAGAAGAAAGAAGAAAATGAGTAAGGGATGGGAATCGAACCTGCGCGGCTGTGCGGTTGCGTGGTGGCGTGCGGAGGCAGAGAAGGTGCGCGTGTGGGATCGCAGCCAGGCGGACGGACGACCCCAAGTCCATTGTCGCACCAAAGCAAGACCTCCTCTTTAGCCTTATTAGTTGTAGAGAATTGCCGCAGTCTAGTGGACGTCCAAGATTTCAACGGCCTGTTCGGCTAGCACAGTATCGCTGATTTTCACCGATACAGTCGGTTAGAACTCGGAACAAAATAGACGCTCGTTTTGTCCTATACAGATTTATATTGCGAGAGAAAAACTTTATAATTTTAGACTGAAAAATAGTGCTGATTTTAGTAGAATAAACTTAAAGGGCTATTTTCAACCTCTAAACTTAGCGCTCTAAATTCTAGAGCTAAAACTCCAAATATATGATCTAAAGTTGACTCAAAATTTTAGCCCAACTCATACTAAAGCATTAGATATCAAAACTAAACTAAGCGCTCTAAAGTTTTTTAAAGTAAAGTTTAGAGAAGAGAATCCAAACAAGCCTTAAGTGAATAGAACGACCCAACGCATGCCCGTGAAACGGAAGATCTCGACATACTTCGAAATTGTGACGGTTTATAATTTAAACATATAGAGACTGTATTTGATATACACTCTAAAAGATTACCTAAAAGGGATTTCAAAATTATTGATTTAGATATTACCATCATCATCACACTAGCTACTCCTTGCACCTTTTATGTAGATCTCTTATTCTTTGCCACAAAGAAAAATGTGTATTTGTTTTTTTTACTAGAATCGTGTGATTGCTCAATGACTTAATCATAAGAAATCATATTCATCAGTCATTTTAGTCATACGTTTTTCCAGTAGTAAAATATAATTAGTAACACTACTATAGAAATTTTAACGGTGGCGGTCAGATAGGCTTAACCGTGGCGGTTTTACTAACCGTCTCGGACCTAAGATTACGGTTAATCGTAGCCTTAACCGAGGCGGTTGGCCAACCGCCACGGTTAATTACGGTTAATTATATTAACTGAGGCGGTTGAGTAAAGATAACCGCTACGATTAATTTTATTAACTGAGGCGGTTAGCTTTACACAACCGCCACGTTTAATGTATTAACAGTGGCGGCTGTCTTAATATAACCGCCACCGTTAATATTTTCTAGGAATAAAAAAAAATGTTTTTGTAATATTTGAATTTGGTCTTATGTCGTCCGTATGTATCCCCCCGTATATCACCATAGATATTACAAAACGTTTACTTCTAAATAAGGACATTACATTATAGTTTCAGCACAACATAATTAAGCTAATCGAAAATATCTAGCAACTTGTAGTCATCCATGTTTAGGCCACTGGTTCTCCAGTTGCGCAGCTTTTCGTACTTCTCCGCTGTCGTAAGCTCGTTTGTAGGATCGAAGAACTTACCCCCCACATGATAACAATCATTCGTGACGCACTTGTAAATGTCAGTTATTGTTTGCTTGATGTTTCTATCATCACTTTTTTCTTTTTTCACCTTTTTATTGATTTCCTAAGCTGACGCCAGCCCTGGTGGTAACTTCCGCAAGCCCTGAGGAACTCACAAACATAGTATCCACACAGGACTGAGCCGTCAGGTTGCTTGGCACACTGCATGGAAAATAGAAGTAATGTAAGATACATGATATTATCCGTGGCGGGTAGCAGTGCATGATAAGTATTCGCACCGGAAATTCTCTCCTCACGGCCAAGTGTGTGCCAAACTTCTTCCTTTGTCTCTCGGATCTCTGATCATAGGTGGTGTGGTCTTCCACGTACATCCTATATGCGCTATATATATGGCAAAACACCGGCGTTAACTTATATGACAAACACTAGTAATGCAAGCGTGTGTTGTTGTCACTTACTATCGTAGACAGTGCTCGAAATCCTTATACCCTTCTTTGTTGCTCGGGTTCCGCAAGGAGTCAAATATGACGGTCTTTCTATCCCGAGGATAGATGACAAATAAAATCCTGTGGCCGCTGACTCCCAAGCTGCACAATTGAATCAATGTGAAAAGATACACTGTTGGTATAAATTAACTGCACTCTATTAAATATTATTATCAAGGTATCCGGAAGCGCACAGATAGAATACCGATGTAGCACTTCACCAGACAATCCCGGTTTTAATATCGAACCCAAAGGAACAGTAGGTGATACTGACCAAGTCTATTGATTCTTAACCCAATAACACAATCAATCCAGAGAATATCAAGAATAAGGAAATAGCTAGTGACTATCTAGTTCCAATAACCGGTAAGCTTTGAATAATATCGTTCTAACTGGGCAGTGACCTGAATAAGAGCAGAAATCAGAGTTCTCTCCTACCAAGCACTTATACACCTATCGATCCTATCAACGGGAAGTGGACTACAGAGGACTCAACGTAGCTGTCACCTACGCGATCTACCACTATCCGGCCAATCAGGGGATATTCACAAGCAATTATAGCCTAAACACCACGTCTACACTACGAACTACTACTTCAATCTTGGAGCTACCAAGATCAAAACACTCAATATGAGTTGCAAACTTATGAACGAATAAGAACAAATGCTTACTTGAATCAGAATGTTGAATACAAAAGTACCTCAGAGCGCAACTCCGGGCGAGAGAGCCGAATCCAGACGAATACAGCTACGAAGAAGCTTCGACGGGCCGGGACTCCTCCGAATCTCTACTCATCTACTTTATCTCTCTAATCTCTTTCTTGATTGCTAGCCTAGATCTAATGGATATCTATCTAATGCTTCAGGCTCTTCAGCTCTTGATCTGGCCTCCTACAGGGGGGTCTGGCCGTTTATTTATAGCCCGGTGGGATGAATACGTGCCGTAGGATCAAACCGACTTAACCAAGGGCCGAGATGACTCCTCAAAGGCGGTGGAAGAAGACTCCAGAAGACGGTGGCCAGAAACTCTGGTGGGCGTTGCCTGGCCCCCTTAGGGCCGGCCGGCCCCACTACCTGCCAGGTGGGGTCCCGATTCCTTCGGGTGGCCTAACTTGTCGATGACGTATGTTGCCTTGGCATTCAAGTTTCGTGATAATTAAGCACTTTAATCCCTTTTTTAAGCTTTTCTGGATAATCTCCTGAAAAATATATAATTCATCAAAACTCGTAGAAATTATTAGTAATAACCCTATTCTACTAGATATTCATGTATACTGTAGGGATAATTGATAATAAAAATTAGACGTTAACAAGTGTCAACATACACCCATAAGTTATAGTACTTATGACCCGTAAGTTATTATACGTATCATTTTGACATACCCGAACTGGTGGGCGGCAAAGATACACCCATTCTCTAGGACCTTCTTCATGACATGTAAGAGGTACTGTCCCTTTCTGTACTTGATCTCTCCTATCAATCTCGCACGGACTTCCGCTTTCTGCAACCCTTCCAAGTTCACGAGTTCAGGATGCGTGTCCGGTATTCCGTGGCCAATTATTGCCCTCTGGCTAATATGCATAGGAGATAGGTACAAAATATGTTGGTTTGCCTAGTTCCTTACATACATATGCTTGCATCCTAAAGACATAAGTCGTCGTCATAAATTGTTAGTTTGATCGTCTTCAATTAACATACCTATAGCAATTCAAAGATACGTAACTTACATGGCAAAAAGAGTCACTTGGACGACGTCGAGATCCTTGCGCCGCAGCATCCTATGCATGTTATGAAATTCAACAGGCATGTAACTTTCATCATCCTCCAAGTGAAAGTACTCCTATGGGACCCTCACAACGAACTCCTTCATGCCCAGCTTTGCAGCATTCATATACCAGATGTGGAACATCCGAACCTCCCACGGCTTCTCCAAAAGATCGCCCAAGGTCAACATGAATTTGCCATTTTCGAAGTTATTTGGGCAATTTAGACTTAGGGGACAAAATTTAGGCGGGGTTCGCGCCCTGTAGGGGTAACATAAAAAAAGAATGTTACATCCATCTATGCGCACTTAAGCTGTTGAAGATGTTTAGTTGCCATAAGCATACATACCTTTCGAACGCCGTAGAGTACTTGAACTCTTCGGCTATGTTGGACGCCGCCCATTGCTCCATGGTGAGGTGGGAAGGTTTGTCCGTGGTGAGGTTGGCAGATTTGTCCCCCGCTTCATCATCCGGTTCCTTCGGTGCTGAAGGACATTTCCCACTGCCCTGGGTTGGGGACGGTGTCTCGTTGCCCGATGGACCCCTTGTACCTCCTTGAGGACTGCTCTTGTCGGGTCGCGGTACAGGACTGTTGTCTGAGCCTGTAGCGTCGTACTTGTCATCGTCGTCAGAGTCGCCGCCGCCATCGTCGTCACCACCACCCAGTGGAGACGAGTGTGGCTCAGTGGGCTGCGATGGCGGAGATGTCTGAAATTCCAAGATGATGTCTTCCTTGTTCCATAGAATAAACGACGCGATAGTCCCGCTGTGGTACCTGACCCCTTCTTCAGTTAGGTAGTCGAGTTCTTCTTCATCGTAATCTTTGTGGGTCCAAAGGATCTCTACCCTGGCATAGTCATGCGGGATCAGCCTGTTGTTGTATGTGGCGCCGCTTTCCGTGGGGTGCACTAGTCCATTGGCAACAACCTTCTTATTCGTCATCTTGCGTCCGATTGGAATATAGAGCGTGCATTTCCTCGGCTCCACGATGTCATTGACCGGGTACCTGCGGATTCCTCCGGCCGTCGACGAGCCTAGGAACTATTTGCTGACTCGCTGGTAGTTGTACACCAGCCTGCACAAACATCTGTGCCCGCAACTCCACCATCTTGGGGTCGGTGCTAGTGAAAGCCTCCTGTATTGACTTGCTGATCATTTGTTGCATTGCTTCATTGTGGCCTTTTTGGATGAGCCCTTCCTTGTATGCCTACCTCGTGTGCTGTGTCCCGGCGTCAGACAGCCAGGACTCCACGTTCTTCCAGCTCTGCCTTGAGGACACGCCCCGGACGCGGCACCGGTGCTCAGAGTTGCCAAGCGCCTTGGTCAGTACATCGTGATCCCTACGAGGTTGGAACTCCCCGAACTGAGCAGCCTTAGTGATCTTGAGTACAGCCTTCTCTGCTTCCTCGGCCTTTTTCTCATTGTATTGACTCTTGCCCTCCTTCAGCTTTTTCAGCTTACGGGCATATAAGTAGTCGTGTGACCTCTCATCGATGCCTTGTAACGGGTAGCTCTGCCCGGCTGCTTCTGCCTCCCTTTCTTCCTGGCGCCTGTAACAGAACTGCCTAAATCACATGGCCCACAGGCACCTGTCATTGTCACTAATGACCTCTGACAGCTGGGCCCGTGTCCCAAATGATCTAGAAGGCCCTGCCGGGTTACATCAGCACCCGTTTCTCCAACAGGATCCCATTGCGAAGCCATTACAGAATTACAACTTTTCATAATAAAATACATCAGAGTGAAAGTACGGAAGATTAAATAGTACTTAGATTACAAACTGATTGTCCAAATAGAATTCAAGTGCAGTTATTAGAGACTATAGTTAAAATAGTAGCAGTAGAACAACAACATATCATAATAAGATAGATAATAAGTCGAACCCTGCCCACGGGTTCACTTCACTCTTTCTCGCTATCCTGGATGATGGTCAAACAGCAAGGGGCAAGACAGACCTCCGGCTGCTGACTACCTGCAACGGGGTTAACAAACCCTGAGTACGGGGGGTACTCCGTAAGACTTACCCGACTAAGAAAAAGGAATGAGACTCAGGAATGCAGGCTGAGGGGAGTCAAGGTAAGGCTTTAGCTAGAGTCAAAGTGTTTTGCGGAAAAAACATTACTAATCCTACTTTCAGTATTTTAGTCAACCTTATTAATAATCAATATCAATAGTTCACAATTCTTTCACATATATCCTTCAAATCCAATTACTTATTCATTCTCAAAACATCCTAATTCGGAACCACTTTTTGATGTAGGTGTGAGGATCAAGTCTCCATAACCGAGGAGCAACGACGATTCGAATCGATTAGTACCCAGCTGGGGATCCCTAACCACAGTGCATATGTAGCACCGAAGCTTGCATATACCAACCCCGTCTACCACGGTTTTTCTATCCCTGAACCGGTCCTGCGCCACCCGAGAGCACAGTACTCCTCTCGTCTCCAGGCACGCCGGCCACGAGGGTACATGCTACTCTCACCATCTCTCCACTCCCAGTGCGTGGTTGTCGGTTCAAGCAATAGAGCCACCGGAGATAGGGCTTCCCGTAGTATGTGGCTAGTTGCAAAGTCTCGATCACAGCAGGCCGACAACGAACGGTTCCTAATACTTTCCGTTGGAAACCATGCATTGGGACTTTAACCCAAATACACTAGGGACCACCCGGTTTTCATATCCCTTTTCCGTTGGCGACGTTAAGTTAGGACTCTAACCCAAACATATGACCACCACCCGAAAGACACGTCCCTATTGATGACAATGAACTGGCCAAGTACACTGCCAACAATGAAGACAATGCTCTTCCTTTTCAATGATTCATTTTTTTCATATCATCATCATTTAAAATAGCATTTTTGCAAAGCTAATATTTAAGCATGGCTAAGCATTTTTCAATCTTTTAACAATTCAGGTTCTCAGGGTATAATAAGTGGTCAAGAAAAGGTAATACATCAATAGGTTATCAATCAACTCCTATTAACCAAATGCAATAGATTAACTCAAGTGATAAAAAAAATTAAATTCAAGGAGGGACAAATGCACCGGGGCTTGCCTTGGATTGCGTAAAGAGTAGGGTCGGGGTCGGTGCCACAGATATCAAATCCAGGCACAAACTCAGCAACAGGCTCCTCAACTCTCACCTCGGACTTCACCTCTTGATTCTCGGTCACTACACGTATGCAATAATGAATGCATGAATACGATGCCATAATATGGAATTCGAAATCAATAATCAACATTGCATAAGCCTAGGCACAACTACTCTTAATATGTAAGACATAATACATCTAGTCTAAGATGCCCTAGGTCATAAGGGTGTTTGACCTAGGATCACAGTCAATCCAAAAATCACATCAATCCGAAGCAATTAGGGTTTTCCATTTCTTTTATTAATTCCTTAATCATGCATATAATTAATAAATAATTAAAATATTTCCACTTGATGCAAAACTTCACCAGTAGATAGATTTTGACATAAAACAGTACCAAACCAAATTTCATGATTTTTGGAACTACAGGGAATTAATTAAAATTCATCAAAGTTGCCTTTATGAATTAAAATGCTGATTTTGAGCTACTGCAGAAAATGTCCAAAACACATATTTAATATTTTTATTAAATACTTCATATTACGAAGAGCTTAAACAAATTTTTTTATAATTTTTAGCATAACAGATTAATTCATACAAAATTTACAAAACAACTCCCTATTCATTTTAATTCAAAATTGAAAGTCTCAATAATTCTCCCCAGAAAAATAAAAGAAGGACGGCTCGCGCGGCCCAGCAATCACAGGCCGGCCCAGCCTACAGAGCTCTCCTTCTACCTCCCGCCGGCCCCCGTACGCGCGAGCCCGTGGTGGCCGACCGCAGACCACGCCGGCGGCGACCCCAGCTGCGAACTCGACCGTGTCAAAGTGAAGCCATGCACCTAGAGAACCACTTAGCATACATACTCCTAACCTTAAACGCCTCCGACGAGCTCGAGCTCGTCCATGGCGGACGCGACGGCACGACGGCACTGTTCCAGCCACAGGAGCAAGGTAGGGTTTAAGAAAAAGGCATGGGAAGATCTGGAAGCTCACCACGAACCTAAACTGGCAGCTGGTTGAGGCCGAGGCGGAGCAGAGCGACGGTCTTGAGGACGACAGCGCACACGGCGGTGCTCACCGACAGCGACCACCCCGTTCCGGCGAACCTAGGACACAATACGACAGACCACCGCATGCATGAGTATCCAGGCAATTCAGGGAGCCTAAAACATGACATCCCGAAGGGAAGAGCTTACCCAAGAAGGCTAGACACGTCAGATGGGTGATGGCGGCGCTCCGACCGGCCGCAAGAACGACGACAGGCACCTCGCCACACTCAAGGCACTAACACTCAGGCAAATGGGTGCAAATGGTGCGCAAGTAAGCTGTGTGGTTGGCTACGGGATGAATTTGGCCAGGGTAACACAAGGAGAGGGAATTTTGGTCGAGACCGAGGCGGCTCGTCGGCGACCGGCGGAGAGAAAGAAAAACGTCCGGCTCGTCGCCTTTAAACAGTGGAACGGGAACGGATAAGGGCGAGGCTCGACCCAGGGTCCCCCTGAGACCCAAACGCGGCGGTGACCGGACCCTGGTCGGCCGGACGGCAGCCAGCGCGCGGTGCGGCACGCGCGTACGGCGGCGCTGCCAAACAGGGGACCCTCGTATTACTGTAGCTAGAGGCCTAGGTCAAAAGCTATTTGAATCCTTATCTCCAAATTCCGAATGGCAACTAGAAAACTTCAAAAATAAAGTTTGTAGAGATTTTTGTGAAGAACGTCTTTGCTTTTTGAACCATATTCAAATTCGGCCCAGATTTGAAATTATTCAAAAGGGATTAATTCCCTAATTTGAAATTCAAACACAATTTAATTTATTCCTCAAAGATTCTATATATAACTTGAAAATCTGTAAACATAAAAGTTGTTCTAATTGTTGAGCTCTACAACTTTCATTAAGGGTGTTTTGTCAGATTCTTGATAATTTTTAAATTGATGTTTCAAATTTGAATTTCAAGTCACTGTTTTGAGTTTAATTCAAATTTCCTATGCATAACTTCAAAATCTCCAAAAATAAAAGTTGTTCCATTTTAAAAGATCTACAACTTTTATTAAGACACTTTCATCAGTTTCCTTATAGTTTTTAAATTAGGTTTTGGAATCAATTTTGGGCTTATTTGAAATTTCCTTTTGAATTAATTGTTTGATTTTCACAAAGGGGGTTTATTTGCACAATCAATCATAACACAATCAAGTCACTCTAGAAACCCTAAGCAAAATCACATGTAGGTAGTTAAATTAAATATGATGACATGGCAGATTAATTAAATGTAATACCAGAAGTATTACAGCCTTCCCCCTAAAAGAAATCTCATCCCGAGATTTGATATATGATTGAGACTTGAAACAAAGTAATGCAAAAGAAAATGTGTCAATTAAACCTAACTCAACCTTAATCCATAAATGAGTAGGAGAGTTTACACATTACACAATTAGGAACTTTACATCTACAAGGTAGCGAAAAATTTTGGGAAGTTCTCTGCGAGATAGTCTTCTGATTCTCAAGTGGCTTCATCTTCGGAATGTTGACTCCATTGGATCTTGTACCACCTGGTCGTAGTTCTTCGGGTAACGCGATCCTTTCGATTCAAGACTCGAATCGGATACTCGGAGCAAGTCAAATCTGGTTCGAGTTCCGCGCCTTCCACATTAATGACTTGGTTAGGCACTCGCAGACATTTCTTCAATTGTGACACATGGAACACATTTTGCACTTCGGAGAGGTGCTCCGGCAATTGTAGCTTGTAAGCTACTTTTCCCACACGTTCCATAATCAGAAATGGTCCAATATATCGCGGTGCTAACTTGCCTTTGACTCCGAATCGGTTGACCCCTTTCATTGATGACACCTTCAGGTAGACATAGTCCCCAACTTTGAATGCTAGCGGACGGCGCCTTTGGTCAGCATAACTTTTCTAACGTGACTGTGTCACCTTCAAATTCTCCTGTATCAGTTGAACCTTTTTTTCGACTTCATTAACCAAATCAACTCCATAAAACCACATTTCTCCTGGTTCAGACCAATTCAACGGAGTACGACACCTTCGGCCGTAGACTGCTTCAAACGGAGCCATCTTGATGCTTTCTTGATAGCTGTTGTTGTATGAGAACTCTGCCAAAGCTAAACACTCATCCCACGTGTTGGTGTAATTGAGTGCACAAGCCCTCAACATTTCCTCAAGTACTTGGTTGACTCTTTCAGTCTGTCCGTCAGTCTGGGGATGGTATGCTGTGCTATGCAAAAGTTTCGTCCCCAATGACTTATGAAATGCCTTCCAAAATTTGAAGACAAATTGGGTACCTCAGTCGGAGACAATGGTCTTTGGCACTCCATTCAGCTTCATCAGGTTTTCTATATACAGCTTTACATAAGTCGGTGCCCTGTAGTCCTTTTTGACTGGTAAGAAATGAGCTTGTTTTGTGAGGAGGTCCACAATAACCCAGATTGAATCAAAACCTCTAGTTGTCCTGGGTAGACCTACGATAAAATCCATGCTGATGTCCTCCCACTTCCATGCAGAAACAGGTAATGGCTGCAGCTCTGCCCCAGGCTTCATATGCACAGCTTTCACTTTTTGACATGTATCACACCGAGCAACATACTGAGCAATCTCTATCTTCATCTTAGTCCACCAGAATTTCTGCTTCAAGTCCTGATACATCTTGTTGCTTCCTGGATGAATGGAGAATCTTTTCAAATGCGCTTCATCGAGGATCATGCGACGTAACTCAGGAACTTTTGGGACTACAAGTCGATTCTTGAACCACACGACACCTTCATCATCAATTCTAAAACAATCGGCTTTTTTAGCTTGTACTTTCTCCTTAATGTGCTTGATTCTTTTGCTTCCTTTTTGAGCAGCAATGATTTGCTCACGGATAGGTGTTTCAATGCTTATGTTGGCTAGGCTGCCCTGTGAAACTATTTCTATGCCTAACCTTTCCAGCTCATAACATAGAGATAGGTCATATGGTTTTACGGTCAAACAGTTGCAGTGAACTTTCCGACTGAGTGCATCAGCAACCACATTAGCTTTACCCGGATGGTAATGTACTTCTATATCATAATCCTTTATCAACTCAAGCTATCTTCTTTGTCTCATGTTCAACTCTTCTTGGGTAAAGATGTACTTCAAGCTCTTGTGGTCAGGGTAGACATTACAAGTACTACCTAGCCGATAATGACGCCAGATCTTCAAGGCATGTACTACAGCTGCCAACTCCAAGTCATGGGTGGGATAATTCTCTTCATGACGCTTGAGCTGTCGCAAATCATAAGCAATAACTCGACCCTCTTGCATCAGGACACAACCAAGACCAGTGCCAGATGCATCGCAGTACACATCAAATGGCTTTTCAATATCGGGTTGAGCTAAGACTGGTGCTGTGGTCAACAATCTCTTCAAAGTCTGAAAAGCATTCTCACACTCGGGTGACCAGACAAACTTGGCCTGATTCTTCAACAACCCAGCAATAGGCTTGGCTATTGTAGAAAAATCTAGAATAAAGCGACGGTTGTATCCCGCCATACCCATGAAACTGCGGACTTGATGTACTGTGGCTGGTGGCTTCCAATTCAAGATTTTCTCCACCTTACTCGGATCAACGGATATGCCTTCGGCTGACAAAATATGCCCGAGAAACGGGACTCTGTCCAACCAAAACTCACACTTGCTAAACTTGGCATAAAGTTGGTGTTCTCTCAAGCGAGTCAGGACAACACGGAGGTGGTTGACATGTTCTTCAGGGGTTTTGGAGTAAACAAGGATGTCGTCAATGAACACGACCACGAATTTGTCAAGCTTCGGCATAAAGATGGAGTTTATTAGGTACATGAAATAGACATGGGCATCGGTTAGGCCAAAGGGCATGACTAGGTACTCATATAGGCCGTATCTGGTGGTGAAGGCTGTTTTCGGGATGTCTTCGAGGCGGATCTTTATTTGGTGGTAGCCAGACCTAAGGTCAATTTTGGAAAACACTTTGGCTCCAGCTAGTTGGTCAAAGAGTAGGTCAATGCGAGGTAAAAGGTATTTGTTTTTAATGGTGACCTCGTTGAGTGGATAGTAATCGACACAGAGTCGGAGGGACTTGTCTTTCTTTTTCACAAAGATAGCAGGACAACCCTATGGTGATGAGCTAGTTCTAATAAAACCCTTATCCAGCAAATCTTGCAACTGAACCTTCAGCTCTGCCAATTCTTTGGAAGGCACCCTATAGGCTCTATGGGATATAGGTGCTGTTCCAGGCTTCAACTCAATAGCAAACTCCACATCGCGATCAGGTGGCAAACCAGGCAAATCATCGGGGAACACGTCCGGAAATTCACAGACTACTGGGATATCCTGCACTTCTTTGACTGCGGTTGCACATATCCTACCCACTGCTCTTTGAGGTATTGGAAGTTGAATGAGGAGTTGGGTTGAACTATTAGGCAAGTTTACCCTGATGGTTCTATTCAGCACGTTAATGAGAGCCTTGTACTGATACATCCAATTCATGCCTAATATCACATCTATGTCCTAATCCTTGAGTATTATCATGGTGGTAGGGAATATATGCCCTCCCAGTTCTATAGGTACTCATTGCACTACCTCCTTAGTATTTATATGCCCCCCGGGCGAATGTATTAGGAAATTTTCCTTTATTTCCCCAATCGGTATCTCATGCTTGATGATAAATGTGCGATTGATGAATAAATGAGATGCATCAGAATCAAAAAGCATAATAGCAAGGTGACTTGTGACAGGGAACCTACCCATCAAGACGGGTTCACCCTCGAGGATCTGATCAACCTGGGTGTAGTAGACATGGCCTGCTTTCTTGGCCACCTTTCCTTTCTAAGCATGCAGCTGATGACCACGCTGCTGAGTCTGCTGCTACTGATGTCCATGATCCTTCTGAACATTCTAATTGTACTGCTTCGGATACGGGCAGTCACGGGCTCAGTGGTCCATCTTGCCACAATTGTAGCACGGGTGATTGTAGTTGACTTGTGGGGTGGTGACGCGAACGCCAGGAGCATTTGGCTGAGTGGTGTTTTACTGGTTGGAGGTGTGGGAGGTAGCAGCAGTACGAACTACAACCCGCTGCTGAGGGTAGGGTGGACGAGAGTGGTGAGTGGGATGGTAAATGAGTTTCTAACGCTTCTGACCGCCAGAAGATCCAGCTTTCTTTTTCTTCTTTTCCTCTTGGTGCTTACGGTCACTTTCTTCAAAAGCAATGGCGATGTTGACTGCCTCATGATAGGAGCAGTGGAGATTGTTGGACAGGCTTCGCTGAATCTTGTAGTTCAGACCCCTGATAAAACAGTCCTTCCTTTTCTGGTCGGTGTTGGTGTGCTCAGGGGCGTACTACGCCAGGTGATTGAACTGTCCAACATACTGCATGACGGTAATCTCTCTGCCACAGGGCCAGAAATTGCTTCAGCTTCATCTTCATCACACCCGCAGGGATGTAATGAGCACGAAAAGCTTCACGGAATTCTGCCCAGGTCATTTGGTGTCCATCGGGCTGAGCTGCCAGGAGATTTGCATACCAAGCGCTAGCAGGACCTCGCAGTTGCTATGCTGCGAACAGGGGCTTCTGATGCTCAGTGCAGTGAATCAGACTAAACTTTTGCTCCATGGTGCGGAGCCAATCATCAGCTTCCAATGGCTCGTCGGCCTTGGTGAAAACAGGTGGACGGGTATCCGTAAAGTCCACATATGTGGTCTCATCCTCATCGCGACGGCCACGACACCCACCACGGTTGTCCCGGTTTTGTGCCATCGCATTGTCGGCATTAGCCAAGACTGCAATAGCATTGGCTAAGGTTGGTGGAATAGACGGTGGGTTGGGAGCAGTTCCCTCCTCAGAGGTACCAGCACCGATCGAACGGATATTGACAGGCATCTGTTTAATTGCAAACCGAATTTAGAACTAACATTACTTGACGAAGCATAGTAGCGGTTCAAACTTAAACATTACAACACTTAAACAATGCTTAAAAGACACGACTAGGACTTAAACAAAGTTCCCAAACCCAAGTTAAGGTTCTTGGCACCAACTTTACAACACAAAGGGTAAAGATAGGCTGACACTCTTAATCCTAAGACTAGTCTAGTCATCGTCGATGACGATGACGTCCTCCTCGTCATCATCCTCCACTATCACATCCTCCATGGGATCAACTGCCTCCTCAAGGTCATCCTCAGGTGCCTCCTCAGATACCTCCTCCTCAGGTCCCACAACCAAACCATCCTCAGGGTCTTCCTCATGTGGAACAAGGATATGATTGAGCTAGTCATTGAGCCTGTGGATCTCCTCGTGCAGGGCTCCGTTGTACCACTCAACATGCTCCACATAGTCCTCCAGCTCGTCGACCCTGGTACGGGCCACGTCCTCACATGCCAAGGCCTCGTCCCTCTTCTGAGTCAGACGGTCAACCTCACGGCGTACCTTGTTGTTCATCCCCACGTCCTTGTAGTGGTTACAACGGGCCACCCGGAAGTCCTCCGTCATGAGCTTCACCTCCTTCTTAAGCTCCTTAATTTCCTCTTTCAACTCCTTGCGACTGCAGCGGGGACGGTGGCTACCGGAAGCCTCCTCCCCGTCACGTGGTGCCAGCTGGTGGCGCGGCACTCCCCTGGGACTAGTCATCTTGCGAGCGGTGAGCTTGCAGCGTGCCAGCTGGAAGGTCAGTGTGGATTAGCAAAGATATAACAGGCTAGTAAGAATAGGTTTGGTAAATCCTAACCCATATACCCAACTTTTAAGGAGAAAGTATTAACATAATGATTTTAACATGATGCATGAATCGTACTTACGAATTTTAAATCAATGCAAGATAAATAATTACATAAATAAATTTAACATAGGGCTAGTAATAAAGTTGTTCCACATGCTAGCATAGCTATTTTACAGAATAAGATAAGAATAATCAATTTGGACCAAAATAGCAAATTTATTTTTTTATGATCTAAAACATTTTGAAGTTTTGCAGACTAATACCGTAATGATTTAGCAATGGAACGCTCTGATACCAGCTGTAACAGAACCGCCCAAATCACATGGCCCATAGGCACCTGTCATTGTCACTAATGACCTCTGACAGCTGGGTCCGTATCCCAAATGATCTAGAAGGCCCTGCCGGGTTACATCAGCACCCGTTTCTCCGACATGATCCTATTGCGAAGGCATTACAGAATTATAGTATTTCATAATAAAATACATCAGAGTGAAAGTGCGGAAGATTAAATAGTACTTAGATTACAAATCAGTTGTCCAAATAGAATTCAACTGCAGTTATTATAGACCATAGTTAAAATAGTAGCAATAGAACAACAACATATCATAATAAGATAGATAATAACTTGAACCCTACCCACGGGTTCACTTCACTCTTTCTCGCTATCCTGGATGATGGTCACATAGCAAGGGGCAAGATAGACCTCCGGCTGCTGACTACCTGCAACGGGGTTAACAAACCCTGAGTACAGGGGTACTCCGCAAGACTTACCCGACTAAGAAAAAGGAATGAGACTCAGGAATGCAGGCTGAGGGGAGTCAAGGTAAGGCTTTAGCTAGAGTCAAAGTATTTTGCAGAAAAAACATTACTAATCCTGCTTTCAGTATTTTAGTCAACCTTATTAATAATCAATATCAATAGTTCATAATTTTTTCACATATATCTTTCAAATCCAATTACTTATTCATTTTTAAAACATCCTAGATCCGAACCACTTTTCGATGTAGGTGTGAGGATCAAGTCTCCATAACCGAGGAGCAACGACAATTTGAATCGATTAGTACCCAGCTGGGGATCCCTAACCACAGTGCATATGTAGCACCGAAGCTTGCATATACCAACCCCGTCTACCACGGTTTTTCTATCCCTGAACCGGTCCTGCGCCACCCGAGAGCACAGTACTCCTCTCGTCTCCAGGCATGCCGGCCACGAGGGTACATGCTAGTCTCGCCATCTCTCCACTCCCAGTGCGTGGTTGTCGGTTCAAGCAATAGAGCCACTGGAGATAGGGCTTCCTGTAGCATGTGGCTAGTTGCAAAGTCTCGATCACAGCAGGCCGACAACGAACGGTCCCTAATACTTTCTGTTGAAAACCATGCATTGGGACGCTAACCCAAATACACTGGTGACCACCCGGTTTTCGTATCCCTTTTCCGTTGGCGACAATAAGTTGGGACTCTAACCCAAACATATGACCACCACCCAGAAGACCCGTCCCCATTGATGACAATGGACTGGCCAAGTACACTGCCAACAATGAAGACAATACCCTTACCTTTCAATGATTCATTCTTTGCATATCATCATCATTTAAAATAGCATTTTTGCAAAGCTAATATTTAAGCATGACTAAGCATTTTTCAATCTTTTAACAATTCAGGTTCTCAGGGTATAATAAGTTGTCAAGGAATGGTTATACATCAATAGGTTATCAATCAACTATTATTAACCTAATGCAATAGATTAACTCAAGTGATAAAACATTTTTAAATTCAAGGAGGGGCAAATACACCAGGGTTTGCCTTAGATTGCGTAAAGAGTAGGGTCGTGGTCGGTGCCACAGATATAAAATCCAGGCATGAACTCAGCAACAGGCTCGTCTACTGTCACCTCGGACTTCACCTCTTGATTCTCGGTCACTACACGTATGCAATAATGAATGCATGAATACGATGCCATAATACGGAATTCAAAATCAATAATCAATATTGCATAAGCCTAGGCACAACTACTCTTAATATGCAAGACATAATACATCTAGTCTAAGATGCCCTAGGTCATAAGAGTGTTTGACCTAGGATCACAGTCAATCCAAAAATCACATCAATCCGAAGCAATTCGGGTTTTCTATTTCTTTTATTAATTCTTTAATCAAGCATATAATTAATAAATAATAAAAATATTTCCATTTGATGCTAAATTTCAGTAGCTGATAGATTTTGACCTAAAACAGTACCAAACCAAATTTCATGATTTTTGGAACTACAGTGAATTAATTAAAATTCATCAAAGCTGCCTTTATGAATTAAAATGCTGATTTTGAGCTACTGCAGAAAATGTCCAAACACATATTTAATATTTTTTATTAAATACTTCATATTACAGAGAGCTTAAACAAATTTTTTTTATAAATTTTGGCACAACAGATTAATTCATACAACATTTACAAAACAGCTCCCTATTCATTTTAACTCAAAATTGAAAAGTCTCAATAATTCTCCCCGGAAAAATAAAAGAAGGACGGCCCGCGCGGCCCAGCAATCACAGGCTGGCCCAGCTTGCCAGCCCGCGCCTGCCCGCACGCGCGCGCACGCGACTGAGTAGCTGACAACCCGGCCCCACCCTACAGAGCTCTCCTTCTACCTCCCGCTGGCTCCCGTACGCGCGAACCCGCGGTGGCCTACCGCAGACCACGCCGGCGGCGACCCCAGCGGCGAACTCGACCGTGTCAAAGTGAAGCCATGCACCGAGAGAACCACCTAGCGCACATACTCCTAACCTTAAACGCCTCCGACGAGGTCAAGCTCGTCCATGGCGGACGCGACGGCACGGCGGCACTGTTCCGGCCACATGAGCAAGGTAGGGTTTAAGGAAAAGGCATGGGAAGATCCGAAAGATCACCATGAACCTAAACCGGCAGCTGGTTGAGGCCGAGGTGGAGCAGAGAGACGGTCTTGACGACGACAGCACACACAGTGGCGTTCACCGACAGCGACCACCCCGTTCCGGCGAACCTAGGACACAATACGACAGACCACCACACGCATGAGTATCCAGGCAATTCAGGGAGCCTAAAACGTAACATCCCAAAGGGAAGAGCTTACCCAAGAAGGCTAGACACGTCAGATGGGTGACGGCGGCGTTCCGACCGGCCGCAAGAACGACGACAAGCACCTCGCCGCACTCAAGGCACTAACACTCAGGCAAATGGGTGCAAATGGTGTGCAAGTAAGCTATGTGGTTGGCTATGGGATGAAATTGGCCAGGGTAACATGAGGAGAGGGAATTTTGGTTGAGACCGAGGCTGCTCGTCGGCGACCGGCGGAGAGGGAGGAAGAAAAACGTGCGGCTCGTCGCCTTTAAACGGTGGAACGGGAACGGATAAGGGTGAGGCTCGACTCGGGGTCCCCCTGCGACCCAAACACGGTGGTGACCGGACCTCAGCCGGCTGGACGGCGGCCGGCGCGCGGTGCGGCACGCGTGTACGGCGGCGCTGCCAAACAGGGGACCCCCCTATTACTGTAGCTAGAGGCCTAGGTCAAAAGCTATTTGAATCCTTATCTCCAAATTCCGAATGGCAACTATAAAACTTCAAAAATAAAGTTTGTAGAGATTTTTGTGAAGAATATCTTTGCTTTTTGAACCATATTCAAATTCGGCCCAGATTTGAAATTATTCAAAAGGGATTAATTCTCCAATTCGAAATTCAAACACAATTCAATTAATTTATCAAAGATTCTATATATAACTTGAAAATCTGTAAACATGAAAGTTGTTCTAATTGTTGAGCTCTACAACTTTCATTAAGGGTGTTTTGTCAGGTTCTTGATAATTTTTAAATTGATGTTTTAAATTTAAATTTCAAGTCACTGTTTTGAGTTTAATTCAAATTTCCAGTGCATAACTTCAAAATCTCCAAAAATAAAAGTTGTTCATTTTAAAAGATCTACAATTTTTATTAAGACACTTTCATCAGTTTCCTTATAGTTTTTAAATTATGTTTTGGAATCAATTTAGGGCTTATTTGAAATTTTCTTTTGAATTAATTGTTTGATTTTCACAAAGGGATTTTACTTGCACAATCAATCATAACACAATCAAGTCACTCTAGAAACCCTAAGCACAATCACATGCAGACAGTTAAATTAAATATGATGACATGGCAGATTAATTAAATGTAATACCATAGGTATTACAGCGCCACTTGGGCCCTCTTACCGGCATACCCGGTCATGTCTAGGTGGTGGACGAGCTCATTCTTCTTGGTGAGCTCCGAGAACTTCTCGCCTTTGCGCTTTGCTTCATCAGTGGTCATCTTCTCGACAAACTCATCCTAGATGTGCCGCTTGATGAAGTTGTAGTCTTCGTATGGTGTCTTCCCTTTCTTCACATACTGGGTGTTGAGTTTGGACCGTAAGCTGCGAAGAGCTTTGCCTGCCAGGAACAAGGCATGGCCCCTGCACACGGCTTCATCGTATTGTTTGGGTGGATACTGGAAACGTCTCTTCACGTCAGCCCACACTTTGTCCTTCAGAGTCTGCAGCACTTTCCTCCAATCTGAATAAGTGATAGGCACATGTTCCTTTACTATGTAAGAGCATTGGTTGTTGAAGGTGCCGATGACTGTTTGTGGCTCTAAGGGCTCTCCCTGCGGCCCTATCTTGATTGTGGCATGCACCTTCTTCGACACCTGGTGCCTTCCGTGCTGGTCCCTCTTCAATTCTGACTTTCCGCTCTTGGAGCTTGTCTTTTCTGATGAAGCGTCCGGGGACGGACCGGATTCATGCCCCTCATCACCAAACTCCAAACACAAAGACGGCACCGGAATCAGTATACATGACAGGAGCTCACATTAGTTGTATACATAGTACATGCGAGCCCGTCAACGGTGTGTGATGAGGACATCAACCCCTACATAGGACCTGCTACTCCAACGGAACCAGCACCGACGTCACTCCCCGCTACCCCGAATCCAGAAACGTTTCAAGGTCCAATAACGCGAGCTCATGCACGTGACCTGAATTATGTGATCCTTTTAAGGAATGAAGGAGAAGATCCTGTCCTGGAATGACAACCATTAAGGATTGAGCCATCTATGGAAACCAATAAAGGGTGCTGCGCCACCTATCTTTTGGAAAGATTGTTTCCATGTAATACGTAGCTAATTTAGGAAAGATTAGGTGGGGATTTCAGCAACCCATTCATGCTGGACGAATTTCCCTCCCCACCTTTCTCCTATTTAGTCCTGCTCACGCCCCTTTTGTTTGGTGGGTTTTCTTTGATAAGTTTAGCCATTTGCGCAAACACTCTGTACTGCAGTTGTGCTCAACGGCCACCTGTGGACAGCCATTGTGAACCCCAACTTCTGAGTGATTGATATTCAGTTTTGTCTTTCACCTTGTTCTTGCTCGTTTCTTTGATTATTTGCAGGAACAAAACCTCGTGTTCAGGTTGATCTTGCCATCCAGCAAGGTCAATAACCGATTGGAGTTGGTTCAGCGATTGCTAAGGCGCCACGACCTATTCGTTGTAGTCGGATCGCAAGAGTCACCTCCTCCACAAATCGAATTTATCCATCTCACTGAAAGATCGGGCACTCCAGCTCTATCCCCTTTATTTGTAGTTTTGTTCTTCATCCTATCGTCCACTAGAAAAGCCAACAAAAAAAGTTTCAGGTTAGAACCACTGTCTAAGACCTTTTGAGCCTTTGCATCTTTCATTCAGTTTATTACTTTGTTGAGTTCTTGGTTGCATCACGGTGTCGTGTTGCTGGTCTTGGCGCCTAGTCCATTAGAGTTTTGAGTTCCTGTCACGCATTAGTTCACATCTTTGCACTTGATCCTCCTTTTCCTTTGTCCTCCGTGCTCCTGTAATCTTTCCCATGTCATAGTCCCCCTTGAGCACATCAAATTTCCACCTCCAAAAGGAAAGTACTTTATTTCGGGTCTTGATTTATCTCGGCAAGGAAACAGGCCTTAGCTGTTGCATCTGTAGTCCGTTTTGGAAGTCTAGGTACAATTTGGAAAGCATATTTCGTGCGCTTTCCAACGGATACTCACTTGCCTAGCGATTCATTTTGGGCGTATCACAGGAGATCGTGAGAGATCAGGCAGTCTGTGGCTACCCGTAAGGAAAGAGTTCCTGATTTCCTTTTGTTTCCATTTGAGTTGTGCAACGTGTTGGCAGTGTCATCGAACTGAAAAAGGCCAGAGGTTCATTAAAAAAACAAGAGCCGCACCAAAAAAAAAGGCAAAAGGTGCCAAAAGAGCCGTACCAAAAAGAGAAAAAAAGTAGAAGCCAAGGGTGTGTACTCGTTGTCTTTTACTCTGTGTTCTTGCAATTCTGTGACTATCCTTGTGTATGGGCTCACGTCTCTAGTATGGTCTAGCCTAGGTCCGGCACAACACCAGCTTTGAGTGATTATTCAACTTTGCAGTTGCTGAATGCTTGTGCTAATCTTTGCTACAAATTGAAGCCTTCCCATAGCTCCACAAATTTTCTACAGCGTGCAGGTTGTGTCCTCTGGCAATCGCTCTATCCAAGCTTCGTCGGTTGCACCGCTGGTTGCAGGTCACCCCTGTTTGCATGGTAAGAGCGGGTAAGGGCTTGGTAACGGCTTTTAGTTTGAGTGACCTGATCAGCACCACATCCCAGTAGGCATAGGACATATTTCTTTATTTCGTGTTCTTCCTTGTTTTTTTGGCACTAATCATGGCAGGATCTGCGGATGAGCAAGAGGACCCAAATGCCATGCCACACTCCCCTCGATTAAAACGCATCATCCAGCACTTTGATCGTCTAATGAACAAGCACGTGGATGACCTTTCAGAAGATGTTCGGGTCACTAATGAGCGCCTTGGCCAACTTGAAACCACTCAACTTACCACAGGGACAACGCTCAAGGAACTACAGCAAGCACAAGCCCCCACCAACACCAGCCTTGCCACCATCACAACTCGTCTCGATGAATTAGTCCAGCAACTTGCTGATGCACGGGCTGGCTATGATTATGGTGGCGATACCGAGCAAGAAGATCCTGACCAGCCTCGTCGGCCGCGAGGGCCTCGTCTTGATTGGGAAATTGCAGTTGATCAAAAGTTTGCATGCCATGCTTTCCCTGAACGACACCAAGTTAGGTCTGCCACTAGCGAATTTACGGATTTTGCTTCGATTTGGTGGCGTGAACATTGCAGCACACATCCCACTCAAATTCCATCCACTTGGGCTGCTTTGAAAGTTCTCATGCGACATAGATTTGTTCGTTCCTACTATGGACGCGATATGCTTAACAAACTACAGCGGTTACAGCAAGGTAGCAAATCCATTGAGGAATATTTTCAGGAGTTGAAAATTGGGATGCTTCGTTGTGGTTTAGTTGAAAGTAATGATGCAGCTATGGCACGATTTTTGGGTGGGCTCAACCGCGAAATTCAGATTGTGCTTGATTATAAGGAGTACAATACCATTACTCGTTTGTTCCATCTTGCTTGTATTGCTGAACGTGAAGTGCAGGGACGCCAAATGAGGACACATGCTAACTCCTTTGCAGGTCGCACCACCTCCTTCAAATCAGCCATTAAACTTGTGGCTGCCTCATCATCAGCTGCACCCTCACCATCCAACATCACGTCAAGTGATCCGGCAGCAACAAAGACTTCTTCTTCTTCTAATGGGCGCACCAAGGACATCCAATGCCATCGCTGCAAAGGCTTTGGCCATGTTATTCATGACTGCCCCAACAAGCGTGTGCTGATTGTACGTGAGGATGGTGAGTACTCTTCTGCTAGTGATTTGGATGAACCCACATATGCTATGCTTGCCACTGACGTTTCAGGACATGAGGAGGAGGAACATGTTGCTACTGTTGATGCCGACAAGTATGAGAGCCTTGTAGTGTAGCATGTCCTCAGTATGCAGGTTGCACAACCAGAACAGCACCAGCGACACAACTTATTTCACACCAAAGGCGTTGTGTAAGAACGATCAATTTGCATCATCATTGATGGCGGCAGCTGCAACAACTTGGCAAGTACGGATCTGGTAGAAAAGTTGCCCCTTCAAACTCGGCCACACCCACATCCGTACCACATTCAATGGCTCAACCAGGGTGGAAAAATGAAGATAACACGCGCTGTACGTGTTCATTTTTCCATGGGCTCCTATCATGATTATGTTGATTGTGATGTCGTTATGATGGAAGCATGTTCTTTGCTGTTAGGTAGACCTTAGCAATATGATACCGATAGCATGCACCATGGGCGCACAAAATCAATACTCACTCATGTTTAAGGGAAAGAAAATTATTTTTCATCCAATGTCACCTGAACAGATTTTAAAAGATGACCTTGCTAGGACCACTAGAGAGCACAAACCAAGTGCACAACCGAATTTACAAAAAGAAATCAAACTGAATGCTCCTGTTTTACTCGCTACACTAGCTGATTTGGACGAGTTGGATGTTCCCAATTCGCTTTGCTATGCTCTCATGTGCACTAATGTGCTGGTTTCACTTGATGACACTGCACTTTTGGATATACCTCCTGCTGTTACTAAGCTTTTGCAGGATTTTGCGGATGTTTTTCCAAAGGAGGTACCAGCTGGCCTTCCTCCCATTCGTGGCATTGAACATAGATTGATCTCATCCCAGGCGCTCCATTGCCAAACCGTGCTGCCTATCATACCAATCCGGATGAGACAAAAGAGATTCAGCGACAAGTACAAGAACTGCTTGACAAAGGTTACATTCGTGAGTCTCTTAGCCCCTGCTCCGTTCCTGTTCTATTGGTACCAAAGAAAGATGGCTCTTGGCGCATGTGTGTAGATTGCCGTGCTATTAATAATATTACAATCAGATATAGGCACCCTATACCTCGCTTAGATGATATGCTTGATGAGCTCAGTGGCGCTGTTGTGTTCTCTAAGGTTGATTTGCGTAGTGGTACCATCAGATTCGCATGAAATTGGGGGATGAATGGAAAACAGCTTTCAAAACCAAATTTGGTTTATATGAATGGTTAGTCATGCCTTTTGGTTTAACTAATGCTCCCAGCACGTTCATGCGGTTAATGAATGAAGTTTTGCGGGCCTTCATAGGGGTGTTTGTGGTTGTCTATTTCGATGATATCTTGATTTACAGCAAATCTATGGAGGAACATTTGGATCACCTACGTGCTGTTTTTGATGCTTTGCGTGCTGCCCGCCTATTTGGGAACATGGATAAGTGCAGTTTCTGCACAAATCGTGTGTCTTTTCTTGGATATGTTGTTACATCACAGGGCATTGAGGTGGATAGCAGCAAGATTGATGCTATACAAAGCTGGCCAATGCCCACCTCGGTGACGCAGATTCGAAGCTTCCTCGGGCTTGCTGGTTTCTATCGTCGTTTCGTTCGTGATTTCAACACCCTTGCTGCACCACTACATGAACTCACAAAGAAGGGTGCGCCATTCTCCTGGGGACAACCGCAAGAAGAGGCTTTCATGATTCTAAAAGATAAGTTAACCCACGCACCCTTGCTGCAACTTCCTGATTTCACAAAAATGTTTGAACTTGAATGTGATGCTAGCGGCATTGGGTTAGGTGGAGTGCTGCTGCAAGAGGGTAAACCGGTTGCTTATTTCAGCGAGAAACTGAGTGGGGCTAGTCTGAATTACTCCACTTATGACAAAGAACTTTTTGCGTTGGTTCGCACCCTACAAACATGGCAGCATTACTTATGGCCTCGCGAATTTGTTATTCATTCAGATCGTGAATCTTTAAAACATATTCGTAGTCAAACGAATCTGAATCGTAGACATGCTAAGTAGGTTGAATTTATTGAATCTTTTCCCTATGTCATCAAACACAAAAAAGGGAAAGAAAATGTTATTGCTGATGCTTTGTCTCGTCGTTACACCATGGTCTCGCAACTTGACTTCCAAATTTTTGGCCTCCAAACCATGAAAGAACAATATGTTCTTGATCCTGATTTCAAGGACGTACTGTTACAACGCAAGGCTGGTAAAGGTTGGGGCAAGTTTTACACGGATGATGGATTCTTGTTCCGTGCTAACAAACTGTGTATTCTAGCAAGCTCGATTCGCCTTTTGCTGTTGCAGGAAGCACATGGAGGCGGCCTCATGGGCCATTTTGAAGAAAACAGAAGACATCCTTGCAGCTCACTTCTTTTGGCCCAAGATGCGATGTGATGTGGAGAGATTTGTTGCACGCTGCATCACATGCCAAAAAGCTAAGTCCCACCTGAATCCCCATGGTTTGTACATGCCCCTCCCTGTTCCTACTTCTCCTTGGCTCGACATTTCTATGGATTTCATTTTGGGGTTACCTCGGACTAAGAAGGGGCGGGACAGCATCTTTGTTGTTGTTGATAGATTCTCCAAAATGGCTCACTTTATACCATGTCATAAGAGTGATGATGCTTGCAATGTTGCAGATTTGTTCTTTCGTGAGATTGTTCGGTTACATGGTTTACCAAACACAATAGTTTCATATCATGATGCTAAATTTCTTAGCCATTTTTGGAGACCACTTTGGAACAAATTGGGTACTAAATTACTTTTCAGCACCACTTGTCACCCACAAACCGATGGTCAAACTGAGGTTGTTAACCGAACTTTATTCACCATGCTTCGGGCTGTGTTTGACAAGAATCTGAAACTTTGGGAGGATTGTTTGCCTCATGTTGAGTTTGCTTACAACCGTTCTTTGCATTCCTCCACAAAAATGTGCCCTTTTAAGGTTGTCTATGGTTTCATTCCCCGGGCACCTATCGATTTAGTGTCTATTTCCTCTCCGGATGAACAACATGTAGATGCTGTTGCACGTGCTGAATTAATGTTCAAAATCCATGCCCAAACACAGAAGAACATAGCTCATACTAATGCTAAAAATCAGGTTGCTGGTAGTAAAGGTAGGAAACTTGTTACTTTTGAACCTGGTGACATGGTCTGGTTGCATTTGCGAAAGGAACGTTTCCCTACTTTGCGTAGGTCTAAGCTGATGCCACGTGCTGATGGCCCATTGTAGGGTCGAGATGGCGGACTAGAGGGGGGTGAATAGTCCTTTATAACAACTAATCGCAGCGGAATAAAACCTGATCGGTCCTAGCGACAATTCACCCCTCTAACTAAGACTCTAAACACCTTGCCAAAGATCCTAGCGAGAAGCAAAGGTGCAAGTCTAGCTTGAGCTTCCCTAAACCGTTCTAGCGCAAGATCACACAAACCTAAGCGCTAGTACTTTAAACACCGGGGAAACTCCTATTAACTAGTAAGCAAAAAGCACTAAGCACCTAAGCTCACTACTTGCTCAATGACAAGGATACACAATCCAAATCAAAGGGCGCAACTCACTTTAGCTACACAAACTAAGTGAGAACTACTTCTAAGCTACACAAGCTAAGAAGGTGAGTGGCAAGCTACACAAGCTAACCGGTCTCACAAGAGCAACTACAACTACACAAATAAAGTAATGCACAATATAAATAACTTGTGTAGAAGGGAGCAAACCACCGCGAAGGATGGGAAGATGTTGACGCGGTGATTTATTTCCCGGAGGTTCACTTGTCGCCACAAGCTACGTCCTCCGTTGAGACAAGCTCCAAGGTTGCCGCCGGTCCTCTTGCTAGTGGTGACCCGCAAGTCACACTCTCCCACGTGGAGTGCTTACCACAAGCTCTAGCACTTGACTCGGCCGGACCACTTGTCGCTCTTCACGTCTCGCTCTACTAGCGATGCTCTTTGCGATCTCCCGCGGGGTGAGCTCCAACCCCTCACAAAGCTTCTCCGGAGCTAAGCACAATCTTCTTGCTTGCTTCCACGGAGCCTCTCGCCACCAAGCCGTCTAGGAGGTGGCGACCTCCAAGAGTAACAAGCACCACCGGCTTGCAACTCGATCACCTAGTGCCACACGATGCAATCTCTCAATGCAACGCACTATCGATCGATCACTCACTCCTCGATTGTGAATTCTATGAGCACAAGTGAGTTGGAGAGCACTAAGCCATGCACAAACAAGGGAGACACATTCCCAAGGTGCAAGACCCCTCCAACAGCCGGCCACAACCCTCTATTTATAGCCCTCAGCTCAAAAGAGCCGTTGCCAACTGAAAACGGCCGTCGGACCGACCGTCGGACCGAACCAGCGCGCTACCGTCGGACCAAAGCCCACGGTCCGACGCTCTCGATGGCCGCCACGTGTCACTAGCCGTTTGAAGTCGAACGTTGGATCACAACGGCTAACTTTCCGCGCTCCAGCTCACCGTCGGACGGAACACCGTCGGACCAACGAACTCCACGGTCCGACGCTTCCAGAGAGCTCCCCGAGCGCTGAAAACCGTCGGACGGTCGTCCGACGCTCGCCGTCGGACTAAACCCAAGAGTCCGACGCTCTCAGAGCTCGCCACGTGTCAGCTCTCGCGCTATCTGCACCGTCGGACGCTCGGACAAAAGTCCGACGCCCACAAACTTCAGCGTCCGACGCTCACAGGCCAAACACCGTCGGACGCACGAGGATGGTCCGACGCTGTCACTGCAGACAGCGTCCGACGCTCGTACCACAGCACAGAAGACAAGGGCAGGCCGTCGGACCGAACCCATGGTCCGACGCCCCCTGGCCTTAGCGTCCGACGCTCTGCAACTTCGCCGAAAACCTCCGAATCCTGCCTCGCAAGCTCGGCAGGATGAAGAGAGAGAACCACACCCTCTCTACCTCACAACACCACCTCCAAACACTTTCACCTTTGCAAAAGTGCTAACACCAACAAGTGTACACCTCATGTGCATGTGTGTTAGCTTTTCACAAACATTTTTCAAAGGATTTTTCACTCTTTTCACCACGCCACTCGATCCTAGCAACGTATGCAAGTTAGATCACTCAAGTGGCACTAGATGACCGATATGCAAACAAGTTTGCCCCTCTTGATAGTACGGCCATCTATCCTAAATCCGGTCAAGCACTTCTCTAATCAACCTTAGACCGGTGAAATGAAAATGCCCTAGGTTATACCTTTGCCTTGCGCTTTCCATTTCGATCACCGTCTTCATTACCGTCTCCGACACCATCGATGCCAATGCAACACATGCACCAACATCTCATGAATGATATGATCCACTTCATATCATCACGCGGCTTTTGGTTCATCGATCCTTGACTTGCTTCCTCTTCACCGTTGCGTTGGTCCATCGGCGCCAAGCCATCACCCGACTTGCCCTTCACACTTGCAACCGGTCCGTCGACGCGAAGCCTCGTCTTGATCTTCTCCACCTAGCCACATGACTCCATGTCATGTCTCATGCGTTTAGCTCCTTCATCTCCATATGTGTGAGCTAAGCAACACTCAACACGCCATATCCACCTCCATGGCATAGTTGCTCACACACATGTACCTGTGGACTAATCACCTGTGTAATCAACACTTAGACACATATTAGTCCACCTAAGTTGTCATTCAATTACCAAAACCAAACAAGAACCTTTCACCCATTCAAGGTGCTGAATAAAATTAATGATAATGCCTATAAACTTGACCTGCCTGCAGAATATGGTGTTTCTTCTACCCTTAATGTTGCAGATTTAAAACCATATGCGGGTGAGAACGAGCAGACACCGTCGAGGACGACTTTGATTCAAGAAGGGGAGGATGATGAGGACATCAACCCCTACACAGGACCTGCTACTCCAACGGAACCAGCACCGACGTCACTCCCCGCTACCCCGAATCCAGAAACGTTTCAAGGTCCAATAACGCGAGCTCGTGCACGTGACCTGAATTATGTGATCCTTTTAAGGAATGAAGGAGAAGATCCTGTCTAGGAATGACAACCATTAAGGATTGAGCCATCTATGGAAGCCAATAAAGGGTGCTGCGCCACCTATCTTTTGGAAAGATTGTTTCCATGTAATACGTAGCTAATTTAGGAAAGGTTAGGTGGGGATTTCAGCAACCCATTCATGCTGGATGAATTTCCCTCCCCACCTTTCTCCTATTTAGTCCTGCTCACGCCCCCTTTGTTTGGTGGGTTTTCTTTGATAAGTTTAGCCATTTGCGCAAACACTCTGTACTGCAGTTGTGCTCAACGGCCACCTGTGGACAGCCATTGTGAACCCCAACTTCTGAGTGATTGATATTCAGTTTTGCCTTTCACCTTGTTCTTGCTCGTTTCTTCGATTACTTGCAGGAACAGAACCTCGTGTTGAGGTTGATCTTGCCATCCAGCAAGGTCAATAACCGATTAGAGTTGGTTCAGCGATTGCTAAGGCACTACGACCTGTTCGTTGTAGTCGGATCGCGAGAGTCACCTCCTCCACAAATTGAATTTATCCATCTCACTGAAAGATCGAGCACTCCAGCTCTATCAGTGTGTTAGTTGGACACTTACGCGGCCCTCTTCATCTTCTGGTCCGCGACCTGGGGTGCAAGATCCTTGAGTTGACGGCCCTGTTCTTTGTCCCTTTTCCGGCGTATAGGTCGAATCTTCTTCTTCCTCTGTACGTGCTTTCTTCTCCGGCCTAGGTGTTAGAACCTCCTCCTCGTACTCGCTGCTCTCATCTGATGATGATGAGAAGCCTCTGTTGACATCTACTAACGTCACCCAATTTAACTTTATAACTTTTAACACTGAGGACGAGATTAGAAAATGTATGGTATTTTAATTAACTTGTCATTAGCAACTAGCCACTCATCTAATACCAACATTCTTTAGCATGAACTAGGTTGTCAATCCTATCATGAATGCTAAGAATAAATAAAGGTTTCATATATTATTCCATGTGACTAGGCAGAAATAAATAAATAATAAACTAAGAACAATTCTGCAAGCGGACAGATAATTATACCATTGTAGCATTTTACCTAGGGAGTTCTACCAGGTTGTCGATTTATATTTATACCACTGGGAAGGTCTAGTAGGACTTATTATATCTATAACTTATACTGCTAATGTAAAAGATAAACCATAACTATAATCCTACTCATAACAAGGATTAAATATCAGAGCTCATCTAGTCATAACAATAGCTAGCCAATGGATAGATAAAGGAATTAATATCTAAAGTAATTCTATAACTACGTCAATGAATACTATAATTAGTGCAATTACATCTAGCAATCATTGTTTAGCTCTACCTACATCATGATTAAATGTAAAGGAGCATCATCTAATGAGGATATTAAGACACAAGGGTCACCTCCTTCGCGACCGCGCTCTGCTCGTCCTACGTACGGGGGGTGGACTACAGAGGACTCAACGCAGCTGTCACCTACGTGATCTACCACACGATCCGGCACGTCAGGGTGCACTCGCAGATAAGCAAGATATCTAAACACCATGTCTACATACTGCCAATCATTCATCCATGATATCTCTGGACGAACTCTATATGAGCAATTACATAAATTCAATAGGATCAAACTTATTATGCTAAACATATAATCAAAGTGAACAATGACTATTGCAATTAAGAACATATAAAAGATTAAGAACAATGTTTCCCAAATCATAATGTTGAATGCAATAAGAGAAAAGAACGAGAACTATACCGAACTCCGCGCTCCAGACAGACGCCAGGGGCTCCGTATCCCGCTGAAGAACTAGGACTCCTCTACTTCTAATCTAACTAGGCTAAAGCTATGAACTAGAGAAGCTCTGATGAACTAGAGAGGCTCTGGATGGCTTGATCTCCAAATGACTTGATGCTTCAGGGAGGGGGGTCTGCCCCTTTATTTATAGCCCGGTGGGATGAACGTGCGCCGTAGGATCAAACCGACTTCAACAAAGGGCCAAGATGACTCCTAAGAGACGGCAGAAGAAGACTCTAGAAGTGGGGGCCGAAACCCTAGGGGGTGGGGCCGGCCGGCCCCACCTTGGTGCCGGCCGGCGCCCAAGTGTTGGCTTCCGGGCCCATCTTCGTCGAGGTGCTTCCACATCCTTCTAGGGTCTTCGTGATGATGTTTCCTTGGCGGCTAAGTTTCGTGTCTTTTATGCTCTTTAATCCTTCTTTTATGCTTTTCTGGAACAGTCCCTGGAAAATACAGAACATGCAAAACTCGTGGAAATTGTCAGTTAAAACCCTAGACTAGTGTGTATTCATGTGTCCTTTCATGTCTAAAGTTCCAATAAAAGTTGACGTTATTGACCGTCAACAGCCTCCCTTATCACTCGGGCCCGGGCTTGGCTGGCGCCATTGTCCTTCAGGCGATCCCGCCATTGGAAGCTATGAATAAGATGGTGTTATACGGACATCTCACAAGTGCGAGTAGGGCATACAAAGTAGACAAGAAAAGTACAAAAGAAAAGAATAATACATCCTTTTTCATTGCAACCAGAGATTACATCATTTTTCATTTACACTGCGAGTAGGTGTACAAAGTAATTGAGAAAAGTATAAAAGAGTAGGAAAATTACAAAAGAGTATAACACGAGTGCAAAAGTGTATGAGAAAAGTACATATTTGGCTCAGATTTGCCCTATTGTAATAACATTGCTTCTAAACCGGTTGCTTGTATATGATATACATGCCATCCTAGTTTAGAGGCTCACAAGCAATATGGGGACTTTTCATCATCGTAGCCGCTGCCTCAACATACAAAGTTTCACATCATTGCAAATGCCACTACCTGAGCACATTACTAGAATCAAAACCAATTCATCATCGAAAATGCCATACAATAGGGTTTTAATTAAAGTAGTAGAGTTAGATTAGTAGTAGACAAGTAGTAATAGGATTAGGAGTTAGAGTAGTTGTAGGAGTACAAGTTGTAGAGTAGTAGTAGTAGTAGTAAAGCTAAGAGTAGTAGTTGAGTAGAGAAATAGAGTAGTAGTAGAGTAGGAGTAGGAGTAGAGTAGTACAAAAGTAGGAGGTAGAGTAGTAGTACTGTTGGTACAAAATGTGGCTCCTTGCGCTTCAACACACCAGTGAAGCCGGATATGATCTCAGGAGCGTTGGAGCTTTCAAGATCCAGCTAGCTTCAAACCTGGTCAAAGAGTACCGATAACCCTCAGGCGTGCCAGTCAATTTGACCTGCAATTGACAAGGAAAAGATAATAATCAGTAATCACAGGGTGGACCTAACCGGTGTGTCCAGGTAGTTCCAACTATGTGGCTCTGAAAGCCGATTTAATCGAAAATCGATTAAAGAGTCGATTCCGGCATGTATGCATGTTTTGCCATAAAAACAATTACTAAATTGATATATAATCTATTGATGTGTGTAATCAAATAGAGCAATCTACATTAAACAAGTCTATGCAGATAGTTGCAACAGATTAAAGCATAATCGATTGCTGTAAATAGGTCAAATCATTCAATTCAGACTTTCTGAATATCAAACAGACAGAAATCGGCTATTTAGCCGATTTGGCAGGGCGTAATCGGTTAATTGGTTTTTCTCGATAAGGCACGACCGCATCGGCTAATTAGCCGATTCGGGGACCGTGAAGCAGAAAACTTGGCGGTGATTAGTTCCAAGTATAAACCCGGTACTGGTACGAAGCTGGTCTAGAAGGCCTGCGGCTTTGCATCAGTTTAGATTTATTCCTGAAAATAATCACAAGCAAATCTAGAAGGAATACAGAGCTGGTCTAGAAGGCCGGCGGCTCTGCGTTCATTCAGATCGGCTCTTGTCAAGCATCCACAGCACGTACTTAATCAAGCGATATCATATCAAAGCTTAAACATGAACGATACATAATGAACATTTTTATGCAGATCTAAGGCCGATACTATGCAATCATGATCGGGCAGAGAAATGTTATATTGATAAATAAACAATAAATGACAAATAACATCTTGATAACTTAATGAATCTAACTAAGATGCCAAATTAGTTAGAGCCGATAACTAATCCATGCGCATAATCAAGCTTAACCTAAGCCCTCGTCCACCGGATGACGTTAAACATAGATTAAACAGGAAAACAAACATGAATCGATAACTAACCCTTATTTGATCTAAGCCCACGTCCACCGGATGATGCTAAACTTATATCAAATAAAAATCAACCCCGATCTATGATGCTCACATGTCCACCGGATGACATTAAAGAGACAAAACTTAGCGAGGCATGACGGTACTTACAAGCAAACCTGCATCCACTGGATGACACTCAACCCGATTGAAGAACTCGCCAAGATCTACGTTACTCCTACTCCTAAGTTTTGGCCGGAGCCGAAAGATGTGTTGTATTGATGTGTGTTCTATTACAATGGCTGGGGCTTATATTTATACCCAGGGCTTTGATAGAGTCATATTCGAATTACAACTCAAGATAAATACGGAAACTAACAAACTTTCCTAAATTAAAGGTAACTTGGAGCCCAATCTTTCCTTTCTTTATCAGACTCCGAACGTGATCATTTCCTGTCACCGGAGATCTGCGCTGACGTCATCAATCGGCTATTTCCTTCAACTGCACCGCCTACGCTTCAGCCCAACAATCGATTCCGGGACCCGATCGACTATCTGTCTGGGCCTCTGCCCCGAAATCGGCTATCTGCACTCGGCATCGACTATCTGCACTCCATCCAGATTTTGGTGTAAACACATGCCCCCAATTTTGGGATAAACTGATTTTATTCCAAAGTTAGCACCGAGTCTAGATTTAGTCCACCTGCTAGCCAAAATCGCAGCCTCCCGCTCATCACTTCAAAAACTCTGCAAACCGAAACTCTAGCCAAGAAATCCTCTGTTGCATCTCCGGCCTCGATCCGCCGTCTTCAAGAATCCGCAAGCAATGGTGACTCCTTCCGAGATTCCCGAGGTATGAATCTTGCCAACCTGTCTTCCATTTATGAATCCCCACTCGATTGGTCACACCTATCACCCATCTGTCTCAGGACCTAAAGAATGAAATCTTGATTCCGTTGAGGGACGCTCTGACCGCTTTCTTCCTGGGCCCAATAGGCGACTCCAACCCCACGGAGTTCATCAATCAAGAGACCAACCAGATCCCCTTTAGAGGCCCGCTGGTGGATGCATCTTCATGGTCCAGGCAGCCTTTCCAGAATTGGCCAAGCATGCCTAGCGGATGGAGAAATTGGGAGCTGCGCAATCTGAGCCAGTGCCTTGACCTTTCCCTGTGTGATATGAATAAGAATGAACCCCTCTTGATCGCTGCAAGCTACTTCTGGTTCAATTCTTTGAACGCCTTTGTATTTGGAGATGGGCCAATGAGCATCACCTTGGGTAATATCCATATGCTGACTGGCCTTCAAATCACCGGGTCCTTGCAACTGTGGGATTTTCTTTTAGGTGGTGAAAAGAAGTTCCCCAAACTGAATGAGTACAAGGGCTGGTCCGGCTACATCAAAACTCATCAGTAAACAACCTCCAGCATCAGCGACAAGGAATACATAGCCTTCTTGATCTTGTGGCTGGAAAGGTTCGTCTTCTGTGGCGCTTCCTTGGGGCCGGCCTATCCCTTCAAAGCCCTTGCAGAGAAATTGGCCCAAGGCAATTCAATCCCCTTAGGTAAAATATTGCTGGGATCCGCCTACAAATTAATGAACCGAGTCGCCGGCTATCTGCTAAAAGGGGAAGAAGTACGATGCATAACAGATCCATGGTGGTTAATTCAACTATGGCTCAACTTGTATTTGCACAAGATGGTCAGGCCAAATCTCAACAACCTCGATTACCCCTCCATCAACTATGCAGAAGAAGACAACAATCAGATCACCAGGGGCTGTCAGAATTTTGGAGAAGCCGCCTCAGCTATTACTAGTAAGATGAACCGAGGGAATATACTCGAAAAACTCTACAGGGGCTTGGGATCAGACACCTTGATTTGGTTCCCATACGCAGATGATAATGAATTCCCATTGCCCTATACTTTCAGGTTCAGTACAGGATGCTCTGATGCTGTAGCTACTGAAATTTTTAATGTCATCATAAAACCCTGCATACTGCCAGTTGACTTCAAGCATCTTCGTAGCACTAGCAGTACTGAACCCAGCTGGCCTTCATACGAATTTTATCACCCTAACGTTGCAGCAAGACAACTGGGTTTTGGCCAACTGCCCCCCAAGCTTCCATTTCTACACCTTCTGAGTCCCAGGGATGAAATCACTGAGATGTTAGAAGCCGACAGGGTCTTCTCATTGGGAGCAAACTTGCCAGTTCACACTGTAGAGCATTGGAGCCAAATTTCAATGTCCCATGAGACCGTTGATCTCTGGTGGCAACAATGGCATGCTCACCTTTTTTGCCAAGGGATCCATGATAGATGCAGAGCCCTGGACCCAAGCTTCAACTCCATCTCGGCAGTAAGCATTTTAACTGATTCCATTCTAACCGGCTGCAAATTGTATTCTAACTTTTGTTAATGTAGGACCCAGAATCCAACCCACCAGAGCAGATCAACTATTATCCTTCTTGCCGAACTGTCAGGCTAGGCTCTCAGGCTCCGTCCATGAAAAAGATGATGAAGGCCCCTGTCAGTATGACAACTGCTCCAGCTTCAAAAAGAAAAGCTTCATCAAGTCTCCAGAAGACGACCACCAAGAAGAGATCCAAAAGGAAGCCTGCCCAGGTACTTGGATGTCATGAAATATTCTTTGCATCATCTACTCAGCTTACCTGACTGAATCGGCTATATAGTAGGTGTGCATTCAGCTGATTCAAGCACCTTCTGAAAGTATTCAGGCCGAAATCCTCCCAGAAACTACAGGCCACCAAGATATTGCGGGAGGCTTTTCGGGAATGGATGAAAACATTGCTATCCAGTAAGAAGGAGCAGGAACTCAGGTATCAATCAAGCCTGTAAACAAACAATCCCACCTCACTGAATATTTCGGATTCTTTCTAAAAAAATGCAGCCAAATAGCCCTCCCTCGTGGAACCAAGTTGAGGAAGAAACCACACCATCTCCTGAACATCCAGGTAAGGCTCTTCGGCTGTTAACACTATTGTGCTTGCTTCATTTCTTACTCACTTTTCTTTTTCAGAGCTTCAACTGACTACAGAAACACAAGCTGAGGCCATCCCCACTGCCAGAAAAGAGATTGCCGTAACAGATCAGCCGGGTACTTCATCGGCTCCACTTCCTTCAAGCTCTATTCGGGTGAAGCATTCATCCCTTAACTGATCACATTATTCATGCTTCCACCTCCTAACATCTCAATGCAGTTGCTGCAGCCTTCAACTTCCAGCTACTCCTTCGACCTGGAGGAATGTTGTGATGAAGGTGAACTAAGCTCTAAATCCATGACGCTGTCAGAGCCAGATTTTAAGAATCGGCTAAATGAGCTCTTGCCTCAGCTCGAAGTAGACCTTTTTGATCTATCCCGGCAACCTGAAATAATTGATCAGGCAATTGAGCTGATTCAACAGCATACACGCCCAACAACTCTTAGCCTCCTGAAGTAGCTTGTCAAGATCAAAAGTGCCACTCCTAGAATCAACACTGCCTATACAAACTTGGCTGAACTTGATCGGTTGAAGAATAACAAGTTGATCAACAAACAAGAGGCCCATGAGTTGGCGGGTCAAGTCAAACTACTGAGGAACAATATCACCTCGGCTGAATCAGAGTTGGATACTTTAAAAAACAGGCGCGAGCAGCTGATGAAGGAGCTTGAGGAAGTAAACTCGGCCATTACCCAACATGAGATCTCTGTATCAACAAACACCGTTGACATGGCCGAGAAGAGAAAACAGGTCAGCGCCAGAGTTATTGAAGGCAAGCAGATCAACCAGCGACTGAACATCCTCAATTCGACAGCTGATGAAGATCAAGAATCTCTGCAGACCGGACATGCTCTTCATATTGAATGTATTTCTTCTATTCGGTCCTTGTTGGGCTTGTAACTGATACTTAATTCTCCCTTACGAAACATGTAAAGTACATTAGCCAGACTGAAATCGGCCTTCTTCTTGTTCTGTCTTAGAATTGGCTATTCATCTTGATCCTTAGTATTTGTCACAGTTCGCAGAAATTGGCTATTTAGTCGATCCAAGTAACTGACCTACTTAGCCGATCCCAAGCAAACGGCATAATTAACCGATTCTAGGCAACCGACCAAAATAGCCGATCAAGACGTTTCACCTCCCATGCGCGGCGTCGGTTCTGGATTCAAGAAATGTGGGTAAACTCCAGCATAAAATCCGCCGTGTCGTCTCATCTCCCGAGGGGGAAACCGCCTTGGTGCCTCCGTCTTTATAAATAAACGCCCAGCCTGAGCGAGCCACCGCAGACACCATAATCTTTGCTCACCCGGCCTTTGCGCTTCGCCTCTTCTCCTCAATCAGAGAGAAGCAAACCTTCAAAACCAACTCATGGCCGGCGACGGAGACCGCGGCAAGCGGCCGGCTTTGGATTCTGCTGAGGGCGACAAGTTTAGCCAGAGCCTACCGGCTATGGGTGAACGGAGGCACCACCTGCGAGCCTGGCTAGGGTAAGGCTACTATTCACTTCTTGATACATCCATCTGATCTAATCCGACCATTGTCATTCTTTGCAGCGATGCAGGAACCACCGGTGCCGGAGACTCGGGAACCGTCGCCGCGCCATCTCAGGCCGTCCCTGCGGCCGCCGAAGCCACCCCTGGTGCGGGTGCTACCGCAGGCCCGTCTCGAGGACGCCATCGCTGGGTAACGCCCCGGCAGTTGGCCATTCATAGCAGGTAACTCGATTTGCATCCATGGTGTTGATCTTTTTCAACCCTAATATATCTGCTTCTTTGCCATTCTTCAGTCAGGTCCACCTGATTCCTTTCCCTCCGAGTGTGCCGTTTGGTCTGGACATTCGGCTTCGCTGAACTGCGCCTCCTCAAGGTCCCCCTCAAAACCCGGCCCCGAGCGCTGGATCCGATTCGGGGTCTTCTGCGGACTCTGACGGGTCCTACACTGCCGCTGATGGTCGCCGCTTCCACCACCAGATGGTGGAGTATCGTGACCTCTATTCAGAGGCTACGAAGGAGAATGGCTGGCTACAGGGCGTCAATGAAGCCCAAGCCGCTGCCCTTGCCGCCGCCGAGGTCGAGGTGGCCAGGGTGCAGGCCAGCTCGTCGAATCGGACGCCACAGTGGCAGGTAATGCCTTGAAGTCTTTATTGTAGCGCGCTGATGATCATCTTCATGCTGACTCTTGTCCCTTCTTGTAGCTCTGACCGCGCAGTTGGAAGAGTAGCGCGTAGCCGCCGAGACCGCCGCCAATGCCATCAATGCTCGCGACAACAAGCAGGCGGAGCGGCTCCTGGATGTTCACCACCGCGTCCTTCAGGTGGCCATGACCGGCGTTCGTCACGGCGCCACCGGGGCTCTCACGGCCGCACGACTCCGCTCCGGTATAGCCCTGGAGGCCATCGAGCCTAGATTCCCGGAGGGCCAGGACATGGAGGAGGCCAACGCCTAACTGGCAAACTTCTTCCCCCACGCCGACGGGGTCGCGGCTGTCACCGACGCCCAGGACATCATAGATAGAGCCACCCATAATCCGAATTAGAATGTAACAGGGCTCCTGTAAACATGATCAGCAATCGGCTATGTAATCATTTTGGACTAAAGGCGATATAATCACATCGGCTGTTACACTCCATCGGGGGTGTTTCATTTTGTGCTAAAGGCGATCCGTTAGAACAAAATCGGCTATTACAGACTCTTATTTTTGTTCTGAAGGCGATCCTCAACATAGAACCGGCTGTATGAGCCAGATCTTGCATCGATCGGCTGTCATCCCCCAACTGGGATATTAGGATAGTATTTCTTCAGATATTTTCCATTGATCGCCCTACAAATCTCCTTCCTTCCATATCTTCGAGTATATAGGCATTGCCAGGCGCACATTCAACAACTCGATACGGGCCTTCCCAATTTGGCGACCATTTGCCGAATCGGCTATCTTTGGTTCTGATAGGTAGGATAGTATTCCATACCAGCTTTGATTCGGCAAAGCACTTTTCTCTTACTTTAGTGTTGTAATATTTAACCACCCGTATCTTATTAGCTTCGATACACTCCAGGGCCTTGAGCCGATGACAATGTAAATCTTCAAGACTATGCATCATGATATCCTTGTACTCACCGGCTGTAAGCTCGTTCTGTAACTTGACGCACCGTGTCTCGGACTGAATTTCCCAAGGAAGAACAGCAGCGTGCCCATAGACCAACTCATACGGTGTAGCTTTAGTTGATCCATGCTGAGCCATCCGGTATGCCCACAAAGCTTCACTAAGCGTCAAGTACCATCTCCTGGAAGTCTGCTCAATCTTCTTCTTGATAATTTTGATTAAAATTTGATTTAATGCTTCAGCCTGACCATTAGCTTGGGCATAATAAGGTGATGAATTATACACTTTAATGCCCATGTTGTCAGCAAAGGTCAAAAACTCATCTGAAGTGAGCATCGTCCCTTGATCTGTCGTGATAGTATGTGGTATACCAAATCTGTAAATGATATGTTCCTTTATAAATTCAACTATATCTCCAGATGTGGCGTTCTTCAATGGAACAGTTTCTACCCACTTAGTAAAGTAGTCTGTTGCAACCAAAATTCATTTGTGACCTTTACTGGATGGTGGATAGATTTGGCCGATCAGATCGATTCCCCAACCTCTGAACGGCCATGGTTTGATGATAGGATTCATAGCTAAGGCAGGAGATTTCTGCACATTCCCGAATCTCTGGCACTCTTGGCAACCCTTGTAATATCTGAAACAATCTTCGAGCATTGTCGGCCAATAATAACCAGTCCTTCTGATAATCCATTTCATCTTATAAGCCGATTGGTGAGCACCGCAGACACCTTCATGAACCTCACTCATCAGCTTTATCGATTCTTCGGCCCCAAGGCATCTCAGCAGCACCCCCTCGACAGTCTTATAATACAACTGTCTGTCTAGCAGCACGTACTTGATAGTTTTATACCTCAGTTTTCTACTAACTTTCTGTGAAGGATTTGCAAGGTAACTTGCTATCTCGCCCCGCCAGTCATCTGTTGATTGCTCGGTACTGAGGATTTCCTGCATCGATCTGTAACCCGAAGCGCTCTGCGCTAACCGATTAGCTTCTTGATTCTGTGCTCTAGGAATATGATATAATGAAACTGCTAGGAACCCTCTGATCAAAGCTTGGCACTGATCATAATAGCCTCTGAGTATGTCGTTTTTACATTCAAATAGGCCGAGCAATTGGTTGATGACTAGTTATGAATCTCCAAAAACTTCAACTACGTCGGCCTTTGCTTCATGCAGAAGCTAAAATCCCTTCCAAATCGCCTCATATTCAGCCTGATTGTTTGTCATTGTCGGCCCGACCTGGAAAGCGTATTCAAATCGTTGACCTCGAGGTGATATTAGTATTAGCCCAGCACCTCCGCCTTGTTTGCAAGATGATCCATCAAAGAACATAGTCCACGGCGCCACATCAACTATACTGACGGTGCCCTCATGATGCTGGGTGATGAAATCGGCTATCGCCTGACCTTTGACTACCTTAGCCGATTCGAACCTCAAGTCAAACTCGGAAAGGGCCAAGATCCACTTCCCGATCCGTCCGTTCAGAATAGGCATTGACAACATATGCTTGATCACATCGGCCTTGAAAACTACCACACACTCGGCCGATAGCAAATAGTGACTCAGCTTGGTGCACGAGTAGAATAAGCATAAGCACAGCTTCTCAGTTGGCGTATATCTTGTTTTGGGATCCAAGAGTCTTCTGCTCAGATAGAAAACTGCCCTCTCTTTTCCTTCAAATTCCTGAAAAAGGGCCGATCCAATCGTATGGTCTTCGGCCGTCACGTACAGCTTGAATGGCTTACCTGCCTGTGGCGGTACCAGAATAGGTGGAGACTTCATATATTTCTTGATTTCATTGAAAGCCTTTTGCTGTACGTCACCCCATTTGAATTCCTGAGTGTCCTTCAGCTTCAACAGTGGTGAGAACGGCAGCACATTTTCTGACAGATTGGCAATGAATCTTCTGATGAAATTTATCTTGCCAAGTAAGGGCTGCAATTCCTTCTTGTTAGTCGGCGGCACAAGCTGATCGATGGCCTTCCTGCTCTTGCTGCCAACCTCGATCCGTTTGCGATGTACCATGAAACCCAGAAACTCGCCAGCTGACACCCCGAAAGCACATTTGTTAGAATTCATCTTCAGGCCATGCTTCCGAGTGCACTCCAGTGTAGCCTTCAAATCGGCTAAGTGCTCCTTGTAGCTTTTGGACTTCACAACTACATCATCAATGTAAATTTCTACAATCTTGCCGATCAACTTATGAAAAATATAATTCATAACCCTCTGATAAGTTGCACCGGCATTTTTTAAACCGAACGTCATTACAACCCACTCGAACAAACTGATAGCACCAGGACATCTGAAGACAGTCTTAGGAATATCTTTATCAGCCATAAAAATTTGATTGTAGCCAGCATTACCATCCATGAAGCTGATAACCTGGTGCCCCGCAGCCGAATCGACTAACATATCGGCTATCGGCATTGGGTAGCAGTCCATCGGGGTAGCTCTATTCAGATCCCTGAAATCGATGCAGACTCGTAGCTTGCCATTCTTCTTGTACACAGGGACAATATTCGATACCCACTCGACGTATCGGCAAGCTCGAATGAACTTGGCTTCCAGCAACCTCTCAATTTCGGCCTTGATGTTAGGTAATGAATCCTGCCTGAATTGTCTTGGTGGCTGCTTGAAAGGCCAAAATCCAGGCTTGATAGGCAATCTATGTTCAACAATCGATTTGTCCAAGCCAGGCATCTCGTAGTACTCCCAGGCGAAGCAGTCTTTTTATTCTTTCAATAAGTCGATCAACTCCCGCCTGAACTCAGGCTAAAGATTGGCGGCAATATATGTCGGCCTTGGTCTGTCACCAGATCCAATATCTACTTCTTCAAGTTTATCGGCTGACGTAAAACCCTGTCCAAGCTTACCCTCAGTGCCATCGATTGGGTTATCCATTAATAAAAAGATTCAGAGCCGATTGCCCTGACCGGCTGTTGACTCTCATCGCTGACCTTGATGGAGCCTTCCTCCCAAGTCTTGCCAGAGAAACAGTCATGATCCCCAGCTTTCCAGTAGGCAGCATCCGCTGCGGCTATACTCACCGAGTCGTCGGCTGGGACCACTTCGACCTCCTCACCATGCCACTGCATCACACATTGGTGCATGGTTGATGGTACACAGCAGTTAGCATTAATCCAATCACACCCAAATAGCAGACTGTAAGAACCCTTGCTGTCAATTATGAAGAAGGTGGTGAGCAGCGTCTTCTTCCCGACTGTTAGCTCAACATTGATTTCCCCCCGGGTATTTGAAGAGTTGCCCCCGAAATCTTTGAGCATCATGTTGGTCTCGATCAAATCATCAGGGCCCTTGCCTAGCTTGCGGCAAGTGGTGTAGGGCATGAAATTGACAGTGGCACCACCATCGACTAGCATCTTGGTCATGGGCATCCCATCGACATATCCTTTGAGATACAGGGCCTTTAGGTGCCGGTGCTTGGGCGGCTTGTCAAAGGCAGCTTGCTGCGCGAAAACCAGCTTGGCGGTGGCTTGCTCAAACTCCGACTCATCAGAATCAGAGAGAACTTCAATCTTCTTGGCTCGGGTCACCCTGAATTTAGCCGGAAGCACAAACACCATTTGCGCATCGGCTATTGCCTTCCCTTTGTCCTGGGGAAGCTTCTCCCACCAGATCTGCATCGGGCGGCCTTCTGCTTTGAGCTCCCTGCTCCTGAGGCATTGCACGCGACGTCTCTGGCTCTTGGTCAAGTTCTCATGGCACCACTGGTTCTCCTGCCAAACCAACTCTTGGTGATCAACCGCTACTTCGTCAAGTCGATCACGCAGGTCTATTTTTTCGCGCTGATCCTGCCTGTACTCTCGGTGTTGATCGCTGCACTCTGGGCAATTGTGCAGAGTTGACAATCTCAGACATTCATTCTAGCAATGCCTAAAGAATGGGCAATGCCAGTGGCTTTCTTCTTTCTCCCGGCGGTGAGCTAGTTCTTCCTGGTAGCGGGACTCTTCCTCATCACGAGCCCATCTCCGGTATTCTTCTTCCTCGAGCTGTTTCCAGTGGATCTTCTCTTTCTCCCGATGCCATTTGTTCAGCAGATCAAGAGAAGTAGGCCTGATCTTCTTAGTGCCGCTAGACTCTCCCTTTTCATACTGGCTCTAGTTCTGCCCCCGCCTTCTCTTGATCATCGCCAGCTCCTCAGCCGATATTTGCATATCAAGGTCGACTGATGCATTTCTTTTAGCTTGGTTGGATGTCAGAACTTTCATCTTGCCTGCAGGGGCCGACACTTCGACCATATTCTGGCCCTTCAGGAATGGGAACTTATCAATTTTCATTTTCCCCTTGGCGGGACTGTCAAACTTCAATAAGCCGCGGGAGATAGCCCTCTGTATCTGAGTTTTGAATGTGCGGCATCCATTGGTGTTGTGTGAGGTGAGACCGTAGTACTGGTAGAACGTCTTTCCCTTCAAGTCTTTAGGAGAGGGTCTCACATAATGTAACAACCCTAAAAATCCACACAACCAAAAAATCCCAACCAATTAAAATTTTTCATTTATTTATTATGAAAACCCATTTTTCTTGTGCAAGCATATAGATTTCATTATGAATTTGGTAAATAAAGGAGTGTAGTTTGCATTTTAATTCCATTAACATAGAATAATAACTTATGCATCACATTTGGGATTTATTGCAATTTATGTTTGTATTTACTCAATATTTAAAATGGGCAATATATGTATATATACACTAAAATGAAAATAGAAAAGGAGAAAGAGAGTTAGGCCAGCCATTCGGCCAGCCGGTCTGCTAAGCCAGCCCAAGCCAGCCCGGCCTTCCTCTCCTCACCTGACCCGCGCGCGGCCCACGTTGCGGCTCGGCAGCGCGCGCGCGACCGGCACACACACGCTCGCGCTCGCTGCCAACCCGGCCCCGCCTGTCAGCCGCTCTCGCCCCCCCCGCTGTTCTTCTTCCTCACGAAGGCGACGCGCCTGCCGGGGGTGTCACGCGAATGGCGTGACCCCGGTCCCACAGCCGACAGCATGGCAGAGCCCTGACCCCGCTGTCCCCCTCCTGTCCCCTCCTTTCATGGCCGCCAAGCGAACCCGCGCCCATCCGGAGCCCTAGATCCACTCGAGCCACGGCCCTTCGATCGGTCGAGCTCGATCAGGACCGTTCACCATTGGAGCTGGCCAAGCTCGCCTATAAAAAGGAGCTCACCCCGAAGCCCTACCCTCATTTCCCCTCGCCGCCACCGCAGCACAGACCGGCACACTGCACCAGACCGAGAGAGAGAGAGAGAGAGAGCGTAGGAGAAGGGCGGAGCAGAGGAGGAGAAGCTGCCGGAGCGCCGCCGCCGCGGAGCACGCCGGAGCCGGACACGGAGGAGAAGCCCGAGCTGCGGACGAGGAGCGGCACGGCACTGCGATCGCTCTGCACGGCTCCGACTTGCCACTGCATCGCCATCCTAGCTTCACCGACACCACGGTGAGCCATCGCACGCCATGTCCGAACCTTGCCCTGTTTTTGCCATGGCGTTCCACCCTCGGGACGTGCAGGCACGAGCCTTTACCGGCTCGGGAGGATCACCTGCACCATGCACTCATTCGACCGGCCGAAACCCCCGGACTACAAGCTTGCTAGACCGAGAACGCAGCACGACGCGTTCTCGGCGGAGCGCGCTCACCATCGACGCGTTCCGACGCCGAATCACCCGTTCCGAGCAATCCGACTAGCACCCGTATAGGTTAGAGCATCGTGGAGCACCGCCACGACCCCTTGAGCTAGCTACGCGGATCTAAGCGCTAGAGGAAGCCTGAATCGCCTTGGCCGCGTGCGCCGCGACCTTACCGGAGCGCCGCCGCGAGCCGTCGCCAAAAGAAGGTCATGCCATGGCTAAAGTTCGCCACCAGAGTGTTGTATGATTCTCTGGCCTCACCAATTTGACAAGACCGCATTCGATTGAACCAATACTTGGTCGTAGCCGCATTGCCGCCTTCCGCCGTCGTCGGCGACACGCCGCCGCCACAACCGAGCACCTTGGGAATCTCGGTAGCCAAAATTGGTAGTTGGTATACCATCGCCATAGACCCTGGACGCGTATACATCTCCTAGAAGACCTCCTTAGCCCCGTCGGAACCTCACAGTCGCGGCGACATCGCCGCCGACACGTTCCGCCTCGCCAAAAATCCGTTCCGAGTACCCCCGGTCGCCTCGCGCTGCGGAGAAAGGCCGCCGAGGTTCGCCAAGTCTGCCTCGGCACCGCCGCTAGATAGCCGAGCCCCGAATCACGACTGTCGCCTTGGCTACGTGCGCCTCCACCTCGTCGGAGAACCGCCGTATGCCGAGGGAGAAAAGGAGGCCATACCACGACTCTAACCCGCCACCATCTGGTCGGACGACTGCCTGAGCGCGCCAATTGGGGAAAGCCGAGCCCTGTCTTGCCGAAATATGGTCATCGCCGCCCTGTCATCGTCCGCCGCACCGGAGAGACACCGTCCCCTTGAACAGACGCCCTGGAACCCTGCTAGCACCAAATCTCCGATTCGCCCGAGCCTCCCCAGGAGAGCTCGGGAGAGCAGCACCCTCAGGCGCACCAAATCTCCGATTCGCCCGAGCCTCCCCAGGAGAGCTCGGGAGAGCGGCCCCCTTCGGCGCCCAAATCTCCGATTCGCCCGAGCCTCCCCGGTAGACCTCGGGAGAGCAGCCCCCTCGGCGCCCAAATTTCCGATTCGCCCGAGCCTCCCCGGTAGACCTCGGGAGAGTGGCACCCTCGGCGCCCAAATGTCCGATTCGCCCGAGCCTCCCCGGTAGACCTCGGGAGAGCGGCCCCCTTCGGCGCCAAAATCTCCGATTCGCCCGAGCCTCCCCGGTAGACCTCGGGAGAGCAGCCCCCTCGGCGCCCAAATTTCCGATTCGCCCGAGCCTCCCCGGTAGACCTCGGGAGAGCGGCACCCTCGGCGCCCAAATGTCCGATTCGCCCGAGCCTCCCCGGTAGACCTCGGGAGAGCAGCCCCCTCGGCGCCCAAATTTCCGATTCGCCCGAGCCTCCCCGGTAGACCTCGGGAGAGCGGCACCCTCGGCGCCCAAATGTCCGATTCGCCCGAGCCTCCCCGGTAGACCTCGGGAGAGCGGCCCCCTCGTCGCCCGAATTTCCGATTCGCCCGAGCTACGCCGAGCTCCGCCGAGCTACCCCCGACCACCGCCGAGCCACGCCGAGCTCCGCCGACGCCCCCCGACCTCTGAGAACTACCCCCGACCACCGCCGAGCTACCCCCGACCACCGCCGAACTACGCCGAGCCCCGCCGAGCTACCCCCGACCACCGCCGAACCACCGCCGAGCTCCGCCGAGCTATGCCGACACCGGCGACTCTCTGGGAACCAGCATCTAACACCTGGTGGGTGACCATCGGGTCTGTGTTCTGTTGAGGCGCCACATGCCGCACTACTGGACCCGCGCGCCACGTGGACCAATCCCGAGCTGCCCCTGATTAACCGACCAATTTTCCCATTTTCAGAAAATAGGATAATCTTCGGAAATTCATAACTTATTCATACGAAGTCCAAAAATTCGCACCATATATCAAAATTCTCAGAAAAATGAGATCTACAATCTAAGACTGTGTTTGTGTGCATTTGGCTCTTTATTTTATTAGATTTTTCTGAAATACTCTATAGGAGTCGCTGACGCGACTATTTCGTGTTCGATTTCAGAGCCGGAGGAGGATCTGACTAAGGAGGACGACCACGAGTACTTTCAGGAGCTAGGAGACGACTATGAAGGTGCCATGTCCCACCAAATCCTTAGATCCTATTTACGCATTGCAAATGACATTGTTGCTATTGCTTTATGATTATGTATGGATTGGTTGCATGGTAGTATATTTGAATTCCCTGCCTTGATAAGACTTTACCCTGCTGTCCGCTGCTAGGTTAGCTGCTGCTTAATTTACTGTTACTCTTCCACTACCTTCTACTTGCTATATGCTATGTGGTGGAATTGGGACGGTGTATAACTGATTATAACCACTGGGAGAGAGTGCTGCGTGCATCTTGGGTGCGTGGTGAGGGTTGATGTCGACCAAGTGGGATGTGAGACAAGCCCATGGGGCAAGTCGTGCCGGGGGTGCAACCTGGGCATCCCCAAGCGAGATACCTGTGGCGGGTAAAGTTGTTGAGGAGGTTCCGGGTGGGATAGCCTTGATGGTTTGAAGCCCGTGGACGGAGGTGCTGAGATGGCACGGGGAGAGTATCCCCTAAGTGGAGATGCCTGCTTGGTCAAACCTAGGATGGACTAGTTTCAGGTTCATGGGAATCCTTTTCTACTCACTCGTTTCTGATGGGCGGGAGACGGCTGGACTACTTGGTAGGACGGTGCCACTACTGCTAGGTTGAAAGGTGATAAGGGTGGGCGGAGACGGTCGATGGGTTCCCGTTCCGTTCTAGATGCACAGTACCACTGGATGGGCCCGGTACTGTGTCTCCCAGTCTCAGCATAACGGTGTAGGATCCGGAATATCCCAGGGCTGAGTGGTAGGGTGGCATCGACCTAGGCAAGCAAGCACCCGGAATTCTGCCTAGGTGTTTGCGCAACACCTATGATGGCTAATCTTGTGGGTAGTGAAACCTCTGCAGAGTGTATGGTTGATCGATCGATACATATGCCAACCTGTTGGCTATGGACCTTTCCTGTGAAGCTTCTACTAGTGTAGTGAGTGTTCTCTTCTCCCCCTGGATGACATTTTTCCGGCAGTGTACCCGTTGTGGTAGTGTGCCGCTGAGATAGGCCCGAGAGGGAGTTGGGCCTGTCGAATGAGAGCGAGGCGTGGGTAAGTGAGATGTGGTGATGGGAAAAGGGATGATGGTGTTAACTGGTGATAAAACTTGACTAATTAAACATTGATTACAGCTGTATAGGAAAACCTCAGCCTATAGGTCTGCTTGTATAGCCTTGCATCCACTTTCCACAAAGCAAATGCTGCATAGGTGGGCTCCGTGGCCAGTACAAATCGTACTGATAAATTTGCTGTCAGGTGACCAGAATGAGTACGACTTCGAGGAAGACGATGGCGAGGAATAGGGTCACGTGCTACACTCAAGTTGGCCGTGAAGGATGAATCGTTTCCGCATCTTCTAAAGCTTCTCTGATTGTTGATTCCGCCAGTGTGGCGATGTAATAAATATTTATGTAAGACTTAATTACCGTTGTATGGATCCTGGTGTCAACTGAGATATGGGTAATTTCTTGGATTGTCTCAAGCAATCTGTTGAATTACAATTCGAGCCTGTGGATTTCCCTTCGTGGAAATCGAGGTCGTTTCAGTTGGTATGAGAGCCATACTTGACTGTAGGACGAGACCCATACAAAATGAACGTTAGAATAGGAAGCCAGACTCTCTTTCGGTTATATTGCCGACCTTGCATTCACTTTTTATGCAATGGCTTATCTAATACAAGGACCTGCTAATCCGTTTCTTGAAAAATTCGCTGATGACCAGCCTTGGACCACCACTTCGTCCACTGCACGACGGCACTATTGAGATCCCGATCAAATGGCTATTGACCTTATGCACCAGTAGCTTATGGGACCCTGCGTAGCCCTTAGACTAGTGATACCATGAGTTGTCCTGTCATTGGCTATCTGCGCATAGCACGATCTTCTTAGCAGCTAGGAACATCCTTTATATAATAATAACCTTGTGATGAGTGACATTTGGATCTTATTCTTCTTATGGATCTCTATGCTTCTTTGGTTGAGTGTAGGATAGCATGAAAAATATTTTAATTAATTTAAATCGTTGAAAATATCTAACTCCTACTTAAACCACTACAAGATTATTACTGCACTAAGCACGTACCTAATAACTTCAGATGTCAATGAGACGTTCCGCGCGCCTGGAGAACCGCCAGCCCTCCCCCGCACCTGCGCCAGGACGCGGGCGTGGTTGCAACCGTGGACGCCCAGCTGGCAGACGCGCTGGAGTTAACCTGGAAGAAGAGCTGCGCCGGGCAGAGAATGCACCGCCGGTGAACGATCCGCCACCACAAGGCGAGAACGTGCCTCCGCCACCGCCACCGCCGCCGCCACCGACGTTGGCGGAAGTGATGGCTCAGCAGACCCAGCTGCTGAATGCCATAGCTACTGGGATGAACAGGCACCACGGGCCACCCCAGAATGACTTCCAAAGGAAACTGGAGGGTTTTCTGAAGCTGAGGCCACCTACCTTCGACGGGACCGACAGCGATCCTCTCGCTGCCGATGATTGGCTTAAGGAGATGGAGAAGAAGCTGGACCTGACCACTTGCTCCGATGAAGAGTGTGTTGGGATTGCTAGCCACCAGCTGACCGGTGCTGCACGAGCATGGTGGGACAACTACACCAGCGCTCACGAGGACCCAGCCCGCATTGACTGGGATGAGTTCACCGAGGCTTTCCGTGACCACCACATTCCTGAGGGAGTCATGGAGGCCAAGGAGAACGAGTTTCGCAACATCTCCCAGGGAGCTGATCGGATCCACGAGTACACCACCCGCTTCAACTGCTTGCTCCGCTACGCACCTGCGTCTTGCGTGAGTTCCGAGAAGGAAAAGATGTACTACTACAGGAAGGGACTTCAGACCAAGATCATGTTGGCTTTGTCAGGGAACAAGAGCTACACTCTGCGTGAGCTGATTGACCGTTGTATTGAGATCGAGAAGGATCGCATGGAAGCACGTCTGGAATTCGAGGCCCAGAACAAGGGAAAGAAGCGCCGCTCTGAGGGACCCGCTCGCACTGCTCCACCCCAGAGACAGCGAACGGGTGCACCTCCGCCTTTCCGGACTCGCCAGGGACCCTCTTCGGGAACGAGCCGTGGTGGTACCAACAGCAGCAACTATCACCGCCCCGCTCAGACCTACCCTGCGCCGACTCGAGCCGTGCAGAACACACCCGCCCCCGCTACCAACACGCCAAGGACAAGTAATTGGAAGGCTCCTGCGACAGCTACAGCAGGCAGTGCGCCCTTCACTTGCTTCAGATGCGGAAAGCCTGGACACCGTGTGGCTGTGTGCCCCGACCTCAACCGTGCACCAGCAGCTGCACAGGGCACACCGAACCGGGGATCCGCTACCCGTGGAAGACTGAACCATATGACCGCTGAGGAAGCTGAAGCTGCACCTGATGCTGTGTACGGTACGTTCCTAGTTCAGGGTAACATGGCTACAGTTCTGTTCGATTCGGGAGCTACATGTTCATATATTTCATCTGCATATGCACGTAAGCATAACATACCTGTAACCCCGAGAGCAAACCTCATCCTAACTAGCTCGCCCTTAGGAACCTTCAGAAGCATTCACATATATGAGGGGAGTGATAATCACAATCGAGGGACTTGACTTTCGAGCTGACCTAACCCTACTACCCTCCAATAGCTTAGATGTCATCTTAGGCATGGACTGGCTAACCAAACACCGGGGAGTGATATCTTGTTCACCTAGGTATGTTCAGGTAACCCACCCTTGGGGAATAGCTGTCCGATGTGTACCCCAAACCGAGAGAGTCCAAGCCCTCCTATGTGCTCTGGAGACTAAGGCAGATAAAATGGAGCTGACATTCAGAGATGTGCCAATAGTCTGTGAATTCAATGACGTATTTCCAGAGGAGTTACCAGGAATGCCACCAGATAGAGATGTGGAGTTTGTTATAGAGCTGATGCCAGGGACTGCACCGATTGCCAAAAGACCCTACAGAATGTCGGCTGATGAGTTGAAGGAACTCAAGAAGCAGCTGGGAGAATTACTGGAAAAGGGCTTCATTAGGCCTAGTGCTTCGCCCTGGGGATCTCCCGTTTTGTTTGTCAAGAAGAAGGATGGCACGATGAGGATGTGCATTGACTACCGGAATCTGAATGCGGTTACAGTCAAGAATAAGTACCCATTACCCCGCATCGATGATCTGTTAGATCAATTGAGTAAGGCCAAGTACTTCTCAAAGATCGATCTCCGATCAGGGTATCATCAGATGAGGATCAGGGAAGAAGATATCCCAAAGACTGCATTTGTCACTAGATATGGACAGTATGAGTGCACAGTAGTCTCATTTGGACTCACTAATGCTCCAGCATACTTCATGAACATGATGAACAAGATCTTCATGAATGAGCTAGACAAGTTTGTGGTGGTATTCATTGATGATATATTGGTTTATTCAGCCACAAAAGAGGAACATGAACATCATCTGAGGACCGTATTGGAGAGGTTGTCTCGCAACCAGCTATACGCCAAATTCTCCAAGTGTGAATTCTGGCTTGAGGAAGTTGCTTTCCTTGGACACGTACTGTCAGGAGAAGGAGTCGCGGTAGACCCAGCCAAGATTGAAGCTGTGAAAGAGTGGGAACAACCCTGTAATGTGTCAGAAATCAGAAGCTTTTTGGGACTTGCAGGATACTATCGCAGATTTATTGAGAACTTCTCCAAGATTGCAAGACCCATGACCAACTTGCTGAAGAAAGAGAACAAGTTTATATGGACTCCTGAATGTGAGAAGAGTTTTCAGACCTTGAAGGAGAAGCTCACTACTACACCTGTACTAGCCCTACCCGACATTCACAAAGATTTTGTTGTATATTGTGACGCCTCTCGGCAAGGTTTGGGCTGTGTACTAATGCAAGAAGGAAGAGTGATAACTTATGCCTCAAGACAGTTGAAGGAACATGAGCAGCGATACCCGACTCATGACCTAGAACTTGCAGCCGTGGTACATGCACTCAAGATTTGGAGACACTATCTGATGAGCAACAAGTGTGACATATACACTGACCACAAGAGCCTGAAGTACTTCTTCACACAAGAAGATCTGAATATGAGGCAGCGCAGATGGCTAGAACTCATCAAGGACTATGATCTTGAGATCCATTATCACCCAGGAAAGGCTAATGTTGTCGCTGATGCACTTAGCCGCAAAAGCTACTGCCATACCCTCATCACCAACTCTATGCCGCCTGAGCTCAGGAGAGAGTTCGACGCATTCCAGCTCGAGGTAGTCTCCTATGGCATGCTAAATGAGCTTCGCGTCGAGTACAATCTCACCTCATGGATCCGTGAAGCACAAAGGAACTGTCCTGAGATAGACTATATCCGTGGTTTGATGAAGCTGGGAAGAGGCCCCGAATACCGAGAAGATGAGCAGGGAACTGTATGGTACAAAGATAGAATCTGCGTACCGACGGATTCAGCGATACGAGAAGAGATCCTGTCGGAAGGGCATGACTCCAAATATTGCATTCACCCAGGGTCAGCCAAGATGTACCATGATCTAAGGAAGCACTTCTGGTGGGAGAATATGAAGACAGACATTGCAGGGCATGTAGCCCGATGTGATACATGCAATAGAATCAAGGCCGAACATCAGAGACCAGCAGGGTTGCTACAACCAGTTGAGATACCAGAATGGAAGTGGGAGTGCATATCTATGGACTTCATAATAGGACTGCCCCGATTCGAGCATGGATATGATTCTATATGGGTAATAGTGGACCGTCTAACCAAAGTTGCACATTTTATACCGGTCAAAAGGAAGTATAGAGTTGAAAAGCTAGCAGATCTGTACGTATCAAACATTTTGAAGTTACATGGGGCACCTCTGAGTATTATATCTGACCGAGGATCACAGTTCGTATCACAGTTCTGGAAATCCTTGCACAAGTCCATCGGGACCAAGCTCGACTATAGCACCGCATACCACCCGTAAACGGATGGGCAAACAGAAAGAGTGAACCAGATTCTCGAGGACATGTTACGTGCTTGCGTATTGAGGTACAAGGAAGGATGGGAGAGCTGTCTACCCCATGCCGAGTTCTCATACAATAACAGTTATCAGACGAGCATTAAGATGTCTCCATTTGAAGCGTTGTATGGAAGACCGTGCAGAACACCGCTAATGTGGTCGGAACCAGGTGAAAGGACATTCTTCGGTCCTGCTAAGATTGTGGAAGCAGAAGAAGGTGTTGCCCAAGTAAGAGAGAATTTGAGGATTGCACAAAGTAGGCAAAAGAGCTATGCAGATAGAAGACGTAGAGAGCTTGAGTTCAAGGTTGGGGATTATGTCTACCTCAAGGTATCTCCGCTTCGTGGCACCGTCAGATTCCACGTAAAAGGGAAATTGGCACCAAGATATGTTGGGCCATACAAGATCTGTAAAAGGGTTGGAAAGCTTGCTTACAAGCTGGAACTACCGGAGAAATTATCTGGAGTACACCCCGTGTTCCATGTCTCGCAATTAAGAAAGTGTCTGAAGCTTCCCGAGGAGCAAGTTCCTACGGATGCATTAGACCTGCAAGACACACTTGAATACAAGGAACATCCGATCAAGATCTTGGCACGGGATACCAAGGAGACGCGGAACAAGACTATTCCGATGTGCAAAGTACAGTGGAGCAATCACACTGAAAGAGAAGCTACGTGGGAGAAAGAATCGGACTTGCGGATTATGTTTCCTTACCTCTTCGATGGGTACGTTATCTCTGAATCTCGAGGTCGAGATCCTAATGAGGGGGGAGGACTGTAACAACCCTAAAAATCCACACAACCAAAAAATCCCAACCAATTAAAAATTTTCATTTATTTATTATGAAAACCCATTTTTCTTGTGCAAGCATATAGGTTTCATTATGAATTTGGTAAATAAAGGAGTGTAGTTTGCATTTTAATTCCATTAACATAGAATAATAACTTATGCATCACATTTGGGATTTATTGCAATTTATGTTTGTATTTACTCAATATTTAAAATGGGCAATATATGTATATATACACTAAAATGAAAATAGAAAAGGAGAAAGAGAGTTAGGCCAGCCATTCGGCCAGCCGGTCTGCTAAGCCAGCCCAAGCCAGCCCGGCCTTCCTCTCCTCACCTCACCCGCGCGCGGCCCACGTTGCGGCTCGGCAGCGCGCGCGCGACCGGCACACACACGCTCGCGCTCGCTGCCAACCCGGCCCCGCCTGTCAGCCGCTCTCGCCCCCCCCCCCCCGCTGTTCTTCTTCCTCACGAAGGCGACGCGCCTGCCGGGGGTGTCACGCGAATGGCGTGACCCCAGTCCCACAGCCGACAGCATGGCAGAGCCCTGACCCCGCTATCCCCCTCCTGTCCCCTCCTTTCTTGGCCGCCAAGCGAACCCGCGCCCATCCGGAGCCCTAGATCCACTTGAGCCACGGCCCTTCGATCGGTCGAGCGCGATCAGGACCGTTCACCATTGGAGTTGGCCAAGCTCGCCTATAAAAAGGAGCTCACCCCGAAGCCCTACCCTCATTTCTCCTCGCCGCCACCGCAGCACAGACCGGCACACTGCACCAGACCGAGAGAGAGAGAGAGAGCGTAGGAGAAGGGCGGAGCAGAGGAGGAGAAGCTGCCGGAGCGCCGCCGCTGCGGAGCACGCCGGAGCCGGACATGGAGGAGAAGCCCGAGCTGCGGACGAGGAGCGGCACGGCACTGCGATCGCTCTGCACGGCTCCGACTTGCCACTGCATCGCCATCCTAGCTTCACCGACACCACGGTGAGCCATCGCACGCCATGTCCAAACCTTGCCCTGTTTTTGCCATGGCGTTCCACCCTCGGGACGCGCAGGCACGAGCCTTTACCGGCTCGGGAAGATCACCTGCACCATGCACTCATTCGACCGGCCGAAACCCCCGGACTACAAGCTTGCTAGACCGAGAACGCAGCACGACGCGTTCTCGGCGGAGCGCACTCACCATCGACGCGTTCCGACGCCGAATCACCCGTTCCGAGCAATCCGACTAGCACCCGTATAGGTTAGAGCGTCGTGGAGCACCGCCACGACCCCTTGAGCTCGCTACGCGGATCTAAGCGCTAGAGGAAGCCTGAATCGCCTTGGCCGCGTGCGCCGCGACCTTACCGGAGCGCCGCCGCGAGCCGTCGCCAAAAGAAGGTCATGCCATGGCTAAAGTTCGCCACCAGAGTGTTGTATGCTTCTCTGGGCTCACCAATTTGACAAGACCGCATTCGATTAAACCAATACTTGGTCGTAGCCGCGTTGCCGCCTTCCGCCGTCGTCGGCGACACGCCGCCGCCACAACCGAGCACCTTGGGAATCTCGGTAGCCAAAATTGGTAGTTGGTATACCATCGCCATAGACCCTGGACGCGTATACATCTCCTAGAAGACCTCCTTAACCCCGCCGGAACCTCACAGTCGCGGCGACATCGCCACCGACACGTTCCACCTCGCCTAAAATCCGTTCCGAGTACCCCCGGTCGCCTCGCGCTGCGGAGAAAGGCCGCCGAGGTTCGCCAAGTCTGCCTCGGCACCGCCGCTAGATAGCCGAGCCCCGAATCACGACTGTCGCCTTGGCTACGTGCGCCTCCACCTCGTCGGAGAACCGCCGTATGCCGAGGGAGAGAAGGAGGCCATACCACGACTCTAGCCCGCCACCATCTGGTCGGACGACTGCCTGAGCACGCCAATTGGGGAAAGCCGAGCCCTGTCTTGCCGAAATATGGTCATCGCCACCCTGTCATCGTCCGCCGCACCGGAGAGACACCGCCGCCTTGAACAGACGCCCTGGAACCCTGCTAGCACCAAATCTCCGATTCGCCCGAGCCTCCCCAGGAGAGCTCGGGAGAGCAGCACCCTCGGCGCACCAAATCTCCGATTCGCCCGAGCCTCCCCAGGAGAGCTCGGGAGAGCGGCCCCTTCGGTGCCCAAATCTCCGATTCGCCCGAGCCTCCCCGGTAGACCTCGGGAGAGCAGCCCCCTCGGCGCCCAAATTTCTGATTCGCCCGAGCCTCCCCGGTAGACCTCGGGAGAGCGGCACCCTCGGCGCCCAAATGTCCGATTCGCCCGAGCCTCCCCGGTAGACCTCGGGAGAGCGGCCCCCTTCGGCGCCCAAATCTCCGATTCGCCCGAGCCTCCCCGGTAGACCTCGGGAGAGCAGCCCCCTCGGCGCCCAAATTTCCGATTCGCCCGAGCCTCCCCGGTAGACCTCGCGAGAGCGGCACCCTCGGCGCCCAAATGTCCGATTCGCCCGAGCCTCCCCGGTAGACCTCGGGAGAGCAGCCCCCTCGGCGCCCAAATTTCCGATTCGCCCGAGCCTCCCCTGTAGACCTCGGGAGAGCGGCACCCTCGGCGCCCAAATGTCCGATTCGCCCGAGCCTCCCCGGTAGACCTCGGGAGAGCGGCCCCCTCGGCGCCCGAATTTCCGATTCGCCCGAGCTACGCCGAGCTCCGCCGAGCTACCCCCGACCACCGCCGAGCTACGCTGAGCTCCGCTGACGCCCCCCGACCTCTGAGAACTACCCCCGACCACCGCCGAGCTACCCCCGACCACCGCCGAACTACGCCGAGCCCCGCCGAGCTACCCCCGACCACCGCCGAGCTCCGCCGAGCTATGCCGACACCGGCGACTCTCTGGGAACCAGCATCGAACACCTGGTGGGCGACCATCGGGTCTGTGTTCTGTTGAGGCGCCACATGCCGCACTACTGGACCCGCGCGCCACGTGGACCAATCCCGAGCTGCCCCTGATTAACCGACCAATTTTCCCATTTTCAGAAAATAGGATAATCTTCGGAAATTCATAACTTATTGATACGAAGTCCAAAAATTGCGCACCATATATCAAAATTCTTAGAAAAATGAGATCTACAATCTAAGACTGTGTTTGTGTGCATTTGGCTCTTTATTTTATTGGATTTTTCTGAAATACTCTATAGGAGTCGCTGACGCGACTATTTCGTGTTCGATTTCAAAGCCGGAGGAGGATCTGACTAAGGAGGACGACCACGAGTACTTTCAGGAGCTAGGAGACGACTACGAAGGTGCCACATCCCACCAAATCCTTAGATCCTATATACGCATTGCAAATGACATTGTTGCTATTGCTTTATGATTATGTATGGATTGGTTGCATGGTAGTATATTTGAATTCCCTGCCTTGATAAGACTTTACCCTGCTGTTCGCTGCTAGGTTAGCTGCTGCTTAATTTACTGTTACTCTTCCACTACCTTCTACTTGCTATATGCTATGTGGTGGAATTGGGACGGTGTATAACTGATTATAACCACTGGGAGAGAGTGATGCGTGCGTCTTGGGTGCGTGGTGAGGGTTGATGTCGACCAAGTGGGATGTGAGACAAGCCCATGGGGCAAGTCGTGCCGGGGGTGCAACCTGGGCATCCCCAAGCGAGATACCTGTGGCGGGTAAAGTTGTTGAGGAGGTTCCGGGTGGGATAGCCTTGGTGGTTTGAAGCCCGTGGACGGAGGTGCTGAGATGGCACGGGGAGAGTATCCCCTAAGTGGAGATGCCTGCTTGGTCAAACCTAGGATGGACTAGTTTCAGGTTCATGGGAATCCTTTTCTACTCACTCGTTTCTGATGGGCGGGAGACGGCTGGACTACTTGGTAGGACGGTGCCACTACTGCTAGGTTGAAAGGTGATAAGGGTGGGCGGAGACGGTCGATGGGTTCCCATTCTGTTCTAGATGCACAGTACCACTGGATGGGCCCGGTACTGTGTCTCCCAGTCTCAGCATAACGGTGTAGGATCCGGAATATCCCAGGGCTGAGTGGTAGGGTGGCATCGACCTAGGCAAGCAAGCACCCGGAATTCTGCCTAGGTGTTTGCGCAACACCTATGACGGCTAATCTTGTGGGTAGTGAAACCTCTGCAGAGTGTATGGTTGATCAATCGATACATATGCCAACCTGTTGGCTATGGACCTTTCCTGTGAAGCTTCTACTAGTGTAGTGAGTGTTCTCTTCTCCCCCTGGATGACATTTTTCCGGCAGTGTACCCGTTGTGGTAGTGTGCCGCTGAGATAGGCCCGAGAGGGAGTTGGGCCTGTCGAATGAGAGCGAGGTGTGGGTAAGTGAGATGTGGTGATGGGAAAAGGGATGATGGTGTTAACTGGTGATAAAACTTGACTAATTAAACATTGATTACAGCTGCATAGGAAAACCTCAGCCTATAGGTCTGCTTGTATAGCCTTGCATCCACTTTCCACAAAGCAAATGCTGCATAGGTGGGCTCCGTGGCCAGTACAAATCGTACTGATAAATTTGCTGTCAGGTGACGAGAATGAGTACGACTTCGAGGAAGACGATGGCGAGGAATAGGGTCACGTGCTACACTCAAGTTGGCCGTGAAGGATGAATCGTTTCCGCATCTTCTAAAGCTTCTCTGATTGTTGATTCCGCCAGTGTGGCGATGTAATAAATATTTATGTAAGACTTAATTACCGTTGTATGGATCCTGGTGTCAACTGAGATATGGGTAATTTCTTGGATTGTCTCAAGCAATCTGTTGAATTACAATTCGAGCCTGTGGATTTCCCTTCGTGGAAATCGAGGTCGTTTCACATAATCGGCAGGGAAGGTAATCTGCACAGCACTGACCAGTAGATCGAATAATTTGTCCAGTTTATTTGTATCGAAATCATACTGATCCTCCGCGCTCCAATTCTTGGGTACGGCCATGGGCTTCTTACCCCATCTCAGCTCAACAGCAGTGATTTCATCTTCATCTTCCGACTCTGAATTACAGATGAACGCCGTCTGTTTGTACCTCCCCTCCTTACGGAAGGTCTGAGCTTGCAGCTCCAGGGTCGTCACTCGCTGCAACACCTGGCTAATGCTTTCAAAGTCAATGCCCACCAGCTTTTCTTGAATGTGCGGGGGCATCCCACCAATGACCAAGTGAGCGAGCTGCTTGTAAGGTAGGTTCAGTGAATAGCACATGTTCTTCATTTCCCTGAAGCGCTTGATGAAGGCCGACCCGGTCTTGCTGCTCTTCTGGCGCATGCTGGTCAAATCAACAATAGTTTTCTCCCCAGTGCCAGAGAAGAAATAGCCGTGAAACTTGCTTTCCAGGTCTGCCCTGTTTTGGATTGTCCCGGGCTCCAGAGTGGTGAACCAATTGAAAGCCGGCCCTGTCAAGGATAATGGGAAGAAACGGACCTTGTGAGCATCCTCATAAGATGCCTCACCAAGCTGAGTCAGGTAACGGCTGATGTGCTCTATGGTGGATATGTCGTCTTGACCACTGAACTGTGTGAAATCCGGCATGCGGTACCTTTGTGGTAATGCCACGCGATCAAACCATTCAGGGTAGGGGCGCATGTATCTGATCAACACCCCCGCTTTCGGCTGCAAGCCGAATTGGTCCCTGAGCATTGCACTCATCTTGTCTACTAACTTGTCTTGAGGCGATTGAGCATAACCAGGATGTGGCGCCGACGTGAGCTCATCATAAGTGTGCCCGATGTGATAGTTTGGAGTTGTTGAAGGCACGTTTCCAGTCAGCACGTTCCCGGCCGGCGTGTTCCCAGTTGTACGCATATAAGCGGCAATCTGCTCAGGAGAGTAGTCTCTATATAGCTTAGGCTGCGGAGCTATTTTTGGAGCCGAATCTGTCGTCATATTGGGATGTTGATCAGATGACTTTGACGGTTTCGGCTGTTGCGGCGGAGGATCGGATGTTCCGGCCGCTGCATCTGATTTGGTATCTTCTGGGGGAATATTAAAGTACGTTGGGCCCAATGATTTCCAGTCCTGCTTCTTGATCACGGTCTTCATGATGTTGTAGAATGTCTGCTGGAAAACGTTGTGATGGTGCCCGACTGCCTGGTGCAAAGCGTTCCAGATGGCGCTCTGCATGAACTCTTTGAACTCTTGCTCCTCCTTGTCGGTGTGGCCGGGCATTACCCACCAAGGGTAGGGGTTCTTCTTGAACACGTGTCCATCGCGATTTTTAGCAAACGACAGTAGACAGGCATCAGTGAACTCTTCAATGATCTGCTCTAGCACCGCAGCATCCTAGGGGTCGATCTCCTCACACTTGACTCTGATGACGCCGTCGTCCTTGGGAGCCACAGTCTCCGCAGCCTTTCCCTTAGTCATGAGTGAAACTGTCCCACCAGGCGTGCCAAAAAGTGTGTTGGCACAACATGTGGCTCCTTGCGCTTCAACACACCAGCGAAGTCGGATATGATCTCAGGAGCGTTGGAGCTTCCAAGATCCAGCTAGCTTCAAATCTGGTCAGTGAGTATCGATAAACCTCAGGCGTGCCAATCAATTTGACCAGCAATTGACAAGGAAAAGATAATAATCAGTAATCACAGGGCGAAACTAACCGGTGTGTCCAAGTAGTTCCAACTATGTGGCTCTGAGAGCCGATTTAATCGGAAATCGACTAAAGAGTCGATTCCGGCATGTATGCATGTTTTGCCATAGAAACAGTTACTGAACTGATATATAATCGATTGATATGTGTAATCAAATAGAACAATCTACATTAAACAAGTCTATGCAGATAGTTGCAACAGATTAAAGCATAATCGATTGCTGTAAATAGGTCAAATCATTCAATTCAGACTATCTGAATATCAAACAGACAGAAATCGGCTATTTAGCCGATTTGGCAGGGCGTAATCGGTTAATTGGTTTTTCTCGATAAGGCACGACCGCATCGGCTAATTAGCCGATTCGGGGTCCGTGAAGCAGAAAACTTGGCGGTGATTAGTTTCAAGTATAAACCTGGTACTGGTACGAAGCTGGTCTAGAAGGCCTGCGGCTTTGCATCAGTTTAGATTTATTCCTGAAAATAATCACAAGCAAATCTAGAAGGAATACAGAGTTGGTCTAGAAGGCCGGCGGCTCTGCGTTCATTCAGACCGGCTCTTGTCAAGCATCCACAGCATGTACGAACAAGACTACGATAGTACTGGCCTAATCTAGCGATATCATATCAAAGCTTAAACATGAACAATACATAATGAACATTTTTATGCAGATCTAAGGCCGATACTATGCAATCTTGATCGGGCAGAGAGATGTTATATTGATAAATAAACAATAAATGACAAATAACATCTTGATAACTTAATGAATCTAACTAAGATGCCAAATTAGTTAGAGCCGATAACTAATCCATGCGCATAATCAAGCTTAACCTAAGCCCTCGTCCATCGGATGACGTTAAACATAGATTAAACAGGAAAACAAACATGAATCGATAACTAACCCTTATTTGATCTAAGCCCACGTCCACCGGATGACGCTAAACTTATATCAAATAAGAATCAACCCCGATCTACGATGCTTCCATGTCCACCGGATGACATTAAAGAGACAAAGTTTAGCGACGCATGACGGTACTTACAAGCAAGCCGGCGTCCACTGGATGACACTCAGCCCGATTGAAGAACTCACCGAGATCTACGTTACTCCTACTCCTAAGTTTTGGCCGGAGCCGAAAGATGTGTTGTATTGATGTGTGTTCTATTACAATGGCCGGGGCTTATATTTATACCCAGGGCTTTGATAGAGTCCTATTCGAATTACAACTCAAGATAAATATGGAAACTAACAAATTTTTCTAAATTAAAGGTAACTTAGAGCCCAATCTTTCCTTTCTTTATCGGACTCTGAACATGATCGTTTTCTGGCGCCGGAGATCTGCGCTGACGTCATCAATCGGCTATTTCCTTCAACCCCACCGCCTACGCTACAGCCCAACAATCGGTTCCGGGACCCGATCAACTATCTGTCTGGACCTCTGCCCCGAAATCGGCTATCTGCGCTCGGCATCGGCTATCTGCACTCAGTCCAGATTTTGGTGTAAACAAGTACAGTAGGAAATAGTAGTAGAGTTCGAGTAGTAGTATGTGTAGTACATTAGTAGTAACCGTAGGAGTACTCTAGGAATAGGAGTAGGAATAGTAGTAGAGTAGTAAGTAGGAGTAGGAGTAGTAGTGTATAGTAGTACAAAAGTATGAGTAGTAGTAGTAAGAGTAGAGTACAAGTAGCCAGGTAGTTTTAGAGTGGAAGTAAACAGGTAGTGGTAGAGTAGTAGGAGTAGTAGACAAGTAGGAGTAGACAAGTAGTAGTAGAGTAGTAGTACAGAAGTAGTGGTAGAATATATGCCAAATAATTCATCATTGCATTTACAAACAAATTAAGAAAAGTACAAAAGAGTATAACAAGAGTACAAATGAGTATAAGAAAAGTACATATTTGGCTCAGATTTGCCCCATTGTAATAACATCGCTTCTAAACTGGTTGCTTGTATATGGTATACAAGCCATCCTAGTTTAAGAGGCTCAAAAGCAATATGGGGACTTTTCATCATCATAGCCGCTGCCTCAGCATACAAAGTTTCACATCATTGCAAATGCCACTGCCTGAGCAAATTACTAAAATCAAAACCAATTCATCATAAAAAATGCCATACACAATAGGGTTTCAAATAAAGTAGTAGAGTTTATCGAAGCCGAGTGGTTCCGGAGTGATAACTGTCCGGCCGAGAAACAAGCGTTGTAGAGTTCAACAAGGTTCTTTTCTCGGCACGCACAGTTATCACTCCGGAACCAGTAGAGTAGTAGAGTTAGAGTAGTAGTAGACAAGTAGTAGTATGTGCAGTACATTAGTAGTAAGCGTAGGACAGCTAAGAGTAGAGTTAAGTTTCCCCAAGTGCCTCGCAAAAGTAGTAGAGTAAAATTCAGTAGTAGTATAGAAGTAGAGGCAAGAGTAGTTGTATAGTATGATTAGGAGTAGACAAGTAGTAGTAGGACTAAAATTCAGTTAAAATTCAAGTAAAATTCAGTTAGAGTAGGATTAGGAGTAGTCAAGTAGTAGTAGGAGTAGGCAAAGTATGAAAGTACGACTTCGCCCCTCATGTAACGATTTGTGTAAGATAATAGGGGGGCAAAACGGTCTTTCGACAATAGATTAGCGGAGGTCAAAGCCCTATAAATACCCCCTCTGACATGTACAGTACGATCAGAGAATAAAATTACTTTACACGTGTGCGATTTTGCCACGTGGATTCTCCAAACCTGTGTTGTGAAAAGTTTTCCACAACATCTGGCGCCCACCGTTTGTGTGTGCTCGAAGTAAAACTTCGACCACAAGGTTAAGAGCAACATGGCGAAGACTAGCAAAAAAGCGGCAAACCCAAGCGAAGATCTCCCACCAATAGGCGAAGACAGAAGACTGACCAATGAAGAAAGAACACCTCAAGAACAAGAATCTTCAGAAGAAGAGCGAAGACTAAGTGAATTAGAAGATCAGGTTCTTCAAAAAAAGAAGGAACTGGAAAATGTCGAGCTAGAACACGAGAGAAGTCACTTCAACAAAGAATCAAAGAAGCAGAAGAAACTCTCAAACAGCTCAACGACGAATTGCTCAGTGCAAGCCACGAAGTCATCAACACTGATGAAGCAGGATCAGCAGCAAAAAGCACTCAAGAAAAGAACTCACAAAGATCACTTTTAACAGTTAATCAAAAATCCCCGCTATCAACAAATCTACAACTCGCCCCATGGCCCTTGGGATATAAATTCAACATGCTTCCATCCTTCGAAGGAGACTCCGATCCCAGACAATTTCTAATGAGCTACGAAGCCGCTGTCATAGCAGGCGGAGGCGATGAAACTACGCTGGCAAAATCTTTAGTCATGATCGTCAAAGGACCGGTGCAACAGTGGTACACTTCGCTGCGTCCACATTCAATCCATTCATGGGAGCAACTCAAAGCAACACTATTAGTGGATTTCCAAGGTTTCCAACCACAAGGACTCACAGTGCAAGACCTCTTCAGTTGTAAACAGCAGCACAAGGAGCCACTAAGCCAGTACTTCAAAAGATTTCTTCAAACAAAAGCCCAAGTGGCAAATGTCCCTGACGAAGTCACCATAGTAGCCGCGCTAAAGGGACTTCGCATGGGGCAATGTGCTTCACACTTCACCCGAGAACCTCCGGCTTCAATCGCAGAACTTTACGAAGTTATGCAAAAGTTTTGCAAGTCAGATAATGATCACAGAAAAAGAGTCAAAGAAGAAAACAACTTCAAAAGTTAGCCAAAGAGCACCCAATATTCAAAATAAAACAATTTCGTACGAAGAATGCCAGCAACCTTTCAAGTCAATCAAATTGACAACGAAAACTTCACAGTTGAAAACAACTTCCAAGAAAGGAACGACCCAAGGGAAAGATCATTTGAAAGAGGAACACCCAGCAATAGAGGCCACTTAAGAGGTGGCAAGGTTAATGGGAGAAGACCTCTCAGACCCGAAGACATGTTTTGTGTCATTCATGGCAAAAGGGCTGGGCACACTTTAAAAATGTGCCCAAAAGTAAAAAAGAGCATTGAAGAATTACAAGACGAAGTCAAGACAAAACATGTAGATTATGTAAACTCAGCTCCCCATCATCAAAATTATTACCCAATCCATTTTGGTCAAGCAATGACTCCAGTTATGCCCAGTACATTCAACATTGAGCCCATTGCAATGTTTCACCCACCGCAAAATCAATGGAAAGCATACCAACAACAAAGTGCAAATCAACCGGAAGTTTTAGTTGCAAACAGCAACCAAACAAACAGGCAGGAAGTCCAGTCTCCTTCACCTTCAGTTGCAAACAATTCTATGATACCCAGTAGAGGAAGAATCTTAACAATAACAGGAGGGAATAGCCTACAGCACGAAAACAAAACTCAAAGAAAGAATTATTTTAGAAGAGTAAATTCAATATCAATGGAAGGACCATTCAAAAAGACAAGGTGGTCACATTTACCTATAACCTTCTCTGAAGAAGACCTCAAGCTTAAAGATTTCCCTCACACTGATGCAATGGTAATTGAAGCAAATATTGATGGGTGGACTGTCTCCAAGGTTTTGATCGATGGAGGAAGCTCCGCAGATATCATATTCACCTCAACACTTGATGCGATGAAAATAGATCGCAAAATTCTACAAAGAGCCGAGAATCCCTTATACGGCTTCGGAGGAAAGAAAATACACTCAATTGGCAGAATCACCTTACCAATGTCATTTGGGACAGTAAACAATGCAAGAACAGAACAAATAGCCTTCGATGTTGTCGAAATGCATTATTCATACAATGTAATCTTTGGAAGAGGAATGTTAAACGCATTCGAAGCAGTAATAAGCTACTCTTACCTTTGCATGAAAATGCCAGCCATCAATGGAATAATCACTGTCTATGGAGATCAGAAAGAGGCACGCAATATTGAAAAAGACTCTGTCCCAGGATAAAAGAACATTTACACTATCTCAGAGGAAGAAGAAGAGGAGGTGGAGAGTGCGAAGCCACAACCAAAGGCAAAGCCTTGCGAAGACACCAAAAAAGTACCTCTGAACCCTCTGGTACCAGAAAAACAAGTAATCATTGGGTCACATTTAAGTCAAGAAGAAGAACAAGATTTAATCCAACTTCTGTGAAGCAACAAAGATATCTTTGTCTGGTCTTCAAAAGATTTGGAAGGAGTAAGCAGGGACATCATTGAACATAAGTTAAACATAGATTCAACTTTTAAGCCAAAGAAGCAAATGTTAAGAAAAATAGCAGAAAAAAGAACAATAGCTGCAAAAGCCGAAGTCCAAAGATTGCTTGATGCAAAGGTCATTAGGGAAGTACAATTCATAACATGGCTAGCAAACATAGTCATGGTTCAAAAGAAAAATAGAAAATGGAGAATGTGCATAGACTTTACAGACCTCAACAAAGCATGTCCCAAAGACAATTTTCTTCTTCTAAGAATAGACACTTTAATAGACAAAGCTGCAGGCAGCGAAATGATGAGTTTCTTGGATTGTTTTTCTGGATATCATCAAAATGGATGAAGAAAGAAGATGAAGAATACACAAGCTTTAACACCCCTTTGGAACTTATTGTTTCGAAAGAATGACAAAAGGGCTTCGCAATGCCGGAACAACCTTCATCAGAATGACTTCACATGTCTTCAAAGATCAAGTCGGAGATAACCTCCTTACCTATGTCGATGACATCGTCGTAAAAAGTAAGAAAAGAGCAGATCACATCAAAGACTTATAGCAAACCTTCTTAAATATGAGAAAAGCAAACTTAAAGTTGAATCCAGAGAAATGCACTTTCGGAGTGGAAAAAGGGAAGATTTTAGGATGCATAGTATCAGCAAAAGGAATAGACCCAAACCCAGACAAAGTTCGAGCAATCCTGGATATGGCAATTCTAGAAAACATCAAGGACGTTCAGAAGTTAACAGGAAGATTAGCTGCATTAAATAGATTCATATCAAAGTCAGCAGAGCAAAGCCTACCAATCTTTCAAATTTTGAAAGGTGCAAAGAACTTTGAATGGGGACCTTCGCAACAGAGTGCATTCGAGGAAATAAAAAAATATGTCTCTAATCCAGCCACTTTGACAAATCCAATACCAGGGGCTCATTTGTTACTATATGCCTCTGTGACAGAAAGTGCAGTGAGCGCAGTTCTAGTATAAGAAAAACAGACTGAGCATTCAAAAAAGCAGTTTCCTGTCTATTATATGTCAGAAGCTCCTTCAGGTGTAAAGAAGTATTGCTCAGAAATAGAGAAAATAGCTTATGCAATACTAACAGCAGCAAGAAAGCTGAAGCACTACTTCCAAGCGCATAAGGTTAGAATACCCACAACCCATCCACTAAAAGAAGTACTACAAAGTTAAAAAACGTCAGGAAGACTTGGCAAATGGGTAGCAGAACTCTCCCAACACTTTATCGAATTCGAAAAATGAACAGCCATAAAATCTCAAGTGCTGGCCGACTTCGTAGCAGAATGGACACCCGCAAAAAATACATGTGAAGTCCAGCAAGACCCAGAATGGATGATATGTTGTGACAGGGCTTGGGGCTTCGCTGGAGCAGGCGCAGCAGCAGTTATAACTTCGCCTTTAGGAATAAAAATGAGATATGCAGCGAGATTAGAGTTCCAGTCAACAAACAACATTGCTGAATACGAAGCCGTCCTCTTATAACTTCGGAAAGCAAAGACACTAGGAATAAGAAGGCTCATAATCAAAACTGATTCACAAATTGTTGCTGGTCATATAGAGAAAAATTACAAAGCAAGAGACACAGAGCTAGCAAAATACTTACAATATCTAAGGGATCAAGAGAAATACTTTGAAGGATTCACAGTCAAGAATATCTCAAGAAATGATAACTTTGAAGCAGATGAACTAGCAAAAGCAGCAGCCCAAAAGACAACTTTACCGTAAGATGTCTTTTATTAGGTGCTAGATCAAGCATCGATCAAAGTTACTGCAGAACTACCAAGAGAAGTTCACATAATAGAAAGCGAAGACTGGAGAGCACCTATTTTGGCCTACCTTCGCGGGCATTATGAACCAGAAGATGAAATAGACGACATCAGAATGAAGCACAAAACAAGAAACTATCTAATCCTTGACAACCAATTATACAAGCAAGGACTGTGCCAACCCCTGTTAAAATGCATATCAAAAGAAGAAGGAAAAAACCTGCTTCAAGAAATTCACGACGGGGTATGCGGAACTCACCAAGGCCCAAGAAGCATTGCTGGGAAGGCATTTTGACAAGGATTCTATTGGCCAGCTGCACAAAATGACAGCAAAGAGATCATCAAAAAGTGCCACAACTGTCAAGTTTCAGCAAGCAAGACAAACAGCCCATCAACAAATCTCAAAACTATTAACCCAACTTAGCCACTCGCAAGATGGGGAATAGACATAATTGAAAAGTTACCAACGGCTCAAGGAAACCTGCAATATGCAGTAGTGGCAGTTGAATATTTCACAAAATGGATCGAAACCAAACAAATAACAAACATGTCTTCGCATACGATGAAAAAATTTCTATGGCAAAATATAATCTGTAGATTTGGAGTTCCAAGGCATATAACAGTCGACAATGGGACACAGTTTGACAGTGAAGACTTCAAATCTTATTGTCAATATCTGGGAATTGAGTTATGTTTTGCATCAGTAAGGCATCCAAAATCAAACGGAGCTATTGAAAGGGCCAATGGAATCATATGCACATGAATTTTGAAATATCTCGTGGGGCTAGCCAAAGGAAAATGGATCGATGAACTACCAAAAGTAATTTGGGCCCATAACACAAGTGTGTCAAGAGCAACAGGCTTCACCCCATTTCGGCTACTCTATGGAGAGGAAGCAATGACTCCCGAAGAAGTCAAGTTTCAAGGACCAAGAACAAATGTTCAAGCAATACAAGAAGAAGATCTAACAACAATCAAAGATTTACTCAAAGAAGAAAAATTACTGGCAGTAGAAAATCTCTCAAAATATCAAGAGGAAAAAAAAGTGGTACAACAAGAAAGTAAAGCCAAGCAAAATATGTCCAGGAGACTTCGTCTTGAAGAGGAGGAGAAACGAGGACACAACTGGGAAGTTTCAGCATAAATGGGAAGGCCCATATCTGGTCACAGAAAGCTTCAGGCCAGGATCCTTTCATTTGGCAGATATGAAAGGAAACAAGTTGAATCATACATGGAACGCCGAAGAACTTCGCAAGTATTACCCATAGAAGAAAGAGTCAACATTTTTCGCTTTCTTTTAATGTCATTTACCTTTCAATAAGGTGTAAAAACAAGTTGCACTTTTTCCACTTAGGGGAAACCCTTCCCAGGGTGAGTGGTTTTTTAACGAGTCAGTTTCCAACTGTAAAGTCTCATATCATATAAATGAGAATCTCCAATTTTCCCCAAAACCGAAGATTTAGACAAAATCACATCAACATCGGTGAACAAAAGACGCTAGGTATTGTCAAATATCGAAATACCTTCAGCATCTAACAAACACCTAGACAACGCAAAAAGCGTAAGCTGACTTCGCTAACGTGATCAGCAAATCAATTCACAAAAAGTGAAAGAACCTGTCCTAAGGGATAAGCACAAGCTGACTTCGCTAAGGCGATCAGCAAATCAATTCATAAAAAGTGAAAGAAGCTGTCCTAAAGGATAAGCGCAAGCTGACTTCGCTAAGACGATCAGCAAATCAATTCACAAAAAGTGAAAAAAGCTGTCCTAAGTGATAAGCGCAAGCTGACTTTGTTAAGGCGATCAGCAAATCAATTCACAAAAAGTAAAAGAAGCTGTCCTAAAGGATAAGCGTAAGCTGACTTCGCTAAGGCAAGCGGCATTTCAACTTCGCTTAAAAAGAAGGAGGACGGCGTTTTTTAATTTAAAAAACTTGTTTCTGGAAAGAGACAAGTCTCTGCGTCGACTTCGCTCAAAAAGAAGGGGACGATGTTTTTCAGTTTAAAAAACTTGTTTATGGAAAGAGACAAGTCTCCACGTCGACTTCAAGAAGGGAGACGGCGTTTTTCAGTTTAAAAAACTTGTTTTTGGAAAGAGATAAGTCTCCGCGTCGACTTCGCTCAAAAAGAAGGGGGACGGTGTTTTTTCAGTTTAAAAAACTTGTTTCTAAAAAGAGACAAGTCTCCGCATCAACTTCACTTAAGAAAAAGAGGATGGCGTTTTCTCTATTAAATTCATCTTTTTAAAGAAACAAATCCCCACGTCAACTTCGACTCGAAAGAGGGTGAAATATATTCACTCCAAATAAACATTATTACACCAAACAAAAAAAATTAACAAAGTACAGATTGTTAAAAGTGAAAACCTTCCGAAGCTACAACACAAGCAGCTTCGTCAACTAGATGATTTACAACTTCGTCAAAAATTTCAGCAATCTCCGACCATAGAAAATCTTCCGTTAATGAAAGGGAAGAATCTCCGAAGCTCGAAGACCGATCATGATTTCAAGTAAAGTCTCCATCATAAAATCTAAATGCCAAATCCACTATTTTCGAATACTAACCTCTAAAATTGTATAAAAAAGAATTCGATTTTCGAAATTAACCTTATTTAAATCCTCAAAATCGCCGGGCATGTCAACCTCTAAGAAGACAAAATAAACGAAATCATTTTACACTTCGATAAAAAGAAGCCAACACCTTTTTTACCAACAATAAATCGCTTACTATTAAGATAATGATCAAACGAGGCAGAAGAATTTTCCGTTGCAAATTCCAACCATAACGGGAGACCAAGGAAAACATTATCTTTCAACATCAGTAAGGGCATAACTCTAACTATTTTCTGAAGTTCACAGCATAATATCACTTAAGATTACAGTTACAAGCTTTCCGAAGTTAAAAAAACTAAATTGAATGATCACGAACTGCATCATGAGCCGTCGCTCGATCAGCAGCAACTTTTTCAGCTCTCTCAACATGGTCATTCGTAGCAGCAGCGGCCTCTTTGATCTTCTAAAAAAAGAAATAAGAGAAGAGTAAAACTTTGGACCAAGTCAAACATTTTTAAGAAGAGAGAGGATAAGAACAAAGTATAAAGTGTACCTTCTCAACTCGAGCTTTAGCCTTCATCATAGCATAATCTCTGCCACCACCATTCCAGTATTCATTGAAGAATTTCTTTCCAAGCACATTTGCCCTGGCATTTATCTTGCTAAGAGCCTCAACAGAAGGAAACTTGTAATCATCTTTCAGCAACTCTTCATAAAGAGGATCTCCAGCCTCTTTCATCAGATGAAAGATTGCCCTGGTAGCATACATACAACTGAAGTCGGAAGTAGTTGCAACACCGTGGGCAAATCTTCGTACTGGCGACAAAACCAGCTGAAGAAAGGTGCATAGTCACCAACTTCCCAATCAGTTTCTTCAGGCTTCACACCAAACTTTTCATAGCACACCCTACAAAGTTCCCACACACGGGAAGCGGTAGCATGGAAATATTCATCCTTTTCCTTTAACTTCTTCTGAAGATAATTAACTTCTTTAGCAGACTTTTCAAGCTCAGTCCTAACTCTAGAAAGTTTTTCATTTCTATCCTGAAAAGTGACAGAAACATTCAGCAGATTAGCTTCCAACTTTTGGTAATCTTCAACAACAGAAATTCGCTCTTTTTCTCTTTCCGCAAGCTGGGACTTCGAGCTCTCAATTTCTTCAAGCATCTTCTTCTTGTGAAGTGCAGCAGCTTCCTCTCGAATTTCAAGACTCCGTCGTAGACCTCTCTGAAGAAGGACGTTCTGAAAAAAAGAAAGAGAAGTTATAGCAAAGGAAAAATCAAAGAAAAACAAGAAAAGCTCAAAAAGTGCAAACAAACCTTGTAGGTTAGTGTAACCGAAGCATCCCCAAGTTCAAAAATAGATTTTTTAGCCAGCTCCTCCTCAACGTCAGGAACTGAGAATGTTTTGTCAATACATTCAAATAGTTTAAGTTCGGAGGACTTCGGAAGCATGCGGATCTTGTCCAAACCAATACCAATAAATTTAAAAGCATCAAGATCCACGCCTTCGCGCTGACAAAAATCTAAACAACGATCCAACGAATCCTTATTAATATCTTGAACAGCAGGATGCGAAGTTGGCGGAGGAGTAGGAGGATCTTCAGTTACACTCTTCGATTTGGAGAAATCCACAGTTACCTCTTTTTGAGAGGAAGAACCAGGAAACACAACATCTGAAAAAGAAAAATAGCATTCAAAACAAGTAATAATAATAATAAAAAGCGAAGCATCAGAAGAAAAAGGGAGTATACCAGTGGAAACTCCTTTTCTTCTTTGAAGATTAATCTTCTCACCGAAAGAAACATTCACCAAAGAATCAGATAAGCGAGTAATCCTCGCATTTTCGGCTTCTTCATCAAAGACGTCTTCGTCCGAATCATCAAAATCGACGTCGGCACAAATAGTACCCTTTCGAGAGGAAGCCACAGACTTCGCAGCAGCCGAAGGAGAAGCTCTCTCAGATGCAGAAACTGGAGGTTTACCACCTTCAGCAACTGGAGCTTCAGCATCAGTGACTGGAGCCACAACTTTTCGCGAGCACGTGAAGTCGGATCTGCAATTATGTCATTGAGCAAAGATCCAGAGGGACAAGGAGAAAAACTTTTAAACGTTTCAAACCCCCATTACAGAATCACCCCTCAGAGGTGTGTGAGCAGTAAAACAAGGAGAAGAGGCTCGGGCAGTCTCTGGAGAGCCAATAATATCAATCTCACCTTCCTCGTCGAAGTTACCACCAATGTCACCTCCAAGATTAAAAAGAGTCCGGGGTGGAAGAGGCCCAGCAATATTGCCGATCGTAACATTCAAAAGCTGCTTGTCAACAACCAAAGATTGCACAACATCAAAAGACTGGAAAAAGTCAGCAAGTGGAGACAGAGGAGAAGGCAAACTACTCGAGCAAAAGACTTCAACAAGGAATTTCACCTCTTGACTAACATTAAGAGCTTCGACATTAGTACCAACATTTGCAGGAACAGGGCCCTTCCCGGAAGAGGCACCCAAAGCTTGATCTTCTTCTTCATCAGAAGGAATTACTTCAACATCTAGTTTCTTCTTCTTAGAAATTTTCTTGGAAAGTGTCGGAACGCCTGAAGCTAGCGCACCTTTTCTCTTACGAGTGGTTTTTTCCAAACTGGGTTTTCCTCCACGAGTATACAAGGGTGGAGCCTGTGGCCCGTATTCAATTTGTGCAACTTCAAAAATACGATTCAGACGATAGTAGTCAGAGCTGATCAGCTTCAGAATCGTATCATTTTCAGACTTGTACTGCTTTCCAAGAAACTCACAAACTCTGAGTTCTACACCTTTCACAAACTTCGCATCAGAGTCAAACCTTTTAGGACGAACAGTTTTAAAATCCAGAAACAAATATTTCTTATTCTTAACAGTTTTCTCATCAAAGCGAAGTGGTTCCCAACCTTTCCTCATCGGCCAAACTCTGGCAGCAACGTACTCTTCGCACAAGTCTCGAGCAGACTGAACAGAAGCAATAAGTTTATAAGCTTGCTCACAATCTTTTGAGCCCTAAAACCTCTCCAAAGCAGGCTTACACTCAAAGGAGGACTGAACAAGCCTCGAAGCAAGAGAAAACTTCTTGATAATTCTTCCTTTGTCATTTTTCTCTTCAATCATGGGAACTTTGTGGTAAAACCACTGCCTCGACCAGTTTTCAGGCCACTTGTTACGAGAGGCCGGTGGAATTTGGACGGCACCACGAGCAGCTTTAAAGCTACTACAAGCAAAATTTGAAATAATCTTTTTATTGTTAACCATTTGACTCTTGAATTGGGTGTGCATCTCATGCAACTTACAAAAGGCGGCAATATCAGGCTTCGCGTGCTAAGATTTCACAGCCCAAATGAAAAGGGCAATCTTGCATACACCATTCGGAGTCAAATGGTGCATCCCTATATTGTAGGCTCGGAAAATATCTTCAAGAAGATCATCGACAGGAAACCAAAGTCCGGCAGTGAAAAGATCTTTGAAGACTATGCATTCATCCTCATGAGGACTCAGGACAACCTCATATTTAGGAAGATAAACAAGACTCTTGTCCAGAATATTATGATCAAAGAAAGACTGCAGCTCTTCTTCAGAAATCAAAGACTTTCCAAATTTGAAAGAGCGTGTTTCATCCGCCACCAGATTTGACTCAGATGCAGAGACATCACCAAGGGAGTCTCCTATGCCCTCAGAATTCATAGAAGACATTTCTAGGGAACAGTCACCAGACTTCGGATCGAAGTCAAAAAGATCATGTTCCATGGAAACCTAAAAAAGATCAAATAAATCAACCTGCAAAAACAACAAATAAGTGGAACAGACACGAAAAAGAAACCTTGAAAGCACGAAGCAAAGGAACAACGAAGCCAAAGATCGATTTCGCGACAAAGCTCAAGGCAGCAGAATCTCAGTACTTCTCAGAAACGGACAGAACATGGGGACCCCAACTCCGCCCTTTTATAGAGAGGCTCCGGTCAAAGCAACGACCGGCGGTCAAACTTTCAAAACAAAGCTCGGCCTAAGAACTCCGAAGTCCGGGGATGGCATTTGGAAGCTCAGTATCAAAATCAAACTTCGTGGGATTCAGACCTTCGAAGTAGGCCTTCGCCCGCGAGGGGCTGCTGTTGGGGATTTTGACTTCGGAACCAAACTAAGTCCCAGACTTCGGAAGAAAGATCGGCCTCGTCTACACAAAAAACGCAAATGTAAGAGAATCACGCATAATGTTGGCTTCGCTAAGGCGAAGTCGACTTCGCATGTCGAAAAGAAGTAAGGCAATGGCGAAGCCTCGGAAAAGAAGGCATCAAGGGAAGCTTTCACCCAAAAGATTGGCGAAGTAAGCGAAGTTTAGTTGGGAAAGGTTAGGATTGAATTCAACTAGGCAAAGTATGAAAGTACGACTTCGCCCCTCATGTAACGATTTGTGTAAGATAATAGAAGGGCAAAATGGTCTTTTGACAATTGATTAGAGAAGGTCAAACCCCTATAAATACCCCCTCTGACATGTACAGTACGACCAGAGAATAAAGTTACTTTACACGTGTGCAATTTTGCCACGTGGATTCTCCAAACGTGTGTTGTGAAAAGTTTCCCCCAACAAGTACAGAAGTAGAGCCAAGAGTAGTAGTATAGTAGGATTAGGAGTATACAAGTAGTAGTAGGACTAAAATTCAGTTAAAATTCAAGTAAAATTCAGTTAGAGTAGGGTAGTACAGCTAGTATAGAAGTAGAGCTAAGATTAGTAGTACCGTAGGATTAGGAGTAGACAAGTAGTAGTAGGAGTAAAATTCAGTTAACGCTCACAAAAACAACAAGGGACTCATGAACTCGTAGACAATGTAAGGCAACCAAGAAACAAATGATGAACTCATGATTGCAACATATGTGGTAGTGGCACTGCAGAGGTACTGAATTCTTGTTGCGAAACTAACAACCAAATCATGATCTAAAAAGATCATAGCTAAGAGTAAAATTCAATTAATCTCAAATGATTGGCAAATTCTCAGTTAATAACCTTAGTCATCATAGGCAGTGGCATTTGCTTTGCCTCAAAATCTCCCAAACGCATCACAGGCAGCATTTTCAACTCAAATTTGGGAAAATTGAAACAAAAAAATTGCATCATAGACATCACATCCAGGCAACATAGGGAAAGAAGCTAGGGTTCGGCTCACGGCAGCAACAATGCAGGATGGAGACCGAGGCGCGCGGCCGGGGAATGAGGTCGGTGAGGTCGAGCTCGCCGACGAGCACGGGGAAGAAAGAGGCGCGCACGGTGGCGGGGCCGTGGCCGGGGCCGGACACGGAGACAGACGAAGATGAAGCACGGGTCGAGGAAGGAGCACAGTGGCGGCGCACGGAGGTCGGGGTTGGGGACGGTGATGGAGACGGAGCCGGAGACGGGGGAGACGGAGCTAGGAGAGCCGATGACCAGGAACGGAGAGCCGTCGGAGAACGGGCGCGCGTGGATGGTGGCGCTAGGGTTCCGGCGGTGGAGGTCCTAGACACGGAGGCAGAGGCGGTGCGGGGGAGGGGCGGAGGTGGAGGAAGGTGCAGAGGAGAGGTGGAGGCGCAGGCAGGGGTCGACGTTGGCGGCAGCGGGAAAATCCAGCAGCCCTTCGAGGACGAAATCAATCATTTGGAGGTGTTGAATTTTAGGGCGACGGGTAGAGGGTATATATAGACGGGATTAACCGTGGCGGTTAACTAAAGAAAACCGCCACGGCGGTTATCCTAAGTTAACCACCTCGGTTAAGCCTTTTTGATTTTTTAAGTTTTTAGGTTTGATGTAAGAGTGATATAGAGTAGTAGTGGTAATAGGAGTAGGAGTACAAGTAAGCGTAGTAGTACTAGTAGTAAGCGCAGTAGAAGTAGTAGCAAGCGTAGTAGTACGAGTAATAGTAGTAGGAGGAGGGAGTAGTAAGAAGCGTGGTAGTGGTAGTAGTAGTAGTAGTTGTAATCGTAGTAGGACGAGTAGTGGTAAGTGTAGTAGTGGTAGTAGTAGTACTATGAGTAGTAGTAAGCGTAGTTGGAGGAAACGTAGTAGAGTAGTAGGAGGAAGCGTAGTAGAGTAGTAGTAAGCGTAGTAGTAGAGTAGTAAAAGTATAGTACAATTGGTAGGTACATGAAAAGTTCTCGTTAATCATTAGGTGAGTACATTGTTACATAAATGTGTGGTGTACATATCACTTTGGTGGGAGTGATTCTATGACGGACTTCTTCTCACCGTCGGGGCGGAACCAAGGCTTCATCTTGTTCCTGCTCACGCGGTTCTCAACGATCTTGATCTTGCGTGGATGATTGGTAAATAGAGAGAACTCTGCGTAGTTGTTGTATTCTTCGGGACTCTGGACTCCATCGGCTCCCACAATCCTCTGCTTTCCTGAGACAACCACATGCATGTTTGTCTCTTTGGGCATCGGATAGTAGGCTACCTGCGCGACGCGGTTTGCGAGTACCCACTCATCATCTCTGTGGGCGACACTGCGGAGATCAACGGTTATCAGCCCATACTCATCCACGACCAGGACTTCGGCTTGACCCACTGGCACTGGAAGATGGGTATCTGTAGGTCATCACCATAGTCAAGTTGCCGTATCTGTTCGATCTGCCCATAGTATGACTTGACGTCCCCTGTCGCGTCATTGATGCCCTCATATCGAGCACCACAGTTTTGTGCCGCGCTCTTCTTGTCCTTATCTTTTGTATGGAACCTGTATCCATTGATGTCGTACCCTTGCCATGTGGTGACTTGGCTAGATGGGCCGGATGCTAGATTCGATTCTTCAATGCAATCGTTCGATATGTCCTGATTTTTTATCCATGTTGTGAAATGAATCTTGTGCTGCTTCTGTACCCACGCCTCCGTGCGTCCATCACTAGCGCGGCGCATCTCCTTCAGGTGCTGCTCAACCCACTTGTCCATTGACACTAACTAATTGAGGGTGGCGTGATGTGCATCTTGCACGATATCGCCGTCTATATCAGTTCGTACTTTCCTCCCGGTGCACCCCATCCCTGTTGTTCTGCCTTCATGCGAGTGGACGGGCATCCCAATAGCATTTCCATCCCGGAGGTATCTCGTGCAGCAGTTAACAGCCTCCTCTGTTGTGTACGCCTCAATCATTGAGCCTTCCGGGTAAGCACGGTTATGGACGTATCTGTTGAGGGTGGACATGAACCGCTCATAAGTCCACATCTGATGCAAGTATACAGGCCCCAATTTCTGTATTTGATCGACCATGTGCATCATCAGGTGTGGCATAATATCGAAGAAAGAGGGTGAAAAACACATCTCAAGCTGGCAAAGAGTCTCTGCGATAAACTCTTTTAGGGCAGGCAGCTCAGCTTCATCGATGACCTTTTGTGTAATGCGGTTAAAGAAATAGGACAAGCGTGTGATGACCATCTTCACGTACTCTGGACCAATAATCCTGATCACAATTGGAAGGAACACCGTTAGCATGACATGGCAGTCATGAGAGTTGAAGCGGGTCATTGTGAGGTCTTTCATCGAGACCAGGCTCTTGATGTTCGAAGAGAAATCGGTCGGCACCTTCACTGCCCGAAGCCATCGGAGGAAACCCTTGCCCTCATCTTTTCTTAGGTTATAGCTCGCGCCCGGAAGGTCCACTTTATTTCTGGCTTGTGACGCCATCGGGTGGATTTCGTGCCTGATGTCATGGTTCACAAGATCCAGGCGTGACTTCAGACCATCTTTCCTCTTAGTCTTAATGTCAAGAAGGACCCCGATCGTGCTCTCGAAGACATTCTTCTCCTGGTGCATGCAGTCAATTGCATGGGGTGTATCTAGCTCCTTCCAGTATGACAGGTACTTGAAGAAATACGACTGCTTCTTGAATGGAACGGGGGCCGAGGCAGCCTCTGCCTCTTCCTCTTCTGCATCCCGCTTCCTCTTCTTCCTCCACTTCTTTGGCCCATCTTCCTCCTCTTTCTTCTTCTTTCCAAACTCGACATTTATCCCTTGCACCATGTCAAACACCTTTTGCCCGTACCCCGACCTATCCAGCATGTCAATTTCAAGCTCGTCACTGTTGTCGAAGTACATATTCATCGATGGATTCCTGTACCTGTGCTTCTTGGGGAGGAATAGCCTATACCTCATATACACCATCTTCTTCGATGCACTAAGGTAAGTGTAGCAGGTGCCATCGATGCAAACTACGCAACCGCTCTTCCCTTTAATCTGCCCCGATAGTGGAAAAAAACCAGGGTAATCGGTGATGGTGACAAAGATGATGGCATATAGAGTGAACTCCTTCTTGTTGGACGCATCCATCATGTCGACCCCTTTCTCCCATAGTGTCTGCATGTCCACCATCAAGGGCTCCAAGAACACGTCTATATCATTGCCGGGCTGCTTCGGTCCTGAAATAAGCATGGTGAGTAGAAGGTACCTGCGCTTCTGACGTAGGTCCGGAGGTAGGTTGTAGATGGTGAGGGTGATCGGCCACGTGCTGTGCGTGCTGCTGAGGTCGCCAAAAGGATTCATCCCATCGGTACTCAGCGCGAACCTAATGTTCCTAGGCTTGTCCCCAAACTTTGTGAACTTGGCGTCAAAATGTTTCCACTTCTTGCCATCGGACGGATGTCGCAGCTTGCCATCACCCTTCACACGTTCAGGAGATGCATGCCAGGAAATAAGCTTGACATCCTGTGGATTCCCGAATACTGCACGCAACCGATCGATGACGGGCAGGTACCACACCGACAGGGTAGGACTTTTCCTGAGTGTGTAACCCTCTTCTTCTTCGTCCTCAGGAGGCGGCTATTTGTTGGCCTTCGCCTTCTTCTTCTTCGGCCCTCTCGAGGGTACCTCCTCATCACCGGCGCGACAACCGGTATTTTTCTTGTAACAACTCGCGCCGCAGCGCGAATAGCTCTCCATCTTTGCAAAGTCTCTCCGAAATAGAATACAATGGTTAGGACATGCATGAAACTTTCTAAGCTTCATCGCCACTGGCCGGATCAGCTTCTTCGCCCGATAGGTATTGGCGGTCACATTGTTACCCTCTGGGTAACTGTCACCAAGGATATGTAACAGGTCGTTGAAGCAAGTGTCGGTCATCCCATGGCGAGCCTTCAACATAAGCAACTGGAGATTGAAACGGAGCACAGTCTAATGCTATGGACATTTCCTCCCATCCTTGTACAGGGGATCAATTGCCGCCTGCTTCATCACTCTAAAATTCTCGAGCCATTTCGGATCCCCAAACAAAATATCATCGTGATCCTGACAGTTAGCAAACCTGCTCAATAAATTCTGCATCCTCCGGCAGCAACGTGTCAACGACAGGGTCACCATCCCCATCGCAAGCGTCGGCGTCGTCTGCCATGTCCTAGAGCAGATCACTGATCGTGATGTACTCACGTTTCGCATTGTCGTCATCACCGGTGGCAGATGATGTCTGTTGTTGCTGTCTTCCGTCATTCACCGACGAGGAGCTTTCTGCATGTGCATCTGCCACACTCGGATCTTTTTCGCCGTGATACTTCCACACTGTGTACTTTGGGTCCTTGATGAACCCATACCGTACCAAGTGTGATTGCACAACGTTGTCTTTCTGGACAAGCCGATTCTTGCAGTCATTGCACGGACAAATCATGCGATCTCGGCCCAGACTCAGACGATGTTTCTGCGCAAAAGGAATGAACTTCTTCCTCACATTTTTCAGGAAAGACAGATCCAACCTTGATGTCTTGTACATCCAATTCTCCCTCCTCTGCATGACCTTCACCTTATACAAACACAGCGAATTGAAAAGTCGTATTAGACGAGCGGTAAATCCAACTCTACAACTAATTGAAAGTATAAAAAAAGCATCTAAATACTCCCAAGTGCCACCCTTCACACAATCTAACTCTAGATTTACTTACTCTCTCTCTCTCATCTCTTTAGATCTAGATCTAAACCGGCCACATTTCGAAAAAAACTCCTATAAATCATGGAAAAGAGAGGAAAAGCAGATCTAGAGAGTAAGAATCAACCTCTAACGGTGCCACCCTTCACTAAATTCAAGGCTAAATTCCTTATTCTCTCTCATCCATTTAGATCTAAGATCTAAACCATTTGGAAAAACACATAAATAATGAAAAAGAGAGGAAAATAAGATTTGGAGAGTAAGAATCAACTTCTTACGGTGCCACCCTTCACCAAATCCAAGAGCAAAACCTCCCCCCTTGAAATGGTTATTTTTAGGGTTTTCAGCTCAAAAACTAAAAAATGGAGGAGAGGTCACGGGGAGGAAGAAGGGGAGGGCTGCTGTTTTATAGGCCCAGAGTTAATTGAGGTGTTTATCCTAATATAACCGTGGCGGTTAATCAGTTATTAACTGTGGTGGTTGAGTTATGATAACCGCCTCGGTTAATGCCTTTACCGAGGCGGTAGGGGGCGGCCAGCCCAGCATTCGGCCGGCCCGTCTTAACCGAGGCGGTTTGCTAGGCTGACCGCCACGGTTAAATTTTCAGAAGTGCCTCCCAAAAGATTTTGTGTAATAGTGTAACTCTCGAGCAAAGTGCTTCACCGCTTACTCCCTCCGTATCGAAATTAGATGATGTCTAGGATAATGACACGGTCTACAAAGCATGACTTTGACTTCATATTTCTATAAAAAATACTTATTGAAAATTGATATATGCATACTTTTATGAAAGTATATTCGAAGACAAATTTATTTATATAGTTTCCATATTTTCAAACTCGATAATTTAAAAGTTATTCATGATTTATGTTCTCAATGTTTGACCAAGATTTTTTTTCAAAACGTCATATTTTTCCGATACAGAGGGAGTACATAATTATCTAATAGAATACAAAAGTACCAACAATCATTTTTTTTCACCGTAGTCGGCGAAAGCAGTTGCCTCAAGATTTGAGCAATAGATTATGAGATTTACCTATCAACCAATTAACCATTTTTAGTGGGTTTATCTATGCTTCATTCTACCCTTATCGGGTGAGGCTGCCATCGGAAGGTAGGACTTGGGAAAGTATTATATGGAGTTTCTACTCCATTTTAGAGCTATCCACGCATATAGTTATTAACGCATATTTTTTGAAATGTTTAGGCTAGTTAGACCACGGCTAAAATGTGCTTCTCTATGTTTAGGTATAGTATAAGTGAGTTTTGCAGACCTCTTACTATTAGGTGATTATGTGCACCGGTGTTATACTTGAAGCAACTTGTAGTCCTGTGAGACCGTACTAATTGTATTTATGGTGTGCTCGTCACCGATGTACTAGACAAAATGAGGCCCATGACGTTTGGTCGGGAAGCTCCATACGCCGAGGAGTGGCCCAGGAGATGCAATCTCAGAGACCACTTGCTTACGAGGAAGGCCCTAGGCCGGGCTATCCTTATAGGCACTCTACCAAGAGATTTTCCTTGCGAGGGCTCCAATGAGAATTAGAAGGAAGCGTGGATGGATTCAAATACATTAGATTTATATAGACATGGGTCCGTAATTTGACGTAGCGTGTGCACCGAGGAGATGATGCGTGGTATGGAGCAACGTCTTCCTCGATTCGATTCCGATGACCAAACTATCGGGGTGGCACACGACAGCCGCTGAATGATGCTGCTACACTATGAGGACTCCACGTATTCTTTCTTGAACGTGATTGCCATCCACCAGATAACCAGATCGCCAGTGACTTGGGGCAGATAAGGAGCAAGCGAGTGCAGGGTGTGTGATCGTGCGGGAGAAAGGTGAGCAAGGCGAACGGCTACGCAGGGAGAAGGTTAGGAGCAGGTGAGCGTGGGCTGTGTGAGTAGAAAGTGGGGCAGATGAACACGAGTAGATGGTGACAGGGGTGTGTTTGAGTGGGCAATGTTGTTAGGCCAGATTGAAAGAGCGAGACGAAAAAAAGATATCAATATATATACACTCTGTTCGGCTGGCTAAATTGTACGGCTAGCTGACTGATTGTTCTGGAAGAAAAACACTGCTGAATGACTCACTGATACTAGCTGGTAAGTTCAAGCGAATAGAGCCGTAATGTGCCTGGCTAAGAGAATCAATTCTGTCTCTCGTAAGAATCATCACCAGAATCTATGCCAAACGAGTATCCCGCTAAGGCGCTAAGTGTTCGAGTATCCCGCTAAGTGTTTCAATGGAGAAACATTTCTTGTTTTTTTATTAGGATTGAGAATCATCTTAATAAACACTCTCTCCGTCTCAAAAAGAATATCATTTTTTTCTTTCAGATATCGGCCATGTTCATTGTGAGAGAAAAATATTGTTCTATGTCTGAAAAGAAACTAAAATAACGTAAGCGAACAAGGCTAATCGTACTTGACTGTCTGTTTTATTTAAAAATTTTATGTAAACTATAAATAAATAAATCATTATTAAAATATCTCTAATGATAAAATAAATCATAATAAAAAATAATATTTACTAAAATTTTTTGAATGACACGGATGACCAATAATATATGTGAAATTCTAAAATGACGCTGTTTTTGAACGGAAGAAAAGGTGTTTCTAGGTGATTCTCGCTAAATTGTGAATGGGCGGCCAAAACGGGTTCACCGGTTCTCACTATAAACGTTTCTGATGAAACGCACCTGCACCTAAGGTATATATTATATATATAGATTTTACCCCAATGGCCCAACAAGGCCCAATAGCCCAATATTCCTGCTCCTGGCAGTCGGCTTCTGTCCCGTTTCTTCTTCATTCACCCGCATGGCGCATCGCTCTCGTCCCGTCGGCCGGCTTCTGCTTCTCCCTCCAAACTCCCAACCAAACCTAGCGGTATCTTGGCGCTGGCGTCTGAAGTGCGTGGGCTAGGACTAGGAGGACAACGGCTGGGCGCGTGGAGGGCCCGTGGTGGGGCCGCGCCTTCGCCTCGGCCAGCGGCCTGTGGCCGGCGGCTGCTCGGGCTTCTGAGCGATTATAGGACCGAGCCTGAGCGATTATAGGGCAGGGCCTATGCTGGCAGCAGCACTTGGGCAATCTGCAGAGGCACCGAGGAAGGAGAAGGTCTGATCGATTGGAGTCTCCAGCAAACCACTAGTTGTGAATCAAACTTGTAAGATAATTTGGTTAATTGGCTTTCCATTTCAATGTACTATTGATTGCAATCTGTGAATGTTTGTGGAGCACTGGAACTACGACAGTACAACAAGTGAGCATTACTCTTGATTGCCTGTGAAACACAGGCAGCACGCCACCCAGACTCTGTGGCGTGGTCGCCAGTCCAGTCGGCGCTCTCAGATGGCCCATAGGTTGTGGCTTCTCTCCGGTGCGGTGGGGAGGCTGCGTCCGCTGCTTGTCCAGGGGCTGACGAGGGGCTTCTCTACCTCTGCAGTGGAGCAGCTCCATGTCTGCGTCGTCGGCAGTGGCCCCGCTGGTTTCTACACCGCCGACAGGGTAAGGGAATTTCATGTCTGTTCTTATGTTGTTGATCTCATTGTTCTTGCTTCAGAGGCCTTTGTGTTGAGCTGTGCTCATCTGCTCTCCATGTGTATTCGCTTCTTAGTAGATTGGTGATTCCTTCAATATTTTAGCCACTTATGCAGCATTCCAGTTCTAGTTTGTGTAGGAAATTCAGTAATCAGTAATTGATTAATTAGATGTGCTCTGGTGGAATATTAGTTTACGAATTTTTTCTATGAAATGTTCTGCAATCTGCAAAATTCTATAAGTGTTTAAATGCTAAAAGGAAAAAGTCTACTTAAGCCCAAAACTATTCGTGGTTGTCTACTTCAACCCCCTCACCTATAAAATTGGTTATTCTACCCCTTAAACTACTGAAAAATGTCTAAATATTCCACCCCAGGGGTTATTTCGATGGTTTTCATAAGTTTAATGGCAGAATAACTGGTTTTATAGGTGAGGGAGTGAAGTAGACAACCTCCAATAATTTGGGGGGCTATGTTGACTTTTTTCAATGCTAGGGAGGCAATAAAAAGAGATTTGAAAGTTTGGGATATATCTAGAGATCTATGTTTGAATAGGAGTGCTTGGAAAACAGCTATTGAATTGCCCAAACCGTGACTTGGGGCTCTTTATGGGTTTCAAATCTAGCCAATCCCAACTTGTTTGGGATTGAAAGGCTTTTTTTGTTGTTTTTTAAGGCCTTTGTTGTTGTTGTCGTCAAAATAACGATAAGGTCATGGGATTTAGATTCCTAGGTGCCCTCACTCGAGCCATGTTTCCTATCCAATACTTTAGGGCATTTCTGTTGATATACGTTCTTCAGAGTTGTTTTTATAATAGTTATTATGTGTTTTTCTGTGTTGATTTGGTACTCCTTTTGTGGATTAAGCAGCTGTTGAAGGGTCATGGAGGAGCACAGGTTGATATAATTGATAGGCTACCCACACCATTTGGCCTAGTCCGCTCTGGAGTGGCTCCAGATCATCCAGAAACCAAGGTGGGCCTTTACCATTGTTATCATATAATTTTGGAAATGGGAATCAATCAACATTTATCTTTCAACTACTGCAACTAAGTGAAAAATACTGGTTTAGAGTTGGTGCCGTGTTTCTATTTCCTCTCTTGTTTCATCATCGTAGTCACTTAATGTTGTGTTATCTGATTATAGGAAAATATTGAAATGCAAAGATCTTTTGCAAATTTATTTCTAATGCTTCGGGCATGCTAGGAACAGCCTTACCATGATTTGATTGTGCCTTACTTTCCAATCTTTCGTGCTTATGACACTACATAAACTGTTCATAAACTTGACTACTTAATTTTACCCCAACTTTGCAACAGATCGTGGTAAATCAATTTTCTCGTGTAGCTGCAAATGACCGCTGTTCATTCTTTGGGAATGTAACTCTGGGAAGGGATATATCTCTGTCAGAGCTTTGCAAAACATATCATGCTGTAAGTTTTAACCTTAGATCAAATTTCCATTACCCAAGACGATATCACAATACCACCTTTCTCTTTTCTGTTATGACATTATTATTCAGAACTTACATAAGTCAATGGTTGAGATTGTATTTACTGATCAACAGGTTGTTCTTGCTTATGGTGCAGAAAGTGATAGGTCACTTGGCATTCCTGGAGAGGTATGACTTTTCACTACTATTGTTAATATTTATGCCACAGCTCGTGGTGGTTATTTGAATACTGATTATAGTTCGATAATACCATTGTAACTGTAATCTTATTGCTATTCGCGGTGTTTAATCAAATATTGCAGTAGCAAGGATTTAGTAGTCAGCAATGTGGATGTGGCATTTACAATGCTAGCATCTTCATTGTCTACATGCTTTTGATTATATCATTTTTAGATGGATTTATTTATTTTTAGTATCATCATTATTTTGTAGGACCTGAAAGGAATTCATTCAGCTCGAGAGTTTGTCTGGTGGTACAATGGACATCCAGACATGTGCAACTTGTGCCCTGATTTGAAAAACACAGAATCTGCTGTTGTCCTTGGTCAGGTATTTTTGTTTTTTGATTTTGATCCTATGTGATAACATTTAAACAGAGTACCAACATCTTGGGGGCTAAGAAAACTGAGGTCACAATTACACTTTTATTTAACCTTGATGGACAGTTGACTTAAAATTTCATTTGAATTTGCTGCTCATATGCCTTATTTTTCATTACTTTTTTTTTTTCTTGGAATGCCTTAGGAATACAAGTTGCTGTAACAAGATTAATTGCAGGGAAATGTTGCTCTGGATGTTGCTCGTATTCTTTTACGCTGTAAATCTGAGTTGGCTACTACAGACATTACTGATTATGCATTGGATGCTCTACGTGGCAGTACGATAAGGTATCTTTTCACATTAATAAGAAACCAGACTGACATTTTAAATTATGGTTTACTTCCATAGATAACTTACTGATATTACATACTTCCTCTGTCCAGATGAATATGCAATTCTCGCTTCCCGAGGAATCCAAACGTTTGAACTTTGACTAAATTTATATAAATAAATACTAACATTCAATATACAAAATAAGTACCATTAGATTAGTTATGAAATATATTTTTATAATAAATTTATTTAAAAATATAAACACTAATATTATTTCCTGTAAACTTGGTCAAACTTGAGTCATTTTAACGGACACGTTTCCCGTAGTTGCAAGATCAAACGGACAGAGGGAGTAATACATAGTTCTCAATTAATCTTGCATGTAAAGGAAAGTATACTTGGTTGGGCGACGGGGTCCAGTACAGGCAGCTTGCACAGCAAAGGAGCTGCGTGAAATTTTAGGTATTTAAAAAATTATTGAATATTTGCAGTGTTTTACATTTGACATGTGGTACTTTTATATTAGTCTATCTCATTGTCATGTTGTCATACTAAGTTTGACATTGTGTTCATGCAGGTTTGAAAAATGTTCGTGTTTGCATCAAGGAAGCTGATCTCGTGACCTCGCCTGCGGATGAGGTTTGTGCTGTAAAGTTTATTATTTTCTCGAACACTCAGGAGTGCTGTGTATATTTATATTAAGAAGAGACTGTAAAGTGTATTACCTGTAGCACGGTTTCCCTTTTCCTTTTGAACTGTGTAAGTGATCTCTTTTTTATTTTTATTTTACTGTCCTGGATTTCTGAAAATGGCTAATCTAGGGTCAGGAATTTTTGCTCTACCATGGTAGGCCATTTTATGTTGTCTTGTGCTGATTTTAGGCAAGTTTTTGGGTAACTAGTAGTTTTTGGGTAACTAGATTATATTGATTATAGGCAAGTGTTTGTACAGCTAGTAGTATGAGATATCGGTTGCAAATGTTATGAACTAATCAATTGTTGATACTAAACCCACAGCAATTATAAGGCTTCTTCATTATGTCTCACTAATTAAATATTCTACTTTCAACACTCCTATAATAGCCCGTTTGTTTCTTTAGAATTGGAGGAATTGAAATATACATGATAAGTAGAACTATTTAGCTTGGAATTTAAGATTCCACATTTTTCCAAGCTCACAAATAAGCCTATCTTCAATTCATAAGGTGGAAAATAAAATTGGATTCTATAAATCATTGTGTTACAATTCTATTCTCCAATTTAGAACACATTTTTAACTCACTCCTATACAATAAAAAGCGCAATATATAAGTGTGTCCCTTGTATACCTAATCATAAATATACAAATATATTTCATATACAACTATATTAGCTTAATTAATCTGTATCTAAATTGTAATTCTTAAAATTAATTCAATTCCAAAGAAACAAACGGGCCCTAAATTGATTTACCTAGTTACCTTTTACCTTTTCTAAGCTTTTGATGAAGGAAAACTTGTTATCTGATTGCAGGAGGAGATGAGGAATAGTAGAATCCAAAGAAGAGTTTATGAGTTGCTGTCGAAAGCTGCAAGTGCGCATGGGGGCAACAATTACAATGACCAAAAGGAGCTTCATTTTGTATTTTTCAGGAGACCTACCAGGTTCATCCCTACAGAAAATGGTTCCACCATTGGTGCTGTTCAACTTGAGAGGACAGTTTTAAAAGGTGTGGTGTAGCGGGTGAATCTTCTTTGTCATTTTCCTCTTGAGCTTTCTGAAAAGTATTTTATTTATATGTAGGTGATGAAGTAACTGGGAAGCAGGTCGCTGTTGGAACTGGTGAGTTTGAAGACCTAAAATGTGGGTAAGTGCTTTGACTCATGCGTATGCTTTCCTGTTTTTCTATGACTGCTTAATCAATAGGTTTTTAAGACCCATCTAATATTCTGCATTATTAGTCTGGTTTTGAAAAGTATTGGTTACAAATCCTTGCCTTTACAAGGTTTGCCTTTCGACAAAAACAGAGGTGCATAAAATTGCCCTTTTCTTTTTCCTTCTACCTTGGAGCTTGTACACTCTTTCTATTTTTCTTTTTGATCGATCAGGAGCATATGCAATTGCTTTTGCGTGATGATCTTTGTTTAATTTTAGGAGTTGTGCCAAATTTGAGAGGAAGAGTCCTGAGCAGTGAATCAGAGATTGCCACAGTAGAAAGAGGCCTGTACGTGGTAGGGTGGTTAAAGAGAGGACCGACTGGGACTGTTGCAACAAATCTCCATTGTGCTGAAGAAACAGTAGGTACCTTTGTTCCATTGTTATCTTTCATTCCTTATCTTGTGGAACCATGATTTTTGAGGGGTCACCAAGGTGTTGAGGTGTACCCCAAGCGCCATTGCCTAGACAACATCTATTTGTAACCAATACTCATCGTCAAGAATATCTCAAAGTAGCTTGATTCCCTTGGGGTCCAACATTTATCTGTGACACAAAATGTTACGCAAGAATTATACAAGATTCATATACAATTTTGTTAGTATGGTTGGGGTAAGAACAGTTGTTTTTCCATGTTCATGACACAGAACATAAACCTCAAGACCATCAAAATGAAATGTTTCGTATTTAAGGTTGTCATTATATTTATAGGCTATTCTGATTTATTTGGCTTATGGGTTAAAAACAGGTGGCTAGCATCCTTGAAGATGAGAAGAAGGGTGTATTAAGGACCCCATCTCATTCGAAGAAGCATGGAAGGACAAGACTTCTTGAGATCCTAGAACAAAAGAATGTCCGTTTTGTGCCATTCAGTGGCTGGGAAAAGATTGATTCCATGGAAAAGATCGCAGGGCAGCTGAGAAATAAGCCTAGAGAGAAGATCACAACCTGGGATGGGCTCCACAAAGCTGCAAACGAGTAAAAGGACAGCCCTCCTACGATTTTGTCAGCATATATTTTGTATCAAAAGAATTGCACTAATGAGAGAACCCTGTACTTGTATAGTGATAAAAAATAACATCAACATATATTCTCTGAACAGCTTGCTCATGTACAAGCACCCAGTAAAGAAATATACTAGCAGTGATCGATTTTCATCTGCTATTCCTTGTTGCAGTTCTGGCATCATGGCTATTACTTGTTTCGTGAATTGGCCTCATGAGGATAGCTGTTGGGCAGCTTCTGTTTGTGAAGCCTCATGAGGATGGCTGTTGGGCAGCTTCTCTTGATATACCTGCTCCATTGTTGATCTAGCTTTTGGGCAGACTTGCAGACAGGCAAAAGCCACCAAAACGAGCAGGCTTATGTCTTTCTCCTCGCCGCCCTGTGGTTCTATGATGATGCGCTTGTCCAATATATCGTTGAACTTCATACGAATCTCTGTTTGGCAGAGGAATGGAAGTAGAAGACAAGCTGGGTGCTTACCCATGACTACTTCCATGGCGACCACAGCAAAGCTATTGGCAAATTGTTTTCCCGAACAAAACCCTCAAAGATGAATGAGATGCTCCGGAATCAAATAATACACTTGCTGTAATGGAGTTGATATTCAATTTGCCCCCAATCACTTGCTCCTTAGCCGCGGCTTCCTCGGTGGTGACATAGTTCAAGCGGCCCTTCTTTGGAACTTGATCGGCACGTTGTTGCTGTGCTGGTGCGCGGATGAATTTGACTGTTGCTTCTTGTTCTTGGTTGGGCATTACGAGCATAGTGCCCGTCCGTACTCACCACACTCATATACAGCTTGTTCTTTTGACCAATTAGCGTTTATTTTCAGCCACGAAACAGTATTTTTCTCTCACAACAAATCAGCACGAGCCGAAATCAGCGCTTATTTTTCAGCCAAAAGAACAGGCTGATAGCACGGTCCGATAGCATTGCTTGCTGAAGATGCGAAAGCATGCTGTTGTTGCTGTCGCGGTGCTAGTCACATTGGCCTCGGAGGTGCATAGCCAAGAAATCTTGGATGTGCTTGAATCATTTTCTGCTTAGAAGACCTCCGATGACTCATTGTGCTGCAAGGGACAGTAATTGCCTTGATCAGGGGGCAGTTACTGATCTATGACCCGCCACAATTCTTGATTGAAGGAAAGCCCCCCAGTGTGCAGCAGCAGCTCCAGGGTCCCTGCCACGGCGAAGCCGGCGGGTCGCTGGTGCTGCACCCTGCTCTCCAGGTCCATCCCTCACTGAAGCGCAGAAGAAAGTGATGCGACATCTCGGCTTTGAAGAAAGGGAGTTTTTTCTGCCAAATGCCCAAGACAATTACAGTAAGCTTTTCAGGCCTTTGCTATCCCATTCCCATGTTTGCGCTTTAGCCGCCATTTTTGGCTGGGCAGCTGGGGATGGTGAGCAGGCGCGCGCTGCAGATGTACTTACAATTCTGTAAGGTTTTGGTTCTTTTGGGGTCGGTTTTTGTTAGAGTGTGTTAGGCCCGTGAGGGTAAGCCCATGAGACCCATGTATGTACTGCTATATAGCTACTCTTTTAGGGTTAGCCCAATAATCCAATCACTCATTCTAACATGGTATCAAGTTAGGTCTTTTTTTTTTCTCCTCTCCCCCTCCCACCCAGCCGCCGCCGTCGCTGCCCTTCTCCGGCCACCATGGCCGGCGGCTGGCCTCCTCCTCCCCCTTCCTCCTCCTACTTCTCCACCTTCCCTTCCCTCCCCTACTCCTCCTGGGCGGAGCACGTGGCTGGCAAACCGCCTGCCGCGGCCCTCATGGCCGCCGGCGGCGGGGCTGGCGCCGCCAGCACGCCCTTGCCCGGCGGGCCTCCGTTGCCGCACAGCGCCCCCCCCCCCCCCGCCGCCGCCGCCGCCTCCCGGGTCCAACCCGCTGCTGGCCAACCAGCCCCTGGCCGCGCTGCCGCCGCCCGGGGCCGCCCTGGCCGCCACCGGGGCTGCGGGCCTACCGCCGCCCGGGGCCACCCTGGCCGCGCCCGGGGCTGAGGGCTTGCCCCTGCAGCTGCCGCCGCCTGCGCAGCCCCAGCCCCTGGCTGCGACCGGTCCTCTGGACGGCGCAGTTGGGGCCCAGGGCGCACCGTTCCTCGATCCCCACCACGCCGCCGCTCTCCTCTCCGCTCGGGCTGCCACCGCCGAAGGCACGGCACGCATGAGCGTGGCTGCCCTCGCCTTGGAGCGGGAGCGCGAGGCAGCCGCTGCCTTGGCGCGTCAGCTCGCCGAGGCAGAGCTGCTCCTCGGCTACTCGGCGTCCTACGACACCTCCGCCACCTCCTCCGGCCTGCGCGCCGTCTGCGTGTCGCCTCTCCAGATCCCCGATCCGGCGGATCCGCTCGTGGCACAGCTCCACTACCAGGCCGGCGGTGTCCAGAACATCCGCAACCTGGTCATGGTCGTCCTCGACCCGGAGTCGTCCTCCTATGCCCGCTGGCAGGACATGGTTCTTCTCACCCTGCGCTGCTACGCCCTCGACGACCACGTCCTCATCGATGCCCCGCTTGCGGCTGAGACCCCCGGACCATCGTCCTGTCCTGGATCCTTGGGACCATCACCAAAGACCTCCACGACCTCGTCCGCAACACGCCCGACGCCTGTCGCGCCTGGCTGGCGCTTGAGGGCCAGTTCTTGGGCAATGCCGAGGCTCGGGCTCTGCGCCTCGACGCCAGCTTCCGCACCTTCGTCCAGGGCGACCTCTCCGTCGGCGAGTACTGCCGCCGGATGAAGGGCATCGCAGACTCCCTTTGTGACCTTGGCTGGCCCGTGGAGGACCGGATCTTGGTCCTCAACGTCCTCCACGGCCTCAGCGACCGCTACGGCCACCTCCGAACCTAGATTACCTGACAACGGCCCTTCCCCTCCTTCCTGCAGGTCCGTGACGATCGCGTCATGGAGGAGCTCACTCAGGGCGTCCAGCCTGTTTCCCTCTCTGCGCCAGGCTCCTCGTCCTCCTCGACTGCCCTTGCCGCCACTCCACCGCCACGTACGCCCACACCGGCACCGTCGTCTCTTCTTGGTCCTCCTCCCTCCGGGCCGAGCGGGGGTGGGGGGCCGTGGCGGTCGTCGTCGACGCGGAGGGGGGCATGGTGCTGGTTCTGGTCATGGGTACGCCCGCGCCACCACGAGGGGGTGCACACTGGCCATCCTTCAACAACCCATGGTCAGGGCGCATCTCCATGTGGCCCTTCCAAGGTGCCGGCGGTGATCCTCCCACTCCGGCGGCCATGCTTGCTGGTGCCATCCAGGCCGCTCCGTGGGCTCCACCACCTGGAGTTGCTACGCCTCCCACATCGCCGTGGGTTCTGCCTTCCCAGTCGTCGCCAGGCCCTGCCGGTTGGGATGCGACTGCTCTGGCCCGCTCCTTCAGCACCATGGGCCTGACACCGCCCACCAGCCTCGACTGGGTCACCGACTTAGGTGCCACCTACCACACCACTTCCGACCCCGGTATACTCACGGCTGTACACCCTCCTTCTTCGTCTCTTCCTTCATCCATCATGGTCGCAAATGGCTCTTGTATTCCTGTCACATCCGTGGGTTCCGCTACCACTCCTGGCTCTTTTCGTCTTCCTGACGTCCTTGTTGCTCCCTCTATGGTTCACAACCTTCTCTCCATTCGTCATTTTACAGCTGACAATTCTTGTTCTGTTGAGTTTGACTCCTCTAGTCTTACTGTGAAGGATTTGACTTCCCAGCGTCCACTCCTCCGATGTGACAGCACGGGGCCCCTTTACACGCTTCGGCTTCCTTCTTCTACTCGCACCACTTCATCCGCTGCCTTCGCCGCCTCTGCTTCCTCTTCTACCTGGCACCGCCGTCTCGGACACCCTGGCCGTGATGCTTTGATGCAGCTTAGTCGTAGTTCCGACATACCTTGTACTCGGGCTCACGATGAGCATTTGTGTCATGCGTGCCAACTGGGCCGACATGTTTGTCTTCCTTTTCCCACCTCTTCTTCACATGCGACCCACATTTTTGATCTTGTTCACTGCGACCTGTGGACATCTCCTGTGATGAGCATTTCTGGATATAAATACTATCTTGTCGTGGTTGATGATTTTTTTCATTATTCTTGGACTTTTCCCTTGCGTGCTAAGTCCGAGGCATTTCCCATGCACCGTCACTTCTTTGCCTGGGTGTCTACACAGTTTGGCCTCACCATCAAGGCCGTCCAGTGTGACAACGGGCGTGAGTTCGACAACTCCACCTCTCGGGATTTCTTCCTCTCTCACGGTGTCCACTTGTGCATGTCTTGCCCCTATACCTCCTCCCAGAATGGCAAGGCAGAGCGCATGATTCGCACCACGAATGACACCATGCGCACCCTTCTCCTCCAGGCTTCCCTTCCTGCCCGCTTCTGGGCCGAGAGCCTTCACACTTCCACCTATCTCCTTAACCGCCTACCTTTCGTTGCCTGCCTAGCTCCTACACCACACCACGCCCTCTTCGGTACCCCTCCTCGCTACGATCACCTCCGTGTCTTCGGGAGTACGTGTTACCCCAACACCACTGCCATTGCTCCTCACAAGCTGGCACCTTGGTCGACCCTGTGTGTCTTCCTTGGGTACTCCCCAGATCACAAGGGGTACCGCTGCTACGACCTCACCTCTCGCCGGGTCCTCATCTCTCGCCACGTGGTGTTTGACGAGTCCGTTTTTTCTTTCTCCCCTTTCTCCCACTGACGCGGTGGTTCAGCCACCATTTCCGTTTGGTCCTGCAGGTCCTGCTCCGCCACTCGCATCGCCAGCTCCCTACACCGGCCCGGCGCCCTCCGGTGCGTCGCCTGACCCTGCGTCCTCCGCGGGTCCAGCCGCGACTGACCCTGGGCCGGCGGCGCCGACCTCGGTGACTCCAGCGCGGTTCGCCCACCTGGTGCGTGTCTGTTGGCATTTCTTAACGTCATTACAAAAGATAGACTAGAAGTCCATCCCTGGCAACGGCGTCAGAAATGCTTGTTAGCGTTTCTTAGCATCACTACTAAAGATAGACTAAAGGTCCGTCTTTAATAATAATACTAGAAACATAAGTTGACATTCCCAACCACCATTACTTCAGAAAGGTAATCCTTGCCCCTTAGTGGCGTCGGCCTAGGTAATGCAGTCTGGTAATAGCAGTTAGAAGTGCCGGATTGGCTTTTCTAACCGTCATTACTTACGATATACAAAACTGTGGCACGGCACCGTGGGGTGCAACAAGAATTACAATCCTTAAGTAACGGTACTTAGGTACGCCAATCGATAGCTCAGTAAGAAATAAGATTACTCTGCAAGCGCACAGAACTATCATTGTAGCATTTTAACCCGTGAGTATTCAAGGGTGTCGTATTTATAATTTCCTGTAGGAGGGCATGGTGAATTCATCTAGCTTTTGGTATAAACATGATCACTTATTGAATGCATAGGTAGGCATAGCATAGGCAGGGGTTAAAACAGGTTTATAAGATAGTGGACACACACATCGGAGCAACCTCAAGGATGAAAGATAAAATAAAGAATAAAAAATAACTACATGAGCAGGCATTGGTCATATACAGCTATGCAATGAATAGTAATTACATCGAATTAATAAGACTAGGATCAGGACTAAGTCTGGGATGATAGGGAGATCCCCGCAGCTGGTCTGCCAGCCGATAGAGAATTTACGAACTCCTACTCAATACCCGAACGTGGGGGAATGCTAGGGATGGACAGGGCTGTCACCACCTACCCACCTACCCCTCTGCCCGTGAGGTACCGACATATCCGCTGATTCCCGCATACCGGAGCACCACGCCCGTGTAATTGGAAACAACTCCTACCCCCCCCGGGACCCCAACCCTTCGGATTGATAGGCTCGGCTAGGAGCAACCATGACAGCACAACGAACTATTATCCCATCCTTAGTTCTTCCTCTATTCATGCTAATTTGATGAACGATGAAGAACTTTGATGAACATATCAAGAACATAACACATAGACTATGAACTAGTTTATATGTTATGATCATAATATGGACAAGACTATACTCTAATTTAGATGCATTGCTATATAAATAAGATAAGAGCTTAGTCATAGAGGAGAACCGATGTGTATTCATACCAAGATGTTCTTGATTCCTCCAAGGAGACAAGCTCTCCTTGATAGCTTTGCCTTACTCTACTACTACTACTAAACTAGAGAGAACAAGTAAGAAATGTGAGGTGTAGTGCTCCAAATATTGGTGTGTGTGTTGGAGGGGGTGAAGCACATCTATTTATAGTTGATCAAGGGCGGTTTGGGTGTTCTAAGTATGGTAGGAGGTGAAACCAGCCTTTGCCAAACTGCCATGAGCACAGCCTGAGGAGGATGGGCCCGGGAGACCCCACCAGGGGGCGGCCGCCCCCGGGGGCGGTCGGTCCCTGGGGAATGCCATCTGGCCACCGCCTTCGGGTGGTCGGTTCCTCTGTGGGCCTGGGCCTTCTCCGTGGTTATGAATGGATTTGTTTTATTGTATAATTTGGGCTTTCTCATTTTCTTGATTTGCGCCTTCTCTGAATACGCTTCCTAGAACTGCGCTTTCCTTGAGATTTCCATGCATTTCCACGTGCTATCCTTGTAACTTAGGTACACAACAAACTTCATGGAAAGATTAGATAACATCCCTATATTCTATTTGTTTTAGTATTAAAATGATGTTATATTTATGTTGCTAAGGACCGCCAATAGTTTCTACCAGCGCCGAGTGCGACCGGCCCTGCTGGACATGGTGCCTGTGCCACCACCGTCCTCACCGCCATGGTCACCTACAGTGGCCCCTTCTCCGTCGACGCCCACACCGCCGTCTCCACCACTCCCAGCTGCCCGTGTCGAGCCGCCGGTGTACCACCCGCCGCTTCTTCACCGACACCCGCATCATGTTCACCCCATGGTGACGCGGCACGCGGCTGGTGTCCCACGGCCCCGGGCTCTTGCAGCGACGCCCGGGGAGCCGTAGGTCTCTCCTGTACCCTCTTTTGTCCGCGACGCCTTGGCGGATCCTCACTGGCGTCGTGCGATGGAAGAGGAGTACACGGCCCTTCTGGCCAACCAGACATGGGACCTGGTGCCGCGCCCACCTGGTGCCAATGTCGTCATTGGCAAGTGGACCTGGACGCACAAGAGCCGCGCCGATGGCTCCCTGGAGTGGTACAAGGCTCGTTGGGTTCTCCGGGGCTTCACTCAGCGGCCCGGTGTTCACTATGATGAGACCTTCAGTCTAGTGGTGAAGCCAGCTACCGTCCACACAGTTCTCTCCCTGGCTCTCGAGCGCTCCTGGCCTGTGCATCAGCTGGATGTCAAGAATGCCTTCCTCCAAGGCACTCTGACCGAGACCGTCTACTGCAGCCAGTCGGTAGGTTTTGTGGATTCCTCTCGCCCTGACTTGGTCTGCCGGCTCAATAGGTCTCTCTACGGTCTCAAGTAGGCACCTCGGGCTTGGTACTCTTGGTTTGCTACCTTCCTGCTGACTCTTGGGTTCACGGAGGCCAAGTCTGATACCTCGCTGTTCATATACCACCATGGGGGCGAGACTGCTTACCTGCTCCTCTATGTGGATGACATCGTTCTCACCGCCTCCAGCCAATCTGTGCTCCAGCGTATCATTGCCTCTCTCCAGGCGGAGTTTGCCATGAAGGATCTGGGTGCGCTCCATCACTTCCTCAGCGTCATTGTTGAGCCCTGACCTTCCGGCTTGTTCCTCCACCAGCGGTAGTTCACTCGTGACATTCTGAAGCGAGCAGGGATGACTGACTGCAAGCCCTGTTCCACCCCAGTCGACACTCAGGGCAAGCTGTCAGAGGCCGCGGGTTCGTTGCTTGGACCCGCGGACTCTACCGCATACCGAAGTCTTGCTGGCGTGCTCCAGTACCTCACCTTCACCCGACCTGACATCTCCTACGCCGTGCAGCAGCGGTGCCTCTACATGCATGCTCCACGGGAGCCCCACCTTGCTGCTATGAAGCGGCTTCTCCGGTACCTGCGTGGCACCCTCGCCTATGGGCTGCTCCTCGGCCGGTCCTCCTCTGCTGAGCTGGTTGTCTGCACTGACGCTGACTGGGCGGGCTACCCGGACACCCGCCGGTCCACCTCCGGCTACGCTGTCTTCTTGGGCGGCAACCTTGTCTCTTGGTCATCCAAGCGTCAGTCGGTGGTCTCACGCTCACATTGCCGAGGCGGAGTACCGCGCCGTGGCCAACGGTGTGGCTGAGGCTGCTTGGCTCCGCCAGCTCCTGGCTGAACTTCACCGCCCCCTCGCTAGGAGCACACTCGTCTACTGCGATAACGTCAGCGCGGTCTACCTTTCCACCAACCCTGTGCAGCACCAGAGGACCAAGCATATGGAGATTGACCTTCACTTCGTCCGCGACCGTGTGGCCATCAGCGACGTCTGCGTCCTTCACGTCCCGACCACCTCCCAGTTTGCGGACATCTTCACCAAGGGCCTCCCTTCCTCGACCTTCTTCGAGTTCCGCTTCAGCCTCAACATCACCAGTGGCTAGTTGTGGCTGCGGGGGCGGATCCTGTGTATTGTGCTTGTTTTCTTTCTTGTCCAGTCTTTTACTCCGCTGCGCCGGTAGTCCAGACTGCGGGGGGTGTTAGAGTGTGTGTATTAGGCCCATGAGGCTAAGCCCATGAGGCCCATGTATGTACTGCTATATAGCTACCCTTCTAGGGTTAGCCCAATAATCCAATCACTCATTCTAACAGTTTTCTTATTTTAGCCCGATGAATCCTTCTTCTATTTTGATTTGGAATGTGCGTGGCCTGAATCAGAGGGATCGCCGGAATTCTGTGAGAAACGTTATTCTGTCCAGTAATGCTGAAATTGTTTGTCTACAAGAAACTAAGGTGGCCAACATGTCTCAGCACCTGTCCTTTCTGTCTTTGGGACTGCTTATGATAATTTCATCGCTCTCCTAGCCAATGGGACTAGAGGTTGGATTTTGTAATTGCTTGGAAGGGTGGTTTTTGCTAGGCAGTTGCTTCAAGGGTTGATACTTATTCGGCTTCAGCTCTGTTCTCGGAGCAAGAGGGCCGTAATTGGTGGTTCACTGGTATCTTTGGGCCACAAGGGGACGACGAGAAGGCGATGTTCTTGCAAGAGCTTAGGAATATCAGGGCCCTGAATGGACCTTGGCTTGTGGGGGGAGATTTTAATTTGATTTATCAAGCTGCCGACAAAAATAATGCAAATCTGGATAGAGCAATGATCGGAAGATTTCGATGTTTTCTTGATGATATTGACCTCAAGGAGATTCCGCTCTTGGGCCACAAATATACTTGGTCCAATGAGAGGAGGTCGCCTACTCTGGTCAGGTTGGATCGAGCTTTCTGTTGTGGTAATTGGGACAATACTTTTCCTGATGCTGTCTTACAAAGCACATCAGCTGAGGTATCTGATCATTGCCCTCTCATTTTGGGATTGAAAGTGAGTACTACCAGCAAGCAGCGCTTCCATTTCGAGAGCTTCTGGACCAAAATCCCTAGGTTTCTTGATACTGTTAAGCTGAATTGGGATGCCCCGGTGCAGTCTAACTGTGCTGTTGAGCGCCTCTTCTTAAAACTGCAGTGTCTCAGTAAGGGTTTACAGAAGTGGGGTCAACGAAAAACAGGAAATATTAAATCTCAGCTAGAGATGGCTAGGGAGATTCTCCACCGATTGGAAATTGAGAGAGATTCTAGGGCACTCTCTGAGCGTGAGGAATGGTTGAGAAAGAAACTCAAACTTCACTGTCTTGGCCTGGCCTCTCTTGAGCGAACTATTGCTCGGCTGCGCTCCAAGATTTTATACCTCTAGGAGGGATATGCCAATACTGCTTTCTTCCATCAACGTGCTAGATACAGAAAGAAAAAGAACTTCATCTCAAAACTGCATGTTGGTGATCAGGTGGTCATCTCACATGAGGAAAAACAGAATGCAGTAGGTGATTTCTACGAGAGCGTTCTTGGCAAGGCTGAAGCAAGGGACTATACTCTTGCCTTGGATGAGTTGGATATGCTACAGCATGATCTTTCAGTTCTTGACACTCCGTTCTCTGAGGAGGTGGTCTGGTCTACCATAAACGATATGCACCTAGACAAGACTCCTGGGCCGGATGGGTTCATCTGGGAGATTCTACAAGTCTTGTTGGAGCATCATTAAAGGTGATGTGTTGTTGGCACTGGATGCCATCCATCATGGTCATATATTCAAATTTTGGCTGTTGAACACAGCCTATGTTACTCTATTTCCTAAGAGAGTGGATGTAGTTGAAGTAAAGGATTTCGGCCTATAAGTCTCATTCATAGCTTTGTCAAATTGGTGACTAAAATTTTGGCTAATCGGCTGGCACCATTATTGCCTTCCTTAATCTTTGTGAACCAGAGCACTTTTGTGTGAGGGAGGAAAATACATGATAACTTCATGCTGGTCCAACAGATGGTGAAATCTCTTCATAAGAGGAAGGAGGTGCATATCCTTCTCAAGTTGGACATTTCTAAGGCATTTGATTCCGTCTCCTGGTCGTTTCTCCTGGAGGTCATGGACAAGGTGGGTTTTGGTCAGAGGTGGAAGGACCTTATTTGCTTGATTTTGTCCACTGCTTCAACGCAGGTCTTGGTTAATGGAGTGCCTGGGGACCCTATTTTGCATCAACGTGGTCTCAGGCAAGGAGACCCCCTCTCCCCAATGTTGTTTATCCTTGTGATGGATGTTCTCAACTCCTTGGTCAAGTTTGCGTTTCAGATAGGTTTGTTACTGTCGCTTGCCTTTCAGCAAGCACAATTCTGGGTTTGTTGCTATGCTGATGACGCAGTCATTTTCTTGAGGCCCCTCAATTTGGCACTTGTCACTATCAGACAGCTTTTGGAAGTGTTTGGTCATGCCTCAGGACTTAGAACTGACCTAACCAAGAGTTCAGTTTCCCCTATTCATTGATGAGGAACTGGCACTCACTGCATGTGTCCTCTCATGTTCTATAAAATCCTTCCCTTGTACGTACCTGGGCCTCCCGCTCTCACTTGGAAAGCCAACTAAAGAGATGTTGCTGCCTCTAGTGGATAAAGTGGGAGATTATCTCCCAGGTTGGAAGGCCTCTCTTTTAAACAGTGCAAGGCGTTTAGTCCTGGTGAAGGTTGTGCTAACCGCTGTTCCTATCTATACCTTAATAGCTCTGGATCTTCCGAAATGGGTCCTCAAGGCTATTGACAAAAAGAGGCGAGGTTTTCTTTGGAAGGGACATCAACAGGCTCATGGTGGCAATTGCCTAGTTTCATGGGAAAAGGAACAAAGGCCGACTGAATATGGTGGCCTTGAGATTCATAATCTTGAGCTCCTTGGTTGGGCTCTTAAGATTCGGTGGTTGTGGGCGCAAAAGACTAATGCAGAACGGCCGTGGGTTGGTCTCCCTATCTCTGTTCCTAATAAAACCCGAGCCCTCTTTGAAGCTGCAGTTGATGCCATTGTCGGAAATGGAGAGAAAATACTATTTTGGAAAGATCGATGGCTTGAGGGGCGTACCATGGCTGAATTAGCTCCAAACCTATTCAATGCAGTCCCAAAGCGAACAGTTAAAAATAGGACTGTCGCCCAGGCACTGCATAACAGAAGCTGGGTCTTGGATATAAAGGGAGCCCTTACTATTGGGGTTTTGCTTGATTACCTCCAAATTTGGGACTTGGTGGACGGATTTGTGTTGCACCCACAGATAGAGGACAGATACATTTAGAAATTAACGCAGGATGGTTCCTACTCTAGCAAATCTGCCTATGCAACCTTCTTTGCGGGATCCATCAAGTTTGGGTCATGGAGAAGGATCTGGAAATCCTGGGCTCCCCCATGTTGCAAGTTTTTTATGTGGCTAGTGTTCCATAACCGGGTTTGGATAGTTGATCGACTAGCAAAAAGAAACCTGCCCCATCCTGAGTCCTGTCCTTTATGTGATCAAGAAGATGAAACTATAAACCATTTGCTGGTGGGTTATGTTTTTGCTCAACAGGTTTGGGCCTTGGTTTTGCATCAGTTTGGGCTGCTACATTTAGCACCTCAACCTGATGTAACTCGCTTTTCCGGGTGGTGGAGGAGGTCTATTGGTGCTGTCCCTAAAGAAGTGCGTAAAGGCCTCAATTCCCTGATTTTTCTTTTGGCTTGGGAGATCTGGAAACATCGCAACTCCCGTGTCTTTGATAATTCGAGGCCTTGTGTCCAAGAGGTCCTTCGGTCCATTAGCGCTGAGGGGGATCTTTGGTGCACGGCTGTGACACCCCTGATGTTACTGTAACTTAAACCTGCCATGTCATCATGATTGCATGCAAATCATCCTGCATTCAACCCTGTTAGTGTGTATTAACTAAAATAAACTTTATTCTTGCATATGATTGTACATAGGCAATTTAGAGTGATTTGATTCTATAAGTGCTTGCTTGCTTGCTTGCTTGTAATTAAAACAAATTAGAGATTCAAAAGAAAATTTAATATAAACCCTGAATCGGACCCAAAACCCTAAATCACAAAATAAGTAGAATCTGATGTTGGTGTCTTAATAACACTTGTGGCCCTTGAAAAATGGAATAATTTCTATTTTGGGTAATTTTGAAGTTATTGAGTGTAATTTTAAATTAAACTCTAATTAGTGTTTTGAAACTCGGGTTTGAAATCCCATTTCAAAAAATACAAGGAATCTGGTGGTGAAAGTGCCTTAATAAAAGTTGTAGATCTTTTAAAATGGAACAACTTTTATTTTGGGTGATTTTGATGTTCTTAAATAGCAATTTGAATTAAACCCAAATTACTACTTTGAAATTAAAATTTAAAAAACCATTTCAAAAACTATCAGGAATATGACCAAACTTGCTTAGTGAAAGTTGTAAAGATCATCAAATGGAACAACTTTTATTTTTGCATATTTTCATGTTATTGAGAAAATTTTGGTGAAATTGATTGAATTGCAAATGAAATTCAAATTGGAGATTTACCCCCTTTTTGATAAATTCAAAACCATTTAGAATTTGGACATGATTCAAAAAGCAAAGTTGATATTCACAAAATTTGGCACATATTTTATTTTTGAAGTTTCCCTGTTTGCCACTTGGAATAGGGTGTAATGATAAAAAAATAGGCATTGACTTGAGCCCTAGCTACACTGTCCGTGTCCCCCACCCCTGTGCTACGCTCGCCGTGCGCCAGTGTCGTCCGGCCGGGGCCTGGTCACCGTCACGCCATAGGCGCAGAGGGGCCCCGGGAGCTTGCCCCTCCCTTATCCACTTTCCCCATCCGCTTAAAGTCGACGAGCATCCCTCTTTTTCCCTCCTCCTCCTTCTCGGCCGCCGGCAAAGTCTCTCAGTTCGTGGCCAAATTGGCACCGCTCTGAGTCTCATCCTCCAATTCCACTTTCCACCGAGTTCACCACACTCTAGCGCCTCTCCCCGACCCTTTGAAGCCGGTGGATAGCCGTCGGAGGTGCCGGAACACCGTCCTCTTTCTTCTCGGCTCCGGCGGAGCGCCGCCGTGGCTCGGCTCAGGTGACTGGCTTCATCCGGTGACGTACTCTCCCTCCTATCATTTGTTCCATGTTTCCCTTGGTCTTTCAAAGCTCATGCGCTAGGTGGTTTGCCTAGTGGTCTATAGGGTTCGCTGGAACGTGGCCTTTGTCGTCGGAGCTCCCTACCGCATCCGCCACCATCGTTAATCTTTCTGTTCTACACCGTCTCGATCCCAACCAGTTAGCCGTTTCAACTCGAGGTGATACTCTCGAGCTCTTTATCTCTTTTTCTTTAACGCTACCGACCGTAGATGGCCGGAGCACGTTACGCTGGCGTGCACAGAGCTGTGGCGGTCGCTGCGGACGTGTGCATGTTTGTCTAAGGCCTTTATCGTTGTAACGGACCCTTGGGTAGCTTTGGGATGAGACCAGAGAGGCGTAGGGTCACCTAGCGTGGCAGGGGGTCTCGTCTCCGACGAGCTCCACCTCGCTGGAGCGCGGCTGTGCCGCTGCAGTCGTGGTTGGGAGCACCCTAAACCCTGAGCTCGCCAAGCATCTACCTTAGTGGGTACGCGAGGTCTCGGGGTACGCGGGGTAGTGCTCCTCGTCTCGCCGGAAGCTTCACCGGCGACGTACCAGGCGATGAACCGCCGCCATCGTGTCGGTCAGCGCAGGAGAGGAGAGTCAGGGACCAGAAGGCGAGGGGGTTAAGTGATCTCTACAAGGCTCATATGAATAGTAACGCTTGGGCCGTGGGTTGAGAACCGGATCTTGCGGGGTCTCTTTAGCAAAAGCACCAGCGGGCGTGCGCTCGGCCGACCTGCTGGTTGCTGGGCCGTCTCGGGCCGATTTTGATTTTTCATTTTCCCAGCGAATAAAACTTGGTTTTCTGATTTATTTATATAAGGAATAGTGATGCACTTTGATACTTTTGTATAGAAATAAATACGGCTCCTAAAATCTTGAAACTTTTTGAGTAAGCTCTCTGTATTGATGTGAACCCAAGAAAAATATGATTTAGTTATTTTCAGTAACTTCTGCAGGAACTAAAAATGTCTCTTTTAATTAATAAATGTGAATTCCATGAATTTTGTAGGCTAAAATAAGTATCCAAAAATCATGAAATTTGACTTGGTACTTAGGGCTGAGATCTAGCTGTAGAAAAAGTTTGGGCTCGAATAGAGATAGTTTGTTTATTTATTAATTTATGCTCTATAATTTGATTAGTAAAATAAATAAAAAATCCTAATAGCTTAGGTTTTGTGTGAAATTGGGATTAAATATTGGCCTTGGGTAATTCACCATAATGATCCTAGGTACTTAAATCTATTGTACCATGGCATGTAATGACTTGTTTGTGGTAATTATAAGCACATGTATAATTAAATGAAAACCTAAGTGATAATTTTGATGGATGGATGTTGTTGGCTTATAACTTTATTGCGAAGGAAAGTTGTACTCAACTTTCTAAATGAAGTTTACTTCCTAAGTAATTCACCATTTAGTGCATCTCATACATCATGGCATACATATCATCATGATAAGCATTGCATTATTATTTCGTGTAGTGAACGCACGGTGATTATTATCGGAGGCAAGTCCTGAGTCGGGTTTCACTCGGTGGACGTGGATATTCTCGGTGATTGACTTTTGGATATTATCTGCTCCAAGCAATAGACCCCGGTGCATTAGCCCCTCCTTGTGATTTATAAAACTTATCACTTTGAGTTAAATTACTGCATTAGGCTGATAGGAGTTGATTGTCACCTAAATTGCTATATTACCTACCTTGATATATTATCTGTGAAGCCTGATTTAAAACAAAAGGTTTGAAAACGCTTAGCCCTGCTTAATGAATTTTAGATTTGCATAAAATGCTAATTTCTGAGCTATTATGATATACTATTGATGAATCATGAGAAATGGAAAAGGAAATGTGTCCGTTCTGTTGATGTGCACATGGGGCGGCGCCCTCATGTCTTATCGCCGACGGGCATGGATTTGGAAATTGTTGGGTAACTGTATACTTGGATTAGTGTCCCAATGCGTAGTCACCGATGGAAAAGAATTAGAGACCGTTCGTTGTAGGCTTGCTGGATCGAGGCTTTGCAACTAGCCACATGCTCCGGGAAGCCCTGACTTCGGTGGCTCTATTACTCGAACCGACAACCACGCACTGGGAGTGGAGAGATGGCGAGAGTAGCATGTACCCTCGTGGCCGGCGTGCCTAGATAGAAGAAGAGTACTGTGCTCTCAGGTGGTGCAGGACGGTTCAGGTTTTGGAAAAGCCGTGGTAGACGGGGTTGGAATATGCAAGCTTAAGTGCTACATATGCAGTGTGGATAGGGATCCCCAGCTAGGTATTAATTGATTCAAATCATCGTTGCTCCTCGGTTAATGGAAACTTGATCCACTGCCCTACCCCAAAAAGTGGTATTGAACTATGATGTTTTTTAGAATGATTAAGAAATTGGAATTGGAAGGATACATGTGAAATAACTAAGATTCATGATTCTTGATTAAAATAATGTTGAGTTAAAATATTGAAAGTAGAACACAAGAATAGTACTGTTTTTCTGCAAAATACTTTGACTTTTGCTAAAGCCTTACCTTGATTCCCCTCAGCCTACATTCCTGAGTCTTCTCCCCAATTTCTTTAGTCGGGTAAGTCTTGCGGAGTACCCTATGTACTCAGGGTTTGTTAACCCCCCTGTTGCAGATGAGTCGAGTGAACAGCTCTATGTGGGACCGTGCTGGTTGACGGATCGTGCATGGATGGAGATGTGTATATGATATAACCCTTGGGCAGGGTGTTTAGTTGTATGACTGCTACTCCACTACGAAACTCTGGTTCGGGATAATGTAATTTATATTGGTAAACTTATGGTTATTTGATACTTCCGCACCCTTGACTCTATGTAAACTGTTGTAATACATGCAAGGTCTTTACAATGAGATCCTCGGGTGAATCAGGGTTTCCAAGGAAAACCGACAGGTCACCTAGGTTGCGAGGAACTCGTGCACAGTAACCGGAGGTCCTTAGGGACGATGATGGTGCACGTGGGCCCGGTGATTTGGGTGGTTTAGTCACAGAATGGTATCAGAGCATTTCATTGTAAAGTACTTGCAGTATTACTTTACAAAAACTTCAAAATGATTTGGATCAAATAAAATTAATGGGGTAGTTTGGTCCTTGTTGCTTCTGAACTTTCCTCATTCATTCTATACAATCTTTCCTTGGGTATTTCAATAGATCTATAGTTAGGTTTTGAGCTTAGTAGTAGATTAGCACCTTAAGTATGCCCTATGTTCAAAAACATTGAGTGCATATCACTCTAGTATTTAATTTAATTTGTATAATACGTATCAGAGTATTCTGATTCGCATTGGAATGCTCATGCATCATGACATTACAACTACTAATAATACCCCCGTTATGAAGTATATCTATACTTTCTAAGATAAGGCTTACTTCAAAATATATTTTTGTTAAAAACAAATTCCCACCCTTTTTCTAGAAAGAGGGATCCGCAAGAACCTTCTGCTGGAATCAACGAGTGCATGACTATGTTCGAAACTCCTACAGTGTTGTGGTGATTATTGCCGGAAGTAGGCTACTCAGAATCACTACAAATATTGTTGGTCCCGTTCTCCTTGGTAGACCGTGGTATGTAGTGTCCCTACAGATCCTAACCAGAGCCTTAACAATGGGTCAACTACAACTTTACTTTAAAAACTTCAAAAGGATGTATACATTAAAAGTGTTTGAAGAAAATAAATTAAAATGACCCTTTTAGTTTTTTCTCATGCTTGCTGAAAGATTTGGTGATGATTGTTGACACTTGTTTACGTCTAATTTTTATTATCAATTATCCCTGCATTGCACATGAATATCTAGTAAGATAAGGTTATTACTAATAATTTCCACGAGTTTTGGTGAACTATATATTTTCCAGAGGATTATCCATAAAACCTTAAAAGAGGGATTAAAGTGCTTAATTATCACGAAACTTGAACGCCAAGGCAACATATGTCATCGACAAGGTAGAAGCCTCTGGAAGCCACCAGAAGCAACCGGGACCCCACCTGACAGGTGATGGGGCCAGCCTCTGGAAGCCACCAGAAGCAACCGGGACCCCACCTGGCAGGTAGTGGGGCCAGCCAGCCCCAAGGGGGTCGGGCGGTGCCCCCCTTAGGGTTTCGTGCGCCGCCTTCTGGAGTCTTCTTCCACCGTCTTTGAGGAGTCATCTCGGCCCTTGGTTAAGTCGGTTTGATCCTATGGCACGCATTCATCCCACTGGGCTATAAATAGAGGGCCAGACCCCCCTGGAGGAGGCCAGATCAAGAGTTGAAGAGCCTGAAGCATTAGATAGATGTCCATTAGATCTAGGCTAGCAATCAAGAAAGAGATTAGAGAGATACAGTAGATGAGTAGAGATTCGGAGGAGTCCCGGTCTGTCGGAGCTTCTTCGTAGCTGTATTCGTCTGGATTCAGCTCTCTCGCCCGGAGTTACGTTCTGAGGTACTTTTGTTTTCAACATTCTGATTCAAGTAAGCATTTGTTCTTATTCGTTCTTAAGTTTGCAACTCATATTGAGTGTTTTGATCTTGGTAGCTCCTAGATTGAAGTAGTAGTTGGTAGTGTAGACATGGTGTCTAGGCTATTATTACTTGTAAATGTCCCCTGATTGGCCGGATAGTGGTAGTTCGCATAGGTGACAGCTACGTGGAGTCTTCTGTAGTCCACTTCCCGTTGATAGGATCAATAGGTGTATAAGTGCTTGGTAGGAGAGAACTCTGATTTCTGCTCCTATTCAGGTCACTGCCCATTTAGAACGATATTATTCAAAGCTTACCGGTTGTTGGAATTAGATAGTCACTAGCTATTTCTTTATTCTTGATATTCTCTGGATTGATTGTGTTATTGGGTTAAGAATAAATAAACTTAATCAGTATCATCCACTGTTCCTTTGGGTTCGATTTTAAAACTGGGATTGTCTGGTGAAGTGCTACATCGGTATTCTATCTGTACGCTTGCGGATACTTTGATAATAATAATATTTAATAGAGTGCAGTTAATTTATACCAACAAGCATTTCTGGTGTCGTTGCCGGGGAACGATTTGCTGATCTTGACTATAGTTTATCTTAATCTTGTATTATACTTTTATCTTTTATCTTTTACCTTTTTAAATATGGAACCCATATCCCAAATTTTATATCAATATGGAGCACCATCTGGATCGTATCTCCAGCCAAAAGAATCATCTAAACCTATTACATCATCTTGCTATGAGCTACGCCCGAGATTGATTAAGTTAGTTCAGGAACACATTTTTTCGGTAGTTCTAGCGAAAACCCCTATTCCCATTTAGTTGATTTTGAGCAGGCATGTGCATGTCTGCATATTAAGGGCATGGCAGATGAAACTTTAAGATGGAAACTTTTTTCGTTTTCATTAACGGGAAAAGCAAAGAGATGGTATAATCGCCATGTTGGGAGTAGTCAAGGAGATTGGGAAGTATTGCGTGCTAATTTGTCTTAAATTTTTCCCTATCGAAAAAGTCGCTAAACTTCGTTTTGAAATTATAGGATTCAAACAATTAGATAATGAATCATTAGGCAAGGCTTGGGAACGTTTTGATGGATTCATAAATTCTGAACCTAATCTTGCTTTGCCAGAACCTATGCTTTTGCAATATTTCTTTTTAGGCCTTAATGATAAAAATAAAGAATACCATATTTTGGCCGCGGGTGGAGCATTTATGCATATTACTGCTACTCATGCTAAAAATATTCTTACTAATATCTTAAATGATCTCTCTGAAGAAAACGAAGAGTTGTTAGAAGATGAATTTTTGTCACTCAATTCTAAATTTTGTCTGATTCATCTCAACCTTTACCTGAACTATCTAATGATAAGGAGATAACTCCAATTTCTGATTTTATGCTTGAATTTGAGGATGAACTTTTTGATGATTATGGAAATACCTCATGTTATCATAAAATTATAAAATCTCAAGAATCTATGAATTTTAAAAATTTTATTGTTTCATATCCTGCTGATTAAAATTCCTTAGAGAAATAACAAGAGAATTGATTTTTGTTATGAGTATTGAGTGGTTGATAGAATCTGAACTTTCAAATGATATAATTTGTTTAAACTCTCCTGCCATTACTATTAAATGTCAAATTGATGCATATCCTTTTGATGCCCTTTATAACCCAGTAGTAGGTGTCAATATCATGTTTCTTACATTTACTGAAAAATTCATGAAAGATATGCCATTAAGTTCCACGAATAAATTATTAAAAAGTCGTTCATAGGCATATTATTCTTAGTTCAGGAGTTTTATGTGCTCTTCCTATTGTGATTAATGAATTCCGAATTTTGCTGAATTTTTATATCTTTGATGTTTGGGATTTTGATGTAATGATTAGATTACCAATAGGAAAACTTTTGCGGGAAAGTTGTACGGGCAATTTAGATATTAAACTTAGTAAAGGAGTTAATCTCTCTGTGCCTATAACGTATGCATTAAAAGCTAAGGCAGAGTCACTTCCTGAATTAGATCCAATAGAAGAGGTTGAGGCTGTATCATTTGAAGAATTTATTGAACCTGATTTAGAAGATACCCAATTCTTCATTAATGAAGAGGTGGAGGATCTTGTTGATCCTAAACCTCTGGATGAATTGCTAGAGACACTTAAGCCTTCTATTGAGTTTAAACAACTATCTTCTGGTCTTAAATATGTTTTTCTGAATATTGATCAAAATTCTCTAGTGATTATAAGTGATAAACTTTCTGATGACGAATCTTTTAGATTAATAACTGTTTTAGAAAAACATCGTGCTGCTTTTGGTTATTCACTCCAAGATCTTAAGGGGATTAGTCTTGTTTTATGCACCCATCGTATTCCAACTAACCCAGAAATTACACCTTCTAGAGAGCCCTAGCGTAGGCTTCAAAATGCGACGAGGGAAGTCGTTAAGAAAGAGGTCTTAAAACTTTTGCATGTTGGGATTATTTATCCTGTGCCGTATAGTGAGTAGGTAAGCCTGTTCAAGTTGTACCTAAAAAGGGTGGAATGACTGTAGTTCAAAATGATAAGAATGAATTAATACCCCAGAGAACTGTCACTGGATGGCGAATGTGCATAGATTATAGAAAACTTAATAAAGCAACAAAGAAAGATCATTTTCCGCTACCCTTCATTGATGAGATGTTAGAGCGTTTAATAAATAATTCTTTATTTTGTTTCCTCGACGGTTATTCTGGATATCACCAAATTCCTATCCACCCTGATGATCAAAGCAAAACCACCCTGATGATTATGTAATGCATCTGCTTCTTTCCAAAGATGTATGATGTCTATATTTTCTGAAATGACAGAAGAAATCATGGAAGTTTTTTTGGATGATTTTTCAGTTTATGGAAAAACTTTTGATGATTGTCTAGAAAATCTAGATAAGGTTTTGCAAAGATGTGAATAAAAGCACTTAGTCCTTAATTGGGAAAAATGTCATTTCATGGTTAGAGAAGGAATAGTGCTAGGACATCTAGTGTCTGAAAGAGGTATAGAGGTAGAAAAGGCAAAAATTAAAGTAACTGAACAACTACCTCCACCTGTTAATATAAAAGGAATCCGAAGTTTTCTTGGTCATTGTGGTTTTTATCGTAGATTTATAAAAGACTTTTCACATATTGCTAGATCACTGACTTAAGGATGTTCCTTTTGAATTTGATGATGCATGTTTAAAATCTGTTAATATTATTAAGGAAGCACTTATATCAGTACCAATCATTCAACCCCCTGATTGGTCTTTACCTTTTGAAATTATGTGTGATGCTAGTGATTATGCTATAGGGGCAGTATTAGTACAAACAAAGAATAAGAAGCATCATGTAATTGCTTATGCAAGTAAAACTATGACAGGAGCACAATTAAATTATGCAACAACTGAAAAAGTGCTCCTGGCTGTTGTTTTTGCTATTGATAAATTCAGATCTTACTTAGTAGGAGCAAAAGTAATTGTCTATTCTGTTCATGTTGCTTTAAAATATTTGCTCACTAAGAAATATGCTAAACCACGTTTGATAAGATGAATTCTGTTACTTCAAGAATTTGACTTAGAAATTAAAGATAGAAAAGGAATAGAAAATTTAGTTGCTGATCACTTGTCTAGAATACACTTTGAGAAACCCCAGGAACTACCTATTAATGACTTATTAAGAGATGACATGTTATTTAAAGTGACCAAGTCAGACCCTTGGTACGTGAATATTATCAACTTTATGGTTGCAGGTTGTGTACCACCAGGGGAAAATAAAAAGAAGCTCATTTATGAAAGTCGTCTCCCCATATGGGATCCACCATACCTTTTCAGAGTTTGCTCAGATGGGTTACTTAGAAGATGTGTACCAGTAGAAGAAGGCATGCAGATCATTCAGAAATGCCATGCATCACCATACGGAGGTCATTATGGGGCATTCCGCACTCATGCTAAGATCTGCCAGAGTGGGTTCTTTTGGCCAACTATGTATGAAAACACCAAAGATTTTGTCCGGAGATGTGGATCATGTCAGAGGCACGGAAATATCAATGCTAGAGATGCTATGCCACTCACCAACAATCTCCAGATCGAGCTCTTTGATGTCTGTGAAATTGATTACATGGGACCATTTGTGAAATCAAGAAACTATAAATACATTCTGGTGGCAGTTGATTATGTATCCAAGTGGGTAGAATCTATGCCATGCATGAATGCTGATTCCAAACATTCAAAGAAGATGTTCGAAGAAATTATATTTCCAAGGTTTAGGACACCAAGGATGGTCATTAGTGACGGAGGAACACACTTCACTGATAAGAAATTTTATCGATACTTACAAGCTCGTGGAATCCGTCATAATGTTACTGCTCCATATCATCCTTAGACAAGTGGCCAGGCAAAAACATCAAACAAACAGATCAAGAATATTATATAGAAAATAGTAAATGAGATGGGTACTGCATGAAAGGATCGCCCGAAGCACTTTGGGCATATCGGACTGCCTACAAGACACCCTTGGGCATGTCACCTTATCAGTTAGTGTATGGTAAGACCTGTCATTTACCAATGGAATTAGAGTATAAGGCTCACTGGGCCATTAAGATATGGAATATGGACTTTGAAGCCGCTGGAGAAAAGAGAAACATGCAATTATCAGAATTAGAAGAATGGAGAGAAAAGGCTTATCACAATTCAAAGATTTACTAAGAAAGAACAAAAAGATGGCATGACAAGAGAATTGAGAAGAAGGTGTTTACACCAGGAGATAAAGTACTACTTTTTAATTCCAGGTTTAAATTATTCGGGCTTGAAAAGCTACGAAGCAAATGGGAAGGACCATTTACGGTTGTAAACGCATCGCCACATGGAGCGGTAACTCTACAATCACACGAAGGTACGTCATTCAAGGTAAACGGTCATCGACTTAAATTATTTTTAGAGCCATTTAATTCAGAAGTTGTTGACGGACTGGACTTTGTCCAATTACCAACTTTTTAGTCCCGTCATCATCCGTTACGAAAAATTATCGCGCTGTTTACACTAAAATCTGGACTGAGAACAGATAGACAATACCAGGAGCGGATAGCCAATTTTCGGGTGCAGAGTCTATACAACATAGAGCTGAGAACAGCCGATCAGGTCCCAGATCGAGTGCTGGGCCAAGACGAGGAAGGCGTGACAGAAGACGGAGTCGAATGAGTAGATGACGTCATCACGAATCTTCGGCGCCAGAAAGTGATCACGTTCGGAGTCCGTTCGAGGAAGGAAAGATTGGACTCCAAATTACCTTTAAAATAGGAAAGTTTGTTAACTTCTATATTTATTTTGAGTTATAATTTGATTAGGACTCTATCTCATCAGCCCAGGGTATAAATATAAAACCCCAGCCATTGTAATACGTACGTACTCATCAATACAACACACCTTTCGGCTCCGGCCAAAACCCTGAGGAGTAGGAGTAAAGTAGATTTCGGCGAGTTCTTCGATCGGGCTGAGTGTCATCCGGTGGACGCAAGCTTGCTTGTAAGTACCGTTATGCCTCGCTAAGCTTTGTTTCTTTAATGTCATCCGGTGGACATGGGAGTATAGTAGATCAGGGTTGATTCTTGTTTGATATAAATTTGGCGTCATCCGGTGGACGTGGGTTTAAATCAGATAAGGGTTAGTTATCGATTCGTGTTTATCTTCTTGTTTAATCTATGTTTAACGTCATCTGGTGGACGAGGGCTTAGATTAATCTGGTTAATACATATGAATTAGTTATCGGCTCTAGCTAAATTTCCATCTTAGCTAGATTTATCAAGTTACCGTTGATGTTTTGAGTTCATTTGTTTAATTATATTTAGCATTCGTCAAATTTGCCCAATCTTGATCTTGTTATATCGGCTTCATATATTATAGATCTATTCGTTCAATGAATGACAATTGTTATACGTTTATGCATTGATAAATAGAGTATGTTTACATTAGCCGATAGATCTGGATCTTGATTGTGTACAAGTTGCACTCGAGCAATAGGATAAACATTGTTTAGACTTAATAATCAATAGATTTGAGTCATATTCTACATCATGGCTGTCTCGATCCGCTCGATCCCACTGGTGTAAATGTTGAATTGAATACATCGATTTGAAGGTCAAAGCATTGTTTATTCTATAGGCTCATTTGTTACTTGTATTCGCCGAATCGGCTAAACAACCAATTTCTCTCTGTTTCACATTTAGATATCTCTAGTTCCGACACGTATGCATTGATTATGTTGTAATCTGTTATACCTTGTGTTACTGATTATTATCTTTTTCCTCATGAATTGCAGATCAAATTGACTGGCACGTTTGGGAGTCATCGACGCTCTCGGACCGGGATTGAAGCTAGCTGGATCCGCTGATTCACCGCTCTGCAGATTGTTTCGGCTTCGCTAGTGTGTTGAGTGTAGCGAACTATTTTTTGTGCCAACACGCGCATCGCAACTAATAGGAAGTAGACAGAGTCTAAAGACACCACGAGCACGGTCACCACGAGAAGCCACCAAGTGGGGCCGGCCGGCGTCCTAGTAGGGCCGGGCGGTGCCCCCTGTCCCCTCTCGTCCCGTTTCTCGTTTCCTTTTCTTTGCACATCCCTCCTAAACACTTTCACATAGATTCCCGACACAAGCAGATATTCTTTCATACGAATCCTGCAGAACCTAGATTTGACCTTATCTTGTCTCCTGAAAACCCATATAAATACGCACCTATACCGTCCTCAATTGCATCCCATCAGCATCTGTCTCTCTCCTTCAAAGAAGCTCTCTAGTTTAGATCTAGTAGCAACGGCAGACAAAGCGGTCTTCGGCGCTGACTTCGACAATATCCCAAGCGACGTCTCGAAGGCCATCATCCTCGCGCAGCCGAAGCCTCTTGCCATCGTGCCACCGAAGCACATCACTATGGTGCCTCAGCAATACGAGCAAGTCTACTACACGCAAGCTCAGCCTGCTCTGCCATCACCACCTGCAAGGCTGCTGCTAGAAGACGGTACCAAGGGAGAGCAGCTCGCTATTCCCCGAGGCACCCCGCTTCTTCCACCTAGGGATAATGAATGACTCATGTCGGTCAAGACCGACAAGAACGGAACATTGGTATGTGCGAAATACACCATTATTCGCCCTGCCATCAATGGAGTTCGTGCACGTCCAGGCCAAGTCCGCTATACTGAGTTCATACCACCTCCGCCCAAGAGACAGAGGGCTGCATCAGCATTAGCACTAGAGAAAGGTCCTAAACAGCCTCCGCTCTCTCTACGGATTCTCAGCAAGAAGATTGAAGGCCTCTCTAATTCTATTAAAGGCTTAGAGAAGACTGATGAGATGGGGACTAAAAGAAAGGGCAGCCTTAATTTGCCCTAGTTATCTACCCTAGTTATCTACGTAATAAGGCACAAGTGTGTTAGGTTCAATTATATTATTAAGTTTGTTGGGTCATATATTTTAGGACAAAGCCTAATGAGTTAGGGCAGTCGTTACCTCAGTCAGTAAAGCGTCTATCAAGTTATATGCTATTACTAATGAATAAAGTGCCTTATTCTTATTAATGTTTTAGTATTTCTTTATCTACTCTGCTCTCTATTTTTTTGTACACATGTTGTTTCCATATGTTGCGCAGAAAAAGTATACAGAAAAACAAGTGTGGGGAGGCACATCGCGACCACGGAAATCAATTCGCTCAGTAAAATCACGTAATTCGAAAAACAATCGAACCAGGACCACGCGCACCGAAGTGGGCCCTGAGGGGCCACAGAGGCACGCCGGCCGGCGCCCTACCTGGGCCGACCGGCGCCACCCTACCTCCTCTGCATCCACGCCTCGGCCACGGTTAGGTTTGAGTCCAATACAAGTATAATTGCATATGTTTCGATTTCCGTTTCAATTCGAATTAGAATTCACATGTTAAATCATTTTTAAGAGAGGAAGAGACTTTTAATTCATGACTTAAGAGTAAATTATATAATACTTTTCTAGGAGTTATGTCACTGTTGGAAACTACTTATAGGGACCCCATGATTGTTTAAGTTGTTGTGGAACACGAGATAGTAGAATAGTGAGAACTCAATTCCTGATGTTTTGTCTTTGGAGATTTTATTTCAAAAATTTAATAATTAGTTATACCTCTCCTTTGTGGTAAAGATAATGTCCTACCAGAGCCATATATAGGATAGAAACCTTCTACATTTAGTACTTATCTTTGTGTTGAGTTTGGTCAACCTTTGTAACCCTTTGAAGAAATTTGTCATATTTTCGAATCAAGTGCCACTTCCACATAAGCATTACTCTAATCCGGAGTAATAGCGAATCATTCCACTAAAAATGTTTCTCTCCTACACTGGGAGAAAACACCAAAAAAATAATCATATAAGACACCAAATAATTGCTCCATGTTTCGTTAAAATTTCTCAGTTACTAAATTCCAAGAGAGGTATGAGCTATGCAAGAGAAAAAGGGAGTATAAAAAATGGACAAGTGTCTGAAGAGATTAAAATAATGGGTACTTAGATGCCCGCCTCCCTTGAAAAAAAGAAGAGATAGCTCATACTCTCTGAGTAAACTCAATTGTTTAAAGAGAGATTTATTTTCTCAAGGAGCAAGGTAGGATTATGTTCCACCATATTCCACCAAATAAAGCTTGATTCGATTATATGCCTCATTTCTCTGTGGATTCATTATTTGACCTTACAATAAATGCAATACAAGTATGTTTTCACATTCATACCTACCTGAGAGCCACATAAGCTTTTTAGAAGTAGGATAAAGAAGGCAATATCATTAATGCCTCGAAAAGGATACAAAAATACCAGATATATCAGTGATTCGAGAGTACTACAAAAGGAGAAGGTAAAGCTAAGTTTTATTTATAAAATTAATTTACCCACTAATTGACTCAACTAAAGAAATAGAGTAATCTATTTCAAGCTGTTCTGTTCTCCCACTACTCAAAGATTCATGGTAGACACTTTGAATTCTGCAGTACATGTACGACTAGACTAGTTTTATGTAATATATTCTCAGGTTATGTTTTAAAAAGTCCACTCTCTCTAAACTTTTATATCTTAAAACCAACCTTTTTTCTCGGGGCGAGTAAAAGCCTAACTGTGGGGGTAATTGTTGACACTTGTTAACGTCTAATTTTTATTATCAATTATCCCTGCATTGCACATGAATATCTAGTAGGATAAGGTTATTACTAATAATTTTCACGAGTTTTGGTGAATTGTATATTTTTCAAGGGATTATCCAGAAAAGATTAAAAGAGGGATTAAAGTGCTGAAGTATCACGAAACTAGAACGCCAAGGAAACATATGTCATCGACAAGGTAGAAGCCTCTGGAAGCCACCCGAAGCAACCGGGACCCCACCTGGCAAGTGGTGGGGCCGGCCGGCCCCAAGAGGGGGTCGGGTGGCGCCCCCCTTAGGGTTTCATGGGCCGCCTTCTGGAGTCTTCTTCCACCGCCTTTGAGGAGTCCCGGTCTGTCCGAACTTCTTCGTAACTGTATTCATCTGGATTCGGCTCCCTCGCCCGGAGTTGCGTTCTGAGGTACTTTTGTATTCAACATTTTGATTCAAGTAAGCATTTGTTCTTATTCATTCTTAAGTTTGCAACTCATATTGAGTGCTTTGATCTTGGTAGCTCCTAGATTGAAATAGTAGTTGGTAGTGTAGACGTGGTGTCTAGGCTATTATTACTTGTAAATGTCCCCTGATTGGCCGGATAGTGGTAGTTCGCGTAGGTGACAGCTACGTCGAATCCTCTGTAGTCCATTTCCCGTTGATAGGATCGATAGGTGTATAAGTGCTTGGTAGGAGAGAACTCTGATTTCTACTCCTATTCAGGTCACTGCCCAGTTAGAACGATATTATTCAAAGCTTACCGGTTGTTAGAATTAGATAGTCACTAGCTATTTTCTTATTCTTGATATTCTCTGGATTGATTGTGTTATTGGGTTAAGAATAAATAAACTTAGTCAGTATCACCCACTGTTCCTTTGGGTTCGATATTAAAACCGGGATTGTCTGGTGAAGTGCTACATCGATATTCTATCTGTGCGCTTGCGGATACTTTGATAATAATAATATTTAATAGAGTGCAGTTAATTTATACCAACAATGATTTCTGACAATTCAAGATGAAGACACCCAAAGAGTCTCAGTTGTTCTTCAAAGGATCAGTGAAGAGTCGAAGTTCTCCACGATGTTCTATAGAATGCTTCTCAACCTCTCTCCAAATTAAAGTGAAGATAATATATAAAGTATTGTCCTATAGGTTATGTACTAACTAACGTGATGAAGGCGCATAGGACGAGCACTCATCATATCATCTACGAGGGTTTGAAATGTTTAAATTTTTCCATTACATTCTAGTGCAGCAGCTAATGTTATCATGGCTGTGCTATTCATATAAATTTCCGTACGTATTGGGTTTCTACCAATCCTTGTTAATCTTTGCTCCACGAGTTCCTAATCTTTGGTAACTTCTGGATGCAATTGAACATAATTCCATTGACTATAGAAACCATGCATCAGTTCTGGACTTTCCAATCTGTGTCAGTGTCGTACCTTGATGTGACACCTGTCACTTCCTTGAATTTAATGTGTCATTCAAACATTAAGATAATTGTGTCTTATGGTGGTGCCATAACTAGTGACCACGATGCTGCGACAGAACCAGGGTCACTTGTATGCCTGAGTCATGCGAGATTCTGCTGGGTGCGCGCAGGTATCGAGGTTTAAGGGGTCTACTATAGCTTCACAATTAGTAAGCCCTCTTTCTTTTGCACCTTTTGTGGAAACGAATCCATCTAAGTGTGATGCATTATGATCTACAAATACCATGCAATGTAGAAATTTGAAATCTCTTGTGTGGCTCGCTACCGCATGAGAAATTGAAGGGTATTCGTTTGCATCGAGATCCGTAGTCATTATACATCATAGTCCTAATTGTTATACCATCATGCTTGTGACTCCTTTGACCGAGACTACCTTAATTGTGCCTTATAATGGCGTTTTGACCGTGACTATGGTGCCTTGCAAAACTGAGGATCTTGTATGGCTTGCAAACATACCAGTGTTTCTCAGGGCACATACTAATTTCATAGTCGGCGCTCCCAACCCATCAAGGTCACAATTAATGTGCTCTCATCCCTTGCCAATCTTTGCTCTAAAGGTTTCCAGTCCTTTGGGAACTTTTGAATGCACTCAACTCAATACAAGAACTTGACAAATCTTTGACTATCTGAATCTACGTATGTGTCAGCCTTGATCTTCGTCTTTCACGACACATACTATTGACAACCAACAGGTGTTGGTTGAAAGCTATTATAATTGTAATCTATGGGATATTATGATCCCTGACCATGATGCAGCGTCCAAATCCGGGGTCTCTTATGGTTCGCAACCGTAGGAAGTTATTGCTGGACGCTCGCTGTTATCAGGGTTAATGGTCATGATCCTAGCCTGCAATTAATGTGCTTTCACTCTCTTTCAGATCTCTTTTACAAAATTCATATCTATGTTTCTTCCTGAATTTTCTAAAATTATTTTGCTAATTATAACTACCTTCAAATCTACTTTGAGAATTCACATCTGATCTCTCCGAATTCCCAAAATTCTTTGTCCTTGCAATCATCTTAATCTCATATGATCAAATAACGGGAATCGATTTGGAAATGGTATCTAAGATCCAATCACTTGGAAATGGTATCTGCGATCCGCAGAGGATTCCCTGTTGTTTTATGAATTCCTGGTTGTTTATAAATATCTGGAAATCGACTTTGAGAACTCACCTCTTTGGGAAAACTTTGGTATGTGCACAAATCTATCCCACTGACCCAGTACCAAAATCTAGCACTAGTCCTTGACTTTCCATCAGTGTATGTGTCATTCATTAATCCGACACGTGCCACTCCCTCAAAATTCAACATGTTATTTCAGAGTCATTATGGTTGTGCCTATAGTGGTGCCATGACCTATGACCACGGTGCCGCGTCGAAACCTAGGGTCTCTGGCGTGCCATGGCCACACAGAGATTTTACTAGGCACGCGTTGGTGTTGAGGTTTAGGGTCGTGACATACTATAGCTTCACAATTAAAAAAATTTCTTTTGTTTGCACTTTATGTGTAAACAAATCCACCTCACTATGATGTAACATGATCTACGGTTGCGATACGATATAGCAACCTGGAATCTCCTGTAACTCACAACCACATGAGAATCTGAAGGGTATATGCTCGTATCAAGGTCTGTGATCATTTTTCATCACAACCATAATCGATATACTTTCTCTCTTTTCACTGAGGTTACTTTAATTGTGTTCTATGATGGTATCTAGACCCGTGACTATGGTGCTATGTCAAGACTTAGAATCTTACCAGGGTACGGACTGGTATCGTAGTCGGTGCTCTTGAACCATTATAGCTCGCACATAATGTGCCCTCACTCTCCTTGAAACCACCCTTTAAAGATATTCCTCGTAAAGGTTTATTTTGAAGAGCAAAAGTTAAAGCTTTTAGTGTCGAGAGACAACTGATTAGGTCAAATAAGAATCTTTATTATAACAGATAGGAAGAAAAATGTGGGCTATTAGTTTATCGACTCAAGTGTCTGAACACTTGTCAGCTGCGCAGGAGGTATTTCATGTATCACCACTTGAGAAGTGTCTTCAACTGCCAGATCGAGTTATTGACTCGGTAGAAGTTGAATTAAATCAGATCTGACACGCTCCAAGTATTCAGTGTGAGTCGCAGACTGGAAAGGATCATTTTACTCAAAGGACCACAACAAGATGGTACGAAGTACAATGGAGTCAGCATTCAAAAGCAGAAGCCACTCGGGAACCAGAAAATCTTCTATCTAAAAACTTTCCTAAGTTCTTTACCACTCTTTACACGTAGTCTATCCTTTTCAAATCTTATAAAACGTAAACCCCTACTTGCTCCATAGTCAAGTCTGAAAAATGTTTACTTGACACATTTTCATTTTCCATTACTTAACCTAAGGCTTTAGCCGTACCTTAAATCTCGAGACGATATTTATTTAAGGGGGGAAGGTTGTAACACCTCTGGTGTAACTGTAACTTAAACCTGCCATGTCATCATGGTTGCATGCAAATCATCCTGCATTCAACCCTGTTAGTGTGTATTAACTAAAATAAACTTTATTCTTGCATATGGTTATACATAGGCAATTTAGAGTAATTTGAAAACCATTTCAAAAACTATCAGGAATATGACCAAACTTGCTTAATTAAAGTTGTAAAGCTCAACAAATGGAACAACTTTTATTTTTGCAGATTTTCATGTTATTGAGAAATTTTTGGTGAAATTGATTGAATTGCAAATGAAATTCAAATTGGAGATTTACCCCTTTTTGATAAATTCAAAACCATTTCGAATTTGGACATGATTCAAAAAGAAAAGTTGATCTTCATAAAATTTGGCACATCTTTTGTTTTTGAAGTTTCCCTGTTTGCCACTTGGAATAGGGTGTAATGATCAAAAAATAGGCATTGACTTGAGCCCTAGCTACAGTGTCCGAGTCCCCCACCCCTGTGCTACGCTCGCCGTGCGCGTGCACCGCACCGTGCGCCAGTGTCGTCCGGCCAGGGCCCGGTCGCCGTCGCACCGTAGGCATAGAGTGGCCCCGGGAGCTTGCCCCTCCCTTATCCACTTCCCCATCCGCTTAAAGTCGACGAGCATCCCTCTTTTTCCCTCCTCCCTCTTGGCCGCTGTTGACGGTGGATAACGCCAACTTTTATTAAAACTTTAGACATGAAAGGACACATGAATACATACTAGTCTATGGTTTTAACTGATAATTTCCACGAGTTTTGCATGTTTTGTATTTTCCAGGGGCTATTCCAGAAAAGCATAAAAGAAGGGTTAAAGAGCATATAAGACACGAAACTTAACCGCGAAGGAAACATCATCACGAGAACACTAGAAGCCTCTGGAACACACCCGAGCAACCAGAGCCCTGGACCCCACCAGGTGGGGCTGGCCAGCCCTAGGGTAGGGCTGGCCGGCGCCCCCCTTCCAGGTCTCGGGCCTCGCCTTCAGGAATCTTCCTCCCATGCTTCCTTGGCACCCAAGTAAAGTATCCGTCCGTCGATCTAAAGTCGGTTTGATTCGACGATGCACGTAACATGAGACGCGGATCGATGACGTGGCGGTTCCTTGCCCCCTACTCCACCTCGGCCTATATAATGACGCCCCAAGGCCCCTCCTAGAGGCATTCTACACCCCGGTGCTTCATATTCTCTACATAAATTAGGGTTAGGGTCCCTCTACTTGATCTAGTTCTAGTTCATCTAGTTCTAGTTCATCTAGTTGTAGCAATTAGGAGAGACTAGTTCATCTAGATCTAGTCTTGTTTAGAGACTAGAGAGATAGAGTAGGAGAGTAGAGATTCTGGAGGAGTTCCAGCCTGTCGGTGCTTCTTCGTGGTTATATTCTTCTGGATTCAGCTTCCTCGCCCGGAGCTGCGTTCTGAGGTACTTTTGTATTCAACGTCTGATTCAAGTAAGCATTTGTTCTTAGTCGTTCTTAAGTTTGCAACTCATATTGAGTGCTTTGATCTTTAGGACCCTATAGATTGAAGTAGTATTTCGTAGTGTAGGCGTGGTGACTAGGCTAGGTTTACTTGTGAATGTCCCCTGATTGGCCGGATAGTGGTAGATCGCGTAGGTGACAGCTGCGTTGAGTCCTCTGTAGTCCACTTCCCGTTGATAGGATCGATAGGTGCATAAGTGTCTGGTAGGAGGGAACTCTGATTTCGCCACTTATTCATGTCACTGCCCAGTTAGAACGATATTATTCAAAGTTTACCGGTAGTTGGAACTAGAAATCATTAGCTATTTCCCAAGAACGACTTTGTGTCCTAAAATAACCACTCTTGAAAAATAAATTGAGTTTGTATCTTTAATTTTACTATAATGCCCTTTTGAATTGAGCATAGAATTATAATTATGAAAATAGTCCTTTGGGTATTTTTGTCGCTAACCATTTCAGGTTTGAAGTAGAAGAGTAACAATGTAAGGTATATCCAACCAATCATTATGTAATATTGAATTATATCCATCCAAGCTTAACTTTGCTTTGCAAAATTCCAGCTTGGGGGAATGGGCTTAATTAGAAAATCTTATGTTGGCAGTATTGGTTGTCTCTACCTTTCTAATCCATGTTCAATTGTTCGCCTTTCCGTCTCTAAATGAATAAATCTCTATAAGTACTTTCATGTCACCTTTGTTTGCCATAGTAAGATTTGGTTTGGAAGTACCGCAAATACTTCCATTGGCATTTAAATTGAGCGTGGTGCTCAGGTTAAAAACGCCTTCCTTAATTAAAACTAGATATGGAGCTTGGTTTGGTTATTGAACTAGAAATTGCTGTAGTAGACATTGGATATTTTGTTGGACTAACCCCTGCAGGAAACTTTCACAACTAATCTGGGTAAGTCATGAGGTGAATTCAAATCAGAGATGAGACAGGCCACATGCTGAACTTCAATAACTTTGCAGAGTGTTGGCGTTTCATAGCGTTGCTACTATAGATAGATTATAAGTCCGTCCTTAGTGATAACACTAGAAACGTCTGTTGACATTCCCAACCACCATTACTTCAGAAAGGTAACCCTTGACCCTTAATGGCGCCGGTATAGGTAATGCAGTCTGGTAATAGTAGTTAGAAGTGCCTGATTGGTCTTTCTAACCATCATTATTTACGATATGCAAAACTGTGGCATGGCGCCGTGGGGTGCAACAAGAATTACAATCCTTAAGTAATGATACTTAGGTACGACAATCGATAGCTCAGTAAGAAATAAGAATAAATCTGCAAGCGCACAGAACTATCATTGTAGCATTTTAACCCGTGAGTATTCAGGGGTGTCGTATTTGTATTTTCCCGTAGGAGGGCAGGACGAATGCATCTAGCTTTGGTATAAACATGATCACTTATTGAATGCATAGGTTGACATAGCATAGGCAGGGGTAAATCATAGTTCAAAGATAGTGGACACGCATCTGAGCCGACCTCAAGGATAAAAGAGAAATAAAGAATAAAAGAATATATCTAATTGAGCAGGCATTGGTCATATATAACTATGCAAAGAACTGTTAGTAAACGTCTAGCTAGCATGTCTAGTATCAGGACTAAGTCTGGGATGACAGCGAGATCCCCGCAGCTGGTCTGCCAGCCGATAGAGACTTTACGAACTCCTACCCAATATCCGAATGTGGGGGAGTGCTAGGGATGGACAGGGCTGTCACCACCTGCCAACCTACCCCTCTACCCGTGGGATACCGACATATTCGCCGATCTCCGCATACCCGAGCACCATACTCGCGTACTTGGAAACAACTCCTAACCCCCTAAGACCCCACCCCTTCGGAGTGACAGGCTAGGCTAAGAGCAACCGAGAAGGCACGACGAACCGTCACCTCATCCCTAGTTCTTCCTCTATTCATACTAAGTCGATGAACGATGAAGAACAATGATGAACATATCAAGAACATAACACATAAACTATATGCGAGTTCATATATCATGATCATAACATGACCAAGACTATACTCTAGTTCATATGCATTGCTATATAAATAAGATAAGAACTTGAACTTGGAAGAGAACTGCATTGTATTCATACCGAGGTGTTCCTTCTTCTCCCAAGGATACGAACTCTCCTTGCTAGCTCTTGCCTTGCTCTAATACTAAAACTAATCTAAAGAATACAAGTGAGAGGTGAGGTAAATGGCTCCAAATGATGGTGTGTGTGTGTGTTGAATGAGAGAGCACCATCTATTTATAGTTGAACTAGGACGGTTTGGCGTCTCTAAACTTAGAAGGAGGTGAAACCGTCCTTGGGAAACCGCCTAGAGCACCGCCACTGAAGACTGGGCCTAGGAGGCCCCACCAGGGGGCGGCCGCACCCGGGGGTGGTCGGTCCCCTGGCTGGGCCTGCTGGCCACCGCCTTCGGGTGGTCGGTTGCTCCCTGGATCTGGACCTCCCCCGTGGTTACGGATGGATCCAGTTCAGTTGTTAGGTGGGCTTTCTCGTTTGGTTTGCGCATTTTCTGAATACGCTTTCTGGTAGTGCGCTTTCTTGTGAATTTTATGTATTTCCACGTGTCAGACCTGCAAGTTACATATACAACAAAACTCGTGGAAAGGTTAGATAAAAGCCCTACTTTATATTGGTTTTAGTATTAAAATGATGTTGTATTTTAGTTGCTAAGGACCGCCAACAACTCCCCCACACTTGGTCCTTTGCTCGTCCTCGAGTAAAGTTCTAAAGACCAAATGGGTTCATCTTTCTTGTCAAAAGAGTCTACATACAGGATATTCCAAGCTTCACCTGGATTTATGAACTTCAAAGTGTCTACCGAATCACCTTGAGTAATTGAAAAAAATGGAATAGCTTGGAATCAAATCCTCTTACTCTTGTCCTTGCATAGAGACTTGGGTTTTTGCAAGATTTTGAAAACATAAAGATAGCTTGTGTTCCTTGAATGATTCTCTCAAGTCACTCTTTTTTGTAAGTGGTTCCTCACCAAGGCATGAAAAGGTGATGCCTTCACTTTGATCATCCTACCTCTAAGAAGGCTTATCTGGAGTTTTAGGTAGGAATGAGAAATGATAAGGCACACTTATCCGGCATTTGTTGTCAAGTCAAACCCCAGACCATACCGGAGGGAGTGCGCCATACTCCTAGATCAGAATGTGCATGTGTGTGGAAAGTATGAAGGTGGAAACCTAATTCTAAATCTTTTGGGTACTCCATGCATCATGATTCTCCTTGGATAAAACTTAAGAAGATATGGGCTATAAGATCTTTATATTTTAATTTTATTATTATTTTTTGAACGGGTATTTAAACTTTTTTTCCCGTTTATCTTCTTATGCCTCTTGGCATGATCTTTCTTTATTCTTCTCTTTTTTTTAAACATAGCCCCATATCTTTTATTGGCATATGAAAAACTTTTTAAATAAGGAGATATCATGATGTTAGATGAATGGAGTAAAACTTTGTAGAAGGGAATGGAGTAAAACTTTGTAGAAGGAATGCACGGTTCTTAGGATGAGAACCAACATCTTTTTATTTGGTGGAGAAAGCTGCGCAACTCTCAGTGTAAGAGTTGACATATTTTTGGTGGATGGATGAAGTGCATGTTTTGCGCAACTCTCAGGATGAGAATTGGCTTTATTTGGTGGGTGCAAGTGAATTTTGATCTTGGGAGCATGAATCATCTCTCAACAGCGGTCACAAAATTTGACCAAACTCAACGCAAAATAAGTGGCATATGTGGAAGGTTTCATCAAATATAATCATATATGGCCTTGGTAGGTATTTGCCAATCATTCAAGGAGCATGCTATTGAGTTTTTGTTTTTTAAGATAAATCCCAAGTATTTTGCAAGATTGAGCAAGCATCATGTCATCCTATTATATCTCATCCGTCAATTACTTAGATAGAAATGGGGTCCCTAAACAGTGTTCATAAATCTGTAGGAATTTTAGCAGGGAATAAAAAGTATGCAAATATTTCGAATGTAGGAAGACATGTTTGATGGAGTATGAAGGGGGACATCATTTTAAATTTTTATCAAACTTTTCAGAATACGAGAGGGGGAAACTTGCACAAACCGGATTCTTATTTTTGCTATTGTGCAATTGTCTTGGAGAGTCCTCCCCCACACTTGTTTTCTTTCCTATCTTGGTTAGTCACAAAATACATATGTGGCGAAAACAAGTGCTCAACATAAAAAAATTTCATCGATAAACTCAAATAGGCACATTTACATTGATGATAAAGGATCGTGAAAAGGAGAAGTGTGCCTAATTATTCGTGCAGCGGGTGCATTCTAAAGATACTCAAGATGATGTTCAACACCTAGAGCTTCAGCGACTTTTCTTAGCTTAAGATTGAACTTGAAGCGGAAACTATTAACGTCATCGCTAAGGTTCCTAATCTCTGTGTTCTTGGTCTCTATGTCGTCTCCTAAAGTCCTTAGAAAAGCTCGTAAGCTAGCATGTTTAGCTATGAGGTCATTGATGATACTAGAGTCGTCTTCATCATCACTGCTTTCGTACTATCCTGCACGACGTTTGATGGATGGCTGTGGTAAATGCCTCCTAATTCTAGGAAAGGTGCTGGCGGATGCTGCCTTTTTGGCCGAAAGTGCAGGCTTGCTAGCCGACTTTTCACCAGTACGCTTGCTAGGCCCACTACCGCTAGGGGTCTTCCTCTTGAGGCCTAGAAAACTGGTAGGATGGGTAGCAGCGGTCTTTTTCTTGGCGCCACCTTCGGGTGCATGAGAGCGTGCTGGCAAGATCGCTAAAGGCTTCTCCTTCACAACACGGGCTTCTTCCCTTATTAATGGACTCTCTTGGTAAGGTGCTATGTCTAGGTTTGCTATGGCCTTTGGAGCGTTGATCAGTGAAAGGGCGTAGCTAGACATGGTCGGCACTTCGAGATGGGAGAGCTTAGCAAGCTTTGCAAGAGGGAGAAGAAAAAGGTTGGTGTGAGGAAAAGAGAGACTTAAAGGGGTTTAAATAGGTGCTACGGAGGTCTCTAGCAAGGAAATAACTTGATCGTAACCAAGGTCGTGATGCTGGAGTGATCAGAGGGAGGTACGAAAAAGATCGGCGCTGATTGGCCTAGCTAGGGGGCGGCCGGTCCCGGGGACGGTCCGTCCCCTGGGTCCACCAACCAGCCTCTGCTTTCTGGCCAGGTGCTTTGCTGACTGTGTAGATCCCTATCCTGGTTACGATTAGGCTTGATGCGCGGTGGATTAGTGTGATGATGTGTGATAGAGTGTAAGATATGATTGATATTTATGAAAATATGTTTTAAAATCACAATATCATGCATTTATGAAGGAATATTCCTATCATCTCAAAGATTCATGTTTATGAAAGGAAAGAATCATAGGGTCAATTTAGTCAAAACATAAATGCAACACTAGCATCAAGCACGCATATATTTATTATATATGTATATTTTTACTTTTATTTTATTTTATATTATTATTATTATTATATTTTTTAGAGGAATCACTCAGGCATTTATTGGAAAACTTGCTAAATATTTATTTAAAGTAAAAATTGAGGATAACATACCGATTTACCTTCGGCAAGAGCTCAGCTTTGTAAGTCCGTTTGAGCAGGACTTTTCTCCCTTCATTGATTGCTAGATGATGGTACATCCGTCTTGGGAGAAATAGACGGTTGTACCTGCTTGGGCCTCCATACCTTCTGGGTAGTTTTGGGTGGTGTGGTAGTATGTTCAAATTTTTCTTTAGGTTTCCACACCGACTTCTTTTGTGAAGGCTTGGGGATTTCTTCTCTCTTTTTAGGAGCCATTTTGTTTTTCTCCTCCTTATTTATATTTCTTTTAGGAGCCGCCTTTTCTTTTGGCTCCGTCTTTTTCTTTGATTCTTTTGAGATTTTTGATATGTTTTTCAAAAGCTGAAGCTGAATCTCTACTTCCTTGATGCCTTGGGGGTTCAGCCCATATCGAATACGTATCATATTGCATTCTTCTTGACGGCGAGGCCTGAATTCGAATTTTTCTTCTTGTCCATTGATATTGAAGCGGATTTCTCCAGCTCTAACATCAATTTGAGCTCCGGCCGTACTCAAGAATGGTCTTCCCAGGATAAGTGGTGTTTCTTTGGTAAACTCCATGTTGAGCACCACAAAATCCACTGGGACGTAATACCCTCTGATTTTGAAAGGGATATCTTGTGCTATCCCTGCTGGGTACCGAATCGAGGAATCAGCCAACTGGAGTGTCACGTTGGTGGGCTCTAGGTTGGTGAAATTCAGTTTATCAAAGACTGATTTTGGCATGACGCTTACGCTCGCCCCAAGATCGCATAAGGCGTGGTTAAATTGCTGGGTGCCAATGGAGCATGTGATCGTGGGGCACCTAGGGTCTTGTTTCTTCTCGGCTAGATGATTGAGTATAGCTGCGCTACACTCTTCCGTCAGCTTGATAACTTCTATGGACGGCAATGGTCATTTGTTATTGATGATGTCTTTGATGAATTTAGCGTAGGATGGTATGTGCAAGACATCCATCAGCGGAACGCTGACGTGTGTCTTCTCGACCATTTCCATGAATCGGAGGAACTGCTCATCTCCGGCCTTCTTCTTCCTCCGTATTCTTGTGGGGAAGGCAGCATCGTGGTGTCCACATAGCCTTCCGGTGTCGGCTCTTCTTCCGCGGATTCTTCTTGTGATTCCGACTCTACCAGTACTTCCTCTTGCTGTCTGGGTGCCCTGCCTGTTCTATGGTTAGGGTGTGGTGGATCACGAGTGGTCTTACCCCCTCTCGTGGTCACCGAATTTATATTCTCAATAGAACTAGCAGGTTGCATGGCAGATTTAGCAGCAGAGGCAAGCTGGACGATCTGAGTTTCTACTCTTTTATTAAAATTTACTTGGTTTTTAACAGATAAGGATAGGCTATCAAGCTTAGCATTTATGGTTTCAAACATTTTATCATTGAGAGAAAGCATGTTTGTAAGGTTTTCATTTATTTTAGCCTGTCCTATAATAAGATCTTTTAATGAAGGTTGGGAGGAATTGAAATTTGAATTAAAATTGGAAGAATTACCTTGTGGGCGATTCTGATTGTTCCACCCATTACCTGTTTGTTGATGTTGGCGAAACCCATTGTTAACATATGAAGCTTCTTATTGGGTTTCGGGACAGTTGTTCCTCGAATGACCAACATCTCCACAGACCTCACACGTCATGTGTGAGTCAATGGCCTGGACGGTGCCGGTGGTGGGATCGGTGGCACGTCCCTCTAGTCTCTTCATTAGTAACTCTATTTTTGCGGCAAGCAGATCCGTCTCTTTCACGGTGTGCATGCCTTTTTGTGTTTTGCGTCCTTCTCCCCAGCTTTGGTTGGCAACCATCTTCTCAATTAATGCCGTGGCATTTCCGATGGTGAGGGAAAGGAACACGCCTCCAGCGGCGGCATCTACGTGCCCCTTAGACATGGCCGTGAGGCCTTCATAGAAATTCTGGAGCACGAGCCATTCTTCCATCCCGTGGTGGGGACAGGCCCGGATGTACTCCTGGAGCCTTTCCCAAGCCTCAGAAATGGACTCGAGTGATGTTTGCTGGAAGTTAGATATCTTCCCCCGTAGAGCATTTGTTTTGCTCATGGGGAAAAACTTTGCGAGGAACGCCGCGGAACATTTGTCCCACATGTTGACTGCTTCCTTAGCTTGGTAGAACCATTGCTTCACCTTCCCCGAGAGGGAGAAGGGAAACAAGCGGAGCCTGATGCTGTCTTGAGCGACATCTTTAATGACGATTGTTTCACACAGCTCAAGGAAGTTTTGCAGATGTGCTTTTGTGTCCTCACTTGGCAAACCACAGAACTGGTTCTCCTGCACCATCGTGAGTAGGCCAGTGCGAATCTCAAAGTTTCCATTCCCGACATTGACAGCGGGCCCAACGGGCACGTTGGCAACAGCGGGGGTGGAATACTCGTGGAGTGACTTGGCCATGTGGTAGTAGCGGATGGTGCGAAAGTGACCGGTTCATTTGCCGGCTGAGTAGCAGAAGAAGAGATGGGACGAGGCCTTCTCTTCCTTAGGAGTGCCTCTGAATTTTTTAACGAAGTTTTCCGGCAGATTGAAACCGCTCATACACTATCCTGTTTTCATTCCAATAAAAAGAGGAAGAAAACAGCAAAGTTAACCTACATAAGCTATGGCTACCAATGCTTATTTTGTAATCAAAGTTTATGCCAAAGCTAGATATTTATATTTTCTTTTTACTCTCGCCGGCAACGGCGCCAGAAATGCTTGTTGGCGTTTCTTAGCGTTGCTACTATAGATAGATTATAAGTCCGTCCTTAGTGATAACATTAGAAACGTCTGTTGACATTCCCAACCACCATTACTTCAGAAAGGTAACCCTTAACCCTTAATGGCGCCGGTATAGGTAATGCAGTCTGGTAATAGTAGTTAGAAGTGCCTGATTGGTCTTTCTAACCATCATTACTTACGATATGCAAAACTGTGGCATGGCGCCGTGGGGTGCAACAAGAATTACAATCCTTAAGTAATGATACTTAGGTACGACAATCGATAGCTCAGTAAGAAATAAGAATAAATCTGCAAGCACACAGAACTATCATTGTAGCATTTTAACCCGTGAGTATTCAGGGGTGTCGTATTTGTAATTTCCCGTAGGAGGGCAGGACGAATGCATCTAGCTTTGGTATAAACATGATCACTTATTGAATGCATAGGTTGACATAGCATAGGCAGGGGTAAATCATAGTTCAAAGATAGCGGACACGCATCAGAGCCGACCTCAAGGATAAAAGAGAAATAAAGAATAAAAGAATATATCTAATTGAGCAGGCATTGGTCATATATAACTATGCAAAGAACTGTTAGTAAACATCTAGCTAGCATGTCTAGTATCAGGACTAAGTCTGGGATGACAGCGAGATCCCCGCAGCTGGTCTGCCAGCTGATAGAGACTTTACGAACTCCTACCCAATATCCGAACGTGGGGGAGTGCTAGAGATGGACAGGGCTGTCACCACCTACCCACCTACCCCTCTGCCCGTGGGATACCGACATATTTGCCGATCTCCGCATACCCGAGCACCATGCTCGCGTACTTGGAAACAACTCCTAACCCCCTAGGACCCCACCCCTTCGGAGTGACAGGCTAGGCTAAGAGCAACCAAGAAGGCACGACGAACCGTCACCTCATCCCTAGTTCTTCCTCTATTCATACTAAGTCGATGAACGATGAAGAACAATGATGAACATATCAAGAACATAACACATAAACTATATGCTAGTTCATATATCATGATCATAATATGACCAAGACTATACTCTAGTTCATATGCATTGCTATATAAATAAGATAAGAACTTGAACTTGGAAGAGAACTGCATTGTATTCATACCGAGGTGTTCCTTCTTCTCCCAAGGATACGAACTCTCCTTGCTAGCTCTTGCCTTGCTCTAATACTAAAACTAATCTAAAGAATACAAGTGAGAGGTGAGGTAAATGGCTCCAAATGATAGTGTGTGTGTTGAATGAGAGAGCACCATCTATTTATAGTTGAACAAGGACGGTTTGGCGTCTCTAAACTTGGAAGGAGGTGAAACCGTCCTTGGGAAACCGCCTAGAGCACCGCCACTGAAAACTGGGCCCGGGAGGCCCCACCAGGGGGGCGGCCGCACCCGGGGGCGATCGGTCCCCTGGCTGGGCCCGCTGGCCACCGCCTTCGGGTGGTCGGTTGCTCCCTGGGCCTGGACCTCCCCCGCGGTTACGGATGGATCCAGTTCAGTTCTTAGGTGAGCTTTCTCGTTTGGTTCGCGCCTTTTCTGAATACGCTTTCTGGTAGTGCGCTTTCTTGTGAATTTTATGTATTTCCACGTGTCAGACCTGCAAGTTACATATACAGCAAAACTCATGGAAAGGTAGATAAAAGCCCTACTTTCTATTTGTTTTAGTATTAAAATGATGTTGTATTTTAGTTGCTAAGGACCACCAACACAGAGGAAGACACAGCTCATTCATCATGAATAGAAGAACTATGACTATTAATGATTCATTCACTCTATCTTCTGCTGCAAGCTACTTGAACTCAAGCCATGCCGGTATAGAACATGATCTATGCTAACATAATATCAACCCTAACTTCTTAGTAGCATAGATGGAACATGATTCTGGACAAACAACCTATGTTCCAAAATTGTACATTCCTTCTGGTATGTGTTGTCCACTAATCTGTTGCAGGCATAATAATGAATGGACTGACAAGGTGTCATAAGATCAAAGAAGTAAAAGATGGCAAAGAGGATAAGCAACAAAGGAGATAAGATGCTCATGACCAACTCAAGATGCAAGAGAAGGAAAGGACCACCAGTTATCTACCCTTCATTACTTAGTACCATCACGCTCCAATAATGAAGGTAATATCTTAAGGTAAGCGGTCACTATTCTCCTTTTGATCATGGTATGCACATAAATGAAGATACAAACATGTTAGAGTTACAGCTTTAATTGATTAACCTAATTAACTCAACATGCTTTGTCCTTTAAGATTGTTCATGGCACCATTCTTTTGATCTCAGTCTTAACCAAATGTGCTAAAACATTGTATTCTATATTTAGAAGATGATAGTCATACTCATGTGAAAATTTATATAGAGATAGATAACCCTTCCATTGGTTAAGCAATTTAAATCTTTTCCGCCATATGAACTTAAATGCAACATAAATGCTTAATCTTCTGATCTTACCACTCATGTCATAAGTAAACAAATTATGCAATACCAATTTCGTCTTGTTCAATGTGCCTAAGGCAAGAGAAGAATAAATAACGAAATAGATTTGGTTCTGTTGGTGTTTTTCCACCAATAGAGCCCATGCACTTGATCTCTACCTTGGTTTTGCAAACAGGACAATACTTCGAGCAAAGTTTGTTAATTCCCAAAATTCCACAAGTGGAAGTTCTGTGAACATGCACACTGAGCAAGATGATGCTAGATCCAATTTTAATGCTCTACTCCAACCTGCTAGCCAAACAAAGGACAAAAGTTACATCACCATCAGCAGAGGAGCAACCATCAAGATCTCCATCTCTAAGACGGAGAGATACACAAGAGTGGAATAAAAAGTCCTGTCGGTAGACTTTAAATTCCGCTCCCTTGCCATAAGCTAATATGGTAGTTATCTAATTAATCAGTCTTTCTGTCTGCATTAGTAATTTCACTTTAGCATATTCATCTTTATGCAGGTCAAAAATAAAATAATAATAATAATAATAATAATAATAATAATAATAATAATAATAATAATAATAATAATAATAATAATAATCTTTATTGTCTTATTTACTGCATCACAAAATACTAAAGCCGCACGTGAATAAACTTATGGTAACCCTGTAACAGTATTTACTGTGGTGGCATAAAAAATGATGATAGCATCTGTATTTACTTTCTTGCATTATGAAAATCCTAAGCCCCATGAGAATAAATATTCTCAGTGGTGGCATAGAAATAAAATATATATCATGCATACATATTTAATTTTCTGTATAAGAAAATCAGAAAATCCTAAAAAGAATCCTGTTAGAACCTATCAATTTAAAATCAACTCAAAAGAATAATCAATTACTTATTGGCTGATCGATAACCTCTTATTAAATTCGAGTCTCGAGTTTTGATTTTCTTGTTGGAGTATAATTCTGCAGGAATGACACTATGACAGAGGAGTAAGTTCATCAGTGGAGCCCACTAGGACTGTTGCTGACAAGCTTGCTCTAAAAGATCATCTGCACCAAGTATTGCAAACATCTAGCTTGGGGGAGGAGCATCCCCTAGTTATCAGGTAACTATACCTATGCGATTATCAAGTCTGCTTTACATAATCATAAAATACCAAAAATATGTGAGCACATGAAGCTTCACATTTTTTAGAAAAAACCCAAAAATATGTGGGCACATGAAGGTCCACCCAATTAGAAAACTTCTGCTAGAAATATAAAATCAATCACTTACCATAGAGTGGTACTAAACCTAACCCTTCTCCATGAGATTTGGTATTTTTGTTGGCAATTGAGTTTCACAAGAAAATACAAGATCAAAGAGCTAGTCAACCTGACGCCCTTACACTACCGATACACTTGCTTCCAGAAGGATCACTCAATTTGCAACATCAAAAACCCTGTCAAATATCCAGCTTGGGGGAGGGCACCCTCCATTTAAAATCCAGTTAAGTATAAGTTTCCCACCTTATTATTATATCGTTTTTTCGCGTGAGTTAGCTAGTAAGATAAAATTTGAAACCCAAATAAAAACTTAGCTATATATTAGAGTGGTCTTAGAGTGTGTCTATAGTCAGTCTAGGATAGAGTCAAATAAAAACTGGAGAACCTTAAAATTTTATCTTGGAGATGATGAATAGTTGCTCTGCCGTAATTCCTTTCAAGTGCCTAGTTTTCAACCTTAAATTCTCCCAAGTTTTGGATACTACTGTTTTGGCTTAAGAATTTACTCTGAACCTGAAACTTGTGGAGGCATATGCTTGAGCTAAGTCTAGGTGATTGATTGATATGATACATGAAGGTTGAGCTGCTATTTATCTTATTCCTAGCAATACTAAGTTCTGGAGATTTATTTTAAATTTAAAATCTTACATGATGAGCTCTTATATGACAAAGTATAAATTCCTATCAAAGCCATATATGATACATTTAGAGATAGGAAAACCTTTGCACATTTATGCTGTTTGCTTTGCATTGAGTTTAGTCAACCTTTGTTGTACACCTTATGAGAGTCTTGTCATGTTTTTAAAATCAAGATCACTTACACACTTCACCCACATATGCATTACTCCTACCCTGGGAGTAAGCGCAATCATCTTCCACTTCCATCCAGATCCACCTTAAAAATATTTTCTCCTGCACTGAGAGTAAACACCCAAAAATATATACCCCATAGGACAGTCCCTGTTTAATTGCTCTAAGTTCTTATCATTATCTCTCCAATTATTTATCTTCAAAGGATGCATGTGGCTATGCAAAAGTATTGAAGAAAAAAGAAAAGGGAGTAAAAGATGGACAAGTGTCCCAACAATTAAAACAATGGGTACTTATATGCCCACCTCCCTATTAAAAAAAGGAGAAAAAAGAGAGAGAGAGAAAAGAAGAAAAGTAAATAAAGATAGCCCATGTTTTTTTGAAAAGTTCTAGGTTCCAAGAGAGAGATCTATTTTTAAAGAGCAAAAGTAGAATTAGGATTAGCCACCTTACATACACCTATCCACCATATTCCATACACATGCACATCTTGCTTTGATTGTATGACTTGACTCTCTATGGATCCATTGTTTGACTTTATAATATATGAACTGCAAGTATGCTCATCCTTGTTATTGTCACTCCTATAAGCTCTACTATAACTCTTAGTTGTAGGAAGATATAATATCATTAATGTCTAAGTGAGATCCATAAATACCATATATCAAGATACTTGAGGGTGTCATACAATTAACCTCTGAGTTTTATTTTGAAAACTTGCAAAACTCCGGAATATTGGTACTGTGAAGAATTTGAGACATAGTGCTTGACTTGATTGTTCTATCTTTCGATTGCTCAAGATTTATGCGAAAGCTGTAAAGCCCCGTAGTTAAAGGTAAAAAGGGTAAGTTTGAAAGTTAGAGCAGTTTTGTTTAATCCGGAGGAGAATTTTTGTTTGAAAGCATGTGTACTAGGAAGGTATGAAAGCATTGTAGCAACTCCTGATCCAAATATAATAGTCATTAGGCTTAGGTTGTTTGCCAAGGGACTGGCAAAAGGTAAGATTGGGGGAATTGTTGACGGTGGATAACGTCAACTTTTATTAGAACTTTAGACATGAAAGGACACATGAATACATACTAGTCTAGGGTTTTAACTAACAATTTCCACAAATTTTGCATGTTCTATATTTTCCAGGGACTATTCCAGAAAAGCATAAGAGAAGGGTTAAAGAGCATAAAAGACACGAAACTTAACCGCGAAGGAAACATCATCACGAGAACACTAGAAGCCTCTGGAACACACCCGAGCAACCGGGGCCCCGGACCCCACCAGGTGGGGCCGGCCGGCCCTAGGGTGGGGCCGGCCGGTGCCCCCTGCCAGGTCTCGGGCCCCGCCTTCTGGAATCTTCCTCCCACGCTTCCTTGGCACCCAAGTAAAGTATCCGTCCGTCGATCTAAAGTCGGTTTGATCCGACGATGCATGTAACATGAGACGCGGATCGATGACATGGCGGTTCCTTGCCCCCTACTCCACCTCGGCCTATATAATGACGCCCCAAGGCCCCTCCTAGAGGCATTCTACACCCCGGTGCTTCATATTCTCTACATAAATTAGGGTTAGGGTCCCTCTAGTTGATCTCGTTCTAGTTCATCTAGTTCTAGTTCATCTAGTTGTACCAATTAGGAGAGACTAGTTCATCTAGATCTAATCTTGTTTAGGGATTAGAGAGATAGAGTAGGAGAGTAGAGATTCTGGAGGAGTTCCGGCCTGTCGGTGCTTCTTCGTGGCTGTATTCTTCTGGATTCAGCTTCCTCGCCCGGAGCTACGTTCTGAGGTACTTTTGTATTCAACGTCTGATTCAAGTAAGCATTTGTTCTTATTCGTTCTTAAGTTTGCAACTCATATTGAGTGCTTTGATCTTTAGGACCCTATAGATTGAAGTAGTATTTCGTAGTGTAGGCGTGGTGCCTAGACTAAGTTTACTTATGAATGTCCCCTGATTGATCGGATAGTGGTAGATCGCGTGGGTAACAGCTGCGTTGAGTCCTCTCTAGTCCACTTTCCGTTGATAGAATCGATAGGTGTATAAGTGTCTGGTAGGTGGGAACTCTGATTTCGCCTCTTATTCATGTCACTTTCTAGGTAGAACGATATTATTCAAAGTTTACCGGTAGTTGGAACTAGAAATCATTAGCTATTTCCTGTTTCTTAATATTATCTGGCCTAATTGTAGGGTTAAGTTCATCGGCTTGGTCATTATCACCTACTGTTCCCTGTGGATATGATATTTAAAACCTCTGGGTAAAATATGACAGCGGTATATTATCTGTGCGCTTGCGGATAATCTGAATACAATCTTATTTAATAGAGTGCAGTTAATTTATACCAACATCCGCCGACAAAGTCTCTCAGTTCGTGGCCAAATTGGCACCGCTCGGAGTCTCATCCACCAATTCCACTTTCCACCGGGTTTACCCCACTCTAGTGCCTCTCCCCGACCATTTGAAGCCTGTGGATAGCTGTCGGAGGTACCGGAACACCGTCCTCTTCCTTCTCGGATCCGGCGGAGCGCCGCCGTGGCTCGGCTTACGTGACTGGCTTCATCTGGTGACGTACTCTCCCTCCTGCCGTTCGTTCCATGTTTCCCTTGGTCTTTCAAAGCTCATGCGCTAGGTGGTTTGCCTAGTGGTCTACAGGGTTCGCCGGAACGTGGCCTTTGTCGTCGGAGCTCCCTACCACATCCGCCACCATCGTTAATCTTTCTGTTCTGCACTGTCTCGATCCCAACCAGCTAGCCATTTTGACTCGAGGTGATCTCGAGCTCCTTATCACTTTTTCTTTAACGCTACCGACCGTAGCTGGCCGGAGCACGTTACGCCGGCGTGCACAGAGCTGTGGCGGTCGCTGCGGACGTGTGCATGTTTGTTTAAGGCCTTTATCGTTGTAACGGACCCTTGGGTAGCTTTGGGATGAGACCAGAGAGGTGTAGGGTCACCTAGCGTGGCTGGGGGTCTCGTCTCCGACGAGCTCCACCTCGCCGGAGCGCGGCTGTGCCGCTGCAGTCGTGGTTGGGAGCACCCTAAACCCTGAGCTAGCCAAACATCTACCTTAGTGGGTACGCGAGGTCTCGGGGTACGTGAGGAAGTGCTCCTCGTCTCGTCGGAGGCCTCACCGGCGACGTACCGGGCGGTCAACCGCCGCCGTCGTGTCGGTCAGCGCAGGAAAGGAGAGTCAGGGACCAGAACGCGAGAATTCGATGAAGGCGAGGGGGTTAAGTGATCTCTACAAGGCTCATATGAATAGTAACGCTTGGGCCGCGGGTTGAGAACCGGATCTTGCGGGGTCTCTTTAGCAAAAGCACCAGCGGGCGTGCGCTGGGCCGACCTACTGGTTGCTGGGCCATCTTGGGCCGATTTTGGTTTTTCATTTTCCCCGCGAATAAAACTTGGTTTTCTGATTTATTTATATAAGGAATAGTGATGCACTTTGATACTTTTGAATAGAAATAAATACGGCTCCTAAAATCTTGAAACTTTTTGAGTAAGCTCTCTGTATTGATGTGAACCCAAGAAAAATATGATTTAGTTATTTTCAGTATCTTCTGCAGGAACTAAAAATGTCTCTTTTAATTAATAAATGTGAATTCCATGAATTTTGTAGGCTAAAATAAGTATCCAAAAATCATGAAATTTGACTTGGTAGCTGTAGAAAAAGTTTGGGCTCGAATAGAAATAGTTTGTTTACTTATTAATTTATGTTCTATAATTTGATTAGTAAAATAAATAAAAAATCCTAATAGCTTAGGCTTTGTGTGAAATTGGGATTAAATGTTGGCCTTGGATAATTCATCTGAATGATCCTAGGTACTTAACTCTATTGTACCATGGCATGTAATGACTTGTTTGTGGTAATTATAAGCACATGTATAATTAAATAAAACCCTAAGTGATAATTTCGATCGATGGATGTTGTTGGCTTACAACTTTATCGTGAAGAAAGTTGTACTCAACTTTTTAAATGAAGTTTACTTCCTAAGTAATTCACCATTTAGTGCATCTCATACATCATGGCATACATATCATCTTGATAAGCATTGCATTATTATTTCGTGTAGTGAACGCGCGGTGATTAATATCGGAGGCAAGTCCTGAGTCGGGTTTCACTCGGTGGACGTGGATATTCTCGGTGATTGACTTCTGGATATTATCTGCTCCAAGCAACAGGCAAGCCCCGGTGAATTAGCCCCTCCTTGTGATTTATAAAATTTATCATTTTGAGTTAAATTACTTCATTAGGTTGATAGGAATTGATTGTCACCTAAATTGCTGCATTACCTACCTTGATATATTATCCGTGAATCCTGATTTAAAATAAAATGTTTGAGAAACGTTTAGCCCTGCTTAATGAATTATAGATTTGCAAAAAATGCTAATTTCTGAGCTATTATGATATACTATTGATGAATCATGAGAAATGGAAAAGAAAATGTGTCCGTTCGGTTGATGTGCACGTGGGGCGGCGCCCTCATGTCTTATCGCCGATGGGCATGGATTTGGAAACCGTTTAGTAACTGTGTACTTGGGTTAGAGTCCCAATGTATAGTCACTGACGGAAAAGAATTAATGACCGTTTGTTGTAGGCTTGCTGGATTGAGGCTTTGTAACTAGCCACATACTCCGGGAAGCCCTAACTCCGGTGGCTCTATTACTCGAACCGACAACCACGCACTGGGAGTGGAGAGACAGCGAGAGTAGCGTGTACCTGTTGGCGCAAAAAGTGGTTCCCTAAGCCCAACACACCAGGGAAGCCGAAAACGACCCTTGAGGCAGTAAAGCTCTCGCAGATCCAGCTAGCTTCGGACCCGGTCTGAGAGTGTCAGTAACACCCAAGCGTGCCAGTCAATTTGACCTGCAATTGACAAGGAAACAAGACGTAATCAGTAATCACAGGGCGGAACTAACCGGTATGTCCAGGTAGTTCCAACTGTATGGCTCGAAGAGCCGATGTAATGGGAGATCGACTAGAAAGCCGATTCCGTCATGTTATGAACCGATTGTAGCGAAACATGCATTATAACTCGAGCTAACCGATTCAGACATGAATTCAATGATATATACTTGCATTAGACGGAAGTATATTATAAAAGATGTAGTCACAGCAAGATAACACGATCATAAGATGTCTCAATGTAAAATAAGATGAAATCGGCTACTTTAGCCAATTCAGTGTATACGGGCAACATACGAGCCTATAAAGTAGACAATGTTTCAACTCTCCGGCTAATAGATCTAAATCACAATCTTGCAACAGTGGAGATCGAGCGGATCGAGGCAGTCATGATGAAGTTGCAACTTAAATCCGTTAACCCTTGAATCTAGACAATGTTTACTTTATTACTTGAGTGCGACCCGTATCTAATCTAGATCCAAAATACAATCGGCTAGTGCAAAGCATTCAATATGAAAACGAATGGCAAGCATAATTCGTTGAACATATAAATCTATTAGATACAAGCCGATGCATATGGATCAAGACGGGCAAATTGATGATTGCTTTAAATAATAAACAATAAACATAAGCAACATCGGTAACTTAACGAATCTAGCTAAACTGCCAAATTTAACTAGAGCCGATAACTAATCCATGCATGCAAACTGTCTTAATCTATAGCCGGTCCACCGGATGACGTTAACTAATAGATTAATCAAGCAAACAAACACGAATCGATAACTAATCCGCGCGTGAAAACCGTCCTAATCTGCATCTCGTCCACCGGATGACGGTTAACACAGATTGATCGGGTAAACCAGCGTGAATCATCCTTGACTCACTGTGCTTCTCGCGTCCACCGGATGACGCCAAAGAAACAGAGCTTAGCAAGGACCCTGGTCCGCCATGCTTCCACGTCCACCGGATGACGCTAAAAAGACATAGTTTAACAGGGGGTTGATGATACTTACAAGCAAGCCTGCGTCCACCGGATGACACCCAGCCTGGATGAAGTAACTCGCCGGACTCGACTGACTCTAGGGTTTGTTTGGCCGGAGCCGAAAGTTGTGTTGTATTGATGTTGTTGTTACAATGGCTGAGGGCTTATATTTATACGCTGAGCGTAGCTAGAGTCCTAGTCGAATTACAACTTATTAATAGATAAGGAAACCAACAAACTATCCTATATCTAAGGTAACTTGGAGTCCCATCTTCCCTTTCATAACGGACTCCAACCGTGATCGCATCTTGGCGGCGCGGACTCTGGATGATGTCACCAATACCGACGCTGCACGCCTCCTGTCACCTTCGCCCGATAACCGATTCACCGTGCAATCGGCTATTTCCTTCCTTCCGCTGGACGGAGTCTGCTTCCGAAATCGGCTATCTTCCTCTGGTATCGACTATCTCCCTTTAGTATCGGCTATCGGCTCCTAGCCCAAAATTTTGTGTATTTCTTTGCTTCTATACCATCGGCCAGCCCTTTCCTTTCTGGGGCAAATTTACCAAATTTTGGTGTAAACACAGGCCCCCTAGTTCGGAGTATGATTTCTTCATGCTTCGAACTATGATCCGATGGTCTTCCTTGTGCCGAGAAACTCACTAGCAGCCATAGTACGTCTAGGTCTTCTTCCTTTAACCCTTGAAATATAAGCATGTTCTCACCATATTTCCACACCTCTATATGCAAGTCCTGTAAAACAATAATCCTCCAATACATGTGGAAATAGATTAGTAGTAAATGCATATGTGTATAAATATTATAGTTTTATCCATTCTTAGATATTGTTGATCAGAAGATGCTACAATGTCGATTACATCTCAAGAGTATCATATTTATGACCAAGATTTCTTTTAAATTTGAATAAAATGGTACTTTACTCATCCATCTATCTCTTCAATCATGGATTTTTACTTTTCACTAAGTCCTCAAGCAACTGCAAAACATAACAGCTACAGAACTGCTTATCTGTTATCCCTTGAACACTTTTCTTCCGGAGTTTTATTATTATCTTTTTATAAATTGTATCACATAATATTGCAAAGTCAAAAAACCGAACCTTAAGGAGATAAAAGTCATATACCTAGATCAAGAAGTGCAAGCGAATATTTTTTGTATTTTTATTTTCCCTGTGCATATGCCACTCTCTTTGATCATTCTAAACTATAAGGCTATTGGGCCTTTGGCCATCTTTCATTTTTATTTGGCGATCACGTGATCGTCATTTTTTTTTATTTTTCTCTTCTCAGTTCTGGCGGACACGTGACCGTCGTTTTTATTTCTGAGTTTATAGAATAGCCTCATATCTTATCTTAATCAAAGAGAGAATGTCCATGGCTCATTAAGGAACTTTATTAATTTACAACGTGTACGTGAATCTTGATCTTAGGAGCATGACTATAATCTCACTAGTGGTCACAATAATTTGAAAAGGCTCAATATGAAATCAATTAATCTTTATTAATCATTTTATAAAACTCTCCGGATTTCAAGTATCTCTCAGAATAATGTCATGGCAAATTCCATTTTCATTCACATTGTACAGCCACTTTTAGACAAAGTTCAAACTTTACGCAACCCACAGGTTCTCAAGACTTCAAGACAAGTATCAAACCAAGAAACTCAAACTTTAAAGAAATCAAAATTATAAACTAGACACGGTGAGACATGAAACAGAGCATCTATTAATCATTTCAACAATGGACAAACTAAAACATTTATATCATATATTTGTAGAGTGGAATTACCCTTAAGATTTCAAAGTTTTGCCTTTAAACATTTCCAACTATAAACTTTGAAACTGTGAGAGTAAAGTTGTGCATACCATCGTTGAAGATGTAGGAGCCAATGAAAGTTACTCGTCTTGTCCGTCTTCATGATGGATCGCTTGATGTCGTGCAACGTGTGCATGCGGCGAGTCCAAGCCCCCAAGGCATAGCTGATGCAGGATCTTGAGACGCCATGTGTATCCTTCTCAAAGGTCTTATTCGCCATTATTTCTTCGTATCTGTATGTACGTCCCTTCATTCTAGGCCGATAAAGATGTTGACGACTTTTTGCTGCATGCGAATCGGCTCTCAGGCTTGCATTGTACCTTAGAATCGATTACTCAGCCTGATCCGTTCTACATACGAATCGGCTTTCGGGCCTGCTTCTTAGCATCGGCTTTGTTCTGCTTTTCCTTAGAATTAACCTCTCAGCTAGATTCACTACGAATCGGCTTGTGGGTACTCACAATAGGATCGGCTAAACAGCCTGACCCAAAAAGCCGATCGGTGTGCGACCATTGATGGCTGCGCTTCGTCTCCCTCCGGGATGGCGTCAATAATCCAAAATAGACTGTATTAGGCATTTTGATGTATATGATACTTCTGAACTCGTTATGCCCGAAACAATCCAATCTGCAATGCTGTATATTTTGTTTTTATTTTTTATTCTAAAGGCGACGCTTATCGCATCGGCTGTTACATCCCATCGAGGGTATTTCATTTTTGTGCTAAGGGCGACTCGTTACTACGATGTCGGCCATTTTTGTCCTGAAGGCGACCCGCTTGCACGGCATCGGCTGTTAGAGCCAGATTCACATGAATCGGCTATTATCCCCCAACTAGGATGCTAGGGTAGTATTTCCTCAGATGCTTCCCGTTGATGGCTCTGACGAGTCTCTGCCCTTCCAAGTCTTCAAGGATATAAGCATTACCCGGAGCGCATTCCACTAGGTGATACGAGCCTTCCCAGTTTGGCGACCATTTACCGAATCGGCTATCTTTGGTACCAATAGATAGAATGACTTTAAACACCAGCTCTGATTCGGTGAAGCTCTATTTAAATCCCTGAAATCAATACAGACTCGCAATTTACCATTTTTCTTATACACAGGGACGATGTTCGATATCCACTCGACATATCGGCAAGCTCGAATGAACTTGGCTTCTAACAGCCTCGTGATTTCGGCCTTAATGTCGGGTAGAGCATCCTCTCTAAAACGACGTGGAGGCTGTTTGTGTAGCCGAAACCCTGGCTTGATAGGTAGCCTGTGCTCAACCATAGATTTGTCCAATCCAGGCATTTCATAATATTCCCAGACGAAACAATCTTTGTACTCCTTCAACAGTTGAATCAGCTCCTGCCTGAACTCTGGGTCTAAATTGGCGGCAATAAACGTCGGCCTTGGTCTGTCGCCGGGTTCAACATCCACTTCTTCGAGCTCGTCGGCCGATGTGAATCCTTGCCCCAACTTACCCTCTGTGCCGTCGATCGGATTCTCCATTTAATAAAAAGACTAAGAGCCGATTGCCCTGATTGGTTGTTGACTCTCATCACTGACCTTGATGGAGCCTCCTTCCCAAGCCTTGCCAGAGAAACAGTCATGATCCCCAGCTTCCCAGTATGTGGCATCTGCCGTCGCCACGCTGACCGAGTCATCGGCCGGGACCGCTTCAACCTCATCGCCATGCCACTGAATGAGGCACTGATGCATGGTCGATGGTACGCAGCAGTTGGCATGAATCCAGTCGCGTCCGAGTAGCAAGCTGTAGGCACCTTTACTGTCGATCACGAAAAAGGTGGTAAGCAGTGTCTTCTTCCCCACTGTTAGCTCGACGTTGATTGCCCCCCGAGTGTTGGAAGAATTGCCCCCGAAATCCTTGAGCATCAGATCAGTTTCTATTAGATCATCGGGACCCTTTTCTAACTTGCGGAATGTAGTGTAGGGCATGAGATTGACGGTGGCACCACCGTCCACCAACATCTTCGTCATGGGCATGCCGTCGACATAACCTTTGAGATAGAGGGCCTTCAAATATCGATTCTTGGCTGGCTTATCAAAAGTAGCTTGCTGTGCGAGCACTAACTTGGCCACTCCGTCTTCTGATCCCGAATCGTCTGAGTCAGACTCGGTATCATACTTCTTGGCTCTGAACTCTACAGGTAGCACGAACACCATTTGTGCATCGGCTACAGTCTTTCTATTATTTTGTGGAGGCTTCTCGCGCCATACCTGTTTGACACGTCCCTCAGCTTGGAGCTCTCTGTTTCTGAGCCGCTGCACCCGGCGTCTTTGGCTCCTAGTTAGATCCCCTGGGCACCACTGATTCTCTTGCCAAATCGGCTGTCGGCGTTTAACTACCGCTTCATCAAGCCGATCGTGCGAGTCCTTTTTTTCACGCCGATCCCGCGGGCTGTGGGGGCTCCCCAGCCTCTGATGCACAGACCGGCGGTTGACCTGGGACTGCCTGTACTCTCGGTACTGATCGCTGCATTCTGGGCAGTTGCGCAGCGTTGGCAGTCTCAGGCCTTCATTCCAACAATGTCAGAAGAATGGGCAATGCCAATGATCCTCCTCACCTCCCCGGTGACGGGTCATTTCTTCATGATAGCGCGCCTCTTCTTCTTCGCGGAGCCACCTGCGGTACTCCTCTTCTTCGCGCTGCAGCCGCCTCTGATGATCTTTCTCTTTCTGTCGCCGCCACTTGTTCAGAAGGTGCTGGTGTGTGGGCCTCCTGCTTTTGGTGCCACTGGATTCTCCCTGCTCCGGCTGCCTCTGATTCTGCTCCCTCCTTCCTTTGATCAGCGCCAGCTCCTCAGCTGTGATTTGTGCATCGGTATCAACTGAGGAGTTCTTCCTGACCCGTTCGGAGGTTAATACCTTTACTTTAGTCAGAGGATTCACGATCTGGACCATGTTCTGCCCTTTCGGGAATGGGAATTTATCGATCTTCATCTTCCCCTTGGGAGGAGCCTCAAATTTCAACAAACCGCGCCTAATAGCATTCTGGATTGCTGCTTCGAAATTGCGGCAATTATTTGTAGAGTGTGAGGTGAGGCCGTGGTACTGGCAGAACGGTTTTCCCTGCAAATCTTCAGGAGATGGCTTGACGTAATCAGCTGGGAAGGTGATGTGGCCTGCGCTGACTAATAGGTCGAAGAGCTTGTCCAGCTTGCGCGTGTCAAAGTCATATTGATCTTCCGCGCTCCAACCCTTCGGTACGGCCATGGGCTTTGTTCCCCATTTAAGCTCAACAGCAGCCACTTCTTCATTCTCTCCATCCTCTGAGTCGGAATCACAGACGTAGGCCTGCTTGTATTTTGATTCCTTCTTGAAACTCTGGGCCTGCTGTTCTAATGCGGCCACCCTCTGCATCACCTCGCTGATGCTGTTGAAGTTGGTGCCCACAAGCTTCTCTTGGACGTGTGGGAGCAACCCACTGACCACTATCTTGGCGAGCTGCTTGTCGTTCAGGTTCAAAGAGTAACACATGTTCCTGGTCTCCCTGAACCGCTTGATGAAAGCCGATCCAAGTTCACTCGGCTTTTGGCGCATGTTGGTGAGGTCTGTGATGTCTTTCTCCCCAGTGCCAGAGAAGAAGTAATTATGAAATTTAGTCTCCAGATCTTCCCAGCCTTGAATCGAGCCAGGCTCCATAGATGCATACCAGCTAAACGCCGGCCCTGTCAGTGATAGCGGAAAGAGCCGGACCCTGTGAGCTACCTCATACGAAGCTTCGCCGAGCTGGGTCAGGTAACGGCTGATGTGCTCCATGGTGGTGATGTCGTCCTGCCCACTGAACTTGGAGAAGTCGGGTAAGCGATACCTGGGCGGCAATGTCACTCGGTCGTACCACTCGGGGTAAGGGCGCCTGTATTTGATTCCAGTCCCGGCCTTCGGCTGTAAACCGAACGTATCACGGAGCATGGCACTCATCTGCTCCAGCAGCTGATTGTTGGGTGTCTGGGCATACGCCGGATGCGGCGCTGCCTGAAGGTCTTGATATGTGATCCCCTCATGGTATCCAGGAGTTGGTTTGGCCACGTCTGCCGCCGGCGTATTTCCAGCTGTCGGGTTCACTGCTGATGAGTTCATCGAGTTCACCGACTGTCCAGTGGCCTGCATGAAAGCGGCGAGCTCCTCCGGAGTATGATCTTTGTATAATCTGGGAGAAGCTGCTATTTTTTGAGCCGAACCGGCCGCAGTGGCACCCTGCCCTGGCGTTTTCGGCTGGCTCGGCTGTTGCGGTGAGGAATTGGAGGTCCCTGCCGCTGCTTTTGGATCTGCATCCTCTGCGGGTATGTTGAAGTAAACCGAACCCAGAGACTCCCAATCCTGCCATTTGAGAACAGTCTTCATGATGTTATAGAATGTCTGCAGGAAGGATTTATGGTGATGGCCGACTGCTGAATAGGCGGCCTCCCAGGTCGCTTCTTCCAGCATCTGCTTGAGGTCGGCCTTGCACTCCTCTTCATATTTCTCAGAATGGCCGTCCATGATCCATCTCGAGAATGCATTCTTCTTCACTACAGAGCCATCACGCTGCTTGCTGAATAAAAGCAGGCAGGCATCAGCGAATTCTTCAACAATCTTGTTCAGCACTGCCGCGTCCTCCTCACTGAGATCTTCGACCCTGACCCTGAGGACACCGTCATCCCTGGAGGGGCCGTCCACAGCAGCCTTTCCTTTTGCCATGGTCTTCAATGAATTGTCCCACCGAACGTGCCAAAAAGTGTGTTGGCGCAAAAAGTGGTTCCCTGAGCCCAACACACCAGGAAGCCGGAAACGACCCTTGAGGCAGTAAAGCTCTCGCAGATCCAGCTAGCTTCGGACCCGTAGCTGGCCGGAGCACGTTACGCCGGCGTGCACAGAGCTGTGGCGGTCGCTGCGGACGTGTGCATGTTTGTTTAAGGCCTTTATCGTTGTAACGGACCCTTGGGTAGCTTTGGGATGAGACCAGAGAGGTGTAGGGTCACCTAGCGTGGCTGGGGGTCTCGTCTCCGACGAGCTCCACCTCGCCGGAGCGCGGCTGTGCCGCTGCAGTCGTGGTTGGGAGCACCCTAAACCCTGAGCTAGCCAAACATCTACCTTAGTGGGTACGCGAGGTCTCGGGGTACGTGAGGAAGTGCTCCTCGTCTCGTCGGAGGCCTCACCGGCGACGTACCGGGCGGTCAACCGCCGCCGTCGTGTCGGTCAGCGCAGGAAAGGAGAGTCAGGGACCAGAACGCGAGAATTCGATGAAGGCGAGGGGGTTAAGTGATCTCTACAAGGCTCATATGAATAGTAACGCTTGGGCCGCGGGTTGAGAACCGGATCTTGCGGGGTCTCTTTAGCAAAAGCACCAGCGGGCGTGCGCTGGGCCGACCTACTGGTTGCTGGGCCATCTTGGGCCGATTTTGGTTTTTCATTTTCCCCGCGAATAAAACTTGGTTTTCTGATTTATTTATATAAGGAATAGTGATGCACTTTGATACTTTTGAATAGAAATAAATACGGCTCCTAAAATCTTGAAACTTTTTGAGTAAGCTCTCTGTATTGATGTGAACCCAAGAAAAATATGATTTAGTTATTTTCAGTATCTTCTGCAGGAACTAAAAATGTCTCTTTTAATTAATAAATGTGAATTCCATGAATTTTGTAGGCTAAAATAAGTATCCAAAAATCATGAAATTTGACTTGGTAGCTGTAGAAAAAGTTTGGGCTCGAATAGAAATAGTTTGTTTACTTATTAATTTATGTTCTATAATTTGATTAGTAAAATAAATAAAAAATCCTAATAGCTTAGGCTTTGTGTGAAATTGGGATTAAATGTTGGCCTTGGATAATTCATCTGAATGATCCTAGGTACTTAACTCTATTGTACCATGGCATGTAATGACTTGTTTGTGGTAATTATAAGCACATGTATAATTAAATAAAACCCTAAGTGATAATTTCGATCGATGGATGTTGTTGGCTTACAACTTTATCGTGAAGAAAGTTGTACTCAACTTTTTAAATGAAGTTTACTTCCTAAGTAATTCACCATTTAGTGCATCTCATACATCATGGCATACATATCATCTTGATAAGCATTGCATTATTATTTCGTGTAGTGAACGCGCGGTGATTAATATCGGAGGCAAGTCCTGAGTCGGGTTTCACTCGGTGGACGTGGATATTCTCGGTGATTGACTTCTGGATATTATCTGCTCCAAGCAACAGGCAAGCCCCGGTGAATTAGCCCCTCCTTGTGATTTATAAAATTTATCATTTTGAGTTAAATTACTTCATTAGGTTGATAGGAATTGATTGTCACCTAAATTGCTGCATTACCTACCTTGATATATTATCCGTGAATCCTGATTTAAAATAAAATGTTTGAGAAACGTTTAGCCCTGCTTAATGAATTATAGATTTGCAAAAAATGCTAATTTCTGAGCTATTATGATATACTATTGATGAATCATGAGAAATGGAAAAGAAAATGTGTCCGTTCGGTTGATGTGCACGTGGGGCGGCGCCCTCATGTCTTATCGCCGATGGGCATGGATTTGGAAACCGTTTAGTAACTGTGTACTTGGGTTAGAGTCCCAATGTATAGTCACTGACGGAAAAGAATTAATGACCGTTTGTTGTAGGCTTGCTGGACTGAGGCTTTGTAACTAGCCACATACTCCGGGAAGCCCTAACTCCGGTGGCTCTATTACTCGAACCGACAACCACGCACTGGGAGTGGAGAGACAGCGAGAGTAGCGTGTACCTGTTGGCGCAAAAAGTGGTTCCCTAAGCCCAACACACCAGGGAAGCCGAAAACAACCCTTGAGGCAGTAAAGCTCTCGCAGATCCAGCTAGCTTCGGACCCGGTCTGAGAGTGTCAGTAACACCCAAGCGTGCCAGTCAATTTGACCTGCAATTGACAAGGAAACAAGACGTAATCAGTAATCACAGGGCGGAACTAACCGGTATGTCCAGGTAGTTCCAACTGTATGGCTCGAAGAGCCGATGTAATGGGAGATCGACTAGAAAGCCGATTCCGTCATGTTATGAACCGATTGTAGCGAAACATGCATTATAACTCGAGCTAACCGATTCAGACATGAATTCAATGATATATACTTGCATTAGACGGAAGTATATTATAAAAGATGTAGTCACAGCAAGATAACACGATCATAAGATGTCTCAATGTAAAATAAGATGAAATCGGCTACTTTAGCCAATTCAGTGTATACGGGCAACATACGAGCCTATAAAGTAGACAATGTTTCAACTCTCCGGCTAATAGATCTAAATCACAATCTTGCAACAGTGGAGATCGAGCGGATCGAGGCAGTCATGATGAAGTTGCAACTTAAATCCGTTAACCCTTGAATCTAGACAATGTTTACTTTATTACTTGAGTGCGACCCGTATCTAATCTAGATCCAAAATACAATCGGCTAGTACAAAGCATTCAATATGAAAACGAATGGCAAGCATAATTCGTTGAACATATAAATCTATTAGATACAAGCCGATGCATATGGATCAAGACGGGCAAATTGATGATTGCTTTAAATAATAAACAATAAACATAAGCAACATCAGTAACTTAATGAATCTAGCTAAACTGCCAAATTTAACTAGAGCCGATAACTAATCCATGCATGCAAACTGTCTTAATCTATAGCCGGTCCACCGGATGACGTTAACTAATAGATTAATCAAGCAAACAAACACGAATCGATAACTAATCCGCGCGTGAAAACCGTCCTAATCTGCATCTCGTCCACCGGATGACGGTTAAAACAGATTGATCGGGTAAACCAGCGTGAATCATCCTTGACTCACTGTGCTTCCCGCGTCCACTGGATGACGCCAAAGAAACAGAGCTTAGCAAGGACCCTGGTCCGCCATGCTTCCACGTCCACCGGATGACGCTAAAAAGACATAGTTTAACAGGGGGTTGACGATACTTACAAGCAAGCCTGCGTCCACCGGATGACACCCAGCCTGGATGAAGTAACTCGCCGGACTCGACTGACTCTAGGGTTTGTTTGGCCGGAGCCGAAAGTTGTGTTGTATTGATGTTGTTGTTACAATGGCTAAGGGCTTATATTTATACGCTGAGCGTAGCTAGAGTCCTAGTCGAATTACAACTTATTAATAGATAAGGAAACCAACAAACTATCCTATATCTAAGGTAACTTGGAGTCCCATCTTCCCTTTCATAACGGACTCCAACCGTGATCACATCTTGGCGGCGCGGACTCTGGATGACGTCACCAATACCGACGCTGTACGCCTCCTGTCACCTTCGCCCGATAACCGATTCACCGTGCAATCGGCTATTTCCTTCCTTCCGCTGGACGGAGTCTGCTTCCGAAATCGGCTATCTTCCTCTGGTATCGGCTATCTCCCTTTAGTATCGGCTATCGGCTTCCAGCCCAAAATTTTGTGTGTTTCTTTGCTTCTATACCATCGGCAGCCCTTTCCTTTCTGGGGCAAATTTACCAAATTTTGGTGTAAACAGTACCCTCATGGCCGGCGTGCCTGGATAGGAGAGGAGTACTGTGCTCTTGGGTGGCGCAGGACCGGTTCAGGTTTTGGAAAAGCCGTGGTAGGCGGGGTTGGCATATGCAAGCTTAAGTGCTACATATACAGTGTGGATAGAGATCCCTAGCTGGGTATTAATCGATTTGAATCGTCGTTACTCCTCGGTTAACGGAGACTTGATCCACTACCCTACCCCGAAAAGTGGTTTGGAACTAGGATGTTTTTGAGAATGATTAAGAAATTAGAATTGCAAGGATACGTGTGAAATAACTGATATTCATGGTTCTTGACTAAAATAACGTTGAGTTAAAATATTGAAAGGACTCAAGAATTGTATTGCTTTTCTGCAAAATACTTTGACTTTTGCTAAAGCCTTACCTTGATTTCCCTCAGCCTGCATTCCTGAGTCTTCTCTCCAATTTCTTTAGTCGGGTAAGTCTTGCGAGTACCCCATGTACTCAGGGTTTGTTAACCCCCTGTTGCAGGTGAATCGAGTGAACAGCTCTACGTGGGACCGTACCAGTTGACGGATCGTGCATGGATGAAGATGTGTATATGATTTAACCCTTGGGTAGAGTGTTTAGTTGTATGACTACTACTCCACTACGAAACTCTGGTTCGGGATAATGTAATTTATATTGGTAAACTTATGGTTATTTAATATTTCCGCACCCTTAACTCTGATCCATATTATTTGTGTAAACTGTTGTAATACATGTAAGGTCTTTACAATGAGGTCCTCGGGTGAATCAGGGTCTCCAAGAAAACCCGACAGGCCACCTAGGTTGCAAGGAACTCGTGCACAGTAACCGGAGATCCTTAGGGATGATGATGGTGCACGTGGGCCCGGTGATTTGGGCGGTTCTGTCACAACGACTGGGGCTACCAAACTTCAGGATCTCGTTCTAAGGTTGCTGCCTGATGATGCGTAATGCACTGAGTCTGGAACATTTAGTGTAGTGTGTTGTGTGTGTGAGTTGGTTGTGTGTGTTGAGTCTCTTTGACCCTTGTACCTTTTCTTCTACCTTAATGAAATGGCGCGCAGTTCTCTTGCGCCATTCGCAAAAAAGGATATATAGAGGCACCCAGAGCCATCTCACGCTGGTGTAGTGCTAGTGAGAACTAGTGAAACAAGCTAGAACATGCCACTGATCAGGTAGCGGATGAAGCATTGGGAAGGGTTTTTCCTAAGCCTATCTATGGTGTTCTTGCCTGCTTCAAGCAGGCACCAGTCGCCGATCAACGATGGTGAGCAACCCCAAAGGTATGAGGAGCACTAGTTCATTCATGTTCTTGTGTCCTATCTAGAGTTTAACGAACCTGAAAATCTAACAGGTCCATCCCAATTCCTAATCGAGTGTTCTCTGGCAAGCGGGCATGATAGTCATGCCACCATAAGCCATAAGGGCACGTACAGACGGGTACAGTGAACTCCATAGTACCATCTACAGAGATGGATATGTACGAAGAACACCCTCTCAGATGGTATTGAATGAAGCAAGAAGGGCGCCAGCGTCTCGTGAGACCATAGCAGCGCCGCGTGCTCCTGAGAGACATCTTCTCCATATGGCGTGCATGGGGATTCAACTGCATGCAAACTGTGTGCTCTGCTGTCCATTAGCCTATGGTTGTGGCAGAACCGCCTAAATCACCGGGTCCACGTGCACCATTATCGTTCCTAAGGACCTCCGGTTACTGTGCACGAGTTCCCCGAAACCTAGGAAGTCCGCCGGGTTTCCGAGAAAACCCTGATTCACCCGAGGATCTTATTGTAAAGACCTTGCATGTATTACAACAATTGACACAAATAGTTTGAATCAGAGTACAGAGTGCGAAAGTATTACATAACCATAGGCTTACAAAAATAAATTACATTATACAGAACCAGAGTTTCGTAGTGGAGTAACAGTATACAATTAGACACCCTGTCCAAGGGCTTTACCATATACACGTCATCATCCATGCACGATCCGTCAACCGGCACGGTCCCACGTAGAACTGTTCACTCGACTCACCTGCAACAGGGGGTTAACAAACCCTGAGTACATGGGGTACTCCGCAAGACTTACCCGACTAAAAATTAAGGAGAAGACTCAGGAATACAGGCTGAGGGAAATCAAGGTGAGGTTTTAGCAAGAATCAAGATCTTTTGCAGAAAAGCACCTCCATTTTTAAATTTTTACTTATAACATTTTATCCCAGTATTAATCAGTAGTCTTGAAATAAACTTGCTTCATAAGTATCCTCCAAATTCCAATTACTTAACCATTCTCAAAACCTAGTTCCGAACCACTTTTCGGTGTAGGTGTGAGGATCAAGTCTCCATAACCGAGGAGTAACGACAATTCAAATCGATTAATACCCATCTGGGGATCTGTAGGGTCGAGATGGCGGACTAGAGGGGGGTGAATAGTCCTTTATAACAACTAATCGCAGTGGAATAAAACCTAATCGGTTCTAGCGACAATTCACCCATCTAACTAAGACTCTAAACACCTTGCCAAAGATCCTAGCGAGAGGCAAAGGTGCAAGTCTAGCTTGAGCTTCCCTAAACCGTTCTAGCGCAAGATCACACAAACCTAAGCGCTAGTACTTTAAGCACCGGGGAAACTCCTATTAACTAGCAAGCAAAAACGCACTAAGCACCTAAGCTCACTACTTGCTCAATGACAAGGATACACAATCCAAATCAAAGAGCGCAACTCACTTTAGCTACACAAACTAAGTGAGAACTACTTCTAAGCTACACAAGCTAAGAAGGTGAGTGGCAAGCTACACAAGCTAACCGGTCTCACAAGAGCAACTACAACTACACAAATAAAGTAATGCACAATATAAATAACTTGTGTAGAAGGGAGCAAACCACCGCGAAGGATGGGAAGATGTTGACGCGGTGATTTATTTCCCGGAGGTTCACTTGTCGCCACAAGCTACGTCCTCCGTTGAGACAAGCTCCAAGGTTGCCGCCGATCCTCTAGCTTGAGTGACCCACCACAAGTCACTACCCCCACGTGGGGCGCCCGCAAGCTCAAGCTCTTTGATCCGGCCGGACCACTTGTCGCTCTTCACGTCTCGCTCTACTAGCAATGCTCTTTGCGATCTCCCGCGAGGTGAGCTCCAACCTCTCACAAGCTTGCTCCGGAGCCAAGCACAATCTTCTTGCTTGCTTCCACGGAGCCTCTCGCCACCAAGCCGTCTAGGAGGTGGCGACCTCCAAGAGTAACAAGCACCACCGGCTTGCAACTCGATCACCTAGTGCCACACGATGCAATCTCTCAATGCAACGCACTATCGATCGATTACTCACTCCTCGAATGTGAATTCTATGAGCACAAGTGAGTTAGAGAGCACTAAGCCATGCACAAACAAGGGAGACACATTCCCAAGGTGCAAGACACATCCAACAGCCGGCCACAACCCTCTATTTATAGCCCTCAGCTCAAAAGAGCCGTTGCCAACTGAAAACGGCCGTCGGACCGACCGTCGGACCGAACCAGCGCGCCACCGTCGGACCAAAGCCCACGGTCCGACGCTCTCGATGGCCGCCACGTGTCAGCTCGATTCAACCATAGCCGCAGGATCTCAACGGCTATTTCTCGCGCCATTTTTTCAACCGTCGGACGCTCAAGCCGATGGTCCGACGCGCGCACAGCTCCAGGTGTCGGACCGTCCGACTCTCACAGACGGGCCACAGCTCGGCCACCGTCGGACTCTCGCGCGGTTAGCCATCGGACCAATGATCACCACGGTCCGACGCTTCCAGAGAGCTCCCCGATCGCTCAAAACCGTCGGACTCCAGTCCGACGCTCGCCGTCGGACGAATCTCTAGCGTCCGACGCTTTCCCGAACGGCACGCGTCACGCCGACACCGCTCGCCACCGTCGGACCGAAGCGGGCAATGGTCCGACGCTCGTTAACCAAGCGTCCGACGCTCGCTATTGGCCAGAACTAGGGTTAGGCGTCGGACTCTACTCAATGGTCCGACGCTATCCCTCCACACAGTCCGACGCTCCTTTTACTTTGCCAAAAACCTCTGAATCCTGCCTTGCAAGCTCGGCAGGAGGAAGAGAGAGAACCACACCCTCTCTACCTCACAACACCACCTCCAAACACTTTCACCTTTGCAAAAGTGCTAACACCAACAAGTGTACACCTCATGTGCATGTGTGTTAGCTTTTCACAAACATTTTTCAAAGGATTTTTCACTCTTTTCACCACGCCACTCGATCCTAGCAACGTATGCAAGTTAGATCGCTCAAGTGGCACTAGATGACCGATATGCAAACAAGTTTGCCCCTCTTGATAGTACGGCCATCTATCCTAAATCCGGTCAAGCACTTCTCTAATCAACCTTAGACCGGTGAAATGAAAATGCCCTAGGTTATACCTTTGCCTTGCGCTTTCCATTTCGATCACCGTCTTCATCACCGTCTCCGACACCATCGATGCCAATGCAACACATGCACCAACACCTCATGAATGATATGATCCACTTCATATCATCACGTGGCTTTTGGTTCATCGATCCTTGACTTGCTTGCTCTTCACCGTTGCGTTGGTCCATCGGCGCCAAGCCATCACCCGACTTGCCCTTCACACTTGCAACTGGTCCGTCGACGCGAAGCCTCGTCTTGATCTTCTCCACCTAGCCACATGACTCCATGTCATGTCTCATGCGTTTAGCTCCTTCATCTCCATATGTGTGAGCTAAGCAACACTCAACACGCCATATCCACCTCCATGGCATAGTTGCTCACACACATGTACCTGTGGACTAATCACCTGTGTAATCAACACTTAGACACATATTAGTCCACCTAAGTTGTCATTCAATTACCAAAACCAACAAAGGACCTTTCAATCTCCCCCTTTTTGGTAATTGATGATAACTCTACAAAGATATGGAAATTAAGCGCATTAACCAAGTTAGCTCTTCACACAAGTGTAAATTACTAACTTGGGTTGGATTTTATGTTACTTATCCATCTTTAAGCTCAAATCTTTGGACTTGGATAAGCTACATAAAACCCGACTTGGTAGTGTTAACTCCCCTTACATGTGTGCTCAAATGGTTTGGTTTCAAATTTTCACACATGCATAAATATGGAATTTGTGGGAGTGCCAACACTACTAAGTGATGCTAAGGTATTTAGAATAAACCTTTGAAGCTCGATACCACATGTAGATTGGCAATGATCGTGCTTGATACCAATTGCTTCATGTCAATTGAAGTTGCACCATTAAGTTCACCCTTAGCATCAAGATTAGCTAGACAAGCAAGAATACTAGATACCCCGTGAGATCAACATTAAAGGGCAAGGTTCTAGTAAATACTTGATAAACACAAGTCTAGCTAACAACCTATGCATGCTAGTTATCAAATCATCATTCAAACCTATACTAGCATACACCACACAAGTAACATACCATATGTAGAAAACTAAGTGCAAATGCAAGCAAGCATATGAATATGCACATTTCAAATGCAATCAACCGTGTCCATGAGCTTGCTCCCCCTACTTGTATGCAAGGTTCTAGTAAATATTTGATAAACACAAGTCTAGCTAACAACCTATGCATGCTAGTTATCAAATCATCATTCAAACCTATACTAGCATACACCACACAAGTAACATACCATGTGTAGAAAACTAAGTGCAAATGCAAGCAAGCATATGAATATGCACATTTCAAAAGCAATCAACCATGTCCATGAGCTTGCTCCCCCTACTTGTATGCTTCTCTTGTCCAAGAATGTTGATCCCCTTATAATCTTTAATCTTGTGGATCATCCTTCTTGTTGGCCTATTGCTCTCCCATCATCGGCCTCCATGATGGTTCATTGCGTACTTCCATCCATCTTGATTATCTCTCCCCCATGATCATGTAATCCAATATCTCTTCCTTATCACACAATTTCATATCTTTGTCCAAATCTCTCCCCTTTTGTCATCAATTTCCATAAAAGTCAATGCTCTATTATGACAAAGGTGTGTGGTAGGGATGTTGAGGGTAGATTCTTGCACATTTGATGGACACCACCATTTTGAGTTGGAATGACACCACTTGAAAACCATCCAAAGAATGAGATACCACATGTTGGACCTTGCATCTCTTGATACCAAATGAATAAGTATCTCCCCTATGTCATATGATCGGTCATCCACTTGAACTTGAGCTCTTTTGGTGTGGGAAGTCTTCATCTTGATGATCACTAAAAGTTGAGGATTAATTGCACATCTTGTCGAATACCACTTGAAAATACCACGTGTAGATGAATATCACGTGAAGAAATACCTTGATATCCATTTTTATTGTTGTCTTGTGCTTCTTGAACTTAGATTGTTTCGAAGAGCTTCTTTCTTGATTAGTTCAAACTAGCAAACTTGCACAAGTAATCTAACTCGGTTTGATCCAAAGACAAGCTTCTTCACTCCACTAGGGGTTATCTTGCCTATGTTGAATTAGATCCTTTTTGTTTATTTAACTAGATCAAACACTAGGTTCACATACTCATGAACAAGTCATATTTAGCCACTAGATTCAACAAAACACAGAAGCAATAGTGGCATAATATGAACTCAAAATCATTTGATTTTTTTTTGTGAATGCTCATATGACTATATGCTCTAATCAAGTCCTTATCAAAATATAGATGCATATGCCATACAATGATACCTTTGCTATCTCGGAGTAGAGGATAGTCATTTTCAATCAATCTCAAAAATAGCAATAGTGAAGTCCATTTGGAGAGCTTGGTGAAGACCAATTATCATCATGAATTCTATTCTTCACCCATATGATCAAGTGCTACCTTCAATGTTGTGGTTGACTTGCTTCCTTTCTTGATCAAGCTTAGATGAGAGAATACCACTTGAATAACCATTAATACCATGTGTATGTATATGAATTTTATTATTTGGTTTGTTGCTTGCTCTCTAGATCAACCCTTTTGATTGCTTCAACTAAGCATCTCCAATGATTCTCCGGATTACCACTTCCATGTTAGCCATCCAAGCATCACCCACTTGGTTTACCTACAAAAGGCGGCACACCCCGACGGTCGGGAGAAGTGACCTCTCTCCAAAGAAACATCTTCAATACTTACTTGAATTGCCTCTACTTGATTGATCTAAGGACTTAACATGATGATCAACTTGAATTCCTTCTTTAAGTCCTTTTTTTTTATCCAATTGTTCTCCAATCATCACTAGGACTTAAGCTTCATCTTTCCTTTGCTTGGTCTTGATCTTCACTTGAGTACCAATCTTCATGATCCAAAACCAAACAATTGAAACTCTCAACCACTTATAATCATAATTCCAACTTGAGAGCCCTTCAATGCAAGAGATACCAAATATTTCCAATAATTCTCTCTTATGGACAGATTCTGTATCTTTAAATGAGTATGCTATATCTCCAATGTACATGTCCAATTGCCATGAAATTTTGTGGAGATGACCTTATTTGAGTCTACTAGCAGCCATAAAAATTTGAGCTTTATTTGACCAAGTATGGACTGCCAACCATTATTTCTCTCTCCACTGCTACATGCTCAAAAACTGTTGTACTATAGTTGACAAGAACTACTCCAAAACCAAAGTAATCCTTATCCAATTCTTATGAGATCTTCACAACAACTTGTACCATAAGTCTAGAGCATGTATATCAATTTTCAAGCCAATCAAAATAGTTTTGATTACTCAAACATGGCTTTGTTCTCAGCTACCTCAGTTTCACAATTTTGGACAGATTTTGGTCAATTGAGCTAAACTTCTTCAAATTGAATCAAACTTGAGGTAAACAAGCTTGAATACTCTCACAAGACATATATCCATTCAATCTACTTACTAAAAGTCATCCTATGATCATATCCAACCAAATCTACTCAACTTTGATCACTAAGCAATTATTCCATTCAAACTTCTTATTGCAAGCAACATATGCATATTTATCCAATTCAATCAACTCATATGCATCCAAATAAGTTTGATCAACAAATGATATACCTTGATAGTTCATGATTATCCATTTTCAAGCTTCAACTCAATTGTTTGTAAGTCATCAAATAATTAACCAAAAGATCACCCACAACTTGAACTTTTGCACTTGTATGTTATAGCACTTGGACATCACTTTATTTGACTTGGCATTGGTTTGGATTTGCACTAGGTTTCATGACTTGACTCAATATATGATGATCAATAAGAATTCCAATTGAATCAAGCCTCCAATGCCATGGTACCTACACGCAATCATCCACTTTTTGATGGTACCCAAACTAGTTTAGGTCCTCTCAAGTTAGGAGCAACATACTTAGGCATTGCCTTAGTATGGATAGCGGGATGTTTTGCAATAGCAACCGATGAAGTACCATTGTCATCCTTCCTAAGCAAATTATTTGCATGAATTGAAATAGGCTTAGGAGTGTTACCTAGGGGACATGAATTAGCCATGTGTCCCCTTTCCCGGCATGAGTAGCACTTTTGCTTTGCTTGAGCCTTCTCTTTCTTGCTCATGTTGTGCTTCTCATTGCCTCGCCTCTCTTGAGTTGCTTGAGCCTTCTTCTCAAGCTTGTTAGGACACTTCGAGGCAAAGTGACCCATGTCTTCACATTTGACACACTTGATGTGAGCCATCTTGTTCTTCTCTTGAGTCTTGCTCATCATCAACTTGGCATCATGAATATGAGTTTGATGCCTTCCTCTTCCATTACCCCTTCTTGTTTTCTTCTTCTTCAAGTCACCATAGCATACTTCATGGTTGGTCTTGACTTGATCTTGGGGTGTCTTGTCTTGTGGCTTTTGTTGAGGCCTCACAAATCTCTTGTATAGGCACGTAGAAGGGATATCACTTCTAGTGCTACACTTGGGACATTGTGGATGTGTGAGCCTCACTTCTTCTTTCTTCTTGGGCTTCTCTTTGGTAGGGCATGACAAAGCTAGATGACCCATTTCATGGCATATAAAGCACATGAAATGAGCAAGTCTTTCTCGCTCTTGCTTCTTCTCTTTTCTAGCTCTCTTTCTTTCACCTTTGGTCATATCCCATTTCTTTTTGATGTACCCAAGGCCACTCTTGTCACCGACAATTTTTGTATTCTTTAACATGTTATTGAGGGTGACATTTGAGTTGTTCCACCTTTCTATCTTGTCACTCATGTTCTTCACTTGACTTTTGAGCTCATTGTTCTCCTTCAAAAGGTTAGTCTCACAAGACATAGAAGTAGAACAAGTATGTAAAAATGAAGAACAAGGCATATCATCACATGAGGCGGATACATTCTTCATGTCTACATCACGAGGGTTAGTTGCAATATGTGATTGATCATTTGACCCAAGTGATGAGCTCTCACAAGTTTTAGATTTTTCATTGGAAAACTCCTTAGTGAGAAAAGCATGGTCTTTTACCAAATTCTCATGAGCAACACTAAGCTCCTCATGAGTCAATTTTAGCTCCTCATGTGAACAACTCATGACATAAAGTAGATGCTTTTGTTGTTCACATGTGTCCTTTAGAAAAGAGTTTTCATTAGTCAAATTCTTTGTTTTATTCATCTCATTTTCTAAAGCATTAAAGAGTTTGCACACAAGCTCAAAATTTGGATCATCATAATCAATAACCACATTGCCAATTGATACCTTGCCATCACCAAGTGATGTGTAGCAATGCGATGAGGATGAAGAGCTTGTGGATGCATCACTCTCATAGCCATCATCAAGTGAGCTTGAGGTAGAATCATCATGTACATCACTTGTGGCTTTATCAACTCCTTTGTCAAGTGCTCTTGTGGTAGTATCAACATCATCACTTGACGAAGAGGAGGAACAACTCTTCACAATCATGGAGTTGTGAAGGTGCTCTTGATCACCAAGCTTCATATCTTTGGCATCATCTTCATCTTCGGAGAGCGCGCCATAGTTTTCATTGAGATACACCCAAATTTCATGAGCGGTCTCAAAGTGCATGATCCTTCCGAAGATGCTATCATCCAAAGCTCTATAAAATATGTTAATAGCTTGGTAACCGAGTTGTAAGCATTTCCCTTGCGCTTCGGTAGGATTGTCCTCATCAATCGCATGGGAAAAGCCTAGATCTACGATCCACCACATTTGGGGAGAAATAAATTTAATATTACATTCCATCCAATTTCTCCAACGTGCAAAGTGTGTGCCATCAAATGTGTATGGACAATCAACATCTAGCCCATAAGTCGCCATCCTCTCGGGTCGGTTAAGACCGCAATTGAGAGACCAAGCTCCGATACCACGTGTAGGGTCGAGATGGCGGACTAGAGGGGGTGAATAGTCCTTTATAACAACTAATCGCAGCGGAATAAAACCTAATCGGTTCTAGCGACAATTCACCCCTCTAACTAAGACTCTAAACACCTTGCCAAAGATCCTAGCGAGAGGCAAAAGTGCAAGTCTAGCTTGAGCTTCCCTAAACCGTTCTAGCGCAAGATCACACAAACCTAAGCGCTAGTACTTTAAGCACTGGAGAAACTCCTATTAACTAGCAAGCAAAAACGCACTAAGCACCTAAGCTCACTACTTGCTCAATGACAAGGATACACAATCCAAATCAAAGAGCGCAACTCACTTTAGCTACACAAACTAAGTGAGAACTACTTCTAAGCTACACAAGCTAAGAAGGTGAGTGGCAAGCTACACAAGCTAACCGGTCTCACAAGAGCAACTACAACTACACAAATAAAGTAATGCACAATATAAATAACTTATGTAAAAGGGAGCAAACCACCGCGAAGGATGGGAAGATGTTGACGCGGTGATTTATTTCCCGGAGGTTCACTTGTCGCCACAAGCTACGTCCTCCGTTGAGACAAGCTCCAAGGTTGCCGCCGATCCTCTAGCTTGAGTGACCCACCACAAGTCACTACCCCCACGTGGGGCGCCCGCAAGCTCAAGCTCTTTGATCCTGCCGGACCACTTGTCGCTCTTCACGTCTCGCTCTACTAGCAATGCTCTTTGCGATCTCCCGCGAGGTGAGCTCCAACCTCTCACAAGCTTGCTCCGGAGCCAAGCACAATCTTCTTGCTTGCTTCCACGGAGCCTCTCGCCACCAAGCCGTCTAGGAGGTGGTGACCTCCAAGAGTAACAAGCACCACCGGCTTGCAACTCGATCACCTAGTGCCACACGATGCAATCTCTCAATGCAACGCACTATCGATCGATTACTCACTCCTCGAATGTGAATTCTATGAGCACAAGTGAGTTAGAGAGCACTAAGCCATGCACAAACAAGGGAGACACATTCCCAAGGTGCAAGACACATCCAACAGCCGGCCACAACCCTCTATTTATAGCCCTCAGCTCAAAAGAGCCGTTGCCAACTGAAAACGGCCGTCGGACCGACCGTCGGACCGAACCAGCGCGCCACCGTCGGACCAAAGCCCACGGTCCGACGCTCTCGATGGCCGCCACGTGTCAGCTCGATTCAACCATAGCCGCAGGATCTCAACGGCTATTTCTCGCGCCGTTTTTCCAACCGTCGGACGCTCAAGCCGATGGTCCGACGCGCGCACAGCTCCAGGTGTCGGACCGTCCGACTCTCACAGACGGGCCGCAGCTCGGCCACCGTCGGACTCTCGCGCGGTTAGCCATCGGACCAATGATCACCACGGTCCGACGCTTCCAGAGAGCTCCCCGATCGCTCAAAACCGTCGGACTCCAGTCCGACGCTCGCCGTCGGACGAATCTCTAGCGTCCGACGCTTTCCCGAACGGCACGCGTCACGCCGACACCGCTCGCCACCGTCGGACCGAAGCGGGCAATGGTCCGACGCTCGTTAACCAAGCGTCCGACGCTCGCTATTGGCCAGAACTAGGGTTAGGCGTCGGACTCTACTCAATGGTCCGACGCTATCCCTCCACACAGTCCGACGCTCCTTTTACTTTGCCAAAAACCTCTGAATCCTGCCTTGCAAGCTCGGCAGGAGGAAGAGAGAGAACCACACCCTCTCTACCTCACAACACCACCTCCAAACACTTTCACCTTTGCAAAAGTGCTAACACCAACAAGTGTACACCTCATGTGCATGTGTGTTAGCTTTTCACAAACATTTTTCAAAGGATTTTTCACTCTTTTCACCACGCCACTCGATCCTAGCAACGTATGCAAGTTAGATCGCTCAAGTGGCACTAGATGACCGATATGCAAACAAGTTTGCCCCTCTTGATAGTACGGCCATCTATCCTAAATCCGGTCAAGCACTTCTCTAATCAACCTTAGACCGGTGAAATGAAAATGCCCTAGGTTATACCTTTGCCTTGCGCTTTCCATTTCGATCACCGTCTTCATCACCGTCTCCGACACCATCGATGCCAATGCAACACATGCACCAACACCTCATGAATGATATGATCCACTTCATATCATCACGTGGCTTTTGGTTCATCGATCCTTGACTTGCTTGCTCTTCACCGTTGCGTTGGTCCATCGGCGCCAAGCCATCACCCGACTTGCCCTTCACACTTGCAACCGGTCCGTCGACGCGAAGCCTCGTCTTGATCTTCTCCACCTAGCCACATGACTCCATGTCATGTCTCATGCGTTTAGCTCCTTCATCTCCATATGTGTGAGCTAAGCAACACTCAACACGTCATATCCACCTCCATGGCATAGTTGCTCACACACATGTACCTGTGGACTAATCACCTGTGTAATCAACACTTAGACACATATTAGTCCACCTAAGTTGTCATTCAATTACCAAAACCAAATAAGGACCTTTCAGGATCCCTATCCACACTGCATATGTAGCACCTAAGCTTGCATATGCCAACCCTATCTACCACGGCTTTTCCAAAACCTGAACCGGTTCTGCGCCACCCGAGAGCACAGTACACCTCAAATCCGGGACTCTAACCCACGAGGGTACGCACAACTCTCGCCATCTCTCCGCTCCCAGTGCGTGGTTGTTGGTTAAGTAGTAGAGCCACCGAAGACAGGGCTTCCCGGAGTATGTGGCTAGTTGCAAAGTCTCGATCACAGCAGGCATACAACGAACGGTCACTAATTCCTTTTCCGTTGGTGACAATGCATTGGGACTCTAACCCAAGTACAAAGTGACGACACGGTTTTCAAATCCCTTTTCCGTCGGTGACGATGCATTGGGACTCTAACCCGTGTATGACCACCGAACGAAAAATCTCTTTCCGTCGGTGACAATGCATTGGCCAAATGCACAACCACCAACGGAATCATTTTCATTTCTCTTTTTCCATGAATTATCAATCGTATATCATAATAGCTCAGCAAAAAGCATTTTGTGCAAAAATCAAATTAATTAAGCAGGGCTAAGCATTTTTCAAACATTTTCATTTTAAATCAGGTTTCAGGGATGATATTCAAGTGGTCAAGGATGGTATTGCATCAATTGGGTTATCACTCAACTCCTATCAGCTTAATGCAGCAATGTAACTCAAAGTGATAAACATTTTATAAATCACAAGAAAACATTTAAATGCACCGGGGCTTGCCTTTGTTTAGCAGGTGAATCACTTCTCCTAAAATACCAGAGAAACCCACTTGACTTCTCCTGGCGAATAATCCTCCGTCGGACACCAAGCAAGTCTTCCGGAAACCCATTTACTACACGAAATAACAATGCATGCTTATCATGATGATATGTATGTCATGATGCATGAAATGCACTAAATTATGAATTAATAGAAGGTAAACTTAATTTAGAAAGTTGAATACAACATTTCCTTCACGATAAAGTTGCAAGCCAACACAACCGACCGATTAATTATTACTAGGGTTTCATTTTAATAGTCGTTGAAAACCAAATTAGTTCATCCTTAACACTATCACACCTATGCTCAAGCAAGTCATCAACCCTAATATCATATGTGAATAACATAGATTATTATTGTTCCTAATTAATAATTTACTTAACAACCCAATCACTAATTAAAGTGCCGAGGATAAGGTTAATATGGGTTTTATAATTTCATTATTTAAGTTGTATGGTAAACATCTCAAATAAATCTTAAATTTTAATGAGAGTTAGATGATTACAAATCATGATCAAGATACAAATTTCACATGCTCAGGTTTTATAAATTAATTACTACAAAATAAACAAATTTATAATGCAACAATACATTGGAAAGCAAGATAAATGAGAAACGCAACATTTTCTGAAACAACATGGCCATATTATTGATTCTTAGGCTACCACAACATCATGAAAAGGCAGTGAAGCACTATTTCCCATTTTTACATTTATATATTATTTATAATGCATTTAAATCTACTTATTAGGCATCAAATATGTTAAATTTATAACTCAACGAAACATACACCATAAATCATGAAAATTTAACCAGTCATCACACAGCACTCAGAGAGTCTACCACTAAATTTACATATCAATTGGAGCCCTATAAATCCAGATACAAAAATAACAAGCAAAACAAACATTTATTTCTCATTTAACAAAATTAATGTTAAACACCATTAAAACTGTAAACAGCCTGCACATTTTATATTCTTACTAGCTAGTGCATGTCATGAGAAGACTAACAAAATTGGAATCACTATTTTTGGACTACTATTTCTCACAACATGACCAAAAGCAGGTTAATATAATCCTTAAACCGCTTTTCAAAACTAATTTCTACAGCACAAAAATATATAGAACAAAGCATATATTATGGATCTAACATGCAGAGCACTTAACATGAAAACTAACAAAACAAGTTTCACTAATTTAGAAGCTACTAAACTCCAGATATAAATTTCTAAAGAAAATACTAAATCTGTAAAATTGATGCATATTTGAAACACGGCGGAACCCACGCGTCATAGACACAGGGGTTTTCTTCCTTCGCTGAACGCAGAGCAGAAACAGGCCACGAACGGTTCTGGTTGTGGCACCCGCCGGCGGTGCCATCTCTGGCGAAGGCCAAGGACAACACCGAGTTCTTCAGTCAATAGCGAGTCTACCTAGGGGCTTAGCCCAACGTATAGCGCCCAGCCGAGCTCACAGTGGCGGCCATGGTGGACCGGTGTGGCAGAGCACCCCGTTGCGGCAGTGCTCCTTCGGCTGCAGGTCACAAATGGCCCTAATAAAGCTCGACGCGTTCTCAGAAACTCACCACGAGATCAATAGGCTCAAGAGTTGGAGCTCGGAGGGTCCAGAGTCTACTGGCGATGTGGAGAGTGGCCACGGCGGCGTGCTCCGGCGACGACGAGCACGTTCCGGTGTATCCTTGACATCACTGACCAAGCCATCAATACAAGAGATTCAAGGTGATCAATAGAGTTGTAAAAATAGATTAAATGAACAATAAGGATGCCGAGAGAGCCTGGTCACGTGAGGATCGAGCTCGGTGGCCATGGCGGCCCGCCGAGAGGAAAACGATGACTCGGGGCGGCTTCTAGCGATGTCAAGCAGTACCAGCTGGTCAAATAAATTGGTAGAGAGGTGGTAGAACTGTGAACACAGGGAATTGAGCTGTGGTGGCATAAGCACGACAAATTTTTGCCGCGGACCAAGGCTCATCCATGGCGACTGGACGGAGGAAAAAGGAAGACAATGGCGGTTGGCTGCGCCTTATAAAGGGCAGGGGTGACTCCGGACATGACCAGGGCCCCCACGAACTCGTCCCCCTCGGTGGGCGACGGCTACATGGCCCGGCCGGACGGACGGCGTCGCCGTGCGGCGCGCGCACGGCGACAGTGTACGCACAGAAAGGGAGGGGGTCCGATACTGTAACGAATATTTTGCCCCTTTTGACTTTTAGGATCAATTACTTTTAATTTTGTACATAAACTCGAAAATTCCCCAATGTAAGAGTTGTAGTAAATTTTGTGCTGGACAATTTTGGTTTTTGAACCAAATTCAAATTTTAAATGGATTTTGAATAACTCAAAAGCGGGTAAATAGGGATTTTGAAATTCAATTCTAATCCAGTCAAATTCTCAAGATTTCTCTCAATAAGTTGAAAATATCCAAAAAGAAAAGTTGTTCTACTTGACAAGCCCTACAACTTTTATTAAAGTAGTTTTGTCAGATTCTTGATAATTTTTGAAATAGCATTTCAAATTTGAATTTCACAATACTAATCAGGGTTTAATTTGAAATTCCACTTAATAACTTCAAAATCACCAAAAAATGAAAGTTGTTCCATTTTAAAAGATCTACAAGTTTTGTTTAAGGCCCAACCTCTAATTCCTTCTTTTTTAATTAGGTTTTCAAGTCAGATTTAGGGTTTATTTTTAAATTCCAATTGGATTTAGACAACTACACACAACCACAAACACTTATACAATAAATCACTTTAAATCACCTATGCACAATCATAAGCAAGAATAAAATTTATTAAAGTTAATGCACTTTAACAGAGTTGAATACGGGATGATTTGCATGCAATTATGATGACATGGCAGGTTTTAGTTATAGTAACACCAGGGGTGTTACAATGGTGTTTTGAAGTTGATGAGCGGTGAAATTGAATATTTCCTCATCCGTGCATTGAATGAGGTGAACTTTTGCTCAATGGTTCGGAGCCAATGATCCACATCCAACTTATGGATCCTTGCATCTCGTTAATATAGGAGGGTGTGTCTAAAGGAAATCATGATAACCTTGGGGATTGCGGCCCCCTCCAACTTTGTCTTCTTGATTTGCTTAAAAGCATCCATTACATTGAGAATTCTCCCCATTCATTTGCTTGTGGTGTATCCGGGCTGCTTTGTCTTAAGTTAGTATTTGTTCAAGGGACATGAATCCTGTGGAGGTGGAGGTGGAGGATTGTTCTATCCACCCTGGCTCCACCCCTAGATCCTGAGACTCTAGTACCGACTATCCTATCCAAGAAATATCTCTAGATAAATAGGTGTTATACAAAATAAGACATAACCGCGCGTGTCATATGCTAATTTTCTCTTGTAAAAAATTATCATATTTATGGCGTTACTTATGAACCGTACTTTTGTTTACAGCTATACTTTGTCTAAGGGCTTGTTTGGTAGATTGAGCTTTTCTTGATTCTCTACTTGAGTGATTCTACTTTATTTTGGTGAGGCAACGGGCTAAGGAGGACGTGAGGATAGATTCTAGAGTGGTTTTAGTAGATCCTCTAGTTAAGTGATTTTGCTTGATTTTGGTAGGGCAATAGGCTAAGGAGGAGGTAAGGATAGACTATATGGAATAATCCTAGTGGGAATTGAATAGGGAGCTGTGAGGAGCATGCTTTTTTAGCACCTATAGAAGCTCTCTAAAGCAGCATGGCAGCATTGAACACTTCCATAACCTTGGGTTCTTTGCTAAAAATTAACTTCGAAAACAAATTCACACATTTCTTGTGGGTCCAACATGGAAAAGAGGCTTTTACCTTTGTAGCATTAAAAAAGATGATCCTTTCCTATGTACCATTAAAAAGTTCGAGTACATCTACGTCCCATGCAGGTAAACTTTTTTTTTGCCTCTCATACCATTCCGTACGCTTTGAGCTCTAACGGTGTCAAACAGCGACACGAAATGTCCATTTTGTCCTACAGTGGGGTTTGCTTGTCAGACACCCGAACCTTCTTTCACTTCTCTGCTACGTGCAGCAAGAAGCCGGCGGCGCAGGCAGCTCAGTTCAATGCTGCTTCGTGGTTCTGCTGCATGTGCGCGATGCCCTTGTCCATGGCCATAAGCTTGGGCTTGAGGTCCTCCAGCAAGTGCGCCCGAGCCCAGCGCCTCCTCCACGGCGTCCCTCCTGGGCTTCACCATGCACGCGAAGAACGGGAGCTCCAACACCACCTGTGACTACACGTACGCGTCGGCGTCGGGGCAAGGACACCTCGACGAACCATGCGACGGCGTACGTACGCCATGGATAGCGTGGCGGACCTAGCACCAACCTTGGCCTCCACCACCCCGGTGCCGCGGTCCCAGATCCTGGCAGTGAGGTCCTCCAGTTGGATAGCACCGGGCCACCGGTGCCGGCGCCGACGCCAGGCACATGGAGCCGGCGTTCGCGTCCCCGGCGGACGAGCTGTTCTACAAGGACAATATGCTGCCGCTCTGCTCCACTTGCCACCGTGGTTGCAGCTCGTGCAGAGGCCCCTCCAGGACCAGGAGCAGCAGAACGCGGGGCCAAGCGGGATGTAGACTCGGATGCCGTGGCAGGGGCAGAGCGCAGAGATGCCGACGCCGGAAAGACGTGCGCCGCCAAGAAGCTCAAGGTGGTGAAGCAGTGGGCGTCAAGGGTGTACATCCGGTCGCTCTTCCTGGCCAGGCCGTCGTTGCCGAGTGACATCGTCACCGCCTCTGGCTCCAGCGGCCACGGCAAGCGCGAGGGTAGCGTCCTGGAGCAAGAGGAGGCGTAATAGTGCCACCGCCGCAAGTCATTCTCCGGAATCATCCGGTGGGTGCGCCTCGTCGTGGCGACCAACAAGGCGCTCGGGACCTCGCCGTTGTGCTCCTCGTCCTCGTCCTCGTCCTTCTCCACGCCGTCGTGCGGCAACGCCAAAGGGTTCTTCTTCCGGATGCCGGCGCCGGCGGCGAGGGTAGCGAGCGAGCGAGGAGAAGCTGCGACCTGGCCGCCGTGGCCACCGCAAGGGGCCCGGGGGCGCGAGCCAGGTCAAGCTCTGCCCCCGGCCTCCACGGGCGTGCACGAGGGGAAGCTCCGCCTTGGCCTCCACGGGCGTGCACGAGGGCGCCCCAGCCGCCGCGGACACGCTGCGAGCCTGCGACGCTGGTTGAGGACGAAGAATGTGCCCAGGTCACTTACATCTAGGCCCCACTTGGCAGGGAGACAAAGAAGTGAGAAGAAATGGTTATTTTGGACTTACTGACCGGTCGAACCCACGTGTCAGGGCTATTAAACGGTAGAACACTAACCGAAGGTGGACGGAATGGTATGGGAGGCAAAAAAAAAAAAGTTTACGTGCATGGTATCTAAGTGTGCTCGAACTTTTGAGTGGTATATACTTAATCTGTTCCAAATTATAGGTCGTTTGACTTTTTCAACTCTAAGTTTGACCACTCGTCTTATTCACAAAATTTACATAAAAAGAGTTAAATTTAATATATTCTTGAAGAACTTTTGTTAATAAAGCAGGTCATAACAAAAAATATCATGTTTTGCACAAATTTTTGAATAAGACGAGTGGTCAAACTTACCTAAAAAAGTCAAACGACTTATAAATTGAAACGGAGGGAGTAAGAAATAACCATCTTTTGTGCACAGGTAAAAGCCTCCATGGAAAATGTCCCCGTCTCTCGGACAGGAACGGAAGAGGAAGAAAAAGGGCGCAAACAAAACAGCACACCAAAACGTCTGTCGACCGGCACGAACGGGATCGTCGACTCCCTTCCGCTCCCCTCCTCCCCGCTCGCACGCTCGCTCGCCCCCCGCCCCCCGCCCCCCCACATCATCCCCGCAGGCCAGGCCGCTCTGCAGCACGCGCGCCGCTCCCCACGCCGGCACGCCCGAGCCACAACCCCTACCCCATCGATCCCCGCCGTCCGCCTTTCCCCGCCATTCTTCTAGAACCTCCCCACCCAGCTCCCGGGAACCTTCCTTCTCTCCCAGCCCAGCCCGAGATCCCTCCCCACCGAGATCCCGCGCCGCTATGGTGTCGTGACGGCGGCGGCGGAGGCGGCGCCATGGAGCGGGAGCCCATGTCCCCCGACGACCGCCTCGAGTCGTCTGCGGCTGCGGCGGCGGCGCAGCAGCAGCCGCAGCCGCTGGAGTGGCGGTTCGCGCAGGTCTTCGGCGAGCGCGCCGCGGGAGAGGATGTGCAGGAAGGTATAATAATAAATAAATAAATAAATACATCCCGCCGCAGGCCTCTGCGGCTCGGCCTAGTTCCGCCGCGCCCTCGCGAGATCTGGTCGGTCCGGTGTGTTCCGGGAGAGGTTTAGCGGCGCCATGCGTTTCGTCGCCACGGGTGTCCGGGGATCGCCGGGGGGTTCCTTGGGCCGGCCGGGCGGCGGCGAGCCAATGGGTCGTGGCTGGCTTTTTGCTGTGGTGGTTTGGGTGTTGAAGCGTTTGGCTTGTTCGAGTTGGAGAAAGTGCTATGCTTGCACCTTGTCGCGTTTGGCTTGTTTGAGCGTCTTAGCTGCGATTAGGACTGTTTAGTGCCTACACCTTGACCTGGCAAGAGGTTTCTCTACTGGGGCAAACTGCGTCTGGTTCGAGTAACTACTACTTCATATGGCTGTCTTTGTCGTGTAATTTTAGCTCCAACAGACCGGCATCTGGTAGTTGTGCTTTGGTATTTGGCAAATGTCTGTATGTGTTGGGAGTTGCATTGAAGTTAGAATGCAGAATGAATTTATTGAAAATATTGCCAGTGTTATATATGTGCGCCAGTGGAGGGTCCGAAAGTTAAAATCTTTTTTCATAATTTGTTGGGCACTTGGGGTAGTTGATTTTCATTTCCTTGAGATTTTCATTAGCTTTTGGGATTATCTGGCAGATGATTTATCAGCTTCTGGCATCTGTCTACAGTAATTTAATCTTTTGAAAACTCTTGTTTTTAGCTGTGTGCTGTCATTTGCTTCTACGCTGTATGCTTTGGAGGGCCTGAAACTTGAAAGCTTTTTCATAATTTGTTGAGTACTTGGGCTTGTTGATTTTTGTTTCCTCGATGTTTTTGTTAGCTCTTGGGATTATCCTGGCAGATAATTTATGAGCTTCTGGCATCTGTCTACAGTGGTTCAATCTTTTGAAGGCTCTGTTCGCTGAAGCTGAAAACCGCCGATGCTGATTTCTTGTGAGAGTAAAATACTGCAGAACCGCTGAAAAATAAGCGGTTTTAAGGTTTAATGAACAGAGCTGAAAACTCTTGTTTGTAGCTTGGGGCTGTCATTACTTCTGAGCTGTATGCCTTATGTAATGTCCTTTCGAGATTCAGCTGCGCCGTAACATTCTGACCATTTCATATCTGGTAGGGTTCAGAAGTGTACCAAGTGCACAGACAATCCGTCAGTTTATCTGACTTCCCCTGGGTCATTTACTATAGCTGTGCAGGATTGTGCAATATAATGCTTTTCATTTGGATTTTCAGTTTCTCTGTGGTTTTGTGTTGAAATGGTGTTTGTTTGATTAGTACTCATTTAGGAACAGTGAGGTATAGTTCTCTTAGATCTTCAATTAGTGTTTATCGCGGAATAGTGAGGTTATTATATTTGTTTATATGCACCTTAGATCTTTGCACTTTGTCCTGTAAACGTTGTTATGACTATGAAAAGGTTGATCAAGGTGTTTCATATCCCTTTTCCTACATACGTAATCTTATTTAGCTTGAGGGTAGTACACGTCACACAATTTTTGTTCCAGCCTTGCTGTCTGCTTCCATTGCTTAATCTTGCTTCCATAGCCAATCTTTGTTCACGAAACAAAGAAAGAAAAGCAAAGGGAAAAAAAAAGGGGACAAGCGATTCAATCGCATACCTAACAATCTAGTTTGCTGCTTTGCTCCTGAGCATGCACTAGAGCTACAAGGCCATGGCTACTCCTTGCTGTGTGTGAGAACCAACCGGCGGCTGGTGCACTGCCTCACCCTCCTCTGCCTGCTTTCCCATTCGGTGACAAGCTCGATCTGATGGCCTGTGGCTCCTATTCGCTGTCTGAACTAGATTTTGGTGGCGTTGGTCTTCGATCTGGCCACCAAGGTGCTTGATTTGGTGTCTAATGAAGAAACAGAGAGGAGAAGATCAGCAGGATAGGAGAAAGAGGTTGCTCGGAAAGCTTGCCTGTGTGAGTGAGCTTATTTGGCTCGCCTGGGCTAGATTGCATCAACTAGTAGATCACATTACAATGTGTTTCCAAAGACTACCAATATAAAGGCAGTACCTCTTCGAGATGCTTTTCACTACTGTGTTTCCAAAATTGATCAATTATTGCAGGCAATTCACAAAAATAAATTGACATTAATGAGATTAGATCTTCGGACCTCTGTTATGAGCGTCGTTGGGGGCTGCATGGTTGCGAGGGAGAGCAGAGGGAGCGGCGGCCTAGGGCATGAACAGTACCCGCGCGCTACAGTACCGCGGGTACTGTTCACAGCAGCGGGAGTTAGGGTTAGGGCTGCGAGGGCGAGAGAGAGCCAGCCGCGGTGCGTTCGCCTATGGCCGGGCAAGAGGGAAGGGTTTTCTTTCTTAATTCTTGCTTGATTAGATTTAGACCTTATGTAGAGAGGTTTACTTGACTCTCAAGCAAGCGATCCTTATCTCTCTAATAGATCTAATCTAATATCTTGGCGCTACACTACCACGCGCTATAGTAACAGTGGTACTGTTCACGTCAGCCCAGGCTGGGCCCGGGCCCAATACCCATGTCACTACTCCCCTGATTACTCTAACAACCTCATATTCCATTGTTTGGATCAAATCCCAGGACGACCATTTTCCATATAAAATTAGCACAAAGTTGACTATTTGGGCAGACAAGATTATACGGTATTGAGGCTTATGACGATAATTAGTCATGGGCAAGAGTTGAGGTGTCCTTTTTCTATGCTAACAAACCCACTAATATTTATTGTCTTGTTCATTTCACTTGATATTTGTTGTGCTGGCTTGATTTGTTTGCCAGCCAAATCAGTTTGTATCTTGATCAGATATGCTACTTGTTTCAGTGGATATAATCTCTGCAATTGAGTTTGACAAATCTGGCAATTATCTTGCCACTGGAGATAGAGGTGGACGTGTAGTTTTGTTCGAAAGAACAGACATTGGTGATGTAAGTGCTACACTATGTAAGTTCTATAATTTTTCTTGCTTAATCTGTTGTGCCCGATGCCCATAGTGCTAATGTATGTGCAGAATGCTAGTCGAAGAGAACTTGAGAGGCAAGATTATCCTGTTGCTAGTCATCCTGAGTTCCGTTACAAGACCGAATTTCAGAGTCATGAACCTGAGGTACGTGGGTGTTAAAGTGGCGATAGTAACAATTTGTTCATGAGTGTCAATTAACTTCTTGTGACTTAGCCATATCTAGCTCGTATTATTTTCGTAGGAATTGTGATGGAAAGGAAACTTCAAATATTTCTGCATGCTTTATCATGTGTCAATTTTTTAGGAAAATCATTAATCATGTGTTCAAATTTAAAAGGATCGCTGAGCTTTAATAAAATAATAAGATTGGAGGAAATTCGTCATGAATTCACGTCCAGTCACTATGTTCTCTCCATGGATTACTTGCGACTAAGAAATGGCAACTTTTACTTTTCCAGTTTTGCAGTCTAACTGGCAAGTCTAATTTATCAAATGAGCTATTTGTTGCTTAGTGGTAAACTCTAGTTCACTTGTGACATTTAAAAGCAAACAGTTACATTGCTAATTCTGAAATATAGATGGTAGTCTACAAACATGGCCGCCGTGCAAGTTTTTCAATTATCCAGGAATAAGTGCCATTTAGAATGCTCGTACCAATCCATTTAACTTTTGACTACTAATTGCACAGTAATAGTTCAGCTACGTAAGATTAATAATTCCAATTCTGTTCTAAAAAATAACAACAACAAAGCCTTTTATCCCAAGCAAGTTGGGGTAGGCTAGAGTTGAAACCCAACATGAGCCCCAAGTCATGATTCAGGCATGCCAATAGCTGATCTCCAAGCATTCCTATCCAAATAAAGATCTCTAGGTATATCCCAACATTTCAAATCTCTTTTTATTGCCTCCCATCATGTCAGCTTTGCTCTTCCTCTGCCTCTCCTCAAAATAATATCTTAGGACTCCACAATGCACTGGTGCCTCTAAAGGTTTCCTCTGGACATGGCCAAACAACCTCGACCAATGTTGGACAAGCTTTTCTTCGATTGGTGCTACCCCTACACGATCACTTATATCATCATTCCGAACCTGGTCCATCATTGTGTGACCACAAATCCAGCGCAACATATGCATTTCCGCAACCCTCAGTTGTTGGACAACAAAAATTGAAGTAATACTAGTATTTTTTTTATGAGAAACAGTACTTGCACAGTAATAAGTCATGCCAAACAGTGTTTTTCCCACACTAAATCAGCCTTACAAATCAGCCACAGCCTCAATAAGTCCTACCGAATAGAGACAGCAACAATCTCTGTAACAATTAGCATATTAGCATATTAGCATGACATCGATGAACAGTTTAGTGTATTACACAGAGACGGCAACAATCTCTGTAACAACATTTTCGTAGGTCGTTAATATTATACTCCCTCTGTTCCAAATTATAGGTCACCGTAGCTTTGTCCTAAGTCAAACTTAGGAAAAATATATACTAGTATCTACAATACCAAATAAATGCACTATCAAGAGTCAAGACATATTTCATGGTGGATTTAGTAAAACTAATTTGATTTCGTAGGTGTTGATGCATTTTTCAATAAACTTGGTCAAAGTTAGAGAAGTTTGGACATAGCTAAAGTGACTTATAATTTGAAATGGAGGGGGTAGTTTGGACTTTGTAGTTTGTACCCAAGTTTTAATGACATTTTGGAGGGAGAGACAACGAGCTCCGAAAAATATAGTGCATATTAGCTTACCAGAAAGGAAAATAGAAAACCATACATAGTCCAAATGACACTCCAAGTGAAGCTGTAGTTGTATACTGGAATATGTCAAATTGTGAATCTTTTATCCTGACTTCTGTGCAATTCATGTAGTTTGACTACCTAAAAAGTTTGGAGATAGAAGAGAAGATTAACAAGATCAAGTGGTGCCAAACAGCCAACAATGCACTCTTTCTCTTGTCTACAAATGACAAAACAATCAAGTATTGGAAGGTATGCATAAAAGAGCTGCTCATTGGTTTGCTTTCGTATGTTTACAATTTCATAGCTCATCTATTGTTTGTCTAGACTAGACCTGTTATGCCTGTAACCATTATATAATATATAGTCCATAACATATTCATGGCACCTTAATGCGGGTTCAGTGTTACATCTGAGAAGGGATATATTCATGAACTTATCTATTTATTCTTGCTTCTTTAATTGACAAGCAAGTGTTTTGTATCAGTCAAATTATGCTTTATCTTCTTTACATCTCAATGGTATTGCCTATCTTTTTAGATTTTCTCATTGTTTGCAAGTGAACATGATTACATAATGGTGTCCATGGTGCTTTGGTATTCTATAGGTTCAAGAGAAAAAAGTGAAACGGGTTTCAGTGATGAATTTGGATACCTCCCAAAGTTCAGACAATGGTTCAACTTCAAGTCTGGGTACCAGTAGTTGCAGAGCTCTTCTTCCAAATGGTGGATTCTCAGAAAAAATGTACAGTCCGAACAACAACGTGTCATTTCCTCCAGGAGGATGTGCATCGCTGCGTTTGCCTGTGGTGGTAGTACTTAAACCCACTTCATCTATGATCTCTAGTGTTTTACAACATGAGGAATTAGCATAAACCCATTTCGTCTATCATCTCTAGTGTTGAACATGAGGAATTAGCATTGCTTGCATGTAGAGTACAATAGTTTTTTTTTTCCTCTTTTGACAGAAGTAGACATTCTTCTAACAGACTGGATAATATCAGTGACAAGTCTGAATAGTTTCCTTTACTATTTATGCAGGTTATGGGCCAAGAATTTAATCATGTCGCGAGATGCCGACGTGTATATGCACATGCTCATGACTACCATATTAATTCCATTTCAAATAATAGGTTAGCTTCCTTCATGATATTATGGATATCTAATCAATTCTGCAAAAAGATATGCTCTTGCTGTACTGGAACAAATTTTCAGTTTACATATCTTCCTTCATATCATTTATGTTATCTTACAATTTTTGTTTATTGGGTCTGTTTTTAAGTGCATACTGTTTTTTTTGACATATTTGCCTTGACCTTTCAGTTTAAACATATACAAATTAAAACGCAATATCTTATACCAGTGCTAAACTGGCAAAAACGGAATCAGTGACCTCCAAAGCTTGGTTTGCTTAAAGGGTCTCCCGGCACAATTGAACCTGGATGTCTCAATTAGGCAGTTTTGTCATGAAATTAGTGGACTGTAGGATTTGGAAGAAGTAAAACCAACAAAATATAGAGCAAACGTAGGTGGAGTTCCCTAGCTTTTGGGTCCAGCACTGTCTGGTGGCAGCCTGCTGCAAAACAGTGATTCAGTATCCTCATGCCCCTAATCCGCAGCAGCTGATTCACATCTTCCCTTTTCATCTAGTGTTCCCACTTCCCAGTGTCTGCTGCAGACTCCAATGTAAATAGTAACAATAGTTGCTTGAGCTGCTTATCCACTTCACAGTTCATCTGTTTACATCTAGTCATTCCCATTTCATGATTTAGCTCCTTTTATTTCATATTTTTTGTATTTCCAAAAGATTCTTTTACTGCCCAGAAGATATCATGGTTTATCCTGGTTTCGTAGGAGGTATGCTGCATGTGCAGTGTGCATGCTTTTGAGGCATTGTGGTGTCTAGTGGCGCTGGGGGTACACCTGGATGCTAGGCGATATGGCATAACTAAAACCTTCTGGTGTCCTGTGGACTGTGGTGCCTGGGTACGCCTCAACTCTGTTGTGACAGCTCAAAATCCATAAAACCTGTACGGTGGCAACAGTTTTCTCCACCTTTTGTAGTAGAAAATGTGGTCTAGGACTTTATGTGACATAAAGGCTTTGAATTAGATCAAACCATATAAGCTTATTTTGGATTATAATTAAGAGGTTACTGCTCGTAAAGTTTATTACAAATCACTGTATGCTTTTTGTTTGAATGAGTTAATGTGGCTGAGTTTCTTTGGAAAACTTACATTTTACTGCCTGGGTTTATTACTATGGTGGTACCATGTGTCCATGTCCTCACTTTGTTTTGTTCACAGCGATGGAGAAACATTCATATCAGCAGATGATCTGCGAATAAACCTTTGGAATTTAGAAATTAGCAATCAGAGCTTTAACATTGTTGATGTGAAACCTGCAAACATGGAGGATCTAACTGGTAAACTTTTTCAGTCTGATAACTACTTATGCTGTGCAGTGAGCTTCCTGTTTCTTGTAAACATTATAAATGCAAAATGTTATCAGACTAGGTAGATTCACAGTCCAGTAGCTTGATGCTACGGAGTTCTTGAATAGTGCAGTTAGATGCATGGCAAGAATGCAAGATATAAGCTGGGTTTGTGCCTTTTACCCTGCAAACTGGCATCCTGTTCAGGTGCCAATCATGCAAAATATCTTCATTTTTCATCCCTGCGGCCTTCCATTATAGTTGGAATAACAAGTGGCATCACATCTACCTACTTTAACTCCTATTTGGGTCTGGGGCAAATGATGGACAGTGTTGAATGGAAGCTTCAGGAATGCAGTTCCTATTCTATGAACCTACCAACTCTGTATCTACAGACCTACCTATCAGTCCATTACCTCTCTGCAGCTGTATGTTAGTATGCTACCTAGCAATTCCTTCTCAGAAGTGTAGATTTTGTAGCAATTCCTTCAACATGTGAGAACTGAGAACTTCATAAACATAGTAGTTTCTTTATGGAAAAAAACAAGATTAGATAACACAAGATAACCTGCATCAGGTTTTACTGTGCAAAATGGAACTAATACAATGTGCATATGTGACTGCAAAATTTGTTTGTCAACTGGTTGTGAGACACCTTTGGCTGTTGGTTAATACTTTGTAGGCGTTCATTTATTCTCATGCAATTCCTGTTGGTTCCATATTTGTTATGTGGCAACACCCATTTTACATTACAATTCTGTGAAATTTCAGAGGTGATTACTTGTGCGGAGTTCCATCCAACTCACTGTAATACACTAGCATATAGTAGCTCAAAGGGTACTATCCGGCTTATTGATCTGCGGCAGTCAGCACTGTGCGACAACCATGCGAAACTGTTAGTAATTCTCCTTGAACTTCTTCAGTAACATTATTGTTGATTAGAAGGCAATGCTTAGATTTTATCATTTCTAATGGTCACAAACATTTTAATTTTATCTGTTGGTCATGTTATTATCTGATTTAGCTGGGGCATCTTGTTCAGATTTGAGGAGCATGAAGCACCTGGATCAAGATCCTTTTTTACAGAGATAATAGCATCAGTTTCTGATATAAAGTTTGCAAGGGACGGAAGACACATTCTTAGTCGTGATTATATGACCCTCAAGGTTTGCAACAGACCTATCTGTCCCCTTGCTGATTCTCTACTACTTTTACTCTATGATTTGTGCACGAGGTGGCTAAACACATCAATATTATTACCAGAAGAACACATGTTTCAATGTTATAAATAAGCTGTGTGTGACTGTGACATCCTTGAGTTCTGTAATGGACATGGTCTGGTTCTATTTCTTTTTTTGACAACAATGGTTGTAATTTTCTTGAAGCACACTTCACATCAAAATAGTTTTGCTCCACTGGTCCAAATGACATTTTGTGCTTTTTCAATATTGACAAATTGACTGGCTAGAAAGTAATATACATCTTACTCAGACCCCTAGTGATTAAATTTCGGATGCTCCTCCCATGTTATTGATCCACCAGATATTTGAATAGTTTTACCTTGGAATTTGAGGATCAAGGAACTTTTCGTGCCCTGCCCTTCGTGATAAAGATTTTTGTCTACTAGAAATATTTTGATTTAACCGTTTTTTTCTTCAGTTGTGGGATCTAAAGATGGATTCAGGCCCAGTTGCAACTTTTCAGGTTCATGAATACTTACGTCCTAAGGTGAAGTTTCTTATCATCTGAATGAGAATGAAAGAGGCATATCAATATCTGCTGTAATCTGATAGTGTGGGTAACATTATCTTTTGCAGCTTTGTGATTTATACGAGAATGATTCAATTTTTGACAAATTTGAATGTTGCCTCAGCGGTGATGGACTCCGTGTTGCAACTGGTTCTTATAGGTATATCCTTATCCTCGCACTATGAGTTGTAACAATTGCTAGCTGTTGGTTCATTTAATACTTCTATATGCTAACTCTTCTTATGGCATCGTAATTGCAGTAATTTGTTTCGTGTTTTTGGTTGTTCTCCTGAAAGCACGGAGGCATCAACTTTGGAAGCCAGCAGAAATCCCATGAGGTCTGTCAAATGTTGGGATTATCATTAGTGTTTATGTTGTTAAGTGGGTTTAGGTCATACTCTACCTGAATATGGACTATTTTTCAATATAATTCATAAGCCCCTTGCTCCTCAATTAACTAACTAATTTTCCGCTCCAAGTGAGCTCAATATTTATATAATGCAATAACAACAACAATGAAACCTTTTATTTTTTTTTTTCCTACTTTGGAGTTATGTACAAAAAAAAGAACATGCTCACTTATGATGAGCATCTTATGTCAAAGTTGGTTGGGCCACCAAACATTAAAGATGGACAGATGGTGACCCATGATCAATGTAGTTGTATAGGTAACAAAATGTGATATTGACAATTTGACACCAATCCAACATGCACTCTACTGGCAAATTATTATTCCAAGCCTGGCTAAACTTCTATTATTTGTTTAATTGAACTGTGGCAGGCGACAGATTGTTAATCCGGCAAGGCCTGCACGGACTTTGACCCGTGCTGTGAGGAGAGGTCAGTGGCCCTCTTGTGCTGCCAGTTTTGAATTATACTTTTTTACATGGACTATACCACGCTCTTCTGATGAAAAATTGAACCCATCTTGGTTCTGATCAATTAAGTTGATGGCGCAGGTGGAGAAAATACAAGTATTGACGCCAATGGAAATTCTTATGACCTCTCAACAAAACTGCTCCATCTTGCATGGCACCCAACTGAGAACTCCATCGCGTGTGCTGCCGCAAATAGTTTGTACATGTATTATGCATAGGGGAATGTGCTAGAGAAAATCGGTAGTTTTTTGTGTGCTTGCTCCAAAGCCTTTCACATGGTCAAGGATTCAGGTGCAGGAAATTCTTGTCATTTTGATGGCTGGGGCCGAAAAGCGGCAGTCGGTGATACCGCAAGATTAGTCCTGGTACAAGATACTGCCATACTTGTTTACGGACACCTGAAGCTTTTGGCCCCAAGCAAGATATGATGACTGTAGCTGCCTTGTAGCGAAACCGGCAGCCGACCCAAGGATAAAGCAAGCAGTAAGAAGATAGACAGCAGCTGATGCTAATTTCACCAAAGTTCACAGGAATATCTGCTCACTTATCACAAAGGCTGTAAGATTTTCCTTTTTTTTTCCTTTTACGACATGTAATGCAACCTAGTCAGCGCTAACCATCAGTTGTCATGAACTCTGATCATTGAACATATATATTTTTTTTCTTCCCCATCATAGCAATTGTAGTTGTTCTACGCCGCTGCTGTTGTATTTATCAGAAATTTATAATTGTTCGCATAAGTCTTATCTACTACCAGTGCCCTGGTTGTGATTTGCTGTGGTGCCGGCCTTGATGTAGCATGCACAGCTCGATATTTGTACTGTGCAATGGAATCCTGATTCTATCTATGGCCGGTCAGGCGGTTGACTAAGATATGTATGGACTGTGCTCTTGAATTCCTTTCCGGTTCCGTGAACCCGATGTCCGTGTATGAACTTGTGTAGCTGACCGCGAGAAGCAAAGACATATGACGAGGTGCGCATGAATTCTAAAGCTAAACATCTGGGCTACCTTTCCAGAAGTAAGGTCAATTATTCAAAATTGTCCAGTCCAGTCCAGTCCAGTCCAGGAGACTGCAAAGCTCTCGTCTCATCTGAGGAAGGTAGGCGTACTGTACAGGACAAGCCTGCACCTTAGCCCTTGTCCATTACGTACGCTTTGCAGCCTCTGACCCGTCGCACGCCTCTCTCATGGTACTGGGACCAATTTTCCTCACTATTTTCAGCTCGGCAGCTCCCCGGAGCGAAGCATTTCGTCGATGCGCGTTGTTTTTGCCTAAAGTCCAGCAGCCTGCTCGTGCTAAGCCCGGCGATGAACTTTTGACCGTGCGGTGGCCCCGGCCTATGGGACGTGAAATCATGGGAGCGGAGGAAGAGGGGAGGAAGGAAACCATGATGAGTGGATCCACGAGTGCTGACCTTGACACGCGGGGTCGCTTTTTGAATCGGTGCTTATCGCCTACTCCACCTTGGCGGTGGCGACACCAAAATTAGGGAAGGAGTTTATTCACCACCACGCTGATGCCGATGTTGGGCTGCCGCGGAGCGCGGAACCGCGGCGGTTGGATGCGCAAATGCAATGCAAATGCTGCGTGTGTGCGCACCCCCTCCGTCCCCGTTGGTGGACCGGCAACACCTACCGACACCAAGCCAGCTGTGCGGGCCAGTTGTTTCTACTCAAGTACTGCTAACGCAGCTGCTCCTAAAACACGTCAGTATGTATGTATAGTCCCTCCGTCTCGCGTTATTCTCATTTTCTGAGAAGTTTTTTAAGCTTTTTAGCATATATATATACAAATATTAATATCTGTAATATATAATTAGTACTATCATTAGATAGATCATTTAATATACTTTCATAATAAATTTATTTAGAGATATAGATGTAGCACGTAAATTTGAGAAAGCTCATCTCATATCGATATCTATTTTGTAAAGGGAGCATGTATGTTTGAGTTATGGCGGTGGCTGAGATTTTATGTGCCACACATCTATACCGTGTCAGCTGTGTATCATTTCCAGACATATAGTAGAGGATAGAACATTTGTTTTTGTCTTAAAAAAGCATTCTATGGCGTGTTTTATACTGGAAAAAGGCGTAGCGAACGCATTTTATGAACAACCAAACAGCTGCTCCGATTCCGTAGCAAGCCATAGTTCGTGGTGTGGCGGTCTGCGGCCCTGAACCAAACACTCCCATATATAATTTATAATTTGATTTGAAACAACCGAGAGTAGTAGGGAGGTGGGTGATTTCCACCTCATTTCAGCTCATATGAACAAAAATAACGGTTTTCTTTTTCGGAAATAACAGAGCACAACGCAAATAGAGTTGACTCATCAAGTGAAGCATTCCCAAACTGATATGACACACGGGTTTGTGTTGTGCGTGCTTGAGTTCGGAGATCTTCAAAGTTATGCTTGGAAACATAATTTTGTCAGAATATCTCGTTCATTCATAGCCACAAAACCAATAGTGTACAGGCATTTTGAAATATTAATTAGACTATAATTTTATATACCTGTTTTTTTTTTTTGAATGTAATAATGACAGGAGCTCTGTCTACGGTGTTCCTTTAAAGGCAAGGACTAAACACTTAAAAGCATCTTCAAGAAATTAGATAAAAAGACTAGCCAAATTTACTGATTTAGTCACTCTCTAAAATAGATTTGATAAGAAAATATTATACTATTCTAAAGACTGTAAAGCAAAGAGATGATATGGCTAGCGAGGTATATTATCCAAAAGTAAAGAGCGAATAACGTGAAATGGAGAGATACTAAATTTGGATAGCCATTTTACAGTCTCTGTTAGAGATGTTTTCCTTTAATAATAGGTAAATTTAACTTTAGAAAACGTTTTAGCTAATACTCCTTAGAGATGCTCTTGTATGGAAAGAAAAAAAAAAAGGCACTTCCACCGGTAACTTTTTACATGCCACACAGAGTACAAAACTGACACCATACGAAGCATGGCCAGTTCATCACTGACCAAGCGTCAAAACTGAGAAATTACCCGCCTTTTTCTCTCCTCATCTCCTCGTTGCAAAAACAAAACATTAGGGATTAATTAACACTATGTTACAACACATAATTACATTCCCGGTACACTAACAGCCTTTCTTTTAATTTGCGGCACACCTCGCGAGCGGTACGGTGGAGCAAGAGCAGCGAACGGACGCGAGGAGGAGCTACGCCGGCGGGCTTGTCGCCGGAGCGACGACCTTCGTCCGCCCGTCTGCTGCCCCGGGTAGCTAGCAGCTAGCAGCGCCCGTTCGGCGCCCTGGCCCTGGCGGCGGCGACGCTGGTGGCCCAGTCCTGCTGGTCCCTCAGGAAGAGGCAGACGGCGGAGCAGTCGTCGGCGCGGGACGCCGGGTACCTGGTCCGCCACCGCTGCGCCGCGGCCTCGGCGACGGCCTTGGACGCGTGCTGCTTCCGCGGCGTGGCGCAGACGATGGACACCACCTCCTCGTTGCTCAGCACGTCCCACACGCCGTCCGTGGCCAGGATGATGAACAGGTCCCCCGGCGCCACGCGGCGGTGCGCCACCTCCGGCTCCGACACCACGCCGTGCCGCTTCAGCCGGTGGTCCCCCAGCGAGCGCGCCATCGCCAGCCCCGGGCAGTCCACGTCCGGCAGCCACACCCGCTGCACCGACGGCTCGTCCTTCAGCGCGAACACCCGCCCGTTGCACCGCTTGATCCGCTCTGCCTCCTCTGCCACCCACCGATCATATTAGGATACAAACCATTCAATCATCCATCGAAAGGAGAGAGAGAGAGAGAGAGAGAGAGAGAGAGAGAGAGAGAGAGAGAGAGAGAGAGAGAGAGAGAGAGAGATAATCCATCATCGATCGGAGACTCACGAGGCACGTTGGGCTTCTGGTCGGCGGTGAGCTGGACGGCCTTGAGGTACCCGGTGTCGGACATGGTGGCGAGGACGGCCCTGGAGTCGCCGAGGTTGGCGATGATGAGGTCCTTGCCCTGCTTGATGGCGCACACGGCGGTGGTGCCGCTGAAGCTGCAGTCCACGTTGGGCTGGAGCTTGAGCTCCTTATCCATGGCGTCGAACGCGCTGGCGCAGGCATCCCGCCACTCCTCCAGCAGCTGCGCCGGCGGCGCCCCCGGGGACGACTGCCCGCTGCCGTCCGTGGACGCCGGCGACGACGACGCCGCGGGCGAGGGCGACGCCGACGCGTCGCTGAAGAAGGCCGGGTCCTCGTCGCCGTCGTCCAGGAGGAGCGCGGCGTTCCGGTGGCTCAGGATCATGAAGGGCAGGTAGTCCCTCACCAGCTTGCTGATGTGCTGCCCGCACCGCCCGTGCCCGTCGAACACGCCGCAGAACACGCCGTCCTCCATGCCGAATCCCTGGACAGAACGAGAAGTGAATCATGAGCACCTCTGCATCATATCAGAATCGTCGTCGTCCGAACTGATCGCATGCCTGCTTTCGAATTGCATTATTGACTGTAGGTCTGTAGCAACAACTGGTGATGATTATCAAATGGTAGAATCAAAGATTATATATGTTGTTGACAATTGAGCCCCAACAGTAGGCGACCGTATGACGTTGACGAAATCAAGATTCCGAGCTGTACGTTTCGCCGGCGTAGGAAATCAAGACCGCGGCGAAATCCGTAACTCGTTTCCGTGGTTTGAAACATGAATCATTACGATTTCACACCCCCCCCCCCCCCCCCCACTGGGTTTTTGTGGCTGCTGTGTGTATGTTGTACTGGAATACAGAGGACAGTTCCTGGAATTTGTTGACCTGGCAGCAGGTCAAGTCCCTGGCAAGGAGGACATCAGCAACATACTGTACCCAAGAGAGGAGAAAGACCACAAGAAAACTTGGAGTTTTCCTCTCCAAAAGATGGCGTACAAATTTTGAAACAAATAGTACAATTACTCCATGATTATACAGTCCGTGGAGTAAAAATAAATCTTACTATTAACAAGGGAAAAAAACAATTTTTTTAGAGTTGAAAACCAAACAAATATCTGTAGGCTGTAGCAGTAGTACAGATCTACCAGAGCTTCGTTCTGTGGCAAAATAAACAGACGACAGATGAACTACGTAATAAGAGAGAAAAAAGCTGAGAAATCGTGAGAATTCTTGAGGCAGCATCGATCGAGAGCACCCTCAGTACGAAGGAAGGAAGGAAGCAGTGGACCCAAATTCTAAAACTGTAGTTGGTCCAAATGGTGGCTAATAAAATTCGCAAAGAAAACAGCGAGCAATTTGCAAAAGAGAGATACTGTAACAGAAACCATTCTTCTTTGAACTCTAACAATGGATCGCAAACGGCGACGAAATCGAAATGGAACATGAAGCTATATATGAATCATCATGTGAGGGGGTTGGCTCTGGAGTTAACCGAGGCGGGAAGCAGAGCGCGAACCTGGCAGAGGATGACGGCGTCCTGGTTGGGCCCCTTCTTGCCCTTGTGCGAGAAGAGGGAGGCCACCTTCCGGCCATGGCCCTGGCCCCCGCCGCCGCCCCCGTCCGCTCCTCCTTCTGCCCCGCCGCCCTGCTCGTCCATCACGTACACCACGTTCTCGTCCGACTCCTCCTCCTCCTGCTGCACGCGCTTCGACGACGCGCAGATCCCCATAGCGCACCGACCGGCGGCAGTGGTGGTGGCAAGCAGCAGACGCGCTCAAGCTTCAACGGTGGCCGGCAGCGAATCGCAGGGAGAGATCAGAGAGCGCGTCTCGGCATGGGTGGGTGGAAGGGGGAGCCGGTCGGCAGGAACTGGATGCGCCGCGGCTTTTTAAGAAGATCAAAATTCACCAGCGCTCCTCTCCAAGTTGGCATAAAATATTATTTAGGTCCTCAAATTTTTAAAATAATATTTGTGAGTCTTTAAACTTGGCAAAATATATTATTTAAGTCTCAAACTTTCAAGGTGATCACCGTAGGTCCCTAAACTTAGCATAAGGTGTCATCCAGGTCCTAAATACTGTAGAAAATTTCAGAAAAAAATTTTAGAAAGAAAAATCTAATTTTGGGTACGGTAAGTATAATTATAGAATATTTTAAAAATTATATCTTTTTCATACGATCTCAGATGAAGATAATTTTTATATAAAAATTGTAGTTCTCGACGAGATCTACAACTTTTTAGTTTTGAGTTTTTTAATTGAGGTCGTTAAAATGCTCAAAAAAATTAAATAAATTTTCAGCAGTATAATAATCGCGTACAAGCGCTTGTCGCTTTGAAAAAATCATATCTTTGTTATATGCTATCAAATGGAGATACTTTCTATATGAAAATTGTAGCGCTCGAGGAGGTCTACAATTTTCTAGTTTTAAGTTTTCTTAGTTTGAGGTTGTTAAGATGCTAAAAAAATAAATCGTCGATTTCAGTTTATACATAGTGGTTTTATATTTTTTAATTTTTTAGCATATTAATGCTTTCAAACTAAAAAATTCAAAACTAGAAAGTTGTATATCTCCTTGAGCGCTACAACTTTCATATAGAAAGTATCTCCATTTGATAGCATATAAGAAACTTCCTGTTGATAGACGCTTATACCCGATTATTATACTGCTGAAAATTTATTTAATTTTTTTAAGCATTTTAACGACCTCAAATTTTAAAAATCAAAACTAAAAAGTTGTAGATTTTATCGAGAACTATATTTTTTATATAAAAATTATTTTCATCCGAGATCGTATGGAAAAGATACAATTTTTGAAATATTCTATAATTATAGCTACAGTAACCAAATTAGATTTTTCTTTTTTCCCGAAATTTGCTACAGTATTTGGGATCTAGATGACACCTTCTGCCAAGTTTAAGGACCTGCGATGATCACCTAAAAAATTTGGGACCTAAATGACATACTTTGTCAAGTTTAGAGACTTACAGATATCACTTTAAAAGTTTAGGGACTTAAGTGACAGCTTGTGCCAATTTAAAGGACCGCTGATGAATTTTTCTCTTTTAATAATGGGGGGCTTTAAAACAAGCAGTGCAAAATAGTGGATGGATTCCGCGGTGGTTTCTGGGTGCGGCCGGCCCGGCGGGGTGTGACGACCAAGTTTTTGGCGCGTATTATTATCGTGGTTCGCCACGTCACCGGGAGTGAACCCGACCCGGCCCACGGGGCCGCCCAGGAGCCGTCCTCTGACTCTCTCTCTATTTTTTTTAAGGCTGTATTTAGATTTCAGTTGCAGTTACAATTTTATATTGTACCACGTTCGTTTGTATTTGATAATTTTTGTTCAATCATAGTCTAAGTAGGTTTAAAAGATTCGTTTCATGATGTACATTTAATGCTCTATGCATGTGCCGTAACATTGATATGACTAGTTATAATTATAATTTACAGTGAATCTAAACAGGGTCTTATTTGCTGACTTTTTTTATTTATTTATAATTTATTATTAAGGGTGAAATAGAACTTCTCTTTCAAGTTTCAACCCTTCCTTGATTAATGGGGACAGCGGAGAAAACAAAAAAAAGGAAGAAATGCTGTACGGGTCAGCTCGGTTGGATGGGATTGGGTGGCCAGCGTCGGCAGACGTATTGTTTTTTCAGGTTTCACAGTACTCTCTTCGGAAAAAAAAAACTGTCATATTATACTTTTCAGAAATTATGTTTAACCGTTCGTCTTATTTAAAAATTTTACATAAAATATAAAATCAATTAATAATTATTAAAGTATTATAAACCAAATCAAAGTAAAATAAATGATATTACTATAAAAGTTTCAAATAAAACGAATGGTAAAACGTGATATCCAGAAAGTCGCCATCAGGGCCGTTCTTTCGCAGGTAGGCCAAACGTACTAGGCGTACGGGTAATACTATATTATTGATTGATTGCTGTATAATAACTTATAAAACAAATCGTTTCACCGCTTCCCACTACAGCTTCCACATGTATCCGATGAAGAAATTGGTGCTCAGTGTTTGTACAATAATGAGCTAGCTGACCCCCCGACCCTAAGGCATGACCTGAACTGAACAACAACATTATTGTACTCGATGGCGGTTACCGTACATCACTGGCCTATCGATTCAGGTACATTGGGCCTTCTCTCAGCTCCCCCGTTGCATGCTTCGGTGATTTACATAAAAAAGTCGAACTGACCGGTCTGTTCGGTTGATTGCATTATTGTATAACTGATTTGTTGTGAGACGAAATTGCTGTTCTGTAACTGATTGGAAGCTAAAACTGGACCAGCCGAACAGATCAGTACTAATCGTAATTGAACAATGCTTCAAAACACCTAAATGGATCTAATAGATAGAGCCGTTTGGATCCTTTTATTTCAAAAGAATTGGAATCTAGTTAATAAACTCGGCTGTTCATCTTAGAATTCGACATTTCATAACTTTTTGATGTTCACGTATAAGCCTATCTCAAGTTCATAGGTATGTTCCTAATTCGCAACTTATAGCACATTCTTCAACTCACTTCTTTACGGTACAAATACAACACACAAGTATGTCTTTCGTATGGCCAACATTAACATATAATATTATTCCATATACAATCATATTAGATTAATTAATTAGTGTCTAAATTATGGCTACTAAAATGAATTCAATTAGTGGTAAAAAAATATTGCACCAAGACGCGGCAAGCATGATCGTGTAAGTTGGAGTACATTTGTCGCACCACGGGACACATACAACTGTGTGAGGTCGACCCATCACCTCAGCCCTAGTTGGCTAGTCATGCTATGCAATTGGTACATCTATTTTAGGCCACCTTTGGACAATGGTAAATTGGGGATTACAATCCTATAGAAAACTTTGGAACAAGAGAATGGATTACCACAAATCCTATAAGACTCTTATGAAGTAGCTCGTTCCATAGGATTTTGTTGAGGAATTCTATCCAGGCGTTTAGTCTTATAAAAAGTTTTTTTTGTATCACCAAATCATTACCCCTACCGCCAGGGGCGGATCCACAGGGGGTGTTGCCGGGGCTACAGCCCCCCCTAATGAGTCTGATTTCCCTTTAAATCACTGTTACTTTATCATCAAATCATCATTAAACACTAACTTTAGTCCTAAATCTTACTTGTTTAGCCCCCCTTAGTCTTCGTCTTGGATCCGCCACTGCCTACCGCCTTATATAAATAAAACATCATAAAACAGAAGGGTCATAGAATCCTATATTTGTTGTTCTGACTCTAATTGAATTCATGCATTTTTTATGTGCTTCACCAAAACATTTGTTCTTACGATTTTATGTATTTTTTTAAGTTAACCATTTTATTTTCATGCTTAGTAACTTATGCTCCTATATATCCTTAAAAAAACTTACGCTCCTATATATTCCGCCCCTGCTTGTTAGGATGCTTTTAATTGACCCCTTATTGCCTAAGCATGTAGACATGTTGAACTGTTTTCTTTTCAACCCCGACTGGCTAGTCAGGGTTTGATTCACCAGCTGTGACAAAAAAAACAGATAAAACTAATAGAAACAAAAAGCGTCCAAAATGTTAGCAGAAATTTCTGAAACTTTGTAAAACTTGGACTTGATTTTGAACACACACACGCACCACACGCCCATGCACACGCTTAGAGCCTAGAAAGCCGTGCAACATTGTCCTACTTTAATTAAATGCGTGCCCACAAAACATCACGTACGGCTAGCTTAGTTTAGTCCTGATTACACTGCTATTGAGTTCTTTTTTAATGAAGGAACTAAGTCAAGCTTCATCCCTTAGAACTAAAGGAATCATACCACTTATTATAAAAGATTAAAGTATACCTAATTTAAAACTCAATTGGCCATCTAAATAAAGCGAAGAAATGCATATCGCCGCTTCTAGCTCCCGACACACTTGGTCAATATGTTGTTCATTGTCATCATAGAGCTGTACCTGTGCCCAATGTCATAACTAGTGTGTTCTCTTGAATAAGAAATACTAGGTTGACATTTATTAAAAACAGTTCTGTTCCTTGTAAGCCATACTGCAAATGGCTACACCTGATATTAACAACATTTTTTATCCCATGTTCTTGTTTGTACCATCTATTGAAAAGATCAACAACATCCAAAGGTGATATTAAGACTAAAACAATGCATACACTGACCAAATAAATTTTGCGCTAAGGCAATCCAAAAACAAGTGTTGAATTCTTAGAACAGAAGGCATAAGATATGGTTCCAATTTATATTGATAATTTATCTTTGGTTAACGTAACCATGTGTTTTAGAGATCATATAAAAATCTTTATTTCTAGAGACAACTTCACACACCAAATATTGGTCCTTGTGTTGACAAGGTGTCCATACAAGCCAAAAGAAGGTACTCCTTTCATCATATATGAATTAATGTTCACAACTCTTGCTACAAATTTATTATACCTAAGCAACTTATTTCCTAATAATGCCCTTACAAATGAAACATTAAGAGAAAATATACCAGAGTTTATACAACCATAGCATGCTTCCCATGAACATCATTAAATGGATTTGTATATTCCATTTCTAGCGGATATCTACCAAACCAAGTATCTTCCCAAGACCTGATTTGGGAGCCATCCCCCAATTTAAACTTTCCTAGACTAAAAAATTGATTCTTGACACTCACCACAAAATATAGAATCTCCAAAATGTGGCATAGTTTTATCTTTAATATATTTATTCTTTAGCAACCATTGCCATAAACCCTCTTTGTTGCGAAGCGAAGTTTAAATAACTATTTAATTTTTTGTATGTCTAGATTTTGGATTCCTAAATCACCTTGGTCTTTTGGTTGGCCAAGAATAGAATACTTTACTAGTCTATATATACATTTTATGTTGGTCATCCTGTCAAAAAAAAACTCAATCTATAGTACTCAATTTTCTTAATTATCCCTCTATTAATCTAGACATAACATACTTAGTCAACACTAGCCCTGCCTAACATTTTCCTTTCCATCTAGACAACCTCTTCATTTCTTTCCTCAACTCATTTCCAATCATTGTTATTAAGTTTTCTATAGGCATGTTTGGGTTGGCTCCAACTCTGGGTGGAGCAGCTCTACTCCAGAACTTTAGGTGGAGGTGAGTCTAACGGCAATTGCAGGTAATTTCTTCAAAACTCCCGGTCTAGGTCTATTTTGGAGTTTCCTAGAGTTGGGAAAAATGTGCTTGTTGACGGTGGATATACCATAAAATTTCACACTCAAACACCGTCAACATGCCTCGGATTCAAGGGAGAATAAACATGACATGGACATATTTTATCAATAACTAGTTCCACTTGTACTCTTAGCTTATGAATGCAGGAAAGATCAAACAGGCCATAAAACATCAAGATATGGTGCACAACACCACATAGAAGAGAGGAGAGCTCAGGGTGGGCCCATGTGTGGGTCGACCGATCCCACCATGGGGCCGACCTGGCTCTGGTGACGTGGCATGATCCGTGTGACACTCCACCCAGCTCATTTCAACCATCAGATCAACATGTGTTTCCATTCAACGGTGGAGAATCAAAACACAAGGATCAAGGGATAAATCAACGTGACAAACACGCAGCAAAGGTGGAACCATACCCTATGACAGATGGGGACAGCTTCTAGAAGGACCTGGCTAGGCCCACCTATCATAGGGGGGTCGGCCGACCCCCTGGTGCCCAGCCAGGTCGGTTGGCCTCCACCGCCTCTCTGCATGATCCCCACGTGCTGGATTCACCAAAGCTGTCCATCTTGAGGCGGCTTAAGGTCGGTTCATGCAAGGGTGGAGAGGCAAGGAGCACACGATCGCTGACGTGGCATGCCTCCATTCTCCCTATAAATAGAGGCTGCCATCACCCTCTTCAAGACACACAAGATACACAAGAGAGAGGAGAAGCTAGAGTTCCACTCTTTAGTAGTAGTATTAGTCTAGTGTGGGAGTTAGAGTCGAGTCGAGCTACGCTCGGAGTCTCCGGAGTCGTCTGCTGGAGAGTCTGGTATAGCTCTTGTACCTTTCCTTCTGTAAGACTTTACTTTTATCAATATATTATCTTTACTTTATTTTATTAAGTCTTTACTTAGTGCTTTACTATTCATTATAGTATTGTTGTGTCTTGTCTTGCCTTATAGTTGATTTACACTTGATTGTGATCCTGTAATCAGCTCACGTGTGTAGTTCATTGCCTGTCATAGGGTGCTTTAGCTGTTTGGTACCCAGCTAGAGTAGTGAGAATTAGTGTAAGCGTGGTGCTTAGGCTAGATCTTACCCTTGAATGCCGCTTGTCGCACGGATTGTTAATGGGTGCTAGCAGGTGGTGATAGCCCTGTCTAGTCTTAGTATCCCTCCACGTGTTTTAGGCAAGTTCTTAAAAGGTAGGCTCCCATAAGAGCGTAGGCGCTTCAGGTAGAGGTTATATCCTCTATTGTTTCACACTACCCCCTACACACCGAAAGTAAGGTAGCTGTCTTAGTGTAATTCATCCATTTGATAAGATAGTTCACAAGAGTAAAGTAAGTGTCATTGGAGTCCTATACTCACTCGTTGTCCTCTCACCTAGCTATACTGTTGACGGTGGATAACGTCAACTTTTATTAGAACTTTAGACACCAAACGATACATGAATACACACTAGTCTAGAGTTTTAACTGACAGTTTCCACGAGTTTTACATGTTCTGTATTTTTCAGGGGCTATTCCAGAAAAGCATAAAAGAAGGGTTAAAGAGCATGATTACCACGTAACTTAACCACTAAGGAAACATCATAACGAGAACATTAGAAGCATCTGGATCACACCCGAGGCACCGGGACCCGAGACCCCTCCAGGGTGGTGCCGGCCGGCGCTCCCTGCTAGGGTTTCGGCCTAGCTGCTGGAGTCTTCTTCCACCGCCTCTATGGAGTTATCTCGGCCCTTGTTTCAAGTCGGTTTGATCCTACGGCGCACGTGCATCCCACCGGGCTATAAATAAAGGGGCAGACCCCCTGGAGGCATCAACCCATCATTCATTCAAGGCATCAAGTCCTCAAGCCATCAAGAGCCTCCTAGTTCATCAAGAGCCTCCTAGTTCATAGTTCTAGTCTAGTTAGATTATAGAGTAGAGGAGTTTTAGTTCTTCGGCGGATCTGGAGCCCCGGCGTCTGTCTGGAGCACGGAGTTCGGTATAATTCTAGTTCTTTCTCTATTATTGTATTCTTTATTATGATTAGGGAAACATTGTTCTTAATAGTTCATATATTCTTGATTACAATAGTCTTCGTCTACTTTGATTATATGTCTAGTATAGTTGGTTTGATCTTATTGAATTCATGTAATTGCTCATATAGCGTTTATTCATGCGTACGATGGATAGATGATGAACGATATGTAGACGTGGTGTCTAGGTATTTTGTTTATCTGCGAGTGCACCCTGATGTGCCGGGTCATGTGGTAGATCGCGTAGGTGACAGTTGCGTTGAGTCCTCTGTAGTCCACCCCCCGTATGTAGGCCAGCAGGCACAGTCGCGAAGTTGGGTGATGACTCTGTTTCACACCTTTCCTAGATGATGCCCTTTGCATGTGATCATGATATAGGATTAGTCTAACAATGATTGCTAGATGTAATTGCACTAATTAGAGTTATTCATTGATGTAGTTATAGAATTACCTTTGATATTAATTCCTTAGTTTATCCATTGGCTAGCTATTACTATGACCAGAGAAGTGCTCTGATGATTATATTTTATTATGATGCTTGATCATACTTATCATCCTTTATCTTTATTTACCTTGTGACCTCTGCCTGTTATGAGTAGAGTAGATGACATCGGTAACGTCACTTATCCATTGTATACCATCACTATCAATATAATAGATTGTAGTTTATCCTGGTGCTTCCCAGTGGTATAAATATAAATCGACAACCTGGTAGAACTCTCTAGGTAAAATGCTACAATAGTATAATTATCTGTCCGCTTGCAGAACTGATCTTAGTTTATATTATTTATATTTATTTCTTCCTAGTCACATAGATTAATGAAACCTTTATTTATTCTTAGCATTATTAATTAGGGATGACAACATAGTTCTTGCATAAGAATGTTGGTAATAGAAAAGTGGCTAGTTGCTAATGACAAGTTAATTAATTACCATTCATCTTCTAATCTTGCCTCTCGCATTAAAAGTTATATAGTTATATTTGGCGACGTTAGTAGATGTCAATATATACTCTACTAGTTACCCTTAGTTATCCTAAAACGTTGTCGTGTCTTTGTATCATTACCCTTTCCTCTATTTATCGATTTACCCCCTATCACTAGTTGATACTAAGTTGTTATAGACTTAAGGATCTCTCTCTTTTATTAATTATTCCTAACAACCGCTTTCACTTGGGATAAAATAAATAACAATACCTTGGAGTACTCCCGGGTGAAGTGCTACAGCGGTATATTCTGTGCGCTTACGGAATTATCCAATAGACATAAGAAATACCCCTCAGGGCACTTCTGGTGCCATTATCAGAGATAGCCTAACACTCTGTGTCTGGTGGTTGCGCTAAGAAGTGTCAACAAGCATTTCTGGCGCCGTTGCCGGGGAAAGCATGAGTCTAGGAATATTAATAAAAATTGAATCCGGAGTCTACTATCAATCTAGTTATCGATTAGTGTTAGGGGCTTACCCCTGTCTGTGTTTCTCGTTATCGTGAAGTTAGACAGTGCATGAGCGGTTTCCAATTGCCGTCAAATTTCATTGAAGATCCTGAGCAATTGTTGAGGAGAATTAGACGCCGTCAAGTTCCACCTCAAAGGTTCATCTCAAACCTGAATCCATTCGAGGAAAGAGGCTCCGCACTATCAATCAAGGAAGGTATGGCCCAAAAGACCATCTCTGAGTTCTCTGCACCGTTTGCTGACAACATTGCCACTGGTCCGCAGCTCAACTTGGGGGATGCTACCTTTGAGCTTAAGTCAGCACTCATCAATATGGTGTAAGCCAACCCGTTCTGTGGGAAGCCACATGAAGATGGTAATGCCCATCTCCAATATTTCTTGGAGGTGTGTGGTACCTTCACTATCAAGAATGTCTCGGCAGACGCCATCCGCCTTCGCCTATTCCCATTCTCACTGCTTGGGAAGGCGAAGCAATGGTTCTATGCCAACAAGAATGAAGCCACCACTTGGGAGAAGTGCGCCAACGCATTTCCCAAGAAATTCTTCCTAATGGGCAAAACCAGCGCTCTTCGTGGAAAGATCTCAAGTTTTCAACAGCAAGCTGATGAGACGATTCCCGAAGCATGAGAATGTCTCCAGGAGTACATTCGTGCTTGTCCTCATCATGGGATTGAAGAATGGCTCCTAATCCAAGGTTTCTACCATGGGCTGACTGGATTAGCCCGTAGTTACCTTGATGCTGCCGCTGGAGGAGCATTCCTGCAACACAATGTCAAGGATGCTAAAGACCTCATTGAAAAGATGGTTATCAACTAAGGATAGAATGAGGAATGTCTCCAGCCCAAGAAAAGGGGTATGCACACCATTCATGAGGTGGACATGCTCTCAGCAGAAATGGACCTCTTGATGAAAAAGATTGAGGAAGGTTCCAAAAAGGAACAAGAGACCATTCGAACCACTGCCACCGCACGGGCAATTGAAGCTGATGGTGCGAGGTATGTGGAGGAGAAGATCACTCGGGCAACAACTGTCCCGAAACGAAGGAGGAAGTGAGTTTCATCATCAACAACAACAACAACAACAACAACAATAGGTATCGACCCCAGCAACAAGGAGGATAGAACTCGCGCCCCTTCTACCAAGGTAATCAAGGTAATGGTTACGGCAATAATTTCAATAATTCTTATGGTAACCAACCTTCTTTGAAAGATCTTGTCTTAGGCCAATTTAAAATCAATGATAGTATAAACAAGAAAATAATGGCTAATGATAAGATTCTTAAAAATCTTAGTGATAAAATGGATAGTTTTAACACTGCTATGAAAAATCAATTGAACTTTAATAAAATGCTAGAAACACAACTAGCTCAAAAAGCAGCAGCTGTCCCGTCCTTCGAACAAGATAAGATCCCAGGGAAACCTGAGGAACCAATTGAGGGTGTCAAGTTAATTTTCACGAGGTTTGTTAAGCCTCCGGTCAGGCCAAACCCGGGTTGCTTTCTTGACCTGCCATTCATGGCCAAGAAGATTGACCCCGGCCATCCTACCATCACCTGCGTGATCGGGACGCACACCTTCAACAACGCCTTCTGCGACCTTGGATTTAGAGTCAACATCATGTCTAAGGTAATGTATGAAAATCTGCTAGGGGACCTTTGTACCCCACTTTTGTTAAATTACAGATGGCGGATCAATCCATTCGGTTCCCCGAGGGATTGGCAAGGGACATCCTTGTCAAAGTTCAAGGCGAATACATCCCCGCCGACTTCATCATTCTCGATATGGGGGCCAATGACGAAGTCCCCGTCATCCTAGGAAGGCCGTTCCTGAACACTGTTAACGCCATCATCAACGTGGGATCCGGCCAAGTCCACTTCTAACTCCCAGGTAAGAGAATTAAATGTCCTTTCAATGGTTAGAAATTTATGCAACAGGCAAGAAAGAACCTTTGGGAGAAGAAGCCTTAATATGCACCCCGCCGGAAGAATCAACCGCCGAAGGCCAAAAAGGCCAAACTGGTAAGTAAAGCTGAGGCGGTGAACAAGGCTGATTCTGCTGAGTCACAAGCATCAACCAAGAAGGAATGACGGAAGAAAGAGGTGCGATCATCACGATCCCCATCTCCGGGACCAATCGATGCACCCGAAGAATGAACCCGAAAAGAAGAGGTCCTGCTCTACGGACCTAAAACATGGAGCCCTTGCTGGTAAGGTAAATCAGTATTTATTTCATATTCAATTCCTGCATTTTCTTCATTGCATTTCATATTTAAATTTTGCAATATTTTATTTCGACAAAATAAAGAACTTAGATAAATAAAACTTGAAAAGAACTGTAGTGCTCACGCCTGAGGTGGTGGGACCACCCAAGGTGGGGTCGACTGACCCCACCATGGGACCCACTCACCTCTGGTGATGTTGGTCTGGTGTCCTGATCATTGTCTCAACTTTAATCACCGGTTCATTTTGAATTTGGTCGACCACTTTTTGGTCATGACCACTTTGACATGCTCCAAGGAGAATCCAACATTCACCACCATCCAAATTCTGAAAAGTGGACACTTTGGCATGCATTAGTGCTCTCATGGTCCATGGGAATCACTTTAAAGCATGTCCCCACTTTTGTCATACATCTTTCTCTTTCACAAAGCACTAGGCAAAGGAATCTCTGAAAACGTCGCCACTTTTGGTCCACCACTAATCTTTACTTTACTGGACAATGTGAAACACACTGTTTAAAGCTGAAAAGGGGACCAAACATGGGTCGGCCGACCCATGTTTAAAGCCCTGTCTACAAAATTGTGTTTGAATTCAAATAGATTCCCTGTCCAAAGGTGAAAACAGCTCTGACACTGCCAATGTGGGGCCGGCCGACCTGGCCCTGGTGGGTCCACCACTAGCCCTTCACCTCCTATAAATACCCTTGCATTATGTGCTCAATCCCACACCCAAACCAGCTGAATCATCTCGAGCACACAATCTCTCTTCTTCTCTCTAGTTGAGTAAGTTCTTTCTCAAGTTTAGTAGTAGCTAGCCACTCAAAATAAAAAAACCAAAAATGTTGTAGTAGTAGATGCTTGTCTTACTCTCATCTTTGCTCTCAACAACTTTTTTGTGGAATACTCCTACCCATAAGAGCCGTTTGTGGAGGTAACCATACCCCGCAAGGACTACTAACATTGGGATAGCTAACGCTAACGCTAATGCTAATCCTTGTTGTCCTAGTGTGTTCTTGTGTTGTCTCATTGCTACAGGAAGATGAAGAAGTTCTCCTCTGCATTCAAGAAGGCCAAGAGTGTCGTAGCGAGTTCCTCTCGATGACCCTGCCATGACGAAGATGAAGGAAGAGAAGCTCCACCGAGACAAAGCTTTGGAATGCCTCCCGAGAGGACGCTCGACACCGAGAGCGGCCTCATGCTGGACCAAGAAGAGTACCAAAGGTACCTTTCCATCTGAAACCGCGGTTATGAACATACCGGCACCATCGACTCTGTCCTTTTGGACAGCACAGGTATGACCGCAGAGTTAAATACTGTTTTCAATACAATTGGGTGGGGAAGCTTTTGGGAAGTGCAAGAACTTGGAATTGAAAAACTCACCATGGAATTTCTATGCTCTATACAAGTCACTGAAGATAATGTCTACTTTCGCATGTTCAATCAAGAGTATAATTTAACTTGGCGAGTTTTTAGTATGGCACTTGGCTATGATAACAACTGTCATATAGATCTAGTTAATGCCACAAGAAAATTTAATAAAGCTGATTTCTGAAAAGCCATAACTGGATCCAATGATTGTTCTGATCTTAAAACTGATGAAATCCATAATCCCACTTTGCGCTTGCTTCGCTATTGGATGGGTATAACTCTTCTTCCTGGCTCCAATGTGCAAATCCTTCTTAATGATGAACTAAGACTGCTTTATGCCATGACCAAGAAAATAAAAGTTTCACCTGCTAAAATTTTAGTCCTCTTTTGGCTTGGTATTTTCCATAGAAACGAGCCTATATTCTTTGCCTCTTTTATCACTCGCATTACTGAAACAATGGACTTGCTAAATGGGAAACACTACTTTGAATATATTGCTTCTCCTAGAGACATTATAACTGAAGATTTCTTCATAAGTGCTTAAGTCCTAAAAAGAGATGAAAATGGTGATCTTAAAATTATTTATCCAGACCATACAGCCGAAATCTCTCTCCCATGTGAGAGGCGTCGGTTGTATGCGCTGCATACACTAACCATAAATTGGGACCGAGAGGCAAGAAATCAAAATGTTGCAGGAACAAGAAGAGTGACAAGGAGCATGTCACAGCCCGCTCAATTTGAGTAAGGCGGTACCTCACGAGCAGCAGGAGGAGACGACGAAGAAGGCGATCAGACAAGTTCCATGGACATTTCAGGGTCCACGGAATGGCCTCAACAACACACTCCAAGAGTGCGCACTCCCCGTCCGTCCACACGGGCGAGGGGTCATCGGAACCAAGGGTCGAAAATGGATCAACTCATCAACGACATGGGCAATATGCAAGTTGAACAAGATGCAACTCTGAATATGGCACAACAAAATACCCAACTATTGCAAGCCATACAAGATGAAGAAGCACAACGCTGGGCGAGATGGTTCCAATACTATCCGCCACCACAATGAGCAAAAGACAAGCTTGGGGGAGATCCTCTCCCCCGCCAAGGTAAGTCCTATATCCCATTCTTATTGCATTGTTTTTCAGTTTTATTAACTTTACTAAAAAAATCCTATATGTATCATGAATGTTTATCTTCCTCATGGAAATTATGAATAGTTGCTCTGTTAATGTTTCTTTAATACCTAGTCTATAACTTAGTATTTCTTTGAGTATGGATCACTTGGCTCATTTAAAATCATCATGAACCTGAAAACTTTGTGGGTTACAAGTGCTAGAACTAAGTCTAAATTGTTGTAAGATATGATATAGTGAGACAAGAGCTGCTATAATATTGTTCTAAGCATGCATGATTACTGGAGATTAATTTCTTAAACAATCAAAACCTTACTGTTCCTCAATGGTAATAAATTTCTACCACAGTCAAATATGCTACACATGTCTAAAACCTTTCACATAAGCTATTTGCTTTGTATTGAGTTTTGTCAAGTCTTGTTGACCCTTATTGAGAGACTTATCATGCTCCTAAGATCAAGATCACGTACACGCCATATATATTTGCTACTTCTACACTGGAAGTACGCAACCAAATGCTTTTCATTTCCACCAAAATAAATGCTCTATGTGTTAAAGTCATAGAATATCTCTCTTAGTTGATATGATATAAGAGACAAAAGGCTATGCAAAAAGAAAGATGGACATAGGAAGTCCATAGAAAAGAAGAGAAAAATTTGAGCAAGTCTAGGCTCATGAATAAAGAAAGGAAAAATGATAGTTATGTCTTTAAAATTTATTAGAGAGAGATACAATTTCAAATAGAGGAGCATTATAGTCCGCCTTTTCCACACATTTGCACATCTTGATCTAAGGGCATGACACTTCTCTCTTTGGATCCAAGCTTTGACTCTACAACATATGCAAGGTAAGTACGCTACATTCTTTCATTCCTACCTTAAGCTCCACATAAGCCATTTTTTTAGAAGTAGGATAATAAAGAGAAGACAATATTTAATTTATGCCTTGGTAAGCAATCATACACCATTTGAGTGACATGAGAGAACCATATGAGGAACAATAAAGTTTTCTTTTGCAAAATATTGCTAAAACCTTTAGTATGAAACTTGCAAAGAATGAGCAAATTAGTGCTCAAGGTAAACTGTTCTATCTCTCAACTACCTAAGGCAAAGGAAAGGCCATAAGCCCCATAAAGAGCTAAGGTAAAAGGGGTGCGTTTTTATAGCCAAATTTTTCATTCAAAAGATAAGTATTTTGTTGTGCACTTGGTATTAAGAAAATATGAACATTGTAGCAACTCCTGATCCACCGAGGCTAAGTTTAATTATTTGCTCGGGACGAGCAAAGGTTAAGCTTGGGGGATCTTGTTGACAGTGGATATACCATAAAATTTCACACTCAAACACCGTCAACAGGCCTTGGATTCAAGGGAGAATAAACATAACATGAACATATTTTATCAATAAATAGTTCCACTTGTACTCTTAGCTTGTAAATGCAGGAAAGATCAAACAGGCCATAAAACATCAAGATATGGTGCACAACATCACGTAGAAGAGAGGAGAGCTCAGGGTAGGCCCATGTGTGGGTCGGCCGACCCCACCATGGGGCCGACCTGGCTCTGGTGACGTGGCATGATCCATGTGACACTCCACCCAGCTCATTTCAACCATCAGATCAACATGTGTTTCCATTCAACGGTGGAGAATCAAAGCATAAGGATCAAGGGATAAATCAATGTGACAAACACGCAGCAAAGGTGGAACTACACCCTGTGACAGATGGGGACAGCTTCTAGAAGGACCTAGCTGGGCCCACCTGTCATAGGGGGTCGGCCGACCCCCCTGGTGCCCAGCCAGGTCGGTTGGCCTCCACCGCCTCTCTGCATGATCCCCACGTGCTGGATTCACCAAAGCCGTCCATTTTGAGGCGGTTCAAGGTCAGGTTCATCCAAGGGTGGAGAGGCAAAGAGCACATGGATCGCTGACGTGATATGCCTCCATTCTCCACTATAAATGGAGGCTGCCATCACCCTCTTCAAGACACACAAGATACACAAGAGACAAGAGAAGCTAGAGTTCCACTCTTTAGTAGTAGTATTAGTCTAGTGTGGGAGTTAGAGTCGAGTCGAGCCATGCTCGGGGTCTCCAGAGTCGTCTGCTGGAGAGTCTGGTATAGCTCTTGTACCTTTCGTTCTGTAAGACTTTACTTTTATCAATATATTATCTTTACTTTACTTTACTAAGTCTTTACTTAGTGCTTTACTATTCATTATAGTATTGTTGTGTCTTGTCTTGCCTTATAGTTGATTTACACTAGATTGTGATCCTGTAACTAGCTCACGTGTGTAGTTCATTGCCTGTCATAGGGTGCTTTAGCTGTTTGGTACCCAGCTAGAGTAGTGAGAATTAGTGTAAGCGCGGTGCTTAGGCTAGATCTTACCCTTGAATGCCGCTTGTCGCACGGATTGTTAGTGGGTGCTAGCAGGTGGTGAAGCCCTGTCTAGTCTTAGTATCCCTCCACGTGTTTTAGGCAAGTTCTTAAAAGGTAGGCACTCATAAGAGCGTAGGCGCTTCGGGTAGAGGTTATATCCTCTATTGTTTCGCACTACCCTCTACATACCGGAAGCAAGGTAGCTGTCTTAGTGTAATTCATCCATTTGATAAGATAGTTCACAAGAGTAAAGTAAGTGTCATAGGAGTCCTATACTCACTCGTTGTCCTCTCACCTAGCTATATTCTACTAGTTATCCTTAGTTATCCTAAAACCTTGTCGTATTTTTGTGTCATTACCCTTTCCTCTATTTATTGATTTACCCCCTATTCACTAGTTGATACTAAGTTGCTATAGACTTAAGGATCTCTCTTTTTTATTAATTATTCCTAGCAACCGTTTTTCTTTTGGATAAAATAAATAACGATACCTTGGAGTACTCCCGGATAAAGTGCTACAACGGTATATTCTATGCGCTTGCAGAATTATCCAATAGACATAATAAATACCCCTCTGGGCACTTCAGGCGCCGTTATCAGAGATAGCCTAACACCCTGTCTCTCGTGGTTGCGCTAAGAAGTGTCAACAGTGCTCCAGAAAAATGAACTAGAGCTCCAAGAACTCCATGGTGTTAGGCCGCTCTAGAGTTAGGGTGTTTGACTAGTTAGAGCCAGCTTTAGACTGGAGTTGGGCTCTGGAGCCATGACAAATAGGTCCTATATAATGCATTAGCAACCCCACCAAAAGACATGTGTGCACAAATAAATGTGAGTATAGCAAATAAATGTGAGTATAGTAAATCGCATTCTTTCACTTCAAGCTACTAGAAAGCTTTGCTTTTTATGAGAGTTTAGTTTTAGACATGATAATTGCTCAAATGTGAATAGTAGTAGTTCCACATACATTGCTTGTTCAATATTATGGTCCAAATATAACACTGGAACATCTGCATATGTTAAAAAAAGAGACAATCTTCCACCAAATGTGGAACAATACCGTTGATTTGCCCATTTTCTTTGGCCCTAGCAATGATAACCACTAACATGTCCATCACAATATTAAACAAAATTAGGGACAAAGGATCACCTTGCCTTAGGTCTTTTTGTGTTTGGAAATAAGGGCCAACCTTGTCATTCATGTCTATACCTACGTTAACTCCTTGAATAAATATTTGTATCAAGCTACACCATCTTTGAGAAAAAAATTTCATGTTTTTTAGAGAAATCTCACTTAATTTTATCATAAGTCTTCTCAAAGCGAACCTAAAAAAATTAAACCATCTTTGAGAAAAAAATTCACGTTTGTTAGAGAAATCTCACTTAATTTTATCATAAGTCTTCTCAAAGCGAACCTAAAAAATTAAACCATCTTGTTTTTGCAACCATGCATTATTTCATCTAAAATAATGACATTTTCCATAATTTTGAACAAGGAAGAAAAGTTGTTTGTGAGGGTCTAATTATCTTCTACATAGCTATACTAGCCACTTTCCATAATCGTGTCCTGCAGCTATTCACCGCCTCACCGGACACATCCGGTGCTGCAACCTACACGTCTGTTGAATGCGCGGTGAGCCCAGTAAAGGGGCAACGACTATTTCAGCCCTTTGGGCTATAAATAGCGGGTGAGGCCGGCTTGGCTGGCCATCCAGCATCCTTGGGACTATGTGTCCATACTAGGGGAGTGCTTGGAGAGCCTCTAACTCACTAGTGTGCATAGTGAACATCCGATCGATCGCTAGTGTGCGATTCTAGTGCGAGTGCATCGAGTGACACTATAGGTGATCGAGTTGTAAGCTAGTGGTGCTTGTTACTCCTAGAGTTCTCCACCTCCTAGACGACTTGGTGGTGAGAGACTCCATGGAAGCAAGCAAGGAGTTGTGCTTAGCTCTAGAGAAGATTCTGAGAAATTAGAGCTCATCCCGCGGGAGATTGCGAAGAGAATCGCTAGTAGAGTGAGACGTGAAGAGTGACAAGTGGTCCGATCAGACCACAGAGCAAGTGCTCGAGGGTGCCCAACGTGGGGGTGCTGACTTGTGTCGGGTCACCTCTTGCTAGAGGATCGGCGACAATCTTGGAGCTTGTCTCAACAGAGGACGTAACTTGTGGCGACAAGTGAACCCTCGGGCAAAAAAGTCACCACGCCAACATATTCCAATCCTTCGCGGTGGTTTACTCCCTTCTACAAGTTGTTTTCATTGTACATTACTTTACTTGTGTTGTTGTAGTTGCTCTTGTGAGATAGTTTAGCTTGTGTAGTTTGCCACTCACGTTCTTAACTTGTGTAGCTTAGAACTAGTGTCTTACTTAGTTTGTGTAGTTAAGCAAGTTGTGCTCCTTAATTAGGATTATGTATCCTTGTCATTGAGCATTTAGTGAGCTTAGGTGTCTAGTGCTCTTTTGCTTGCTAGTTGGTAAGAGCTCCCTAGTGCCTGAAATACTAGTGTTTAGGTTTGTGTGATCTTGCGCTAGAATTATTTAGGAAAGCTAAAACTAGGCTAGCACCTTTGTTTGTTGCATAGGATCTTTGACAAGGTGCTTGGAGTCTAATTAGAGGGGTAGATCGTTGGTAGAACCAAATAGGTTTTATTCCACTATGATTAGATTTTAAAAAGGACTATGCATCCCCCTCTAGTTCACCATCTCGACCTTACGCACACTTGATAAGATATCAAAATAAATATTTATTCTAAGGTATGTATGTTTACTTGGTCTACATGGTGGAGCGTAGCATTATGTCTACTTTTAATTTAATAGTGGCAAGACTGTTTAATTTCGAAATATAATCAGTACAAGAAATCCTTCTTTTTATGACAAAATTCCTCACGACGGGGCCTGATTTTGTCATATAATATACCATAATATGACGCAAAATTATGTGTCGTCATAAATTGATGGGGGCTAGATTTTTTTATGACGACTTGGTTTTTCTGTCACATAAGGGTAGCAAATTTTGTCACAAATTGTCTAGCGCCGGGAGCCGTTTGACGGTTATGAATTTATGACGATTCATACATATTTTATATGACAAAGTAGACCGTCACTGGATGTTTTATCAAATATGACGGCCCCTAACGTCATAAAATACCCTAGTAGAAGTGGACCTTTGACCATGTCTGTTGGGCCTAAAGCTAGGCCTCGGCCCAGGTGAAAACGAAGAGCGAGCACGGGTGGAGAGCAACCAAACCTGTCCTCCAACGTACCATTCGTGACGATTCGTACATAATGTGACGCGTTGACTAACCAATATGTGATATCTACGATCGTTATAAAAGGTAGCAATATGTGACAATAAAGTGTAGCCGTCACAAAAGGTCATGACATTATGTGACGGTTTTCAAAATTTTGTCACACGATACCTTTTGTGTCGGTCGTTTTGTGACGACCACGTGGCTTACTTTTTGTGTCAGTCGTTTTGTGACAACCACGTGATGACCGTTTTTTCGTCATAAAATACTTTTTATGACCATTTCTGTACTTTACATGACAGTTTGTGTTTGTCATACAATCCCAGATTTCTTGTTTATAGAGTTCTTTATGGCTATTGAAATAGTTTTTGTAGTAACTTGTATTAGTATTTACAAGTGAATTTGAGAGATTTTTTCTGTAACGTGTGATGTGAATAACTTAGATGCAAATTAAAAGATGTTACTTTATATTATCCTTAAATAATGGCACATGTGGATAATTTGAATGAAAGCTAGGGAACAGTTTGCATTATCTTTTATATGGTATATATGGGTCATTTAGATATAAATTTTGACGTTATTTTGCATTATCTTTCACAACACATCTTTCACAGCAATGGAGGCAGGTGATTGAGATGCAAATTTAGGAGTTACTTAAAATTATCTTTGATAGTGAAAAAATGAGTAATTTAAATATAAATTTAGGGGGTTATTTTAAATTATCTTTCATACTGATAGAGGTGGGTAATTTTGATGCATATTTAGAGGTTACTTATGTATTTCTATAATATTGATGATGCTTATAGTCTCCTAAAATAAAGGTTAGATTTCCTAATTACTGCGAGAATTTTAATAGACTTAAAAGAGATTTCTTCCGACATTTTTTTCATGATTGCACATGTGAATAATAAAACTTGACCAGATGATACACTTCGGACTTTTGCTTTAAGAATTTTTACGAGGATTAATGGTCTGTTCAGGAGAGTTCTGCGGCTCTAGATTTGAAAAAATAGCTCCATTTCCACTTCTGCCTCCACACTAATCTATCACGGAACATCTCCATGAAATCCAAGGATGTGCTCCGGATCCCTGAATTTCGTAGAACTATTCAGGGGTGCTTTAAAAAACTAGTTTCATGGAGTCTGGGAAGATTATCCACAATACTAGACTACACACTCGAACCTATTGGTTCGTTCTTCTTTTTTCTTTTCTTTCTCGATTCTTTTGTGTGGACTGCTCATCCCTATACCGTCGTCTTGGCCACTGGTGCGTGCGCCTCCCTGGCCCTGCCATGGTGCCTCTATAGATGAGCATGTAGCATGCAACCCGGTGGCATGGCACGAAGCATGGTATTTTGGCCTGGCCTGGTCATCTGCAGGCTCGGGCTGGCCGATCCAATGCACATGACCATGTTTGGGCCGCTACTCAAGCACAACAGGTGACATGACATGGGCCAGCAAATAGGGAAAGGCCCGATGCCCGCCGTTGCTTTTCCAATGCCTGCTAAACTGTTGAAGGCCCATACAATTCTCTCCCATTGAAACCCTATCCATTCCCCTTACCACCACCCCGCCAGTGCCGCACCTCCTCTCCCCACCCACGCGACGCAAGCACCGAGCAGCACCGAGCGCCACCACGTGGCTGCTTCTCTAGCCCTCCCCACACAACCGCTGCTCCGGTGCCCTCCCCACGCGGCTGCTGCTTCAGCCCCCTCCCTCCGCGGCTGTTGCTCCAGCCTCGTGGATCCTGAACGCGAGCATGCCATCAGATGCAACGCACCGCCTCACCCACTCCTACCTTGCAGACACCGAACGTGAGGGCTCCACCGATCTCCACTTGGCTCGAGCAGCAATGGACCCCTGCTCCGTGAAGCCGCCGGATCCCGCCTTGCCCCTTTGTCAGCGGTGAACGTGGGACAGCCTGAGGATGACATGAGCTACGGCGGGCGATGGTGCACCAACTCGACATGCTTTGCTTCTCCTCTGTCTACCTTCTCCTGACAAGCGGGCCTCGGGCCGGCTCGATAAACTTCACATGCCGTGCTTTTTAGCCCAGCCTGGCACGAAAAATGGCCTGAAGGGACGTGCTTGAAGCGCCGGCCAGATAGAGTGGACTGGGGCGGCACGACCTGAGAGGCACGCGAGTCATCCTGTGCCTAGTTGGGCGGACCGTTTGGTCATCTATAGGTGTAACAACCCTAAAAACCCACACAACCTAAAAATCCCAACCAATTAAAATTTTTCATTTATTTATTATGAAAACCCATTTTTCTTGTGCAAGCATATAGGTTTCATTATGAATTTGGTAAATAAAGGAGTATAGCTTGCATTTTAATTCCATTCACATAGAATAATAGCTTATGCATCACAATTGGGATTTATTGCAATTTATGTTTGTATTTACTCAATATTTAAAAAGGGTAATATATGTATATAAATACACTTAAGTGAAAATAGAAAAGGAAAAAGAAAAGAGAAGAGAGGAAGAAAGGAAGCCAGCCTGTCGGCCCAGCTGCGGCCCAACCGAGCAAGCGCGCGCGCGACCGTTTCACCTACTCCCCCGCAGCCGCTGACCGCCCGGCCCCGCCTGTCAGCCGCTCTCGCTACTGTTCTTCTTCTCACCTCGCGAAAGACGGTGGCCGACAGAGTCACGCAAATGGCGTGACTGACAGCGCCACGCATGGCAGAGCCCTGACCCCGCTGTCCCTCGCCTATCCCTTGCCTTGCTCGCCAAGAAGCCGCGCGCACTGGGAAACCCTAGCTCGGGAGCACCGATGGTCTCCACGTGCCCCCTTCGCCGCTAATCATCGTCCGCCGCCACGCCATGCCCTGGCCGTCTATAAAAGGAGTCGCCCCGAAGCCCTAGACCTCGTCCCACTCGCCGCCGCCGCGTTGTGGCACAACCACTACACCACACCGCACAATAGAGGGAGAGGGAGAAGGGAGAAGGGCGGAGCAGAGGAGGAGAAGCTGCCGGAGCGTCGCCGCCGTGGAGCACGCCGGAGCCGGACACGGAGGAGAAGCCCGAGCTGCGGACGAGGAGCGGCACGGCATTGCGATCACTCTACACAGCGTCACCTCGTCACTGCACCGCCATCCTTACCTCACCAGCCCCACGGTGAGCCACCGAGCACCTCATCCAACCTCGCCGTGCTACGGTCATGGCGCTCGGCATCACGAGCGTGTAGGCCGCGGGCTGTTTCCGGCCCCTGAACACTTCGCACAACACGCGCACAAGACCGGCCATCAAACCACTGGACATCGGCTATGGACGTCAGGCCACTTCCGACGGGCATCGCCGTCACATGTGCTCGGAGCGCCGCCACCTCGACGGCGTTCCCGCGCGCACAAGCCGTGAAACCGCCGACGCGACCCGCTAGCGTGACCACCAACTCACCGACCACCTTGGACAAGCTTAGTTGCGGAAGATCGAACCTCCATAGCCCGGAACACCGAGAGGTGCATTCTCGGGGAAACGTGATCGCCGCCGACACGTTCCGCCTCGCCTAAAATCCGTTCTGAGTACCCCCGATCGCCTCGCGCTGCGGAGAAAGGCCGACGAGGTTCGCCAAGTCTGCCTCGGCACCGCCGCGTAGATAGCCGAGCCCCGAATCATGTCTGTCGCCTTGGCTACGTGCGCCTCCACCTCGTCGGAGAACCGCTGTATGCCGTGGGAGAGAAGGAGGCCCACGATATCATTTCACTAATGACAGCCAACCCTCGGGAGGGCGGCACCCTCGGCGCCCAAAATTCCGATTCACCCGAGCCTCCCCGGGAGAGCTCGGGAGAGCGGCACCCTCGGCGCACCAAATCTCCGATTCGCCCGAGCCTCCCCGGGAGAGCTCGGGAGAGCGGCACCCTCGGCGCCCAAATGTCCGATTCGCCCGAGCCTCCCCGGGAGAGCTCGGGAGAGCGGCACCCTCGGCGCCCCGAATCTCCGATTCGCCCGAGCTACGCCGAGCCCCGCCGAGCCCCGCCGAGCTACGCCGAGCTCCGCCAAGCCCCGCCGAGCTACGCCGAGCTACGCTGACGTCGGCGACTCTCTGGGAACCAGCATTGAACACCTGGTGGGCGACCATCGGGTCTGTGTTCTGATGAGGCGCCACATGCCGCACTACTGGACCCGCGCGCCACGTGGACCAATCCCGAGCTGCCCCTGATTAATCGACCATTTTCCATTTTCAGAAAATAGGATAATCTTCGGAAATTCATAACTTATTCATACGATGTCCAAAAATTGCGCACCATATATCAAAATTCTCAGAAAAATGAGATCTACAATCTAAGACTATGTTTGTGTGAATTTGGCTCTTTATTTTATTGGATTTTTCTAAAATACTCTATAGGAGTCGCTGACGCGACTATTTCGTGTTCGATTTCAGAGCCGGAGGAGGATCTGACTAAGGAAGACGACCACGAGTACCTTCAGGAGCTAGGAGACGACTACGAAGGTGCCACGTCCCACCAAGTCCTTAGATCCTATTTACGTATTGCAAATGACATTGTTGCTATTGCTTTATGATTATGTATGGATTGGTTGCATGATAGTATATTTGAATTCCCTACCTTGATAAGACTTTACCCTGCTGTCCGCTGCTAGGTTAGCTGCTGCTTAATTTACTGTTACTTTTCCACTACTTTCTACTTGCAATATGCTATGTGGTGGAATTGGGACGGTGTATAACTGATTATAACCACTGGGAGAGAGTGCTGCGTGCGTCTTGGGTGCGTGGTAAGGGTTGATGTCGACCAAGTGGGATGTGAGACAAGCCCGTGGGGCAAGTCGTGCCGGGGGTGCAACCTGGGCATCCCCAAGCGAGATACCTGTGGCGGGTAAAGTAGTTGAGGAGGTTCCGGGTGGGATAGCCTTGGTGGTTTGAAGCCCGTGGACGGAGGTGCTGTGATGGCACGGGGAGAGTATCCCTTAAGTGAAGATGCCTGCTTGGTCAAACCTAGGACGGACTAGTTTCAGGTTCATGGGAATCCTTTTCTACTCACTCGCTTCTGATGGGCGGGAGACGGCTGGACTACTTGGTAGGACGGTGCCACTACTGCTAGGTTGAGAGGTGATAAGGGTGGGCGGAGACGGTCGATGGGTTCCCGTTCCGTTCTAGATGCGCAGTACCACTGGATGGGCCCGGTACTGTGTCTCCCAGTCTCAGCATAACGGTGTAGGATCCGGAATATCCCAGGGCTGAGTGGTAGGGTGGCATCGACCTAGGCAAGCAAGCACCCGAAATTCTACCTAGGTGTTTGCGCAACACCTATGATGGCTAATCTTGTGGGTAGTGAAACCTCTGCAGAGTGTACGGTTGATCGATCGATACATATGCCAACCTATTGGCTATGGACCTTTCCTGTGAAGCTTCTACTAGTGTAGTGAGTGTTCTCTTCTCCCCCTGGATGACATTTTTCCGGCATTGTACCCGCTGTGGTATTGTGCCGCTGAGATAGGCCCGAGAGGGAGTTGGGCCTATCGAATGAGAGTGAGGTGTGGGTATGTGAGATGTGGTGATGGGAAAAGGGATGATGGTGTTAACTAGAGATAAAACTTGACTAATTAAACATTGATTACAGCTGCATAGGAAACCTCAGCCTATAGGTCTGCTTGTACAGCCTTGCATCCACTTTCCACAAAGCAAATGCTGCATAGGTGGGCTCCGTGGCCAGTACAAATCGTACTGATAAATTTGCTGTCAGGTGACGAGAATGAGTACGACTTCGAGGAAGACGATGGCGAGGAATAGGGTCACGTACTACACTCAAGTTGGCCGTGAAGGATGAAACGTTTCCGCATCTTCTAAAGCTTCTCTGAATGTTGATTCCGCCAGTGTGACGATGTAATAAGTGTTTATGTAAGACTTAATTACCGTTGTATGGATCCTGGTGTCAATTGAGCTATGGGTAATTTCATGGATTGTCCCAAGTAATCTGTTGAATTACAATTCGAGCCTGTGGATTTCCCTTCGCGGAAATCGAGGTCGTTTTAGTAGGTGCCTCCTTGGCTCCAGCCCTGCCCGCACGCGAGACTCTGTTGGGCTGTTTTGACCTCGATCGCTATGAAAAGAAAAAAAAACAGCCGCTAAATAAAAACAGTTGTGTAAGCGACTGTTTTGACCTGGCTATGGCCCTGTTTAGAAGCACCAACTAAATTTTACCTAGCTAATTTTAGTTATGATGCATCCAAACACCTCATACCTAAACCTATCTAAAGTTTAGTTAGAAACCAAAATGTACACAATCCAATTAGCTATTTCAACCCAGCTAAGAGGTCTAAATGACCAAACTATCTCCAACTAAGGTTTAGTTAGAGCATCCAAACACATCCAGCTAAAGTTTAGCTATCTAAACAATAGTATTAATGATAGGTAGTATGGTCAAGATTTTAAATTAGTTAGAACATCCAAACATCCCCAGCTAAAGTAATCTTTAGCTAGTTAAACTCAAGCCCTATCAATTAGATAGGTAAATTTTAGTTGGGTGTATCAAACAGGCCCTATATATGACGATACATCTACCACGCCTTGGACGTGGAGTCTTGGACACATCGATCGGTTAGCCGCGCAGCACACGGCGGTCTCGTACAAGCACTATTGCACTTTTTCCACATAAACATCGAAGCTCCTGTCCTATTCTTGAATTTTTCCCGGTTTCTAGGAGGAGGCATTGCTTGCAGACGTGGTGATGGCACGAGCTTATCCATGTGGCGAGCAATTAAGACAATGGGTGCGACCGATCGAGATGGCAAAGCCTGAGGACAGGAACCTGCAAAGCTTCTTCATTCGTGCTGCTCAACAGTCACCAGCAACACACACAATTAAATGCACGTATACATCTTCAAGAAGCTGTGGATCCAACCAGGTAATGAAATGCTTGTACACGATCGATCGACGGCGGCGGCAGCCGATCGAACGCTACCTATTGCTGTTGCTTCATCACCCAACACTGTGTCCCTTATCTCTAGTAAGGACAGAGACAGATCGAGGATATGGAGCTAGCAGCTGTCTTCAAATTCCTACCACACTACGCCCAACTGGATATGCATGCAACTATGCAAGGCACCGGCGCTCATCACGACTTGAATTCCTGAAAGCGACGACAAACTAGGTAGGAGTGAATTCTTATAAAATAATCAAGGCCTAAAAAACATTTGGGTTTTCGTTCCGGCATCTAGTCTTGAGCCTCTCATCCATATATGTTCATGGATCATCATCAACTTCGCAAAAGAATATATGTTCCTCCGATCCATATACATACTCCATCCCAACTTAACTGGAGTAAACAATAACGCAATAATGCAATTTTATAGTATTTTTTAGTTTAGTTTATTTGCCATGATATATATATTCTTCGTGCTTAAGAGCGAGCACGTAGGATCTCTATCAGTGCAAGTCCGTAGCCAGTGGACTTCTAATTTTGTTCGGTCCACTGTCTTGATCGTCCAGCGATGCAAGAGCATGGTATCCATCACATCACGGCGATCAACAGTGGCGTGAGCTCTTGCATTGAGCTGATCACCTCATCGTACATTCGTTCGTACCTACCCAGTTATTGGACAAGAACAAATGCTTGCACCCCAATCGAAGACAAATGCTCTCCCTCCCAAGTTGTACGCGTCACGCTGCAATAATAGAAACATCAGCACTTATTAATAATTGCTAGTATACAATATATAAAACTTCATCCGTTCTAAATTATATGACATGATTCGTATCTTTTACTAAAAATATAGACACAACATATATCTAATTATGCAGCAAAAGCTATGAATTTAGAAATGACAATATATCTTGTAATTCGGAATGGAGAGAGTCAGGAGCACCATGTATTTTTTTTTTTTTGAACATATGGAGCACCATGCATGTATATATAGTTATATACAGCAGGAGTAGCTAGCTAGGTCATTGTGTGACGGTGTGAACATACTACTAAACTTTTTGCGAATATTTATGGGTTTGACTTTTAGAGAGAACACACACGCATCAACATCTTAATAAGAAAGTCAATATTAAACAGTGTCATTTACGGCCTCTCTACTGTTAGCTGGACACGCACGCAGCATGTGATTGGTAGTGATGATGATGGATCGGTTGTTAAAAAGGGATGTCGCTGGTGTAGTGCACCTCTCAAGTGTGTCGATTTGTAATTTTGCTGTGGCTGAATCTACAAGCTACATATATGTGGCACTTGGTTTAATTAATTGGATTAGATGGCCGATGTGTGTCCAGCTCATCGACCCATGTTGTTTATGCCAATGAAATATCAGTTATAGTTCTTATGATAAATAATCTCACTATTACGGGCAACCAAATAATATCGTTATTTAGTCTATATTAGATGATAATTAATCTTAAAACTTTACTTCATATTTGTTTTAGTTGGACCATTAGCTGATCCAGATCTTAACTTTTCTTTGTTTCCCATCAAAACTAAATCAACATTCGGGGTGAAAATTATTGTTTGGAAGAGTTAATGGTTCAAAGGCCCATAATATTATATCTATCATTATTTTTAACATGTATATGAGAAAAGGACACTGGAATAGAGGAACAGGAAAAAAAACCAAAAAAATGAGGAAAATAACAAAAAACCAAAGACCAAGGTTTAAAAATCATAAACAACAAAACCAAACAGAAAAAGTCAGAAATAGAAATGAGGCACGAAAATAATGGAGCGGCACAAGAAGAAAAAAAGCGAAACAAAAACAAAAGTCCATGATGAAACGATCGAGCGGCGAAGGGACGAAAATGGGAGAGGACAGGCGATGGGCGAAAAAATAGGAGAAAAAGTTGACTCTATAATATTAAAGATATACTCCCTCCGTATTAGTAAAAGATGACATTTAGGACAACGACACAGTCTTCAACACATGACTTTGACTTCATATTTCTATAAAAATATTTATTAAAAAGTGATATATGCATACTTTAATGAAAATATATTTGAAGACAAATCTATTTATATAGTTTTCATATTTTTAAACTTAATAATTTAAAAGTTATTCATGATTTATATTTTCAATGTTTGACCAAGACCTTTTCTAAAACGTTAGCTTTTACCAATACGGAGGGAGTATGTATATATGTATAGATTCATGCATTTTAATTAAAGGGAAAATTGGGCCCTGGACTGAAAGTGACCTCTATTTTCTAGCGCACACTCAAAATAGAACGATCCACTAATGGACACATTGCTTTTTTGACAATTTTATTGGTGGACACTGCACACATTAAAATATTAATTTCTGGCTCAAGATGAGAGGATGATGAAATGTCCGTCTAGCCAAAGCTGCTTTCCTCTTCCTCCCTGTTTTCTCTCTCTCTCTGGTCTCTCCAAACTCTCCCGCAGGTTGTCGCAGGCTCGCAGCCATGATGGAGGATGCCCCCAAACGCCGCCACTGAGGGCAGCCAGCCCGTGCCCCCGAGGGATCCGACGAGGCCACCCTGCCGGCTACCGCCTGCGGAGGCGCTGCTCCCAGAGCCAGAAATTAACATTTTAATGCGAGCAAATCCACCAACAAATTTATCAAAAAGCAAAGCGTTCATCAGCAAATCATTCTGCTTTGAGTGTCTGCTAGCAAATGGAGGTCACTTCCAACGTTGAAGGGCCAATTTTCCCTTAAGTAGTTTAATGTCCGTGCTAACGTTACGGTTTTTTTTTAGGAAAATGCTATAAAAAACAACCAATTTGTTTTGGAGAATATAACTTTTACACAGGTGTATCACTTCATGCTCGCGATCGATAATCGAAAGATAATCTCGCATTTCTTTAGCAATCAAAATATTCCCCCACTACAAAAGTGACCCATCGGAACTCAGCAGCTACTGTTATTACATTGATCTCAAAAGGTTTGAGTTGGCAATTCCCCTAGTAACAAGATAACTCATAGGTATTTCCTTTCCATCAATAGGTTCAGTTCCCCTATGCATTTGGCATATAGATGAATATTTTATCCACATTGCTGCACACTGATGTCCTTTGAGGAGTTGAACAGGTACCGTGAAAGCAGAGTGAAATCTTTTCAAGACCAGTATACTCCGCACTGGATAAAGCACATATAATTAGTAGCCATATATAGAAATTGCTTAATATAACTCGAAGAGTAGTAGCTAGTACAGTAAGATAACAAAATTGGCATGATTTTTTTTTTCGAACAATGGACACATAAAACCAATTTAGAAGGGCACCCTATAGAGTTGTGGAATGCAATTCCATGAAGTAAAAGGTAAAAACCTGAATCCTTAACCCACTGGAGTTTCTTGTTGATTGCTTGCCCTCTTCTAGATCCTGAAAGAAACAAAATATCACAGTTATTATGATGGTGAAGAACATATAGCTGACAATAAATTTCACTGCATAGATCCATAATTATCCTTGTTGCTTCAGAGGTGACCAAAGAACTACCCATGCGCACCAGACAACTGACCACTATCACTCAAATGAAGCCGTAGCGTTAGCACGGGCATCCATCAATGTGGCGAGGACGTAGTTCAGTTGCAGTCTCCCCGAACTGCCGGCCTCCATGCCCAGAATCACAATGTCGCGTTCCTTCGCCGTGACCTCGCTCACGACCACGTTGGTTAGCCTGGTGTTGTGTCTTGCTTTTGAGCTGGTGCTGCCTGAGATGGCTCCTTGCATGGATCCAGTGGGGCTACGGCACGGAAGAGACGACCCCCTGAAATGCTTAATGCCACTAAAGATAACACGATCACACAAATTAAAGCCAAGCTGCTATACCAACGATATGTAAAAAAATGTTCTCTAAACTATCTAGATACAAAAACTGCAATAGATAGGTGAATGGTGACAGTAGCAATAAAATCTGAACTTTGGTTGAAATGCTCTGCCGAGATGACCACAACATGCTGCAAATGAACTAATGTGCTGCTGAACAGAACAAGTTACAGAGCTGCTAAACTTACGAACAAGAACAACAACATATGAAGAGAATAAATTAGACAAGATACGGCAAGCACAAGTTACATGAGCTAGCAATGAAGAACCAAGTTTAAACGATTCAATGAAAAAATAGATTTCTGGGCTTGATCAGTGCCGATTGCTTGTTTTTCTTCTTCAGAATTCCAGTTTTGGCAAAAAGAAAAAGGAAAATTTGTGCAGGTATGCATTATTATGCTTGAACCTCGCAAAAGAAAAGACACAATGTGTAATTGTCGTGAACAAGCTTAGTAAATATTCTACTTCGTCCAGCAGAGCCAACACCATCTCCTTTAACTGCAATGTAACTGAGGATAGTGAGAAATATTCCTAACAATCATATTTTATGCAGAACTGACATGCTTAATGCAATAGACACGATTAATGGGAAAAAGTCCAGCTAAGATAACCAGTTTATCAATTGACATTTCAAAACAAAGAGGACTATATACAACAATTAATTGGTATTACATTATAGTTACCTAAGAAAGAAATTCACGACAGACCATATATTACTCAAATGCAACTGATTATATCTGAAATAAGTTTTCAAAGATGGGCTTTCTCGAGTTTTTGTAACTTCAGATGCCACTGAACATATAGAGTTGGAAAGGGGGAAAAATCTATATATTAGTTGGCAATGTATCTGGCTAAGGAATGCCTTCATGCTGGCCGCTTCAATCTATATATAATTTTTCCATTGCGGAAACACAATATTGTGTAATTGATCTCAATTGTTGTGTGCTTACTACAGATTTCAAGTGAAAAAGGAAAGAGATAAAAAAAAACTCTCTAAAAGACATGAACGTGTCATATCAATATTCAATACCTAACAAGGAATCAGGGATGCATTAAGAGTGCAACGGACTACAAGAATTGATATGATCACGTTCATTCACTGGAAGCCAGAAAGTAAGTAATGAAAATAAAACGATGCCCGTGCCCGATTTTTTTTGGGCAACGTCGGTGGACGCTGCAAGATCTGATGTTAGTAAAAAAACTTGGCGCCATGTTATCCAGGCGTCGGCCGCTGGATTCCACCTCGTCAGCCGTGTTGGGATGAAACAACCCCGTCCAATCTTCTTGGTTTTAGGATCAAACGACAAGGTCTCACGGAGATCGCGACAACAACCAAACGATCCCGGTAGCGGAAGGGGCGAAAAAAAGGGGAATTTTTGCGCGGAACAATCGCGAAGGGGATCGATCGGTGGGACGAGATCGTCGGGCGCTCACCATGGTGACGTACTCGATCTCGACGAACCTGAAGGCCATCCCAAGGCTGCTGAAGAGCACAGAGACGAGGGCGCAGGTGTCGCTGAAGGGCGCGAGGCGGAGCTCCCCGGCGTTGGCGTCCATCCCGCGCGCCAGCTCCTCGAACGCCTCCGCCACCGCCGTCAGCGGCGTCTCCATGCCCTGGCGCGCCGCCACGACGGCCGCCGCCCCTTCGCACAGCTGCTCCGACGGCGCCTGCGCCTGCGCCGACGACGACCACGGCATCTGCCTGAACCCGAGCATCCTGTCCCGTCCATTGCCGGAGGAGTATTGCCTCCAGCGATGGACGCCCCGCCCGGTTACAACCTCGCCTGGATCTCGCGATTCGTGCCTGGTTTGGCCACGACGACGTGCGACCGTGCCATCTGACTCCTTCCTGCATGGGACACGGCGTGCGGGTCGCGGGATCGCGGAGGAGTGGGGAAGGGCGCGTGTAGGTCGCGCTGATTGCGGGATCAGGCCGCGATCGCCGGTCACCCGATCGCACAAAGGCGTCGGGGGAAGGAGGTGGGGGTGAGTTGTGAACCCTTACAGCCCTTAGATCTTATTAGATGTCCTCGTGGCCTTTGATTTCGATGGAGCCAATAATCTGTGTACATTTTTCTGGGTGCACAAAGGTTGCAGTTCTCAATGAGGTACAATTTGTTGGGTGGACATAGATTTGTTTATGAATCCCATTATAAGAGAGATTAAAACGTTTGACTTATGTACATTGATTGTGTATAACCATCAATACATGTATATAATATACCATGATAAGAAAATTCAAACATCTTGAAAATTCTTTCTATGCGTGGTTTCTTGGCAGGCTAGCTACTAGCCGTGTACATGTGGGCACTACTTGTGTCAACCTCGCAATCATTTATTTTTTCTTGATTAGGCGCGCTATCATTCCTACTTGTCCTACCTACACACGCGCAATCTGATCTTGTACTGTTTGGGTCTGTGCACTTTAATTTTTCAACGAACAGGGCCGGTGTCATCATGTTCAGCTGCTCTATCTGGATTTTCTCAGCAAGTTGTTGGTTGGACGAGCTCTAGGGTTGGAGGCTCTCATTCTCATCTAGTGGATTATGGATGCATGCAATAAGTTCATCCGTGGACGAGCACGCGCGATGGTTTATGATAGAGACAGCAAAACGCTGGCGACCAAAACCAAACGTTTCTTTATTTCTACATAGCATGCCCATGCCCATGGACGACCAATGCAAGCCGCAATTGATGATCTTGACATCATCACTGAACGGTCATGACAAAACGTTACAACTCTTCTACTCATTATTCGAAGGAGTTAGATGAAGCCATACAAGAACAGAACCCAGTTTATAAACTGTGCACCAAGATGAGATGCAAATAATTAACGTTTCATTTGGTAGGGGAGGTTATAAGTTTTGACAACGGCCTGAGGGGCACCGCCGCCCTCATCCTTGGCCCCATCCTCATCACCGACCATAATTAGTTAGTACAAGACTTGTAGTATATGTCTATATATGTCTGCTAGTGGCTCATATGTATCCTGGATACATGTGTATGCATGGCTCTATGCACTTTGATCATCAGATCACTTGACTTACTGTATGTCCAAGTGATGTAAGTATGGAAGATCTAATATATTATTTGTAATACAATCAATTAATTTCTTAATGTGATGACTTCTATGTGAACAAAAGTGGATTCAAAATGTGATGACTTCTATGTGAACAAAAGTGGATTCAAATTATTTAATTTCTATGGATGCAAATGAGGGCGTGTTTTATAAAATGCCTTGGAAACAACTTCGCTAACATATAAAGTGTCGGCAAAGGTCTTAACCGTCGGCGTAGGTACACTACACCAAAAGTGTCGGCGATTCTTTTAACTGTCGGGAAAACTTTCACCGACGGGTTCTACCACAGTTTCTAAACTGTCGGCAAAATTTTTCATGGGAGACTATCTGTCGACAAAGGTACCCATTGCCCACTTTAGAAAGTGTCGGCAAAGGTGGGTCGTGTTATAGTGCGCTCCCGTGCACCCTCATTTTCGACCCCTACTCCGGTCCGAGGAATGACGCCTCACCATAAACTAGTAAGCCACCCAACCATATATTGCTATCTTATTATATTCTTATTTATAATGTCTAAAAAGAGAGCCTGCACACTCCAGTCATTCCGCCCACACACCCGTTAGCAGTATTCTTTCCCAGGACTCTCTTCTCAGCTCCCTCCGGCCTCCTCGATGGCTTCCTACTGCATGGCGCTCTCTCTCTCTCTCCCTCCGGCAGCCTCCTCCCTGCCTACCCGCGCCACCGCCTCCCGGTGCCTGCGCCCATACCCCACCTTGCTCCCTGGTGAGCGGCCATGGTGGATGCGGCGGCGGCAACGCTGGATTTGATGACGGCGGTGGCGAATCCAAAAGAAAGACTGGTACGCGATGCTAATATATTGCTAAAATATTATATTATTTTCTCTAGCATCTTAACAACCTTAAATATAAAAAGTCAAACTACAAAGTTGTAGATCTCCTTAAAGACTATAACTTTAGTATAAAAAGTATCTTCATTTAACCTCAAATGAAAAAATTATTTCTCTAATGCATCAAGTACTTGTACGCTAGAGTTATGTTGCTGAAAATATATATTATTTTTTTGAGTATATTAACGTTCTCAAATGACAAAACGCACAATTAGAAAGTTGTAGATCTCGTCGAGAGCTACAACTTTTATATAAAAATTATTTTCATCTGATATTGTATAGAGGAGTAATGATTTTTTAAAAATTGAATCTTGACATGCCACTCCCGGTGACGTTACAGGACAGTACTGTCACCCTAGCAAGGTTTTTCACGTTAGAAATATTATCTAACGTCCGTAAATGTTGCCGCGCCAATGCATGTGGCGCGACAACGTTATTTGACTCCAGTTATTTTTAAAATATCTATTAAAAATAAATTAAAAGTAAAAAAATAATCCAGCTCCTCGCTATCATACGTCTGCCACCATCAACTTCGATTCATCTATTATTGGCGCTCTGTGCACTTTTTCCACGCAAAAGGTGGGTGCGGTCCTGTTCTTGAATTTTTTCCAGGTCTCTAGGAGGCCTTGCCGGCGTGGCTAGGTGGAGTGGAGCGGATGCATATGAGCTTATCCATGTACGTGGCCTGGACAGGACTGCGATCGATCGAGATGGCAACAAAGCGCACAGCGAGGGCGCACACGAACCAAGCTTCCTTTGTGCTGTAGTTCTGCTCCGATCCACAGTAACATGCTGCAAGCCAATAATTATAAATAAGCAGGCAGGTTATCTATCTACATCAATAACCGAGCGCCTTCAAGAGAAGCATGAACTTTACCGTTTCGATCCCAGTTGCAGTTGCAATTCTGCACTGTAGCACGTTTATTTGTATTTGATAACTTTTGTCCAATCATGGTCTAAGTAGGTTTAAAAGATTCATCTCATGATGTACATATAAAAAGTACAAATATGCAAACATTTCATCTACATTTAATGCTCCATACATGTACCGCAACGTTCATGTGACTAGTTGCAATTGCAATTTGCAGTGAATCTAAACAGGGCCTCGCTTCGCATCGCATTCCTTCTACATACTCCCTCTATCGTAAAATAGATGTCATTCTCATTTCTCGAAAAGTCAGCTTTTTATAACTTTGACTAATTTTATAAGTATTCATATCGAACGTACACAACTAGTATCATTAAAAAAATCTTTAAATCTAGTTTTTTAACAAATTTATTTGGAAATAAAAATGTTCCATATATATTTTCTATAAATCTAATCAAAGTTAACAAAGTTTGATCCGCACGCTTTCTATAACATTATCTATTATGGGACGGAGAGAGTACAAACTAAGCGACTAGCCTCGGCTGTTGGAGCTAGCGGCTCCGATACTGGAGCTAAAGCATGTGCATGCAAGCAGTCGCAGCCGCCACACACGCTAGTGCTTGCTTCCATGGCTATTCCATCAATATCATCTATGGAGTGGCAATGTAGGATCATAACCAGTGGACGCTTGCACTTGTATCCTGCGGCGTCAAGGGATTGTTTACTTATTCACTATGGACGTGTTTGGTTTGGTGACGAGGTGAGCCTGACTCGTTTCTATGAGCCTGGCTGACCTGGGATAGGTTTATTGTGTGCAACATCAGTTCGTTTAGTTGACTGTACAAGTACATGCTAGAAAAACATACTCGTTGTTTGGTTGCTTGGTTTCCTAACTCGTACCTGCATGAGCTCTCTCTGAAAGAAACGGCGCAGACTCACGTTCGCGCTCGCACGAGCCTGGCTCGCGGGAAACGGAATCCATTCTCGTTTTGGCCTGGCTCCGCGGCGCTTGCTGCATGCAGCCGGCCTGGCCCAAGCAGCTGTGCAGCAAACCAATCGCTAAAAAGCTGCATCCCCAGAGCCTGTGCCGGCCGGAGCCTAGCAACCAAACGCGCCCTATAAAAAATTATTTCTTTTGATTTTCTGAGACGGACACCAAGCCTAGACGTCTCCTAAAATATAAAAGATTTTTGAGGCAAACAAACCATTTTCGGAGGCGCTAAAAAAGGAAGGGAGCTGAGAGAGAGTGAGTAAAGCCGTTGCCTGGTGAAACAATGGGTTCATCCACGACTTTTTTTTTTTGTTTGATGAAATCGCCGTTGTATGCTCGGTCGTTATTTGGTGAAGCGCCTTTTTCTCTTCCCATGATCGACTGCACCAAATCTTCTCCCTCCCGTTTGTGGTGCCAGGTCTAGCGTTGCCATGACCTCCAAGATGCACTTGGACATGCTGCATGACACTAGTACACAAAAGCTCTCTGCTGGCGGCTGATAAGACATTTGTATAGATGTTTTTCGCAGCCGCATGCGAGAGAGTACAGTAGAAATCGTCCTCTCTACTGGCGGTTTTTTTGAACCGCTTGTAGAAAACTGATTTCTACAGACAGTTCGTAAAGAGAACTGCGTGTAGAAATTAGTTTTTTATATGCGGTTCTCTTTAGGAACTGTCTGTGTTATTTTTCTGGCCGGTTCCGTTAAGAGAACCACCGGTGCAAATCGGTTTGCACTGGCGGTTCATAATTCTGGCTCCATCGTTTTTTTCTGGTGGTGCCTGACAACGGTAACCGCCTGGAGAAATATTCTCCTAGAGTCTGCGTAGAGTTTTTCTGTGCTAGTGTGAATCAAAAGAGAAACATGGACTTGGACGTGTTGTATATTTTATCTATATCTATACCTATTAATGAAGATTTTTGGCTCTTTTTTTGGTCCAGCCTTCCTAACTACCCTTGCCTTTCGAACTACCTGCTCGCTCACTTTTGTCAGGCCCAACCATCCGGCACGCACCTACCCGCATGTTCTTCTCCCTACGATGCAGCGGCATGCCAGCATGAGCGCATGACACCCTCTCCCTCGGCGTCTCGACGAAACTCGCGGGCAGTCAGCCACGGCGGCACACCCTCAACCCTACGCTACGCATGCGCAGCTGCGGCGGTGCACAGCCTGCCCAGCCCAAGCGACGGATGCCGGGTAGTGGTGGCGACGCTGTGACAGCCAATGATCGGCCATTCCCTCCGGCCAATCGACCCCCTCCGGCCCTCCCTATACCAAGCTCGCAGCTTGAGTCCCTCGGCCTCTACGCTCTACGGCTCTGGGTTCGATTTCATTTATTAGCCATGGCATGGATGCAACCACTACTAGAAATGTGTTCATCAATGACGATTCACTAGTGATGATTACTATTTTCGTCATCGAAGGCAATTATTCTATGACGAACTATGCAGGTTCGTCATTAGTCAGAAGTGACGGAGCTTTGGCACGAAGAATAATGACGAAAACGAAATAATCGTCGTACAATAACAAAACGAAATCGTCATTGATTGTTTGGCTCGTGTACCACCTCGAGGACTTGGGTCCAGCTGGACTTGCAGCCTTCCCCCTCCATTTTTTGGCAAAAAAATATCTCACTGAGTGAGCTTTGAACCCACGACCTGCAGCTAGGTTGATAGGTGCCTTACCACTGGAGCACTCGGCCTTTCGTGGTAAAGGTATGCATATTATGTTATTTGTAAACTTATAATATGGTAATTGAATCATAAATGATGACGTGGCGTCATGATCCCACCGGAGCGTCCCAAACCGAGGACGTGGCGCAGCGGTCCCACCAGTGGGCGTGGCGGCGAACACATGGCGCAGGGCCCAGCTCCACCAGCGGCCCTTTCAATTTTTGCAAAAAAACTCCCCCCGCAGGGGGAATCGAACCCGCGACCTGCCGGTAGAGAAGGAGGAGGCTTTACCACTGCAACGCTAAGACCTTTCTGTGTGTGGCATGCATGTTTTTCTATGTGTACTTATAATATGGTATTTTGTTTTTTTATTTACTCGATCGAGTTGATGGGCCCTGTACATGGGCCCTGTTCATAGGGATGCAAACCTAGTGTTGAATCGAGTTAAATGAGCAACTAAGTGTTTAACTCAACATAGGCAAGGATAACCCCTAGTGGCGTGAAGAAGCTTGTCTTTGGCTCAAACCGAATTAATCAACTTGTGTAAGTTTGCTAGATTGAACCAAAATTAAAAACTAAATCTCTCTCTCTCCATTGATTTGACCCTTTTGTGGTACTTGATGCCAAGGGGGAGAAAAACAAAGATAAGAAATGAGGAGAGGAAGATAAAATTGGACTAAATTTCGCAATGAACCATCATTAAGGCCGATGATGGGAGAGCAATAGGCCAAAGTAAAGGGATCAAAATTTTAAATCAAAACCTTTACTTAAGATAAGCTCACCTTGAGGGGGAGCAAACTCATGAACTTTGTTGTTGCATTTGGAATGTGCACTTACATATGGTTGTTGCATGTGCATATGTATTTATTTTTAAATTGCTATGTTCTTGAGTGATGTATGCTAGAAATATGTTTGATTGATGATTTGATAACTAGCATGCATAGGTGGTAACTAGATGATCTTGCTATTTTCATTTGGTATTTGAGCATTGCTTATAATGTTGATCTCATGGTATGTTCAAGTTTTGTGATCATCTAGTTATCAAAGTGCTAAGGATGGAGATTCCACAACTTCGATGTTTATTTTAATTGGTATCACGCTTCAAAGATTTATTCTAAACATCCTAACACATTTTGGTGGAAATTTACTCTCTAATTATGCATATGTGCAAGCTTTCAAATCCAAACTCCTGCACATATGTAGGGGGAGCTAGATAGGCACCAAACCGAATTTGTGTTGTTTGTCCACTCCAAAAACATGATAATCTAGTTTGGACAAGCTCACAAGTTCAAAAATAAACTTGTTCCTTATCTTTGTATAGGATGTCATCAATTACCAAAAAGAGAGAGATTGAAAGCCCTAATTTAGTTTTGATAATTGATGACACATATTGGCAAGGTTAGGTTGTCCCATCTATGGAGTGATGAGCAAAATGATGGTGATGATCAAGGTGGCTCAACCATGGACCAAGTATGGTGGATCAAATGAAGTTTATCAAGTGAAAAGAAAAGGCTTGAAGGCAAAGGTATAACCCCAAGTAGGCTTTTCTTTTGGTGATCAAGACACCTAGTGGGTGTGATCACATTTAAGATAGATAGCCGACTATTAAGGGGAGAACTAAGTGATTAGATTACCTTCAAGTGCTCTCGGTTGCATTTCATGTGCATTGATTCTAACTCAACCTAGACTTTGTCTTAGAACCCTTAGAAAATGTTTTCAAAAGCTAACACACCATGTACAATTGTTAGATTCTTTGGTGTTAACACTCGGGAACAAGGGTTGAAGTGGTAGAGAGGTGTTTGGGGTCTCTCTCTCCCTCCTGCCGAGCTTGCGAGGCAAGATTCGGCGATTTCCGGAGAAAGTCGCAATAGAAAAAAACTAAGTTTTGAGCATCGGACTCTGGGCTCCTAGGGCGTCGGAGCATTGATCACAAGTGTCCAACGATTAAAATCGTCTCTGCGTGCTCTCTGGAAGCGTCGGACGTTGTGAACTTTTAGTCCGACGGGTTTCCAGTCCGACGGTCGTGGTTTTAGCGCGATCAGTTAGCCGTTGGGATCGAACGAACGACGATAAACCTGAGTGACATGTGGCGAGATCCTGAGCGTTGGACATTGGACTTTGGTCTGATGCCTACCGTCCGTCGGTAGCGTCCGACGTCACGAAAAGTGGTTTAACGGCTGTTTCTTGTGGGATAATGGCTAGGAGTGCACTTGGGGGTATTTATACTCCCTCCCTGGTCACTTGGTGACTCTCTTGCACCTTTGATTCATTGGCATACTTTTGTTAGCACTCTCTAGCCTCCTACTCACTCACTTGTTCATCCATTGATCATCTTTGTGAGTTGAGTGATCCTCAAGTGCATTATTGCTAGTGTTTTGCATTCTAGAGCACTTGAAAGTAAGCCAAGGCTGAGTTCTTATTCTCTTGTGGCATTTCCGTGTCCCTAGCGGCTTGGAGGTGATTCCGGTGTGAGGTTGATTGGTGTTTGTTCAAGCCCACACCGAGGTATTGATTGTGAGGGATTCTTGCGGTTATTCCCCGGCGGAGTGCCAAAACCGACTCTAGTGGATTGCTCGTGGTTGATAGCCACTTCTCTTGTATTGGTGAGCGGCTCCCGGTGAGGGATTGGCGTGTGAAGCCTAGCTCGCAATCCACCAAGGAAGACCGGTGCCACAACGAGGAGTAGCGTGATAGTGATCACGTGAACCTCGGTAAAAATTCGGGTGTTCATTGTTTTCTCCACTTTCGAGTGGATGATTGGGTTTTCCGGTCTTCTCCATTGGTGATTGATCTTCATTGTGTTTATTGATCATCTCTTGGTGATTGGGTCTTCACGGCAAGCGGGTTTCACTTCTACGAGCCCATTGGTATAATCTTTCTCGATCACTCCTCCTTTGCGATTACTTTGTGTTTAGGTGCTCTCACCGTAGGTTCGTGGTGAGGGTTTTTTGCGCTTGCTTACTTGTTTAAGTGCTTTCTCCTTAGGTCTCGAAGGAGTGAGTTTCTTGCAGTTGAGTGCATACTTGTGATTAGTATTTTGTGATTGGTGGCTTGCATAGAGTAGCCTAGAGCTAGTGCTTAGCATCGCTTATTAAAATTACTAATTTGTGATCTAGTGTTTGTAGATTTTTTAATAGGCTATTCATCCCCCTCTAGCCTATCCGGTCCTTACAAGTCCTTAAAGAGGTAATTGAGTTGCAATATAACTCGAATCTGCAAGTCCGTCGGACGGTGGTTCTATTTTGATGCGATTGGTTCAATCTAGAAGGCAAGACGAGAGGCCTTCGAGATGACGGACATTTCAAATCCATCAATGTGCAGTCATTATGGTACAAGACTGATCCTTTCATCTTAGCGACTCAATCGAAAAAAGATATTTTACCTGCAAGACACATCTTTAGGTAAAGATTGGCGATTTGTGCAGAAATTTGAACATAGGAATATTTATGATGTGTCTAAAAATGATGAGGCCAGTCATGATGTGCATCAGGATGAGTATGGTTCTGATACTGAACATTTAGTGCAAGCAGATACTGAAAATGAGGTAATGCAGAATATTCAAGGTGGAGAAGCCACTGTAATTGAAGGAAATTTAGAACACCTTACAAAAAGCAAGAAGCAACCTATTATTCATGAAGATAGTGAGGATGAGGAGGAAGATGAGACAACAGAGCAGTACTGTAGTGATGATGGCAATGATCACATTGATGACATGTCCCTAGACGATGAAGATGATGATTTCTAGTATGGACCTTGACATACTTTTTTGATTTCTAGTATGGACCAGTGACATGTCCCTAGACTGCTCTATATTTTCCAGCAACTATATATTTATGTTTGTTTGTTCTTCTAGAAAGACATTTCTAAATTGGTGCAAATTCTTGTATTCCATGTATTCCAGCAACAATATATTTATGTTTGTTTGTTTGTCCCAAGACTGCTCTATATTTTCCAGCAATAATATATTTATTTTGCACACATGTATTCCAGCTCAAGTGAAAAAAAGTACATGTTACATGTACTCCAGGTGAAGTCAAAAAAAGGTATAGATTACATGTATTCTACATCATGTGAAAAAAGGATACAGATTTACACATCTTCACTAGGGATTACATGCATAGTACTCCAGTAGTCAGAGCAGCAGCAACATCTAGCACACTCCAGTAGTCGCTTCTCTGTACTAACCTGCGCTTGCTGTCATCGCCACTTCTCGTGCAGTTTCACAATGTTACAATAAAAAAAGATGGCTGACTGTTTCCAACTCAGCGCAAAATATTCACAAGTCTGTTCCTTTGAACCAAACTCATACACACATTCAGATCTGGACTCACATTCAGATTCAGAATCAAACTTAGACACATTCACAGTTGGACTGGGAACTCAATTCCATTGATCACAGTTACAATTTACATAATTTACAGTTCCCTTCTAGTAGAACTGTTTGCCAGCTGGTGCTTCATCCAAAAGTATGTGTGTCTGCAGCTAGTATCTCAGGCAAAGTCCCTGCAAGAAAAACACAACTATGCCATATATATTCATGGACTATGCCATATAATTAGGTTCACTGAATGCACCATGTGGGAAGTAGGATCAGGTTCTGTGCACTGAATACAATTCACAGCATTTCCAGAGTAATTCAGCTTATGCATCAGCTGAAACTACAAATCAGATACAAAGCATGCAAATAGTGGACGAAACAACATGACATTTACTGCATAACGAGGTTCACACCATCATACCACTTACAAATAGCCAAATACACATTAGTTGTTCCAAAATAAGAAGCAGCACAGACTAATACCAACTTATAGTGGTTCACATTTACATCAACCAACCAACTACCTAGCTACCAGCACTTAGTAGACTGACTAACAGTGCTCCACATGACAGGAAGGACCTAACTAGCATGCCTTCATTCATATATACTTGTCCAAAAGAGGAGTCCACTATCTGCAAGCTCTTCACTTGTTCCTTGACGACCCTTTCTTGGCCTTGTACTTCAGTGGACCCACCTTGCCGCTCTTGATGTCTTCGTAGAGCCTTTCAAAGTCATCATGCACTCGAAGCTTTGCCCTCTCAGCATAATTCTCAGTTTTCAGGGAGGATTTCTCAGCATAGTAGTTAATGGTGGCCATGGCTTTGTTCTCGCATTGCTGAAAAATCCATTTGAGCTCTTCATCATCCGAAACTTCGACGTCTGAGTCACTGACGAAGACATCAGACGAAGATTGGTCTTCGCTGGCAGTGTCATGACCATCCTTCAAAAGAACAATATAGTTAGGACTCAACATATCAGTGCACAATTGCATTTCACATATACAATTCAAGTAGGGCGCTCATATAATTAAGCAGTGGAAATACTATGACAGTTGACTAATAGTCTTTGAGAAAGAACAAATCACTCAGTTCTCTATTACATCCATCCGAAATAATATTTAGAGCGAAACGTCATATATTACAGTTGACTAACAGTCTTTGAGAAAGAACACAACACACAGTGTGCTATTAAATCCATCCGAAAAAAATTGAGAAGGAATGGGATCGAAAAGGAACCTTCTTCACAGACAAGGTGCCCATTGCCCCTTTACCGGCCTTCGTGCGTGTCATGGGACCCTTCCCCTTGCTGTTGCTTCCACCACCGCTCCGCGGAAGATCGAGCGGCCGCCAGTTGCCTTCGGAGTCGAAGATCACGAGCACCTCACGGGCGCGGGCGAACTAGCCACGTGAGTTCCTCACTTGGGTGCGGGAGTTGTGCCCGCGCTTGCTGGCCATGATCATCCGCTCCGCCCTTGCGTCGTCGACTCCGCCCTCGCGTCCGTTAGCCGAGGGAGTCACGCCATCGCCGCCGTCACCCGAGGGTCTCGCTGGGAGGTGGGGATTGTGGATGGGGATGGAGATGCACTAGGGTGGGATCCCCACTAGGGTTTTGATGATTAAGATGGGCCGGAATTGATGCATAAGATGGGTCTGCCCAGTCCACATCGTGTTGGATCTCAGTTTTAATTTGTAAACACACATGAAGAATTGCATCTTTGTTTCAATTTGTTTTGTAATTTTGTTATAATATTATAATAGGTAATCTTTGTTAGAAAATTGTACAGATGCACATGGCTTCATAATTTGGCTCTACAAACATTCCATAAAAGTTTAAAATTGTTTCAACAAAGTGGTACTATACAGCCACCATAGGCAGTGTCATCTCTCGCTTACTCACAAGGCTATATGTGAGACATGTATGCCTTAGTGAGGATGTGCTTGTCCACATCCTCAGATTCAATTGAAAATTTTTTGACACCGTTATACACAAAAATGAGGTGTCCATGCAAGTTTATAGAATTTTTGAGCTATGTTAGGGTATTTTAACATTTACCTTCACTAATCCTTTAAAAATAATATTATAATAGGTAATCTTTGTCAGAAAATTGTACAGATGCACACGGCTTCATAATTTGGCTCCACAAACATTCCATAAAAGTTTAAAATCGTTTCGACAAAGTGGTACTATACAGCTAGGCAGTGTCATGTTTCGCTTACTCACAAGGCTATATGTGAGACTTGTATGCCTTAGTGAGGATGTGCATGTCCACATCCTCAGATTCAATTGAAATTTTTTTGTCACCATTATACACAAAAATGAGGTGTCCATGCAAGTTTGTAGAACTTTTTAGCTACATTAGCGTATTTTAACATCTACCGTTCACAAATTCTTTAAAAATAATACTATACATCCACCATAAGCATTGAAAATTTACCTTCCACTGATACAACAATAGTAAATGAGGCAAATCATTATGAATTAAAATATTTTGTTTAAACTCTGATATAAAAAATGAAGATAGAGATAACAACAAAATTAATAAACAAAAAATGTAGTAAACACAAAAAATGTTGGCAAAACAAAAAATGCCAACCATAGGGTTTGAACCCAGGAGGTTAGGGTAAAACTCAAAGGCCATACCATTGCGCTATTGAAGTGAGTTCGTCATTTGTCGAGCGCTGTTTCTGATAAACATTACGAGATCCCACAACGCCAAAAAAAGGAGACTGCAACCTCTCTGGCCGCGCCAAAATAAATTGCCTCATCAAAAAATGCCGCCAAAAACAATGCTATATTTAGCTATTTCCCCTAGCTTTCCCATCACCTCCTCGGCCACTCATCCTCTGTTCCCCCCATTTCTCCAACCCTAGCCGGCATTGCTGGGACACAACCGCCCTCGACGAGCTGCATCCTTGCCACCGCCGGGACACAATCGCCGCATCCCCCTTTATCTCATCGCCCCATGCACCTATCTCTCCCCATCCACCTCTTTCTCGCCCCAACCTAACCCTAAGCACCGCCAGATTGTGGGTCATCGCCGCACTGGATCTGCTTCCCCGGCGACTAGGGTTCATCGCACCAGGTTTGCTTTGCCCTTGAAGGGCCACTGCTGATGAGCACCTGGTCTACATCCGCAATTTAGCCACAACCACAATGGTGGCAACAAGGGGTCAAGATAGGACGAGACCTGCACAAGAAGAACAAGGTAACCAAAACTCTTCTGTATTTTATGGATTGATGTTTTCTGTTGTTTGTTAAAGTAGTAGTATAATTTTGTTGCTAGTAGCGAGTTCTCTGTAGAATTTTACAAGTTCGTGCTTCCCTTCTATAAATAATTGAAACTGAGATGTAGTTGACTACTTTATTTTGTCAGATTACAATGCTAGGATTTGAAATTTGAAATAAAGAAACCAATATATTGTTGGAGCACCAGTGATGTTTTCCCAAAGCTATTGTAGTACAATTATGAAACAAGTTATTGTCATGATAATCTGTCAGGTTTCACTGCTATCCTGTTGGTCTCTTGGATTATATGTTTAGGTGCTAGTGGCAAGTTACTGTCAAACTGTCAATGCCTTGCCATATACTGTCAATGCTACTAAATGTTTGTGTAGGTAGTAAATGTCAACAGAACTGATCAAATAAATTTGTGTAGCTACTGAAAGTTTACCCATGCCTTCATCAGTAAGTGCCTAAAATATCTGTTGTAGTCTAAATGTGCATGACACTTGTTGTAGTATGACGGGTACATACTATTGTAAAAGTCCTATGAAACTTCTGCTGGGCTACAAGGGATATTCTGAAAATGGGCTACAATTAAAATGTCAAGAGACCCAACCAAAAAAATCCCAGCTCACAGTACATGTAACTGCTAGAATCCCAAATTCTCACTCTTATATATGCCATTTGAAAAGATAGTAAGATGTTAAGATATATGCCTTTTGAACAGTACAAAGGACACAGAACTGGATATTTTTTTAGGAAAAAAATACATTTAGCTTCAACTTCTTTGGATGAAATGCTTTTGAGATGTCATTTAAAAAGCCAGAAATTTAGTACCTCTGCAATTGCATTAGTGTTCCTATGATTTGGGAGTGCAAATTCATCATTGTCTCCTTACCTGGATCTTATTTAGTATTGGCATCATGAGTCATGATGCATTCATTCATGCTTTCTGGGCTTATACCTGCCTGATCCATATCTCGGCAGTGGTCTTAACAGTAGTATATGGTTGATGATGAACATGTTTTGGGTCTTCTCACCTATCACCTCTTATCCCTTAGCTCTTCAAGCACTAATAGCTCCTACCTCTTATCTAATTAGCATCTATTATTACTATCTCTTTCCTCTTAGTTCACTCGTTTTCATTTTCTAATACACACAATTTGCTTGTTCTTGTAAGAACCTCCAAAAACTGATTATGAGCGAAGACGGGATGCACAAGTGGCGAAGATTGATAAGGTGTTTGCAGCGCTCGAACCGAATAAACTATCTGCTGAATTTAATAATTCTTTACCACAATCTGCAAATGACAAGGGGAAAAAATCAGCAAACAAGAAAACAAATAGTGAAGGTTTGGATTCATCGGGGTATCTCCTTGAAAATGATGATCAAGGAGATAGTGATGATGATGACACTGAATCTATTGATCAGCCACAACCCACTAAGGTGCTTATTCTATCTTCAAAGTACTGGATGGGGAATATTTGCATTGCATTTGAATGTTTTTAATCTGTTTTTAATATATGCCCTTGCTTTTTAGATACATATTCTTTCTTTCATAACTGTTCCTTAATATATGCTCTTGCTTATTAATGCACATGACTTGATTTTTTTCCACAGCCTCCACGAGGGTATAGGAAAGTGCTCTCTTCAAAGAAGAAGAAGACAGGTCCCAACATGCCTGTCAGGTACCAAAGTATGGGGTACCCAACTTCAACGTAAAAACAAGCAACCTTAGCGCAACCTGGCCCAAATAAGGCCAGCCGAAGCCCACGAAGGCTACGCGCGTGAAGGCCCAAAGTGGCCTCCCGAAAGGCCCGGCGGCACGGCTCGGGACAGCGGCACCTTCGGGCGCCAAATCTCCGATTTGCCCGAGCCTCCACGAGAGGGCTCGGGACAGCGGCACCCTCAGGTGCCAAATCTCCGATTCGCCCGAGCCTCCATGAGAGGGCTCGGGATAGCGGCACCCTCGGGTGCTAAATCTCCGATTCGCCCGAGCCTCCTCATCCTCCTCGAGCACAGTCCCTCTAAGGCATCCAATGCACAATCGACATCAGCAGGGCAATCTTGGAACGCAAGGGACCCCTCTGACCACTTTACAGGCGTGGCCCCACTGCCTGGACGCCGCGAGGCGACGACACCCCACTCGTCCACGCCCTCCGTACCAACTGCCATACCTCCTCCGGCGACCGATACGACGGTTCCACCCTTTCCTCTTCGTCCCAAGGACAGTCAACCGGATGACGCCCCTTGCTGACGAAGAGATTCTCCAACTACGACAGCGACAGCTCCTGCCCATAACGCACGAGCCTCGCAGGGACAGGAGAGGTGACGGCTGTCCCGCCGACCCGGGAGTATGGGCAATGTTGCAACAGGACCGTTCGCCGCTCGGGAAAGTATCGCGCATGAGAGGAAAACACGCCCGAGGGAGGACACCCATGATGACCTGTCCCGTCACGCTCCCGACGGCAAGGAAGGCTCCCGAGCCTCGGGAGTCAATCTTTGAAAGTCAACTAGTCTTCTCGTTGCACTGTGTAGGACCGGACGCGACGCCATGACGCACCGCCACACAACAAGCCACGTCCCATACATTGTGCCACTTTGGAACTCAACGATCGAACAGTGAAAGATCAGTCGAATGACCGAAGCCATACTGCCGAAGCGCCAAGACGATGGCGTGGCTGACGATAGCCACTAATCACCTCTGCTCCCACCATGCCGAGTATCGTCATCATAGGTCACCACATGTAACTCTAGCTTCTCCCTTGTAACTATAAAAGGGAGGGCGGAGGCCACTCACAGAAAGAGATTGACCAAGTTCACGACACCAACATACACACAACACAACTACACGAAAACGAAAGCATCCTCTTCCGCACACAAGAGACTTGGGATACTCTCCCTCTCTCAACTCAGCTTGTAACCCCCTACTACAAGCACTCCGGTGTAAGGCAACACGACTCGCCTCTCCACTGGACGTAGCGCCCTCTTGGCCTGAACCAGTATAAATCTCCCGTGTTCCTCCTTGCACACCATCCGAAACCTCAACCGCAAAGCACAAGTTACTAGCCGGTGTTAGCACCCGCCAAAACTAGCACCGACAGTTGGCGCGCCAGGTAGGGGCCTTTTGCGTGTTGACGTAGGTTTCGGATGGCAGCCAGCTCCACCACGCTTACCGCTGGCGCGGTGCTCCGGTTCGGGACTCTCGAGTTCGTGGCCACCGGCCAAGGGCTCGAGATGAACTTGTGCCCGACCGGGCCCCGCGTCCTTGTCGTCCCAACTCTAGCCCAGCTGGCGGCCGGAGAAGGGACCCTTGCAACGCTTCCACCCGCCTTAGAGGACGGGGAAACGTTGCACGCCGCTCCCGGCGGACCAGGAGGAGGAGGCGCAGCAGCGCCAACCAGCCTCTGGTCGCGGGAGGTGCGGCCAACCAGGCACCCCCAACGGGGGGGAGCCAATACTGTACCAGCCGCTGTCCCGGGATCTCCGACACCAGTGGCCACGCGTCCGCCTATTGCCTGGAGGATGGGCGAAAGTGAAAACACGACGCCGGCCGAACTTTCTCTCCGCCCTCACCAGGGGAGGGGAACGACGCCATCGTCCCTCTTTGGGCTCCAGACCGCCATGGATGCCCACGTTTGTGCAGTTCGCGCATTGTTGCACGAGCTGTCAGACACTCCAGTCCAGCGCCTCGAGCGCCTAGACAGCCTCGTGGGAGACCACGTGGCATCCCCACCGTCATCCCCTTGGGAAAGTACCAGGGCGCATGACGGTGGGGAAACGGATACCACCGTCAACCTCACCCCTCGACAGCACACGGAGGGGTGGGACAGTTATGGCTGGACCTCATCGTCTCGTCGCAGCTAGAGCGACGATGATGACGAGTTCTGGGCAAACGTGGACTTCGCCGCCTACACCGACGACTCGGGGGAGAGTGCCCTGAGCATCATCACCAACTCGGACCAGTCCAACATCGACCCCGCTCGGGAGTGCTACAATTTGATGCACCCTGATGAGGGGCGGGTCGAGGACATCCACTCGGGGGACAACGACGACATACCCCCTCCATCGCAGCCCCAGCACCAACAAGTCACGCCCCCTCCAGCGGCCCCACGGCCTGCACGGTCAGCCCCGCCGCTGGACCAGGGGGCAGGGACATCTCACCCCGCACCTCAAACCCCGGAGCTAGAGCAGCTCCGGGAGCTTGAGGCACGGATGGATGAGGACCGCTTGCGCCTCACCCAGCTGCGAGCTACGCTGGAGCGCGACGAGCGGCGGAGCGATGGAGGAGCAGCTCGGCGTCAAGCCCGAGATGTTCAGGCCCGAATTGTTGCTGACGACGGGGCCGAGACACCGGGGGCCGACCCCCGGGCAAGTCGAAAGCTCGCGGAAGCAGCGATGCTGCTCCGGAGCATACCTGAGCTCTCCACCGAGGAGGCACGACAACTCAGGAATCAACTCAAGGACCTCCTGGAGGATGCAGCCGTCCTCCAGGCGAAAAGCTCAGCGTCGCGACACCGTGGCACTGAAAGTCACCAGCATGGCGGCATAGCACGTCACGAACGCGAAGCCTCGGTTCGACCCAAGGCTCCAAGGGCCCCGCCAGTCCACCAACGGCTTGGCAAGGACGTCGATGTCCGAGCCATTCTGCAAGCCCGCGGCCGACGGAAGACTGACGGAGCCGCGCGCGGCTATAGCGTCCATCGGGGCGGGCGCTACGACTCGGATGAGGATCGTGAACCCTCACCCGAGCCCTCGGGACCTCGCGTCTTCAGCGAGGCCATCCGAAGGGCCAAGTTCCTGCCCTGGTTCCGACAGCCGGCCAACATAACCAAATACTCGGGGGAGATGAACCCCGAGCTTTGGTTAGCGGATTACCGTCTTGCGTTCCAGCTTGGTGGAGCGCAGGATGACCTCATCATTATCCGCAACCTCCCCCTGTTCCTCGCCGACTCTGCGAGAGCTTGGCTAGAACATCTTCCCCCACGGATGACCTTTCACTGGAACGATCTGGTCAAGATCTTCGTAGGGAACTTCCAGGGCACGTACGTCCGCCCTGGTAACTCCAGGGACCTCCGCAACTGCAAGCAGAAACCGGGCGAATCCCTCTGGGACTACATCCGGTGCTTCTCCAAGCAGTACAATGAGCTGCCCCAGGTCGTCGACTGCATTCGCGGCAGGAACTTCCTGCAAAGAGCTAGTTTACGAGCTAGGGCGTCAGACGCCAACCAGCGTCGCCGAGCTCATGAAGATCGCTACCAGCTTCGCCTCAGGGGATGAGGCAGTGGGAGCCCTTTTTTCTGACCCTAAGGGCAAATGGAAGGAGGAGGCCCCCGCGGGCACCTCTTCCCGAGTCCCGACCAACAAGAAGAAGAAGGGGAAGGGAAAGCTCCCACCACGCAGCGACCCCTTGGTGGCAGCCACCGAGCCCAAGGGGGCACGGCACCCTCGGGGCCGTTTTGATGAAATGCTGACCAAGCCGTGCCCGTACCACACAGGTCCAGTACAGCACACGCTCGGTCAATGCGTAATGCTCAAAAAGCATTACGGCCGGCAAGCGTTCAAAGACGAAGCCGGCAAAAAGCCCGCCAAGGATCAGGAGGACAAGGACGAGAAGGACGACGACTTCCCACCCATCGACAAGTGCCTCATGATCTTTGGCGGACCAGGGACCGCCCCTACGCCGCGCCAGCGAAAGCGCGAGCGCCGGGAGGTCTACTCCATCGGGCCAACGACACCTCGCTTCCTCGACTGGTCGCTCGACGCGATCACCTTCAGCCGGGATGACCACCCGGACTACGTCCCGTCGCCAGGACGTTACCCACTCGTTGTCGACCCCGTCGTCGGCAACACGAGGCTCACCAAAGTCCTCATGGACGGAGGTAGCGGCCTCAACCTTCTCTATGCTGATACCCTCGATTCGATGGGAATCAGCCGCTCGCTCCTCCGGGCCTCGACATCCCCATTCCACGGGATAGTGCCCGGAAAGAGCGTGCAACCCCTCGGGCGGATCGACCTGCCCGTTTACTTTGGGACCCCTGACAATTTCAGGAAGGAGGTCCTAACTTTTGAAGTGGTAGGCTTCCGCGGCACCTACCATGCCATCCTCGGGAGGCCGTGTTACGCCAAGTTCATGGCGGTCCCGAACTACACCTACCTCAAGCTCAAGATACCTGGGCCTAAGGGGGTCATCACCATCGGCACATCCTACCAGCACGCGTACCAATGCGATGTTGAATGTTGCGAGTACGCCAGCACCCTGGAGGAGTCGGCTCTCATCGCCGACCTCGAGCGGATGGCGAAGGAGGTCCCCGACCCCAAGAAGACCACGGGCATCTTTGAGCCCGTCGAGGGGGTGAAAGAGATCCCCCTCAACCGGAGCTCCGCCGACGGCAAGGTGCTGAAGATCAGCGCCACTCTCGACCCCAAATAGGAAGCCGTGCTCGTTGACTTTCTCCGCAAGCACGCCGACGTGTTTGCTTGGAGTCCCTCGGACATGCCAGGCATCCCGAGGGAGGTCGCCGAGCACTCCTTGGACATCCGGGCCGGGTCCAAGCCGGTGAAGCAGCGCCTGCGCTGATTCGATGAGGAGAAGCGCCGGGCCATCGGGGAGGAGGTGCAGAAGCTTTTGGCGGCCAGATTCATCAAGGAGGTCTTCCATCCAGAATGGTTAGCAAATCCTATTTTAGTTAAAAAGAAAAATGGAAAATAGAGAATGTGTGTCGATTACACTAGTCTAAATAAAGCTTGTCCTAAGTATCCATTTTTATTACCTCGCATTGACCAAATAGTTGTTTCCACTGCTGGCTGTGAGCGACTTTGCTTTCTTGATGCATATTCCGGTTACCATCAGATTCGTATGAAACAGTCCGAAGAATTAGCGACTTCCTTCATTACCCCTTTCGGCATATATTGTTACGTAACCATGCCATTTGGCCTCAAAAACACGGGCGCGACCTACCAGCGCTGCATGCTCAAAGTTTTTGGGGACTGTTGGTGGTCCTTATGGATAAATTTTATACCACCAATTTAGACTAAAAAGAGGATTAACAATCATATTCTAGCACATATGCCTTTACTACTAACAAGCTCCACTTGTACCCCTAGCATTCATGTTTTACAGGTTTTATGGCATAACAAGTGGAAATACGCATCAACATGAAGAAAGCGCAAAATCAAATGATGAATCTGACAAATGCGCAAACAAAGAATGCTAAAGAAGCCCACCTTCAAAGCGTAATTGGATCCATCCGTAACCACGGGGGAGGCCCAGGCCCAGAAAGTAACCGACCACCTGAAGGCGGTGGCCAGTTGGTGCATCCCAGGGACCGACCGCCCCCAGGGGCGACCGCCCCCCTGGTGGGGCCTCCCAGGCCCATCTTCGGAGGCGGTGCTGATGGCGGTTTGTTGATGGCGGTTTCACCTCCTTCCATGTTTAGATGCATTAAACCGTCATAGTACCACTATAAATAGATGGTGCTCCATCCCCTTCAACACACACACATCATTTTGGAGTCATCTACCTTACACCTCTCACTTATATCTTTAGTGTAGTATTAGTAGTTTGTGAGCAAGGCAAGAGCTATCAAGGAGAGCTTGTCTCCTTGGAAGAAAAAGATCATCTTGATATGAATACAATTTGGTCTTCTTCCATGAGCAAGTTCTTATCATACTTATATGATTATGCATATGAACTAGAGTCTAGTAATGATCTTGTTATGAGCATAGTATATGAGCTAGAACATTGTTTATGTATCATGTTCTTGACTTGTTCATCATCGTTCTTCATTGTTCATCAAATTAGTATGAATAGAGGAAGAACTAGGAATGAGGTGATGGTTCGTCGTGCTGTCATGGTTGCTCTTAACCTAGCCTGTCAATCCGAAGGGTTGGGGTCCGCGGGGGTTAGGAGTTGTTTCCAAGTACGTGAGCATGGTGCTCAGGTATGCGGAGATTGGCGAATATGTCGGTATCCCACGGGCAGAGGGGTAGGTGGATAGGTGGTGACAGCCCTGTCCATCCCTAGCATTCCCCCACGTTCGGATATTGAGTAGGAGTTCGTAAAGTCTCTATCGGCTGGCAGACCAGCTGCGGGGATCTCCCTATCACCCCAGACTTAGTCCTGATACTAGAACTACTAATTAGATGATTTGTTAACAATTCTTTGCATAATTATATATGACCAATGCCTGGTCAGTTAGATATATTCTTTTATTCTTTATTTTCCTTTTATCCTTGAGGTTGATCCATATGTGTGTCCACTATCTTGAAATCATGTTTTATTCCTGTTTACTCTATGCCTACCATTGAAACTCAATAAGTGATCATGTTTACACCACGCTTGATGCATATTGCCCTCCTACGGGAAATTATAAATACGACACCCTACTCATGGGTTGAAATGCTACAATGATAGTTCTGTGTGCTTGCAGAGTAATCTTATTTCTTACTGAGCTATCGATTGGCGTACCTAAGTACCATTACTTAAGGATTGTAAATCTTGTGCACCCCACGGCGCCGTATCACAGTTTTGCATATCGTAAGTAATGACGGTTAGGAAGGCCAATCCGGCACTTCTAACTGCTATTACCAGACTGTATTACCTAGGCCGGCGCTATTAAGGGCAAAGGGTTACCTTTCTGAAGTAATGGTGGTTGGAAACGTCAACTTATGTTTCTAGTATTATTATTAAGGAGGGACTTATAGTCTATCTTTAGTAGTGATGCTAAGAAACGCCAACATGCATTTCTGGCGCCGTTGCCGGGGATGGACTTTTAGTTTATCTTTTGTAACGACGTTAAGAAATGCCAACAGGGACCTCATCGGGCGGACCGTTGAGGCGTACGTAGACGATATAATGATAAAATCTAGGAAGGCCAGCGACTTAGTAGCCGACCTAGAAAGGGCATTCCACTGCCTCAAGAGTAAAAATATAAAGCTAAACCCCGAGAAGTGCGTTTTCGGGGTCCCTCGGGGCATGCTCCTCGGGTTCATCGTTTCCGAGCGTGGCATCGAGGCCAACCCGAAAAAGATATCGGCCATCACACAGATGGGCCCGATCCGAAGCCTCAAGGGTGTGCAAAAGCTCATAGGGTGTCTTGCAGCCTTGAGCCGATTCATCTCTAGGCTTGGTGAAAAGGGACTTCCCCTATATCGGTTGCTGAGGAAAAATGAGCACTTTACCTGGACCCCTGAGGCCCAGGAAGCCCTCGAAAGGCTGAAAGCTCTACTTTCCAAAGCGCCGGTCCTCGTGCCGCCAACGAAGGAAGAAAAACTCTTGTTATATGTTGCTGCCACTAACCAGGTTGTGAGCGCAGCAATTGTCGTCGAACGACAAGAGGAAGGGCATGCCCTACCGGTACAACGGCCGGTTTACTTCGTTAACGAGGTCTTGTCCGAAACCTAGACGCGCTACCCTCAGATCCAGAAGCTGGTGTATTCAATCATCCTCGCTCGGCGCAAGTTGCGACACTACTTCGAGTCACATCCTGTGACCGTGGTGTCATCATTCCCCCTTGGCGAGGTGAAACAGAGTCGCGAGGCCACGGGAAGAATCGCCAAATGGGAAATTGAGCTCATGGACGACGGCATCACCTACGCGCCACGTAAGGCCATCAAGTCCCAGGTATTGGTGGAATTTGTGGTGGAGTGGATCGAGACACAGTTGCCACCGCACCTCTCCCGGGACGAATATTGGGTCATGTACTTCGATGGGTCGTTGATGAAGATGGGTGCCGGCGCAGGCATCGTGTTCGTCTCACCCCTCGGAGTCCAACTCAAGTACCTCCTAAGGCTGCACTTCGCTGCCTCCAACAACGTGGCAGAGTACGAGGCACTCGTCAATGGACTTCACATCGTCATCGAGCTAGGCATCAGACGCCTCGAGGTACGAGGCAATTCTCAGCTCGTGGTGGACCAGGTGATGAAGGAGTCGACGTGCCACAACGCAAAGATGGCGGCCTACTGCAAGTTGGTGCGGCAGCTCGAGGAAAAATTCGACGGCCTCGAGCTCAACCACATCGCGCGTAGGTATAACGAGGAGGCCGACGAGTTGGGCGAAAATCGCATCTGAAAGGACTTCGGCCCCGACGGGGGTGTTTGTCAACGACCTCTACAAGCCGACAGTCAATGACAACCCCTCAGGAAGCAAGGAGAAACGAGCTCCCAAGCGTCCTGAGGGGCCCGAAGCAGTCCCGAGCCTCGGGAATCACTCGGGGGCTGCCAACCCTTCGGGAGAAAAGCGACCCCTGGCCGAGGCTAAAGATGACAGCGACGCCGAGGCTGAAGCGATGGAGGTCGACGCTGAGGCGTCGGAAGCCGAGGCTGACATGGACGACAACGAACCAGACTGGCGCGAGCCACTGGTCAATTGGCTTGTCCGAGGGATCCTACCCTCGGACAAGACCAAAGCTCGGCGGCTGGCACGTAAAGCCAAGATCTACAGAATGGTAGACGGAGAACTTTACCGACAAAGTCCCTCGGGCATCCTCCAGCGCTGTATCCCCTTCAGTCAGGGTAAACGCTTAATCGAAGAGATACATGCTGGGGCCTGCGGGCATCATGCCGCACCGAGGACCCTCAGCGGTAATGCTTTCCGACAAGGCTTCTACTGGCCAACAGCCATAGCAGACGCCACGAGGTAGTACGCTCCTGCGAAGGATGCCAGTACTATGCTCGGCAGACACATCTCCCGGCCCAAGCACTCCAGACGATCCCTCTCACCGGGCCTTTTGCCGTATGGGGACTGGACCTTGTCGGGCCCCTCCAAAAGGCGCCCGGGGGCTTTACCCACCTGCTTGTTGCCATCGACAAGTTCTCCAAGTGGATTGAAGCTCGACCACTCACGCAGATCACCTCAACCCAAGCGGTCCTGTTCTTCACCGACATCATTCACCAATTCGGCGTCCCAAACTCCATCATCACCGACAACGGCACACAGTTCACAGGGAAGAAATTCCTGGTGTTCTGCGACCAGCACCACATACGAGTGGATTGGTCAGCGGTGGCCCACCCGAGAACAAATGGCCAGATGGAGCGTGCCAATGGCATGATCCTCCAAGGCCTCAAGCCCAGGATCATCAACAGGCCGAACAAGTTTGGCAATAGGTGGATAACCGAGCTTCCCGCGGTGATATGGAGCCTGAGGACTACGCCGAGCCGAGCCACGGGGTTCACGCCCTTCTTCTTGGTCTATGGCGCCGAGGCCGTTCTCCCCACGGACTTGGAGTATGGTGCCCCGAAGGTCCAAGCCTATGACGAACAAGGCAACCAGACCTCTCGAGAAGACGCGTTGGACCAGGTCGACGAGGCTCGGGACAGTCGCCCTACTGTACTCAGCCAAATACCAGCAGTCCCTTCGCACGTACCACGCTCGGCGCATCCAAGGCCGAGCCTTCAATGTAGGCGACCTGGTATTGTGGCTCAGGCAGGACAACAGGGGACGTCACAAGCTGACGCCGCCATGGGAAGGGCCTTTCATCATCACCGAGGTGTTGCGGCCCGGGACGTACAAGCTGGTGAACGAAGAGGGTGAACTCTACAGCAACGCCTGGAATATCGAATAGCTACGTCGCTTCTATCCCTGAACCTTGATCGATTGTATTGTATAAGTCATGAAATCAATAAAAGGAATCGTTTTGTCCTTCTTTATATTGATTTTAACCCGAGCCGACCCTCAGGAACAAGCGAACTCGTAAGGTTCTGCGCATAACAAAGTGAGGCTCAGCCTTATCTTTAAGGCCGACCCTCCCTGGGGGGCTAGGACGGGGGGAACCCCCGGACTCTGCCGAGCCACAACGAAAATCCGAAACTTAAAAATTTCAAAACTCGCTGAAATTTTTTCCTTTCCCGAGCGCATCTCCCACCCAAGTCAAACCGAGGCTTATAAAGCTCAGAAGAGCAAAGGAAGTCCCAGAGGACAGAGCCGGCTGAGCCGCGGGACCGCCTACGCCTCCGGGCTACGGCATCGTCACTCGCTACTCCGCATCCGAAGGATAACTCGAGCTCGGAAGAGAACTAATAAGATCAACGTCCGGGAAAGGCAGGAGGCTCAGGAAAACTCGGCCAAGCATTCTTCTTAAGTTTTTTTCCTCTCATCGAAACTCTTAGACCACGGCTACGTCTACGCCCCTAAAGCTACGACACCCGGAAAAGTCTCACGAGGCTCGATGGCCCGGGCACAGAGTAAGTGGAGGAAAATACTTAAGAGAAAAGCGCCGAGAACGAACAAAAAGCAAACATGAAATAATATTTACATAAATATTAAAGCCACGAAGGGCCGCATGTTTGTTTCCTGATAACTACTCACGACAAATTTTTTCCGAGGGCACGATGGCCCGACTTCTTCTCACGGCTAGTCCAGGGGAGAAAGCTCGACCTCGGGCTCGAAAAGGCACGCCAGCGCCTCTGCAGGCATCCTCATGGAGTCCTCCAATGCCAGGAGCACCTCGTCATCCGCCCCAACGAAGCCCTCGCTGACGGGGCCGGCGTCAAAGTTCTCGTAGTGAGACTTGGCGACCGCCAGCGTCTTTTGGACTCCGGTCAGCAGGGCCTCCTTGACGCGGTCGCGGACACTGCCGTGAAGCACCTCCAGTCGGCTGCGGAGCAACATCCCCGAGGGCTCGCTGCCACTGCCGACGGAGTCACACAAGGCGCGTGCCACCCGCTGCAGCTCCTGGTTGTCGCGGACCTCGCCGTCGTAAGCGGCCTACAGAGCTACAAAGGTACAAAACGAGAAAATAGATAGGGTTTCAGGCAGCAAGCAATGAAGACGAATGAAGAAAAAAGAACCCGACACAACGCATGCCGCCGGTCTCCTCCTTAGCCAGCCGCGCCGCTTCCCGAGCCTTCGACGCCTCGCCCCGCGCCAAGTCAACCTCGTTGACCGCTTGAGTGAGGGCCGCCTGAGTCTCCTTCAGGTCGTCGGCCAGTGATGCGGCGGCGGAGGTCTTCTCGGCGGTGAGCTACAGGGCGGCGTCGCGCTCCCTCGTCGCCTCGGCCAGGGCGCTCTCCAGCTCCTGCGACCGCCTTGTCGAGGCGGCGACCCGGCCCACTGCCTCCGCAACCTCCTCCTTCAGGAGGGCGTTGCTGACACTCACTTCAGCGAACCGGTAGGTCACGGCGGCGAGCTCGCTCTGGGCACGGTCGAGCGCCCTCTTCTTGAGGTCGAGCACCCTCTTCTTGAGGTCGAGCTGCCTCCAAAGGCCAAGCCCACCGCGGAAGAAGCGGGACTTGTCTCGGGAGGTGCGCATCAGGCCCTAAGAAGGAAGGAAAAAACGACAGCAGGTAAGTCGAGTACTTACGCGCAGGTGAAGTTACAAGGCAACCGAGGCTCACTCGAAGCCGATCTGAGAGCTCCGTGTCGAGGACATCAGCGACCGCGCGGAGGGTGGCCGCCGAGCCGGACCCCAGCTCCTGGACGGCGTCCCACTCGGGGCCCTCGAGGTCGTCCCGAAGCGAGAGGACGGGCGGCCCCTGTGGGTCCGCCCGATCCGCCCACTCGATCCGAGAGGACGTCAGCTCCCGAGGGGGCGGGCCCGTCAGCAGCAACGCCCAAGGGCCCTCCTCACGAAGAGGAGGAGCCCTCACTGCGGCGTCCGCCGCCGCCGAGTCCTCGGCGACCGGTTGCGCGGCGACGTCAACGGTCGGCTCCCGCGAGGCGCTTCCGGAACCGACGACCGGAGTCCCGGGGGCTGGCAGCAGGAACTGCCTCCGCAGTAGCCGAGGATGCGGCAGCAGCAACCTCGGACAGAGTCACCCTCCCCGTAGAAGGTCCCTCTGACGCTGACGTCGGACCCACGGGAGGGTGAGTATCCTCGCCTGAGGCGCGGGCTCTCTCCCCGGCCGTGTCATCCCCCCCGGATCTTCAGCACCTTCTGGTGGGAGACCCGGAGAGATAGCCCGGACCGCGCGCTGCTGCAGCGACAAGAAAAAGGTAATGTCATTATATTAAAACAAAACTCCGGCAGGAAAAATCGACACGAAAAATGACTTACGTGGTCTTCGGCACCACCCTCCTCTTCCTATTCGCCGCCCCGGAGCCGGTCGGAGTGCCAAGCTCGGCGGACGAGCCGGCCCCCGGCGACGGTGGAGGAGTGACCAGCACCTCGGCGTTGCACCCGGCCCCGCTCCGTGGCACGGACGCCGCCCGCTCGCCAGAGGGAGTCTCGATGGTGACATCCCTCGGCGGGGGCACGGGCGGTGGCACCTCCAGCTCCCCCCCCCGCCTGTGGCCGTCGGGGCGATCAACGACGCGTCGGCGCGGAGGGTCCGCCGAAACAGGGGACCCTCGGTCCCCCCGCCGAAGCCTCGGGGCATCTCGGGCGCCGGGCCTGAGCCCGTTCCCGACCCCCCCGGCGAAACCCCGCTGCTGATGGCGGGTGGAGCCCCGCCCCCTGATGTTGCCCTGCCAGGAGCCGCGTCCTTGGACGCGGTCTCCGGCAGGTTTGCCCGAGGGTTCGGATCACGAACCTCGGCACTTCCGACGGCGGACGCTGACAGCGGAGCCTTTCCAGGCTCATCAGTGCCCACCGCGGGCTGTGTGGCCACAAGCGGCCGGTCAGACTTCATCAAATCAAAGATGGAAAAATCATCTTCTTCTTCATCATCGTCGTCGTCGTCGTCATTGGTGGGGGTATCCACCTCAGGCTCCCCGGCCTCCCCCAGGCGGCGGCGGCGCTAGGAGGATTCCTCCACCTTCTGCGCCTTCTTCTGGTTCCGGGCGGTCGCCTTGTCCTTCTTCGCCTACTCCGCCGTGGCCCGGAGGCGGTTTTGGGTTCGCCGTTCTTTGTCCTCCGGGACGGGCGGAAGGGAAGCCTTCCCGGTCCGGGAGAGGCCCTACGACGAACGAAGGAAAAAGGTTAGGAAGAAGATGGAGAAACCAGCAGCCCGATGAAGCGAACGACACTTACCAACGTTGGCAAGCCCGTGCAGGGACGCATAGGCACCCGGTTCACCTCCTCCCAGGTGGGATGACCCCCCACCATGTAGCCGACACGACGCATGACCTCCACCTCGCCAAGGTCACGGGCCAGCATCGCCGTGCCCTCCTGTTGCGACCCGGTCACCATCCGACGAAGCGCCAGGCGGCGCTCCATCAGAGGTAGCACCGTCCGCATGTGGAAGTTCCCTGCTACGCCGGCCCCTGTAAGGCCCCTTTTGTTCAACTCCTCAAGCGCGTCGAAATAGACGGCCAGGTGCTTGGACTCCTTCGACGGGCACCCCCATTCCCACTAAGGAAGGGGAGCCATGAGCGCCCTTCCCATAAACTTGGGGGAAGAGACCCCCGTCGTTGCGAAGGTAGAACCATCCACTGTGTCACCCCTTGTTGGAGGAAGGGGCCCTACAGGGGATGTACGATGAGGAGCGGATCACGAAGCCACAATCCCCTGCGCGCTGGATCTCCCGCGGCTTCCTCGCGCCAACCGACTTGGTGTACCAGTCGACGCGGGAGACGCGGCGCCATAGGTTCCAGTGCGGGGGCACCCCGAAGTTGCCTTCACACAGGGCGGCGAAAATCGACGCCTGTGTGATGGAATTCGGGGTGATGTTGTGGAGCTCCAGCCCGTTCTCGAAGAGGAGGGCCCGGCAGAAGCAGCTCGGGGGCGAGCCAAGCCCACGCTCATGGTAAGCAATGAAGCTCACCACGTACCCCTCGCCGGGGTTCGGCTCCTCGTGGTCGCGGGGCGGCACGGCCCACTTCGGGTGCTGCGTGTCGGTACGAGGACGCAGCAGCCCCAGAGTAACGAGGCTCTCCAGCTGCGCCTCCATCATGGTGCTCCTCGGCCATGGCTACAGCCTGAGGATGCCGGCAGCGGCCGTGGCAGCGTCGGTGGCGGCGACATCGGCGGCGGTGTCGACAGCGGCGGAGGAGGAATCCATGGCGAGCGAAGGGGAAAAGGCTGCGGGGAGAACGACGGCCGCGGCAACGATGGCTCTAGCGAGGAACCGAAGGCGAGGAGACGGGCGACGGGAGCGAGAAGGCGAACGGTCGTGCGAGTGAATGGCTAAGGTAAAAAGAAAGAAACCGCGATCTTTCCTTATATACTTGAGCCGTGATCCGCAGTAAATCCGCCGCATTAACTACGTGGGACCCGCCACGATCCCCACATCGCCGCATCGCCGCGCACGCAAACCGCCTCGACTGCGCCAAAACCGTTGCGTCCGTCAGGCTTCGCGCCGCAAAAGATGAGCCAAATCATTACAACCGCGCACCTCGATTCCGCCAATATTCTCTCCTTCCCTGACGAAGGAACCCCGGGCTCGGGCGCCCGTTACGTTCCCAGGGGATCGAAGACTGGCCCACAGCGCTTGAACAGTCACCCCAGGGAAACCGAGTTAGGGACAGCTAGTGGATGGGTCACGAAAACGGCCAGTATCGCGACGCACGAAACGTCACAAGGGACATCCCATGCTGTGTCCAAGTCCCAGTAGCGAGTCGATTACGTGGACCCTACGTGGGAGGCATCATACCCTCAGGACCCATCGAAGGGACCCGACATCCACTAACTGACCCTTGGGAAACATTTGGAGTGTGCTCAGGCCACTAGCCGACCCCCAACGAATGGGGCACGGACCTCACTTGGACCAACCCGTCTGTAGCTCACCGGAAATACCGACTCGTGCCCCGGTGGGGTAGTCGAGCAGGACCAAACCTTCCTCTTTCCGAAAAAAGAGCGCGAAGGTCGAACTAACAAAAGACAAGGAGGACCGGGTCGACCTCCGATACGAAAACGGAGGCCCGGGAACCTGCCCTGCACCTCGGAAATACCACCGGATAAACTCCCTTTACGGTGGGAGGCTCGGGGGCTGCACTTCCGAGGGATCATCTTCCCTTGATAAATAACCAAGCGCGCGCAACTACGATTTTCAGCTTTCGGAGGGATATAACATCCCTTCAAAGCCTCGGGGGCTACACCCGGTGGGTTATCTTACCCTTTACTGTTTTGACAGACGAAAAGGTTTTAAACCTGTGGAGGAATACCTTCACTTCTCCATAGGCTCGGTGGCTACACCCGCCGGGTGCGCTCGCCCACACCCAGCGGAAAAGGCACCTACTCCTGACCACAACGGTTGGCGTAAAGACTTGAACCTGTGGACGAGTACCATCACTCCCCCACAGGCTCGGGGGCTACTGTCGGGTACCAAAGTATGGGGTACCCAACTTCAACGCAAAAAATAGCATCCTCAGCGCAACCTGGCCCAAATAAGGCCAGCCGAAGACCACGAAGGCTACGTGCGTGAAGGCCCAAAGTGGCCTCCCAAAAGGCCCGGCGGCACGGCTCGGGACAGCGGCACCTTCGGGCGCCAAATCTTCGATTCGCCGGAGCCTCCACGAGAGGGCTCGGGACAGCGGCACCCTCGGGCGCCAAATGTCCGATTCGCCCGAGCCTCCACGAGAAGGCTCGGGACAGCGGCACCCTCGGGTGCTAAATCTCCGATTCGCCCGAGCCTCCTCATCCTCCTCGAGCACAGTCCCTCTAAGGCATCCAATGCACAATCGACGTCAGCAGGGCAATCTTGGACCGCAAGGGACCCATCTGACCACTTTACAGGCATGGCCCCACTGCCTGGACGCCGCAACGCGATGGCACCATGCCGAGTATCGTCATCATAGGTCACCACATGTAACTCTAGCTTCTCTCTTGTAACTATAAAAGGGAGGGCGGAGGCCAGTCACAGAAAGAGATTGACCAAGTTTACGACACCAACATACACACAACACAACTACACGAAAACGAAAGCATCCTCTTCCGCACACAAGAGACTTGGGATACTCTCCCTCTCTCGACTCAGCTTGTAACCCCCTACTACAAGCACCTCGGTGCAAGGCAACACGACTCGCCTCTCCACTGGACGTAGGGCCCTCTTGGCCTGAACCAGTATAAATCTCCTGTGTTCCTCCTTAAACACCATCCGAAACCTCAACCGCAAAGCACAATTCACTAGCCGGTGTTAGCACCCGCCAAAACTGGCACCGACAATGCCGCCAGGAGTTAGGGCTAGTAAGAGAGTGAGGGCAGCTGAAGGTTCACAGGTGCAACCTCCTATGGCCTAATTAAGATCATCAAAAAGGCTTCAACTATCAGTGAGAGATAGGCATACTATTGAGGAAGGCAATGGAGCTGGTGCAGACCAAGGCAATGGAGCTAGGTGCAGAGCAAGGCAATGGAGCGAGTGCTCAGGAGATTTCAGCCATAGAGGAAAATAGTGGAGCTATGGCAGACACTACAGCTGCATATGAAGACAATGTAGCTGCAGAGGAAGACAATGAAGGCAAGTTATATTTTTTTCATTCCAATATGTCATCTTTTTGGCAGATTTGCATGAAACTAAAGCAATTAAATGCAAATTCTGTTTTGTAGCTCCTGCACAGCCAGCCCCAAGGGAACCCAGGCCACTTACCAAGGGAGCACAGCTGGACAGGATGACAAAAGCTATGGGAAGGAGACTGCCCATAGCTGTTGCTCAAGGCAAAAGAAGGCCTCATGAACCTATTCAAGCAGCCAAGTTTGCATCTGAGTCTGGTGTCATCATTCGGGACAAGGTTCCTATCCTACCTCATTGGAAGTTGTACAAGAAAGACGACAAATATTACAAAGAGTTTGTGGGAAAGCTCTGTGTAAGTGCCTTACTGTTTCTATGGTAAACTTGTATATATTCTTAACCTGAATTGACCAAGTAAATGTGGAATTGTCAAATGAATAGGGGCGCTTGGCCATTAACGAAAAGGACAAGACAACAAAGGAAGCTTGCACCGATATGCTGCGCTCTGGGGTACAACAAATGCGCTATCGGCTGAAGAAGAAGTACTTCAACGGTGTACCAGCAAATGAGATTCCGATAACTTCTCCAGTTTCATGCATGTCTGATGCAGAGTGGAAGGCACTGACTGCAAAGTGGACTAATCCAAAGAACATGGTACGGGTATCTTGTCATATATTCTTTCTCATTCAGTTTCCAAAGGATCTTCTCATTTTAAACCTATGATCTCATCTCACATTTTCATTCTCTTTTAGGAAACAAGTGAAAAGAAGAATAATAATTGCCGTAAAGTCAAGTATCATCAGACTATCGGCTCTCACAGCTATGTGGCACACTTGCATGCATATGTAAGTAAAGGGTACCTTGTACATATTTGCACTAAACAACTTATTTTGCATTTAATCTGAGAAAACTTTGCTGTAATTGATTATCTATGAAACAGAAGCAGAAGAGGAACGATGTAGAACCCAGCACAGAGCAGGACGAAGAACTTGATGTGGTGGAGGCCTTCAAGACCTGCCATACCAGCTCCAAACATGGTCTGAGTGAACAAGCAAGAGAAGCAGTGGTAAGTCCCGACATCTGTTTCGGTGTGCCATTTTGTCCATTAGTTGAATAACTTGTGCAGTTGTGCTTCTTTATGACTTGGTCTTCAGTTGTCTTTCTTAGTTCCATTAGTTGGCTAACTTGGTCTTCACTTGGTCTTCTTTATAACTTTCCTGAAATCCAAATGTTTCTTTCCAGCAGTGTGATTATACTATTGGTTTAGTAAAAAAAATATTAGTTTTATATATTTTAGATCGGTAGTGAATTTTCTGTCCTTTAATATGTGATTCTACTATTAGCCTCCTATGGTAATTCAATTGTGTTCCCTAAGTGTTGTCGTCCTTGATTGCAGAAATGTGTCTAGGTCAACCTAAATATTATTAAAACTAAGAAAGTGGATAGCTAGGTAGTACAATATCAAGAAAGAAAACAGGGTGCACTAAACACATGACATCTGTGGCCTTCTAGAGGAAAAGGTATTTATTCAACTCAGGGCATTGTGGGATATGGCTGATTTAGTGTAAACAGCTTCACTACTGTAGGTTAGAAACTCAGCGGCCAATAGTGGTCTAGCTCAGAAATTAAACTGAAGCCTCAGTGCCTTGCGTGTGCTGTGGTACTCTAGAAATGTTGCATTTGCTTTGCTTGCTTCCTAAATTCAGAGTTTGGTGGGTGTCCAAATTTGGTTTGTTCAGGCATTGGCCCCAGTTGATGTGGGCTGGTGATACCCTTATCTGGTTCTGGTGGGTCTGCTGGTGATACCCTCATCTGGTTGTTTTGGAAAGAGTGAGCCATGTGAGGATAGTTATGTTCAAAGTGATAATCAGCAGATTCATGCTAGTGTCTTGGCTGTAATAAACAACAATGGCCAATTTATAAGGATTTGTGCATTAACTATTAAAAATTAAAGCAGATTTTTTCATGAAATTCAGGTTCCGAAGGATTAAGATAGAAAACACTGAACATATTCCGTTGTTGTAATTTCCTACAGCCTTTCCATTTTACTTCTACCTCTCTCCAGTACACATGTTGCTGTTTATATTTTTTAAAGTAGATCTTGTATGATATTTCATCCTCAGATTTTGCGACAACTATCAACTAATGATGGCTCGTTGGTGTTTCAGTCAGATATGGAAGCTTTGAGGGCAGAACCTGTTGCTGAAGGTGAGACAGGAGTGTCCAGTGTGCAGGTCGTGTCCCAGGTGCTCCCCAAAAACAGCTCAAACATTTTCCTGAAGAGTGTTGGCATCAAACCAGTGGGATCCTCTAAAGCATCATCATCAAATGAAAGCGAGCTTCGGGAACAACAAGCAGCTGACGCTAAGGCTGTTGTACATGGTGAACTCGACGATCTCAAGAAAAGAAGTGAAGAAGCTGAAGAAAGGCTGGCGAGGACACAAATGGAGATGGAGGAGTACAAGAAGCTGACAGAGATAAACAACAAGGCAATGGAGGAGAACAATGTGCTGCTCAAGCGTATCTTGTCCCTAAACAATGCTTCTTCAACATGAGCGCTGCATGTAGCTGCTAGTAGTAGGAATGACCAGAAACTGTAGCTGCTGGTGGTTGGGTTGCTGCTTATTTTGTTTATGCAATGACTTATGTTGCTGGTGGTTTGCAACTGTTTATTATTTGAACCTAGTTTAGTAGTGTTTCTGGTGAACTGAGTTGCTAGTGAGGAAAGGCACTTATGTTGCTAGTGCTGCTGAGTTGCTATTGCTGGTAGTAGGAATGGCACTTATGTTGCTAGTCATGTCAAGTTGTAGGAATGGCACTTGCTGGTGAACTGAGTTGTTGTTGCTATGTTAACCGAGTGTAGTAGTGGTGATGAAGTTGCATGGTCATTGGAAATACTGGATCTGTTAACTTATGTAAGTTTTTGTTGATTTCAATTTTATTTGAATTTTGAAATGAAATCAGCACGAGCACATGTGATGAAATATTGACATTCTGTGACCATATTATAATTCATTCTGTGACGATTTTATAGTTTGTTCAGTGACAAAAAAGGGAAGCAATCAGAGCGGGACACGGGGACTAATCACTGGATGTCACGTGGTCCCACAAAAAAGTGGCACATGGACATCCCACGTCACCAGCCACGTCAGCTGGACACATATCAGTCTATGTCAGCAGCCACGTCAGCTGGCAACGTGTCAAGCCAAGTCATATGCCACGTCCGCTGGCCACGTATCAAGCCACCTCAGCTGACACGTGTCAGTCCACATCAGCTGCTAGTGTGGCAAACGTCGTTTGGCAGCCTGGCAGACCGCCATCTTATGACAAAAATGGGACACAGCAATGACGAATAGAGTTCATCATGGAATGAATTACTTTCTGTGACAACGGTCAATTCGTCATAGAACGTATGCAGATCTATGACGAAAAAAAGTCGTTTTGTCACGTTAGACAATCAATGACGCTCATTCCATGACGTAACCATTTTCGTCACAAATTCGTCACAGAAGAAACTTGCTGACGATTTTGGAGTTTTCAGTGACGAAAGTGTTGACACCAGAAGTGGCAAACGGATATACGGTAAGCGTACGGTAGTCAATGTAGCCTTCACCGGGAGTATTCCAGGTATCGTATTTTCCACGGGGAACGTGAAGTGTTCTAACTAGGTTCAAGGCCGTCCAGTGATGAGACAAAGGAGCTATGATAACTAGGTAGAGAGCATTCTTATGTAGCAAAAGATATCTGGTCTTGGCTTTCTAAGTATAAAGAGGTTTACCACCACCTCCCTTTACAAGAGGCGACAGGCGAAACGGTAGGAGATATAACTCCTACCCGAGGCGGCTATACTATTGTATTGATGCCCTGCCATTTTAATAACTTGTCTTACACACATGATGGAATACGAAGACTAGACAAGGCTGTCACCACTTGCTAGCTACCACAAACAATCCGTGCGACAAGCGACCTACACTGGCAAGATATAGCCTAGATACCACGTCTATACTACACCTACTACTCTAACCTTCATGAGAGACTAGAGCACTTTACTAACCTTCATGAGAGACTAGAGCACTACACCTACTACTCTAACCTTCATGAGAGACCAGAACCAGAATATCAAATACTAGAAGGACTCGAATGTAAAACTTACTTGAAGATTCGCATCCGCTGAGGTACACCTTCGAGAAGATTCCCGACAGGCCCGGGGCTTTCTCCGGAAGACTTCCCTCAGTCTCTCCCAACTAGCACAGCACTATAGCAGAGCTAGCTACTACATAGTGTTTTCTCTTTTGAATAATGCTCTAAAGTGAAGGCCTATGGGGGTTATTTATAGGGGGAGGTGGAGTAGAGGCTACTCCACTGCCACGTCATCAATCCGCGTGAACTCCATCATGCACCGTTGGATCAAACCGCCATATAACCGCCTTAGGATCAAGGGTGGAGGATTTCCAGCACATGTTTAACATGAAGAAGGCGGTGGAGGCTCAACTTACCTGGCTGGGCCCAAGGAGTGGTTCGGCCGAACCACCCTATGGCAGGTGGGCCCAGCCAGGGTCTTCTAGAAGCTTTCTTATGACAGTGGAGTAATGCCGAGCCTCAGGGCCCACCAAGTGGGGTTCGGTCAACCCACCTGTGGTGAGGTGGGCCCACCACTGTGGTCCCCACTTGTCATGGAGTGTGGCTATGTACTTGTTTTGCCTTGGTCTTATCGATTCACGTCTGGATCCATGTGCTTTGCTCTTTAGCCATTAATTGAAAATACACTTGTGATCTAAGGGTGGAAATGGACTCCAGGGGGTGTGCCATGGATTGTGCCACATCAGCAGAGTCCTGTGGGCCCCATGCATGGTTTGGCCGAACCATGCATTTGCTCCATTTGCCCGGATCTTTCTTGTGTATGCTGATATGACTCATGTGCTGAAATGTCATAGCCTGGTGTCACCATATGTGGTTCGGCCAAACCACTTTTGGTGGAACCAAAGGTCCATCTCCTGCAGGTGGCTTCTTCATGCAATTCTAAGCACAATGGTGATGTTAACTTGCCTATGGGTGGTTCGGCCAAACCACTCATTATGCCCATCTTTTGCACATCGTCTCCAAAAGTTATGATATTAATGATTGTGAAGTTGGTTTGTCATTTGGCCATATTTGGTTGGTTGCGAAACCTTCATATAGAGCTTCCGGACACTGAAAAGTACCTGTTCTGAGCGCCTGCAACCAAATAATGACAAGTACATGTGGAACCAAGTTATTTGTACCAAAGTCACTATGTGATTGATGGTTTCCTTCCAGAAAGAATGTCTTGTTGACGGTTTTGATGGGGTAAAAACATGGTATAACTACCGTCAACAAGATCCCCCAGACTTAAGTCTTTGCTCGTCCTCGAGTAAAGGTTAGAGAGAATGATAAAATATGATTATGACATTTTCAAGGTATTAGCAAACACAAAGCTTTACTCAAGATATATCTCATACAAGTGGGTTTGTGGTATTGTCTAGCATATATCCTTCAGATGTTGAAAATGGAACAGTTCTCAAAGCAAAGTCATCTTCCTATTTTCATATTCTTAGCACTTAGAGTTTTTTTTATAATGGTTTTAAAAGAATGCACATAGTTCTTTCTTACTCCTCAAATAGTACTCTCAAATCACTCAGTAAGTATATGATTCCTCACCAAGGCATAGCATGATGTTGCCATCTTTTGTTTCATCCTACATCTATCAAGCTTATGTGGGGCTCAAGTAGGGATAAGATAGCATACTTGCATTGCATATATTGTAAAGTCAAAACAATGATCCAAGGAGAAGACTGTCATAATCCTAGATCAAGATGTGCAAGTGTGTGGAAAATGGTGGAATGTATTGCTCCTTTATTTGATAAGATCTCTCTCTACTTTATTTTATTTGAGACATGGCTATCATTTTTTTTCTTCTTTCTTTTTTTCCTTTTCAAAGCAATGGACCTTCACGTGTCCACTTTTGTTGAATAAGGTAATGGACCTTCATGTGTCCACTTCTTTTTTTTGAATAGCCTTTGTGTCTCATCTACTAAGTCATACTTAGAGAGATATTATAAACTTTAAAGCATGGAGCATACTTATGATGGATATGGATGGCATGTTTTTGCGTACTTCCAGTGTAGAAGCAGCATGTGTATAGGTGGCGTGTATGTGATCTTGATCTTGGGACTATGACATAATTCTCAACTAGGGTCAACAAGGTTTGACCAAACTCAAAGCAATTGCAAATAGCATGATTAGAAGGGGTTTTGAACATGGTATGATCATATATGGCTTTGGTAGGAATTTCCTTACTATTGAGGAGTGAGTGACACTATGGTTTTATGACGTTTTCAAAAAAATAAATCTCTAAGCACTTTGAATAGAAAAGGTATGAATCATGAGCTAAGAACTATATCACATTTGTCAACAACTAAGTCAATATGATATTCGTATCAAGATATGTGACCCACAAGTATAAGCATATGCAAGAATTAAACTTTGTGATGTTTTTACCTTTAAATGTCACAAATCATGTCACATTTTATTTTCAGATGCTAGTCTTCTTGTTTTTATTTTTATTTTATTTCATCAAAGGAAAGCAAATAAAAAATAAAAAAGAAAGAACAGAGGGTAGTAGGAGAGGCAAACCAGTCGGGAAGCATGTAGACGCTGGTGGGTGCTGACTGGTGGGTCCAGAGGTCCCAGGTGGGGTCGGCCGACCCCACCATGAAGCTTCTGGCCACTCCGGTGATCGCCATTCGAGTCCTCACCTTTGAAGGTGCTCCAGCACATGTGTTTTCCTGTTTTGTGCACGTCGCCCGACCTGCCCTTAAAGGCTTCTTGAGACTGGTTTTGTCGAGCAGACGTGTCTTGTTGTGAATTTCATCGTGGTGCATTCAGAATTGTTCCTGTGTGTTGGGGAGGTCACCAACCTCCCTCTACACTTGGCTTGCTGCATACTGGATCAGAGAGACAAAGGAAATGTCAAGTGCAGGGGCCCTGCTGGTGGCAACACACCAGCAGAACCAAAATTTTATTGAACATAGGCACAGGTTACTAGGAAATAAACCTAGCTAAGTGCCTTCCTTATTTGTGAAGAGTTTTGAGATATCTAAGCAAAGAGGTCAAAGGAGGATGTCCTCGTGCCCCATTACTGTTTCTAAGTGGAAACCATACTAAGGTCCTTCTTCAAGTCTTTCTTCTCAAACAGTAATCCTCGAAGAGCCTTAACGGCTCCTTTGACATGGAGGATTAACCTTCCGCCAGGTGGTCTTTGGAGAGCTAGTGGTGTTTCGCTACTCACGCAACTACTTCTTCTCCTCGTATGTGAGTTGGGGAACAACATCTTCCCTTGTCCCAGCCCACAGCCAATGACCATGTGGTTCTTCATGAAAGGTGGGCGTCGAAGGCGTGTAGGGGTTGGTATACTCCGTAGGGCTCAACCTCAAGCACCTTGACCTCCATGATGACCTCTAGGGTCTCGAAAAGTGATCTCTTGGATGGATTAAGGTTGAAGGAAGGTGCTGGAATGGTGAAGAATGGAGGTGGAAGGAAGAAGAAGGAGAGGAAGGGGTTAAGAAGACGAGTGCCAACGCTCTCCTTTTCGAAATCGGGAGAAAACGTCGGGGGAACATTGGCACAACGTTCTGGAGTCGATGGGTGGCACCAGGTTGCCATTGGTGGTTCGGCCGACCCCAATAATGGGTCATATGGCCATGGCCACTTCCTCACTCATTTGCCAAGTGATTCCTTAAACGTGACGAGTTAGGGGGATGAGAAGTATAGTTCGGCCGACCCATATATTTGCCCTAAACTTTTGTCACGTGGCCTACAAGAGCTCCTGAACCTTGTTCTATTTTATAAAATTTCAAATTGTGCCAAGTGCGGGTCACCCAACTTGGGTTTGAATGGCCCAGTGCGACCAAATTATGCATTTCTGAAAATTATATAGCTTGGCCTAATTTTTGTCCCAAGTGGTCACCAAATTTCAGCTGTCCACTTCTAATTGGGGGTTTTGGGGACCCAAGGTAAAGAAAGGAAGGATTTCAAGTTAATTGAGAACCTATCTAGTGATCAAGCTATACAAACAATTGAAAAAGAAAGTAAGACATGTAGATTTTAATTATGTCAATTCATTATCAGAGATGAATTCTTGCATGTCAACTTTTTCTTCAAAGGTTCATGTAAATGGAAAACTTTAAGAAGGTGGCCACTTACCTTAAAGATGATGAGTTGTAGCAGTGGTCTTCCTCAGTTGCATCAAAGTTCCCTTTAGCTGAATAACTTGACTTTTGACCATGAGGATCTCAATCTATCTCGCTGAATGATCTTATGACTTACCCATAGAGATGTCAGGCTCTTGCTACAGGGGTTAGTCCAAAAGTGCAACCAAGTTCCATGCAAGTATGTTTGATTCAATAATCAAGCTTAACACCATGTCTTACTTGATTAAGGTAGTCTATTTAATCTAAGCACCATGCTTAATTGAAAAATACTATGGAGGTATGACCGATCTATACACCCAAACCAAAGCATGCTAACATAGAAAAGAAAGCATAATGGAATAAACAAGATTCATTCTACTAGAGACAAGAGCTCAAGTAGTGAAGACAAGAAGCATTTTTTTAGAGGGTTGAAGACAAAAGTAAGAGGAGTGCACTAAAGAAGAGGAAGGGAAAGTGTCAAACCAGTCAAGAAGTATGTCTCAACGTAGTGGAGGTTGACTGGTGGGCAGAGGGGTCCATGGTAGGGTCGGCCGACCCCACCTTGGAAGCCCCAGCCACTTTGGTTCCTTCCTTGTGCATTCTTACCTCTAATGATGTGTTACTGCACTGATGCTTTTTGCTCGGGTTGTCCTTCAACACCCAAATGTGTTCGAGGGGGTCAAATGACCCCCTCACACTTGGTGTAAGGTGTGTCCTGAGTCATGGAAATAGAGAAAACATCAAGTGCAGGGGTTCTGCTGGTGGCAACACACCAACAGAACCAAAAGTCTTACTACCCTACTCAAGTTAGGCACACAAGCTCAATGACGTTAATTTGAAGCCAACTTGTGGGGGCCTAACTGTAAGAATTCATACCACTACGAGATTTGGAGAACTTATGATAAACAAAAGCATCTACAACCTCTCTTGCAAAGATTTTGAACACAAGAAGAGTGAAGGGGTTGTAGATCTCTTGTTGGGTAGTGATAGAGAGAAAGATTGAGTCGAGAGATTTCACAAATGAGCAAGGACTTGACGAGAGGATTAAAGGATAACTTCTATGCTTATTGATGAAATTCTCCATCTCAAGGAGTGGGTGAGCAATTTTCTTCTCATGACATTCCAAATCCTCCTCAAGACTTGGACATGTCATGGTTGTTTGTGAAATCATCTTAAGCTTACCCCTTGGATCAAGAACAGATTTGGACTCTATCCCTATGTTGAGAGGCTGTGAAGACCAAACAGGTAGATACTTGTCACCTATTCTATGACCAAGCTTCTTATTTCCAATGTCCTCCAAGATTCGCATGATTGGCCTTCCAATGAATGTGAGATGAAAGGAAAGTCCAAGAAGGTCAAAGATGTGAAAATCTAGGGAGATCTTTAGATCATCAATCACTACAGGTACGCCTTGAAGGACTCCTAAACAATCAAGGACTTGACCATTTGGGAGCCTAAGGTGTTTTTGGGACTGTAGCAAGTGATCCTTTGATGAACTTTGAACATGGAAATGAGGAATGATGTTTATCCCAAGACTTAGATCATAGAAAATTTCACTATAAATGCCCATGACTTGACAAGATATTTTCCTTACATGAGTGGGTATCTTAGTGATATTCTCCAAATGTTGTTGTTTCTCTTCTTGGTTAGATTTATGGGCCTGATGACTCTCATGCCTTGGGTGTCTTAATGAATCCCCGGAGTCAATGATCAGATTATCATAAGACTTTGAAGGAAGGGCACAATTGGATTTATCGGGATCAAGGTCGAGTTTAAAGATGGGTTCAAAGGATATGGCGGATGTGGGCATAGACGGGCAGAAGATAGATTTTTCTTCTAACCATTTTGGCTCACCTTCTATGGGCACAGTCAGCATTCGTTTTGGAGTTCATCCAAGATCCTCGATATTTTTCTATGTGCCACTTGGGAATTCGAGGCGTCAGATGATGCTAATTTGGGAAATTTTTGAAGAGATCCTTTCTTGAAAGGTTTTGAATGAAGTTTCTTAGAAGGTCTCCCTTGGATAGGATAACTGTAGGCATTTCCAAAACCAGCAAGGTCAGATAAGAGATTAACCTCGTAATCGAAGGAGCGATTTATACGATGAATTTCTTCCTCCCTCGATATTTGTGGTATTTGTGGTTCAGGATCGATGGCAGAATCATTGGATGGGACTGATTTTGATTCGGCTATTGGGGTTTCTTTTTGCACGGGGATTAATTCATTTTCTTTCTTAGGAGGTTCACTATACCCTTGGGTGTGGGGAGTGTTTTCAAGGATTTTAGCAAGAAGTTTCTTCCGTTCACCAACGGTACAACGAAGGAATGCTCCTCCAGAAGATATACCAAGGAATTGTGCAGAATCTTTACTAAGACCAAGGTAAAAATGTTGTAACAGTGCTGGCTCAGTTATAGCAAGATCAGGACCAAGGGATACTAGATCTGTGAAACGGGCCCATGCCGCACCTAGAGTCTCCTTTCCTTTTGTTCGAAGTTTAGGATCTCTAGTCGAAGACGAGCAACACGAGAGATAGGGAAGAAAGCTAAGCAGAATTTAGATTGAAGGCTTTCCCACTCTCCATGTGCACTCTCTATGTGTCGAGCATACCAATGTTTAGCTGCTCCCATCAAAGAGAACAGGAATAGCTTCCATTTCAAGGTATCTCGTGTCACGCCTTCAATTTGAAGACTTGAACACAATTGCTCAAGATCACGTAAGTGAGTGTAGGGGTTTTCATCTTCTTCCCCAGCAAATGATTGTTCCTGAACCTTAGCTATGAAACTAGGGCGAAGCTCATAGCTAGGGGAAAGAATGGGTTGTGATGATGGTGGTGGCTCCAAACAAGCACCCTTTGGAGCGGCGAGATGAGAGATGGGTGTTTGGTTCATGGTGTGGAAAGGATAAAAAGAAAAGAAAGGTAAAAGAAGGATAACTCGGACGACTCGATTCTAGTTAAGACAGCTACCGTTCCCCGGCAACGGCGCCAGAAAGCTTGTTGACACCAGAAGTGGCAAATGGATATACCGCAAGCGTAAGGTAGTCAATGTAGCCTTCACCGGGAGTATTCTAGGTATCGGATTTTCCACGGGGAACGTGAAGTGTTCTAACTAGGTTCAAGGCCGTCCAGTGATGAGACAAAGGAGCTATGATAACTAGGTAGAGAGGATTCTTATGTAGCAAAAGATATCTGGTCTTGGCTTTCTAAGTATAAAGAGGTTTACCACCTCCTCCCTTTACAAGAAGCGACAGGCGAAACAGTAGGAGATATAACTCCTACCCGAGGCGGTTGTACTATTGTATTGATGCCCTGCCGTTTTAATAACTTGTCTTACACATGTGGTGGAATACGAAGACCAGACAAGGCTGTCACCACTTGCTGGTGTTGGCATTTCTTAACGTCGTTACAAAAGATAGACTAAAAGTCCATCCCCAGCAACGGCGCCAGAAATGCTTGTTGGCGTTTCTTAGCATTACTTCTAAAGATAGACTAAAGGTCCATCCTTAATAATAATACTAGAAACATAAGTTGACATTCCCAACCACCATTACTTCAGAAAGATAATCCTTGGCCCTTAGTGGCGCCGGCCTAGGTAATACAGTCTGGTAATAGCAGTTAGAAGTGCCGGATTGGCCTTCCTAACCGTCATTACTTACGATATGCAAAACTGTGGCACGCGCCGTGGGGTGCAACAAGAATTACAATCCTTAAGTAACGGTACTTATGTATGCCAATCGATAGCTCAGTAAGGAATAACATTACTCTGCAAGCGCACAGAACTATCATTATAGCATTTCAACCCGTGAGTATTCAAGGGTGTCGTATTTATAATTTCCCGTAGGAGGGCATAGTGAATTCATCTAGCTTTTGGTATAAACATGATCACTTATTGAATGCATAGGTAGGCATAGCATAGGCAGGGGTTAAAATAGGTTTATAAGATAGTGGACACACACATCGGAGCAACCTCAAGGATAAAAGATAAAATAAAGAATGAAGAATAACTACGTGAGCAGGCATTGGTCATATACAGCTATGCAACGAATAGTAATTACATCGAATTAATAAGGCTAGGATCAGGACTAAGTCTGGGATGATAGGGAGATCCCCGCAGCTGGTCTACCAGCCGATAGAGACTTTACGAACTCCTACTCAATACCCGAACGTGGGGGAATGCTAGGGATGGACAGGGCTGTCACCACCTGCCCACCTACCTCTCTGCCCGTGGGGTACCGACATATCCGCTGATTCCCGCATACCCGAGCACCACGCCCGTGTAATTAGAAACAACTCCTAGCCCCCCCGGGACCCCAACCCTTCGGATTGACAGGCTCGGCTAGGAGCAACCATGACAGCACAACGAACTGTTATCCCATCCTTAGTTCTTCCTCTATTCATACTAATTTGATGAACGATGAAGAACTTTGATGAACATATCAAGAACATAACACATAGACTATGAACTAGTTTACATGTTATGATCATAATATGGACAAGACTATACTCTAATTCAGATACATTGCTATATAAATAAGATAAGAGCTTGCTCATAGAGGAGAACCGATGTGTATTCATACCAAGATGTTCTTGATTCCTCCAAGGAGACAAGCTCTCCTTGATAGCTTTGCCTTGCTCTGCTACTACTACTAAACTAGAGAGAATAAGTAAGAAATGTGAGGTGTAGTACTCCAAATGTTGGTGTGTGTTGGAGGGGTGAAGCACATCTATCTATAGTTGATCAAGGGCGGTTTGGGCGTTCTAAGTATGGTAGGAGGTGAAACCGCCTTTGCCAAACCGCCATGAGCACCGCCTGAGGAGGATGGGCCCGGGAGACCCCACCAAGGGGGCGGCCGCCCCCGGGGGCGGTCGATCCCCAGGGAGTGCCATCTGGCCACCGCCTTCGGGTGGTCGATTCCTCTGTGGGTCTGGGCCTCCCCCGTGGTTGCGAATGGATTTGGTTTATCGTTTAATTTGGGCTTTCTCATTTTCTTAGTTTGAGCCTTCTTTGAATACGCTTCCTGAAAGTGCGCTTTCCTTGAGATTTCCATGCATTTCCACGTGCTATTCCTATAAGTTAGGTGCACAACAAAACTCGTAGAAAGATTAGATAAAACCCTATTCTCTATTTATTTTAGTATTAAAATGATGCTATATTTATGTTGGTAAGGACCGCCAACAGCTGGCTACCACAAACAATCCGTGCGACAAACGGCCTACACTGGCAAGATATAGCCTAGACACCATGTCTACACTACACCTACTACTCTAACCTTCATGAGAGACTAGAACACTTTACTAAGTAAAGCAATGTACAGGTAAAGCAAGTATATACTTAAAGTACCAAAACCAGAATATCAAATACTAGAAGGACTCGAATGTAAAACTTACTTGAAGATTCGCATCCGCTGAGGTACACCTTGGAGAAGATTCCCAACAGGCCCGGGGCTTTCTCCTGAAGACTTCCCTCACTCTCTCCCAACTAGCACAGCACTATAGCAGAGTTAAGCTACTACATAGTATTTTCTCCTTTGAATCATGCTCTAAAGTGAAGGCCAATGGGAGGTATTTATAGGGGGCGGTGGAGTAGAGGCTACTCCACTGCCACGTCATCAATCCGCGTGACCTTCATCATGCACCGTTGGATCAAACCGCCATATAACCGCCTTAGGATCAAGGGTGGAGGATTTCCAGCACATGTTCAACATGAAAAAGGCGGTGGAGGCTCAACCGACCTGGCTGGGCCCAAAGAGTGGTTCGGCCGAACCACCCTATGGCAGGTGGGCCCAGCCAGGGTCTTCTAGAAGCTTTCTTATGACAGTGGAGTAATGCCGAGCCTCGGGGCCTACCAAGTGGGGTTCGGCCGACCCACCTGTGGTGAGGTGGGCCTACCACTGTGATCCCCAATTGTCATGGAGTGTGGCTATGTACTTGCTTTGCCTTGGTCTTATCGATTCACGCTGGATCCATGTGCTTTGCTCTTTAGCCATTGATTGAAAACACACTTGTGATCTAAGGGTGGAAATGGACTCCAGGGGGTGTGCCACGGATTGTGCCACGTCAGCAGTCCTGTGGGCCCCATGCATGGTTTGGCCGAACCATGCATTTGCTCCATTTGCCCTGATCTTCCTTGTGTATGCTGATATGACTCATGTGTTGAAATGTCATGGCCTGGTGTCACCATATGTGGTTCGGCCAAATCACCTTTGGTGGAACCAAAGGTCCATCTTCTGCAGGTGGCTTCTTCATGCAATTCTAAGCACAATGGTGGTGCTAACTTGCCTATGGGTGGTTCGGCCGAACAACTCATTGTGCCCATCTTTTGCACATCGTCTCCAGAAGTTATGATATTAATGATTGTGAAGTTGGTTTGTCATTTGGCCACATTTGGTTGGTTACCCAACCTTCATATAGAGCTTCCGGACACTGAAAAGTACCTGTTCTGAGTGCCTGCAACCAAATAATGACAAGTACATGTGGAACCAAGTTATTTGTACCTAAGTCACTATATGTTTGATGGTTTTCTTCCAGAAAGAATGTCTTGTTGACGGTTTTGATGGGGTAAAAACATGGTATAACTACCGTCAACAGAAAGCAAGACGTCACTGTTGAACACATCCCTAGTAGTGAACTTGGTCATCGGATTCAGCTCCATGGTGTGCCTGCCTGTCTGGCCATGGAAAGAGATGACCATAGGGGGCGGCTCCACCAGTTTGGCTAGATATGGCGGCCGATCAGCCCATCACGATCGAACCATAGGCCACGATGAAAAAAAAGAATCATCGGCTATCAGTCCATCACGATCGAATCATAGGCCATCACGATCGATCCAATCAAAACCACCACATCTATGCAAATCCAAACCCACCCACACCTCGGCCTCTAATGGGTCATATTTAAATCTTAATTAAATGTATACTTAGTTCAATTTAGTTCTAGGTACTCATTTGACATTAGTACCACTAAAATAAGGAAAGGCAACCAGGTGAGATGCAAATAAAACAAGAGACGTTCTGCTAAGAAAACCCATATCTTCTTGGCTTTTTTGCCAAAGAGATGTTGATATGCAAGTCAAACGCGTACAATATTTATTTTTTCTAGATTGGTTACGAAACTAATTGACTTAATGAAAATTTATTTTGACACTCTCCAGCTGCAACGCACGGTCACTAATAATTGAGTTGACGAAAAAAATTATACTCTCGCGTTGCAACGCACGGGCACTTTTGCTAGTTTAGCTTATTTATTAGTAGCAAAGCATCCAAGTGGGGAGACCGGAGCGACATAAGTAAGATGGGAAGTTGAGATTTGTAAATAACGTTCATTTGGAATATGCATAAATTCTAGAAAGCATGGATAACAGTGAGACAAGTTAAAAAACAATCTATTGTAGGAATTATCTGTCAGATCATCTCAAGATTACGTGGCAACATTTGAGCTCGTCTATTAGAGGTACCAATGTCCTTGGCTCCTTGCCCTAACGTGCATTTCCTTCGAATTTACTTGCATGTGCTAATTTAAGTAAGTACTGCTCAGTGGCACAGACAAGTAAAAAAATACTAGCCATATAGCTTTCAAAGAAACTGCTCTGTTCCACATTTTTTAGTCAAACGGTTTCAGTTTCACGCGTTTGAGAAAAAGGTGGGTTGCGAGAGCACCTGCAGTTGCTCTATAGTGGAGTTTTTGGAGCAGAGTTCATGTAGCAGTCCTAAACGTCCCTCAAGTCTAGCAAAAAGGAAAAAAATAAAAGCAATAGTCTTTTTTTCAAAGAAAGAAGAATTATATTATATGATGGCTGAGTACATCAACACATTACAAAACATTCTAAATTATAAAAAATTACCCACGCCATGAATAATATAACTCAAAAACCTGCTTGATGCTTTGCAGTGTGGATGACCGCATGGGCAAACACTCAGCAAATGGCCTGAGAATAAATGCCCAACGAACTACAGCCAACATTACTGTAAGTGGAATTGAGGAACTCCTTCTTTCTAAAGTCTTCCTTTTTTTCTTTCCGCCATCGAATAATGAGGAAGACGGATTTGAAACTTATTCACTAGTCCTTCATTATGGCCAGATCTAGCCACAACAAAACACAAAAGAGACCGAAGCAAATTATTCCATGGCGACGACATCATCTCCGTCTTGATGCCGTCGTCCGAAAACAAAAATCCCCTTTTCGTCATGTTGATGAAGATGTTGACGCCGTGGTTGCCACCCGCATCTTCAACGAAACCGTCGTGGAGAAGACGATTCCACCCTTCCCCAACACCGTCGTCGAAGAGGAAGAGAAAGAGGAGATAAAATCCAAAACCAAGTATTTTCGCATGGAGAGACACCAACCCTAGTGACTCGATCTGTTGGATCTATTAAATCAAATAAATACTAAGGCCATATAAATGCTACATGCAAATGGGGGAGTGATTGTAGTTGATGTACAACTTGTAACGGCCATGTTTATGGTGGGTTACTTGTAACTTCCATGGTTATGGTGGTAACTTCCAATTAGTAGTTACTAACTCTCCTATGGTAATGGTGTGAGTTATTGGTGTTTGACGGATGCTTCTGATGCTTCATGACATTCAGGTTCATCCTCTATTTCCGTCTTCTACTTTCGGGGTCTATAAATATATGCGCTTGTCTTCATCCATGATGAGGAGAAAATCAACAAAGCACCATTTTTCCTCTGTTGAGTTGTTCCTGAGCATCCCCGTCCTGTAACTCTGCGTGCACGGAGTATCGGGAGAGCAAGTGCCTCCGAAACCCTCATCCATGTGAGAACCTTACACAGGGTGCGCGGCGATTAGGTTTTTGGGGAGCGACTCCACAACTGCTCGTCCTCATTAACTATTTGTTGGAGGGTTGTCATCGACTAATTCGTGGTGATCGACTGTCTTCAACGGGTAATTTCTGGTGATCGACTATCTTCATCGGCTACTTCCTAGTGATCGTTCGAGGGACTGCACAGCGAACCTCTTCCTGCATCGATTGTGGTCCATGACTTTGAGCAACACACTATGTCGACAAGTACGAATGGAGCCTCCGATGCCCTCGGCATCGGACCCTTCGCTGGGTATATTTCTATCTTAGCCGTACTTTGTGTACTTTCTGTTCTGATCGGTATGTTGTTCTTGTATGCTGTAAATTTTGAGAGTGATATACACAAGCACATATATGTCGTCACAAGTCTGTTATTATTTTATTTCTGGATTAATTTAACTTAAAAATTGTCTAAATTCCTAACAATCCAAAAACCTAATCTTAGGTAATTTTCGATCAGTGGTTTTGCTGCTGCTTTGAAGCCGAACAGTTTTTATGACAAAAATTTTATGATTTGGTATGTCAAGATGGTGTTGTGATTGACTCTTATAAACTATTTTCACGCCGCATAGGAGTCCTGAACAACTTACTCCTGAGGAGGAGCGAAAGTTCTTAGCTACCGAAAACCTATTTCGAGTTATCGTGATTAGTGCCCTTCATAGGAAGTATGAGAAAAACTACATATCTTGCACATTAGACAAAGAATCATAGGATGCTCTTGATGCAAATTTTGGAGATTTCGATGATGGTAGCGAGCTGTACCTTATGGAGCAAATGTATGACTACAAAATGGTGGAGGACCGTTCTGTAGTGGAATAGGTTCATGAGATACAAACTCTAGCAAAGGAATTAGAACACTTTCCATGTGTTTTGTTTGACAAGTTTGTGGTCGGTGGCATAATCATAAGCTGACACCTTCCATGTGTTATGCCCGACAAGAGTTTAGCATGGCTAAGCTTATTGGATCTCCTGATGTTGCGGAGAGGACGAGAGAGCAAAAGATAATCGTGAAAAGGGAGTACAGTCTTCCGTTGCCAATATGGTGCAGAAGAAAATCTCATTTGCATCCCGTAATAAAAAGAAGTAAGAGAACTATAATATATATCCTACACAGTCTGCTGAATTTTAGAAGAAAAATATCAAGAAAAGTGGTAGTTGTTTTGTTTGCGGGAGCAATGAGCATTGGGCAAGTGCGTGCCCTCACTGTAAATTTAAACAAGCAGAAAAGAAATTAGCAAACATGGTAATTAGTGAGACCAAAGGAGTAATATCTGAGTATGAACTCTTTACCCTTCGGTCTTTCAGTCCGCCATTCGTCTGAGCGGTGGATGGACAGCGGAACTAATATTTATATGTGTGCTGATATTTCTTTATTTACTTCTTATCAGACCGGCGGATCTAGAGCCTTGTTGACGAGGAATGGGTCACATGCCCGCGTTAATGGTGTTGGTATGGTCATTCTAAAGTTTATTTCGCGGTTCTATTAACGAACATGCAGCATGTTCTCTTCATCGAGAAGAATCTCATCAGCGTCTCTCAAACGTATCGTGATGACTTTAAAATTGTACTAAGTCTAATAAATGTGTCGTGTCTAGACATGGAATATTTATTGGAAAATGTTATGATTGCGGAGATTTATTCCGTTTATCTTTACTTGATGATATGTGTAATAAAGTTGTGAACAGTGTTAATGTTTTGGATGAGTCGAATATTTGGTATTTACGACCACATTAATTAATTTTGACTTTACGACCACATTAATTAATTTTGACTGCCCCATGCACTTTGCAAATCTGAGGGAGAGGATCAGCGGTGGTGGATGGAGGGAAGCGGCGGTGGCAGTAGCGGCGGCGGCGCTAGGTTTGGGACTCCCTGGACATAAGCGAGAGGCAATATCAATGGGAGGACGTCAGTCAACAAGAGCAATAGTGTAAGATGAGTGTACAAGTGCACTTGTGGGTAAATATGGCAATGGGTACCCGAAACTCGAGTACCCGACGGGTTTTATCTAATAAAAAGACGGGTATGGAATAAAGTTTCCACCTGTGGGTACGTTATTGAATAGAATCCTGTACCGATTGGGTATGGAGGGTACGGGTGCGGGTGTGTACTACCCGTACTCGCATACCTGTGGGTAAGAAATACCCGCGGACGAGGTATTTTAGCAATATTTCTATTAGCTTGAGTATGATACAATGATGTTATTTTGTATGTTAATGTTATCTTATTGTAATGATGTTTTTTAAATACGAATGTAAGTATGTAATTTATAGGAATGATATTATTTTTGTATGTGAATATATGATAAATATATGTAAATATCGGATATGTTGTCGGGTACGGGTTACTCGTCGTCGGGTAGAAACTATATGCCGGGTATAGGTATAGAAGCATTATTCTACCGTGCGTGGGTACGGGTAATCCCATTGGTGAAATTTTATCTCGCGGGTATGTATCTGTTGCGATCTCTACTTGTGGGTATGTGGCGTAGAAATAATCTCGGTGATTATGGTCCACGTTATGTCGCAGCAAGCAGCTCAACAGGTCGACAGGCTCTGGTCCAGGACCAGGTCAATAACCGGCACTTGCTGGCGGTTATTAATACGGGAGTATTTAAATCTCGACGTAAAAGTTTCCATGTCTTGAATATTATATGAGATGTCACAAGAATTTTTAAGATATTAACAAAACTAATTACAAAGTTTACTTAATAAACCACAAGAGGGTTTATTAAACCTAATTTATCTATAATTAGCAAATGTTTACAGTAGCACAACATTGTCAAATCATTAACTAATTAGACTTAAAAGATTTGTCTTGTAATTTACACGCAATCTGTGTAATTAGTTATTTTTTTATCTGTATTTAGTATTCTATCAATTGTTTGCTTTGGAAACTAAACATGTCGAAATCTACCAAATTAGTGGTTGATCATGATGCTTTGTCAATCATAAGAATCGAAACCAAATCTAGAATAATTCTTGTACCTGAACTGTACTCCGTACTCCCGTCCCGTAGTACAACTTGCTTGATTTCTTCTTTGGATTTTTTTTTTTTTGTCTTTGTTCGATGAAGCTAAAACTGAAAGCTGATAATGACTTATGCTGATTTATGCTAATTTCTTGTGAAAGAAAATATTATTCTATGGCTGAAAAAAACCAAAATACTTTCTTTCTCTGCCACTTACAAACTTGAAACTTGAGCTAGAATATGAAACACAGAAGTTCACTTGTTTTATGTTGCAACCGTTTCATTTACTTCCGGTTGACAAAGTGGCACTGACACGTGACCCAACGACCATGCGCCCACCAACTGGCAACTGCCACATTAGAGAAGGCATGCATGAGCATAACCAAAGGCTGCTGATGAGATGAGGACGACTTGTTTGAAAAAAAGGGAACTTTGGGAGCCCATGCCCAAGATAATGAATGGGAGGGCACAATGTCAATAGGATAGGAGAACACCATACTAGAACTGCTCTTGCACCCAAGACACCGGACCTCTTCAATTCCGATCGCCTGATTCTTGAAAAGTAACGGCAAGAACGCCGCCGTGCTAGAATTGTTCAAGCTGCAGCCGTATTCAATTGTCATGCTGACCTGATAACGCTTCATCATCTCCCTCTCAAGTCTCGAACTAGCCATTGGTGGAGAATGAAGAAATAGAAGGTGCATGGGGAGCTGGCCCCTACAGGTTGAGTTAGCGGGACTTTTTGACAGGCTTCTAATATATACATGGTGATTAAATTAGTGCTGCTCTGGCAAATGGCATATCAGATGAAAATTTACCCTATTTGATCGATTTACATTATTGCTTGTATTGGTGGTGTTTGTGTGATACGGCACTAAAGCGCCACCATGCTTAATATATCGGGCTGAGAGTGTATATATTGACATCAATAAACAGAAGTAGTCGATAATTGACTGGTTTCCACGACCATGTGTGGTGGTTTTAACTTTCCAAGCAAAAAATGATCTAGATAGGGCCTAGATATATCCATGACATCTACTATACCAGGGCCACATTCCTCCAATAAATTGGCCACTGCCTGTCAAATTTGATTGACGGCATTGGTAGGCAATTCCTTGAAAGTACTGAAAACGATGTAATGTAAGAAATGTTACATAATACTCCCTCCGTATAGGAGTTAGATGTCATTTAGGGCGCAACAATATGGTTTTCAAAGCATAACTTTGAGTTCATATTTAAAAGTTATATAGTTTTGTGAAAGTATATTTTTGTGATATATGTATATTTATATAGTTTTTATATTTCTTTAAAAGTTATTTATGATTTATATTGATCAAAATCTTGTCTAAAACGATATCCTTTTTCTGTACGGAGGGAGTACGCCTAACACATTATTTATTTATTTACATGAGTGCAATGCAGATATGGCAGCAGTTATTTTTGCATTCTTGTTGCTCATATTCTATTTGTTGACACCACTTGCAGTTATGTATCATAATTTAACGTATATAGCATGTCGCTTCTATGCCATTCTAACTCAAGCCATATGGAGCAACCCGTGTACTCTGGTACTATATATGCAGGCTCCACCTGTTCGGCAGAGCTAATTTTGACCGTGGCTGAAGAGAGTAAAAATAATGTTCTATAGCTCAAAATAAGTTAAAATTAGTTCAAACGAACACGGTAGCCACAAGTTGGTGCAAATTAAATCTGATTGGGTCTGCATCCTGTCACGAAACTGGAGCTGGAAAAAAAAAAGCTATGCATAACCTTGCGGGTTTTGGCTCTATTTGGATTAGGAGCCAAGCTATGCATGATATTTTGGACCTCATAAGTTGGTTGGTATGTTTCATGCATTAATTATATAAGCTCGAAATAATTAAGTCGTACCTATAGGCTATGGCTGCGTTCGGTTGAGGGTATAAGCGCTTATAAGCGCTTATTTTTCAGCACTTCAGCAGTATTTTTCTCTCACAAGATTTCAGCACTTCTACAGCACTTCAGCGCTTATCTACAGCACTTCAGCTTCACCGAACACAGCCTATAGCTTTTTAGACATATATATAGTGCAAGTGGCCGAAAATATCAGCTTAGAATTAGGGTTGGTGGTTAGCATTAACATGGAAGCTGCTAGAACATTGAGACATGACCCTTAACTCTTAAGGCTCAAGGCGATCTGGACTTTGAGCTTTCGCTGGCCAAGTCAGGCACAGGCACGAAGTTTGGTTTATAAATAAATTAATAAATTAACAAGAAGTTACCCAAATGAAGGGGAGTTTTGAGTTTTGACAGCTTTCTGCGGTGCGCAGCACTTCATCCAGTTGAGCCAGGAGACGTGGACAGCAGCAAATTAAGCAGTTGCACGGGAGATTTTGTGCATCACAAGTGCAGAGAACTTTTTTTTCTCTGTAGCTGTACTGAAGCTGCTCCTTCGCTTTGGTTGCAAAATCTCGATGGCCTAGTAGCCTACTTCAAAGCAAGGCAGGCAGGGAATCTCTGGTTATGCATATATATGCAAAGCTCTCGTACATGGATTCCTAATATGCAAAGCTCTCGTACTCAGGACGGGGACGAGTGGGTCGCTGCGGGCTTGACCGCGCTCTCGCGATTCCTGGTAGATCGTTAGGTGATTCAGGCGTTTGGTGTTATAACTGTGCCATCGAGACATCTCGCCTTCGGATGGCTTCGAACTCTTTGGGCTACTTTTTTTTTTAATGAAATACACCTAAGGTCGTCCACAGCCATTTAAAGTGGACGCTTAAGGCTTTGACAAGTCACACAATGTTTATCTCTTTTATATATATATATATATATATGGAAATTATTTCCTACTCTCAGGGAGTAGATACTCTCATGTTTATATCTCAAGATTTTGGGTATGTATGACCAAACAAAATATATGTATGCGAAGTATATAATCATACTAGACCATCTAGAGTGATATCTATGTTAAGTATTTGTGCATACATAGAGTATGCGGTTATACTTATTTTATATAGTACAATAGTGGCATTTTAATAATATATTAAAAAATATGAGTTCCTTTGATATTTTTTTGTGTAGGAATATTTGGAGTATCTTAATATGAGTATATAAACATACTTAAAATGATAAACAAGTGTATATATATATATATATATATATATATATATACTCAGCTTTGTAAAATGTGTACATGGCCATCTAGAATCAACAGAGGAATGGATGAACACACACAACACAACATAGAACTTCTAGGGATATACTACCAAATATATATATATATATATATAGTCCTATGTTAATTTACATACACTTTTATATTATTGTTTCCTAAATCCTTAGACCATGGAGCAGTTGATTAGTTGTTGCTGCTGATGGCACATGGCAAGCGATGACAAGACTATTAATCTCGATAAGCTACATATAACTTCATCCAATCACATGGCCCAAAGTGGTGTCAACTCTTCAGTCGATCGCCTCATCACCAACTTGTCAATTATTGGACAAAACAAAGCTTTCGTGTCCCAATGGAGTGACAAATCGTTTCTCCACTACGGCTAGTTGTCCTCCCATCACCACATACAAGATAGGACACAACACAACCATCACTTAGTTTAGCATATAGTTTATGATGATTACCTCATTCCATACACATCTGGATGGAATGAACAGGAAATGTCTCACGTGATCCATCTTCTCCGTAATTAACACTACACCTTTCTCAAATTACTTTGAGGATTGAGTGGAGAACAAGCATCATCACTTTAAGATGAAAATTAGTTGCCATTTACATCCCTTCTACACTATGAACTCAATCCTCATCTGATAAATGCTAAATTATAACATGTTTTAGGTCATATTTAGTTACATGCATTAAGATAGATTCAACGTTCTATCTAATGATATTAATTATGTGATTTAACTATAAATATTTTCTTGTATATATTTGGTTAAAACTATTTTTTTACCTTCTCAAGAAGTAGGAAGAACAACATTTATTTTGGGACAGAAGGAGCATACATTTTTTTTTGACGTGACTACATCTACGTCCACAAGTCGTCGTTACAGGCTCCGCCTTGCTATAGACACATATACGAGACCTGTCCAGACATGATTGAACTGCCCAATATATTAGGGCGAAGGTGGAGCAAAGAAATAGAACAAGCTTCGACGGCATTATGATTTATTTCTGGTGGAACGTCTAGAAAGAAAGAAATAGAAGAACCTTCCAACAGCAGGTGTTACATCCACATCAAGTGGCCCTACTTTGCAAAGAGGACATCCAACAGTACCGTAGTTCTGTTGTTAGTGCAAATGTTTAGAAGAGTCGGTCCTTTTGTGTTTCAAATCTTTTTGTACTCGTTCGTTAGTTTGGTCCTCTGGGGTTTTGTGTTCGTTTTTTCTCTCTTTCAGTCGGCTACAGGTGGTGCTACTCATACTACATGATTAGAATCCTGTAATTCTTTCTTTCTTTTCTTTTTTCATCGTCTAATAAAAATACGGTAAAGTTTTTGCCGCCTTTCCAAAAAAAAAAAAGCTTCACACCTTGGTCCTTGGACAATATTGATAGCGATTAGCGAGTGACCAAAAGAGCCCAGGCAAACTCCCCTCTGTCTTGGGCCAATTTTCTCTAGCGAAACCTAAACCCTAAATGCTAGCGGCAAGTTCCGCAAGTCCGCATGTATTGGCCTTTAGCTTGCAAAGAATATATATATATGTAACTGTGTTGATAAATAAGAAAAAAAGAATGTCTAAATAAATTTTAAAATAGTTCAAGGTTCTAATTTTAAACTTATTCATTAGGTTTCTATTATTTTCAAATTATTAAAACCATAAACAGAGATGTGGGCACAATTCATGGAATTGCGAACTTAGTATAGCTTAGCTAAACTTGCCTACTTGGGTTCAAAGTCCTCGACTTGATACGGGTGCTCGTATTTTACTGAATTTATTTCAGCATTTGATGGTGCTATTTCTTTTTTAGTAGTAGGTGACGTGTCCATTGACAGCAAGACGTCTGTGGTGACTTCGTCAATCTCATGATTTGTCGATCCAACTCAGTTCTTCGTAGGTGCTCACAGAGTAAGGTGAACATGTGTGCGTTCATATGAATAAGAATGTTGTGCCGCGTTGGGAGGGATCAAGATCGGAGAGGAGAGACGAGAGAGAGAGAGAGAGAGAGAGAGAGAGGAAGCGTATGGATAGAGAAGCGAAAGCCGGAGTATATATTCACTTTTTGGATTCTAATAAGAAGCCGGAGAAACCAAGGAAGCTGAGGAGAAGCTAGAGAAGCTAAGGAAAAACGTGAGAAGCCGATTCTGCCAAAATCTGCTTCTTGAAATCTAGTCCGTTGAACTGAAGATCGGACGGACAAGGGACTGCTTATTTTCGAGAATCACGTGATGGATATATATAGAAAATAATATATTGTTGCCATGTAAGAATGAGACAAGCAGACCAAAACTTCCAGAATGGCGACAGGGCGACAGAATATACTGTTGCCATGTAAGAATGGCGACAAGCAGAACACCAATTTAGAGGTTTGGAGCTTACAGGAGAAAATGGGCATGAATGCTTGAATCGATGCCCAAAACAACACAAAGCGACATTATTTTCTCGGAACAGAACATAACAATGTTTGGATTGCAGTCTTAAGTTGCCACTCCTACCGTAGGAAGACAGTTTTTCTATTCAGCATTTGGTTACTACCATAATTAAAGCCTATATAGTTGCCAAAAACTAAATAAAGAAGCTGAATCAAACGCGTCTTAGCCGATTTATGAGGAAATAAACTACAAGCTGAAAGCATATTTTGAGCAGCTTTTCCAGCTTTGGGTGTGCTAAGAAATCTAAATTTAATTTACAAAACCAATAGCCAGAAACCACAAGCCAGCCAGAAAGTACAATACTAGACCCACACATCATAGGCTAAGTTTTCTAGTCTAAACTTGGTCAACCATTTCTTGTCTAATTATATTATCATTAGAACATCTTTATCAATTTCACTTCTCAACAATTCATTTCTAAAATCTTTAACAATGTTTTCTTTTTTTTGCTGGCTTTAATTTTAATGGCCCTTTAGCAACCAACGGTTCATAGGCACAGAGTTGCCAACATTTCTTACACAGGCCAACAAAATCCAGTAGACGGCAACCTTTCAACTGGCAAAGGTGGCAGTGTTATCAAAGAGAAGCTAGCTGAAATCAACGTCTGCTTTGTATATAAGTTACAACAGCATTGGGAATTTAGGATATTTGTCATCTGACATAAGCTGATGGCACTCTCATGTTTCATGTTCATAAACGAACATACAAGCTGAAGTGCACCAAATGTGCTTGCCCATGAACCAAAACTAGGGGGAGTGTGCGGGGCAACAGAAGGCTTTACAAACTTGGAGATAAAGCTTGCCATCAATTTTGTTGGCGAAAGCCAAATACTAAAACACGTGGAGACAAAAATGGTGTACTCCTCTGCAGTGTCCTACTTGCTTTTGTGTCATTTTGCCATCTCCACAAAGATCAATCTTCCACGTAGAATCTGATTAGATGCAGTTAATTAGAGAAAGTTTAAGGTCAAGAATATCATACAAATCTGATACCAGTTCACATCTGACTCAGGGAATGAAGCCTATACATGCTTTCACATTTTAATTTAAATCATACACTGAAACCTTAGAACAACAAGATTCAGAAGAGAGCATTGCTGATGGCAAAGTGGAGTTCCAACTTGAGCTAGGTTCAGCTTATTTTCAGATACAGAACAGTATTCTCATCTCACAACAATTCAGTTCATCCATAGAATTCAGCCCAGCCAAATTTCAGCTCAGCCGAACATGCCAAGATACAATTGCATTTTAACAAATAAAGCGACAAATCAACATAAAACTACGTTCGTCTTGCTGGAAACAATTGTCACCTTGTTGGAAACTAGTGAATTTCCAACTTGTGCTGAGTTGTGATTTTGTGAAAAGTACGAAATTCCTAAGCTAATGCTGCTGAAGCACAATTGAACTATTTACAACAGGACAAAGAACTCATGACCGTGACTTCTTATACTAAGTCCACATCCAAATAATTTTGAAACATATAGTCTGCTATCTGCTTAAATAAATAATGTATTAGGTGCAAAAATCATGCCATAAAACCATGAGGGGTATAGTTCCCATCACTAAAGCAACTCAACAAGGGGGCAATTTTCTGAATGCAACACACTTTATTCACCAGAAAAAACCATGTGCTGCTAATGCATTAATGTTACCTTTCCATGCAGGCATCCAGGTTGTGGGTTGCATTATCCATGACAGGTAGCAAGACACAAGGAAATGCTAAAGTGACTACTCACTGCCTTAGCAAGTAGAACATACAAGATACATCAATTATTCAATTCAAAACATGTATTTTCATGACAAAATGCATCCCAGCAGATTTTAAGGCTAAACTAAGAAATGCTCTTTTATATAAAAGGTCATGTTAAAGGTGAAATATATGGTGTATCCTCACTCTTCAATTCTCTTGCAATTCAAAACATGTATTTTCATGACAAAATGCATCCCAGCAGATTTTAAGGCTAAACTAAGAAATGCTCTTTTATATAAAAGGTCATGTTAAAGGTGAAATATATGGTGTATCCTCACTCTTCAATTCTCTTGCAAATAGGTACGACAACTAATACATCCAGCTTTCCAGAACCATGAGTATGTTATATATATTTTTGAATGGAGATTTGCAGGAAGAGCAGGGCTAAAAAAAATAAAATTAGAACTTTTGTGTGGTTCAATTGAGAAAGAAATGGCATCAAAGCTCGCACTGCACTATCAAGAATTTTCTACAATATGTCAGATAAATGGCGACTAAACACACTGCAGCTAGCAGTTAGTATACATATGGTGGCTCCTCCTTTGACTCTTAACATAAGTCTATCTATAGTTCCATTCCAGTCACTTCTTCATTTTTACTTGTTTGATTTGATTGAAAGTGGACATCTGAAGGAAATTGAGTAAGTATCAATAATTTATTAGTGTTGGTAAGTAAATGAAGTTTCTGCTAGAAACAACTGAACAGAGCAGAAAGCATATACCCTGCCATCCATTGCCTTGACAGCTTTGTCTGCCTCTGCTTGCGACGAATATTTGACAAAACCAAATCCCTTCATCCTTCCAGTTTGGTGGTCTCGCATAAGTCGAGCTGCACTTAATATGATACAAAAGGCAATATTAAATAAACGCTGCTCTTTTGATTCAACTAACATAACTGATATTGTTAACAAGGCAAATACAACCTATCAAGTTTCATTAAAGATTCCCAACTGCAAGTGGTAAAGAGCATGAGGCAGTGTCAATAATAGTAATTGCACAGGCAATGTACCTTCCTCTATGGTGCCAAATCGTGAAAAGACTTCTTTGAATTCTTCCTCCGTTGTATAGAATGATAATCCTGCAAAAACACAATAAAAATGAGTTAATACTGCATGCCACACCACCATGGGGATGTATGTTCCCTATGAGCAGAGAACCTATGTCTTCATCAGTGCATAGATAGTAGAATGTTAAAAACTACCAAGAAGAAAGCCTAGCCACACATATTCCACCAGCTTCAACACTAGATGTATGGATACAACAAATTCATCAGCATTCTTATTGTCAACTACATATGAGGAAGAGAAACTAGGTAGCAAGGGCACAAGTGCTACCATTAAAAGGAATCATATCATGATAGCACCAGATACTAGTTGCAAACCCTGGAAACCACATGCCCACAAGAAAATGTCAAAATCCTAGATGACCAACCAGTGCTATCTTCTGCCAAAACCATGAAAAGTCACACAGTACCTGGCTAGCATGATACATAAATCAAACACAAGAGTACCATATCATCACGCAGTCGCATACAACTGGCACAAATCCAATCATCATACGGTGAACTACATGACTGTAGAGACAAGCACGAATCAGCAAATATGTACTTACTGCTGATAAATATCTCCGAGCTGAAGCACCTCATGCCCAGAACCTGAGAGGTTAAACACGTGAGCCTTCCACCTCGCATCATCATCGGGAGGATCTCCACTCTCTCCCTGAAACCCTAGATCCCCCAAGTTACCAGGGTCCAGAGGACCGGATCTGGAGGTCCGTCGCCGGGAGATGCGAAGATATCGACGGCAGAGGCGGGGTACGTGCGACGGCGGCGGTTCGAGCCCCCGGGGGGGGGGGGGGGGGGGGGGTGTGGGAGGCGGGACGGCGGGCGTGGGCTGGAGTGGGGATCGGCGGCGGTGGCGCGCGGCGGCACGCGGTAGCTCAAGAACCCTAAGGAACATAATTCTCTCAGTTTAAAAACTTTGACTAAATTTACTCAAAATGTGTAAATATTCATGATGCAGAATAAATATCATTAAATTAGTTATAGTTTGTATTGTTAGTTGTCACTATAAATTTATTTAGAGACATAATTATTAATAATATTTACTATATCAAACTTAGAACTATTTTGATCGGCACGAATCAAGTAATTGCATGCGTTCTTTTGTGGATGCAGGTAGTTAGCCTTGGGCATAATTAACCCATGACCGAAGACCAAACCGAAATACCCGAGACCGAGACCGAAAATTTGAGTTATGAGTTCGGTCTTTGATATGAAGTAATCGAACTAACCGAACTTAGTTCAGTCTTTAACCTCGGGTAACCGAACTAACGAACATTTTGATTTTGTTGACATAATGTGTATTTTAGACTATTATTAGTGATATAATATTTATTATTTATATCAACCATCACTCTTATTACCTTGTTTAATCTATATATTGTGTTGTTATTTTCCCTTGAAATAGAAAAATATTACTAAAAATTGCTTCAAACTATATTATTTAGTAGTTGTTTTGTCTAGTCTGATTAGTTCGGTCATGACCGAGACCGAACCGAAGTAACCGAGACCGAACTTTCTCGGTCCTGAGTTCTGAAACTAACCGATCGGTCTCCGATTTTAGATGACCAAACTTTTAAAAAGACCGAAGAACCGATCGGTTTGGTTCGATCAGACCGAACGCACAGGCCTAGAGATAGTACTAGTAGCTTTAGGTCTTGGTAGCTCCAACAGATTTGTGTCGACCGGACATTTTCATTTCCTAAACTAATTAGCTTTTGCCAGTTTTGTACCCTGTTCGCCAGGGTTGATTTTAGCTACGGCTAAATTATACGACTGAATTAGTATAAGAAAAAAATATTGTTCAATAAACTAAAAATAAGCTCAAACTGAAATTAGTTGGGATGGGTGATAGTGTCGTAGAGCCAGGCGAGGACGACAGAGTCCGATCCATGCTCTTCCCAGTGACGTCGTCAGAGTGATCATCATTGTTGGAGAAGACGAGGTCGGTGAGCGTGTTGAAGAAGAGGCCATGCCACCAGTTAAAGTCAGGTGAGACCGGCACCAAAGGCGAAACCAAGGGGCAGCAGGGGCCCTGGCCCCCCCTATCGGATAACCAACTATGGAGTACCAAACTTCAACACAAAAAACACACTTCCCAAATAAATCCCGATCCAAGAAGGCGCCAACCAAGGCCTATGCGGGAACGGCCGGCGCGGCCCAAGAAAGAGCCGCGAGGAAGCACATCATCTCCCCCAGGCGCGGGGACCCCTCAGGAGAAATCCTCCGATTCGCCCGAGCCTCTGCGACAGGGCTCGGGAGAGCAGGACCCTCGGGCGACACCTTCCGATTCGCCCGAGCCTACCGGCAAATACCGCGGCCTCGGGCAACCGGCTTCCGATTTGCCCGAGCCTCCCGCTACATGCAAACTCCCTCGGGCGCACCCCTCGGGTTCGCCGGAGCCCTGCTGACGTCAGCAGGGCAAACTTGACGGCCAAGGGACTTCTCTGACCACTTTACAAGTACGGTCTAGTCGAGAGGATCCCTCGACGCGACTGCGCCCCACACGCGCACGTTCGCCGTACCAACTGCCACATCTCCTCTGGCAACCGGTCAGATGGCCTCACTTCTCCCACGCCGCTATAGGGACAGTCAACCGAATGACCCCCTGGGCTGACGAGGAGATTCTCCAACTACGACGGTGACTGACCATACCCCAGCTGCACGTGTGGCGCCAGAAAAGGGGAACGACAACCGCCCAGCCAACCCGGAAGAATGGGCAAGGCTTACGACCAGGCTCGCCTACCCCCTGTAAAGTACCGCACGTCAGAAAGGACACGCCCGAGGGAGGACGCTCCCACCGCTCCGTCCCGTCAAGCCCCCGACAGTATCAAGGGCTCCCAAGCCTCGGGAGCTCATACTTAAAGGTCAACCTATCTTCTCGTTGCACTGTGCAGGGTCGGATGCGACGGCATGATGTAGCGCCACGCAGCAAGCCACGCTCCGCACGGTGCGCCGCCTTGGAACTCACCAATGGAACAGTGGGAGATCGACCGAATGACTAAGGCCATACCTTTCAAGACGCCAACACGAGGGCGCGGCTGATGATCGCCACCGGTCACCACTGTCTCCGCCATGCCGAGCACTGTAACCACAGGACATCACGTGTAACTCTAGCCTTTCCTTTGTAACTATAAAAAGGAAGGCAGAGGCCAATCTCAGGTAGAGGACTTCGCGTCGCTCATAACACCCTACAATCATAAGAACACAAACGCAAACACCCACACATTCACAAGAGACTTGGGAGCTCCTCCTTCTCGTCTAGGCTTATAACCCCTATAGCAAGCACTCCGGTGCAAGGCAACACGACTCGACCTGCACTGGACGTAGGGCATTTTTAGCCTGAACCAGTATAACCCCTGTGTTCTCCCTTGCACACCATCCATGATCTCAACCGCAAATTCTAAGTTTATTAGCCGGTGTTAGCACCCGCTAATCCTAACACCGACACCCCTAATCACGGTGATTTGCTTCAGCATATTCTTTTGGCTAAAAATAAGCGTTGATTTCGGCTTGTGTTAATTTGTTGTGAGAGAAAAGGGTTGTTTTGTGACTGAAAATAAGCACTGATTGGTCAAAAGAACAAATTCACATGTTAAAAAAATAATTATTTCATCAGTTTTTCTTATTAGAACAATGTGTTTTTTCTTATAAGTACTGAATATATATCTAAAAATATAGAAAAACTATCCCCTTGATTAAAAGTTCCGGTTCCGCCGCTGACCGGCACGAGGGACTTGATGTTGAGGATGGCCGCCTCTTGGGCACGGAGAGCGGCGGTGGCTGCTGCGACTTGGCCGGCGAGCACCAAATTAGCGTGGGCATCAGCGTCGCGTCGTTTACTTCGGTTTCCAGTGCACGGCTGTGGCGCAAGTCAAGCAGCAATCGATAAGCAGGGCTCCTGCTAATACTAGTCTGACAGACCTAGTGGCATGTACATGCATGGGTATGGCACTAATCCAGGAGCGAGAAGCAGGGATCGATCCTGATAATAATAGTCTAACAGGGATGTTTATGTGCACACGCTGAAATAGACATTGAGTTTTCTTTTTAGTTCTAGTTATTAATTAGTCCTTATATTGGTCCACAAAAGTTTAATTAACTTCTTCGTTTTAACCTTGGTGACATTAAACATTTTATCATTAATTGAACAGATTGGACAATTCTCGCTGCACAAATATATTTTTTTGAGTATATGTATTATTAAAAAAAATGTACCATTGGAAGTTAGAACATGACACCAACTCCTAGTGGAAACAAATCCTCAAAGATATGGTTCTTTTGGAAAAAAAAACAAAGTATGACACCTCTTTTTTCCAAATAATAGTTCACATTAACTTCGTTCTAAGCCAAGCTAGTCTACTTTTGACCACATTTTAACCAAAAAAAAAATTTATTGACATCTTCATGTTCAAATAAATTCTTTATCAAAATATATTGTATCAAGAATCTAATGAAACAAATTTGATATTCCAGATGTTAGATAACTTTTTATAAACTTTATCATAAAATAAAGTTAAAATAAACTATACTAATTTAGAATGGAAGAGAGTATTGAACTTTCAGGATTATATCAATAATTTGTCATTGTATAATTATCAGATGTCATGTCTAGTCAATCACAATTACTCGATGTACCTATCCAACTACCCGAAGAAATTTCTGATAAAGAAAGAAGGAACTTCAAGACAATAGGTTGTACATAAAAACAAAACTATACAAAGTGGAATATCATGAGGTTCAGGATCCACCTAATCGAGTTTAGGTTGCTTTGGGATCTATAGAAATGCAGTTATCAACTATATATGACTACATATATATGCACCTGCTCTTTTTCTTTACTAAATTTTCACCCTAATCTTCAATTCTAGGGAGATTCTTTTCCCGCCTTGTCTCATCCATCTCTAGCAAGCTTCAGTTAGAGTTTTTTTTTGTTTTATAAGGGTTTGGGGTGGGACCATTTTGCTAGGATCTTGAGTTGGACCATTTTGCTAGGATCTTGAGTTAGGCCATTTTGCCCTTGGGTTATGTGGTTTCCTATCTCTAGTTTTTAGTTTCTGGTCCGGTCTTGAGAGAGATCCGCGCAGATAAGAGTTGAGTCCCTCTATGTAATCCTTCAGCTATAGAGCTTGGCAAAGGGCATGCCCGTGTTCAAGAATGAATTTTTTTTTAAAAAATCTTTCACCAGAAGATGTGAGTTCAGGTTGAGTTCTTATTCTTATTTAATTTTGTTTTTCTTTTCCGCTCCCAAACCCCCTTCCTTGAGTTTTGGTGTTCTAGAGTTCTTGAGCTTGCCGGTTGAATACGAGCAAGGACACCAGTGGAACATGTCTTAGGATGGCAATGGGGCGGGTCTGGACCCGAAACCCACGGGTTTCAGACCCGATGGGGGCGGGGTTAGGTCCAGATCTTGCCCCACGGGTTTGCGGGTTCGGGGACCCGAAACGGGACGGATCGGGTGCGGGTTTAGAATGTCATCCGCGGGTGCCCATCGGGGACCCGCTAAGGCCTCTCCTTTTCTTTCTTCTCCTTTACTCTCTCCTTTCCTTTCCTCTCCCGCACGCCGCATCGTTCCCCTCGTCTCCACATCGTTCACCGTCTGCCTGTCTCCGCGAGGCCCGCTCGGCCGGCATCGAGCTCCTACCGGCTACCACAGGTCCCGCGCCATGGCCTCCTCCTCCCCACGCAGCGGCTGAGCGGCACAGCCGCTCCGCGCTGCCGTCGCCTCCCCGCATAGCGCGCAACTGCCGCTTCCTCCTCCCTGCATAGTCGCGTTGCCGCTGACTCCTCCTCCATGCAAAACCGCGGCGCCGCTGCCTGCCCGCCTCCAGCTCGGGGACTAGATCCACGGAGGATTGGAGCCTTGGAGGGTAGAGGCATGGAGGATAGCTCGTTGATCGCTGCTGTGCCGATCCCTTCTCCCCGTCCCTGCTCTGTTGGATAGCTTGCTGCTCGCCTGTGCTCTGCTACCGGCTGCCGTCCTCGGTCCTCCCCTACGACCCCGCCTCCGCTGCTGCTGACGTGTTGCGACTGCAATTGTTGTGATGTTCGCGGGTTTCGGAGACTCGGCGGGGGCGGGGGCTCATCTTCACCCGCCACAAGTTTTGGGGCTGGTTTAGGGGTGATTGTCGAGTCTCGGGTGCGGGTTCACGGACGCTCCACCCGCTCTGAACCTGCCCCGTTGCCATCCTTAAACATGTCTACCATCCAGATTTGGTAGTTTCCTCACGAGAACAAAGTTTGCCGATTTTGACAAAAGTTGACAAAACCCCGATCTTGGAGAGATATTTTTTGTGTAAAGTTTAGTAGTTCTTTTGGAGTTGATCTTTTGGGATAGTTCCTAAACATCCTTAGGGACATCCCCACAAAATTTGAGCTCAGTCGGACTTCATTTTAATGGATTTCACCTTTTCAAAATTTGGTTCCAGGGTCTTGATACTTCCAAAGTTGGCGAAGCCAGATTTGCATGCCGGCTAGTCCAACTTTGCATCCCGACTAGGCGGGGTTTGGCTTTGTGAAATGCCTCTCTAATATGTCTTTGTATTCTGGGTGTCCATTCTTTGATCTGTTCCTTCTATGGTTTTTCTGGGGTGCATAGGAAAAATTTTTTTTAGTCATCAAACCAGTGGTTGGTTTAGGTGATTTGAGTTTGTGCTCTTGCTTCATTTTGGTTGAAGTTGAGAGCAAGACTTCCACATTTTGGAGAGTTTTGCTGTAGCTTTTGTTTTTTTCACTGGAGTGAGTACCATTGTGTTCTCTAGGTATATCAAAGGGTATCTAGTCACTTGTTGGCTCGAGGACATCTTGCTTAGGAGATTTCGTGTTTTTGAGGGTTATTTGGCACATCGGCCATTTCAAAAGAAATTTTGATTAGCTTCCATTCACACTCATCTGGGTGCCTTTCTCTGTCCTTCAATCATTCTTTTCTTAGAAAGGCAGTTTTATATGTCGTCCTTTCTTTTGCCTTGGCTTGTTTGCTCTCTGCAGCAACCACTAGGTGCCTACGCCGAGACTACCAGCTGCAAGGGGCAAGGGCTGAAACCTCGACCAAGCGATGATATGCTCCTGCTAGTTGGTGCATGGGGATGGGTTTTTACTCACGAACCCTTTCCAGTCATTAGGATCAATCTTCTCGTCACCATTTAAGTCTGCTTGGTAGAATGTCTGTCAAAACTAAAGTGAGCATAAATCCATGTGTTGCTACCTCATAGTGTGAACAGGCCGAGTGATGAGCGCCAGTGTGGAAGCTAGCCGGTTAGGACTGGATGGGGAGCGAATGACATGGGCTGGCAGGCATCATCGAGCCAAGTTAAGGGCAATGCAGGATGTAAAGCGCCAGAAATGATGAACATGAGTGAATGGCACCGCCATGTTCCAGAGGCCACTCCAATTCAGTGAGAGACATAGAGATAGGAGTGAGGTTACAGGAGAGAATCTGAGCGGGGCTAGGCATTAGGGTGTTTGTGGATGTGTGGAGGGCCTTCTAGATTAGAGTTTTCATGCGTTGCTGATGCAAAAGGAGGACTACACTAGTGTGTTTGTTCGGGGCAATATAGTGGATGAAGTCCATTGTTCCCGGCTATAGATCCGCTCTCTTTAGTGCTGTGGTGTCGTGGGCTCCGAGTCAATAAAGAAAATTGTAACGTTGGATGCCTTAGTAACAGTTTTTCGACATAGATTTAACATTTTCAATACGCATAGAAAATTTTGTTCGTCCCTTATACAAAAATGCTCCTCTATAAATATCATGTACGTGTATTCAAGTTGGTTCTTGCTTTAACACTATTATACTCCGAGTTTGATAAGAATGTTTGGCCTTATTGTCAACATCCCGTAGGCCAACAACACCCAACATGCCCCTAATGCCAGGCCCGGCCCATCCCACGCATGTGAAATGTTGGGATGTGCCGTTGCAGTTTCGTGGACCAGGCCGTGTGGGGAATGCGCAACCGGCCGGTTCTCTTCTCATCTTGTGAATTGTGTGATGATGGTGCGGTGCAGGCAGAGTCAGAGCGTCAGCAGCGCCAGGCAAGACACACAACACATGGCATCTCTCACAGTCACAGAGACCGTAGGGTCGAACGCCTCGCCTTTTTCTTCAACCTGGAACAGTGCAACCACACACCGTTGCCACATGCAGGCGTTGACCTAGATAGGGTAGGGATCGATCTCTCGCAGCAGAAGGCTTGTGAATGATGACCACCATCCAATGTGTTGTAAAACGGGAGGTCCCTGTCCACCCCGATTTAGAGGTAGGCCTTCTGCATTTGCTTACATATACGGTGTCACCGGGTCAGTGGGCGACAAATAAAGGGTGGCAATGGCGCTGTGCTAGCTCCAGATTTGGAATTGGTTGACCACTTGACCCGCCCCGACCAGGTGAATGTGTATCAGCAGGCAGTAGTAGGCCTCCCGATAGGATCCCATTCAGAATTCGTCGCTATGATGATGATAGGAGTGAGCTGAGCTTCAACTAAAGGTTCAGCTGTGCTGATTTTTTTTATGGAGATCGTTAATGATAGTAGAGGTGTGAACAAAAAAAATCACTGTTTTTATTTGTGCAGGTGCCTTATGAACTATCTGGAAGACAAGGAAAGATGGTGAAGACAAGGAACGAGCTGGTGTTCAACAAGAAAGTGGTGAGCTCGCCTGCTGCAATCGTTTTGACCCTAGCGACGATCAAGACTTGGCAGCCACTACTCAAACCGAAGCTGAAGCCCAAAGCTGAAGAGATCATCTCGCTGCTCTCGGCAAGAGCGGCCTGATATTTTTGGGGTTGCTGTCGAAGTGTTTGCTGTTGTGGTTGTTGGACCGGTGCCCTAGTACTTTCTCTCTTGTTAAGTGGGTAGAGTTTAGATTTGGTTACTTGTTGTTTCAGACTTTGTCAAGTTTAGAGTTAGTATCTCAGCGTGCGTTTAGTTTGTGAAAAGTGTGGTGAAAAATCACTGTAGCACGTAGAGAATCTTCTCCAATAAGTATCTCAGCGTGCGTTTAGTTTGTGAAAAGTGTGGTGAAAAGTCACTGTAGCACGTAGAGAATCTTCTCCAATAAGTGTCTAATCATGACCCAAATAGACTCAAAAGTTTCGTGCAAATATGCAACAGTTGCTACTACATTTAATGCTCCATGCATGCGTCCAAATATTCGATGTGACGAGGAATCTGGAAATCTTTTGGAAACTAAACAGGGCCTCAATCCTTTTGCGCCCTTGTTAGGTTGAAACTGATTGTAAACTGGTAACCCCAGTCCGTTGGATCTTGGGCCTCTTTAAGCTTTCAATAAAGCTGGGGGAATGTCTTTGATTAAAAAATAATTCAGCTAAGGCAAGCATCCATCCATCCAACCAACGTTAGTTTAGCCATGTATGGTTGGTTGCGTCGACGATAGATGGATCATAGGACTGATAGATGGATCATAGGACTGATCAGTGACAGTTAGTTGCTATTGCACAAATCGTCGCGCGCGTCGGTCCCATGAAGTTAAACAAATGCAAGTCGTCGGCAGTACGTGATGCCCCATCCATCTATCACAGTAGTAGTACTGTCACACACTCGCGCTCATTCACTCATCGTGCATGCACATGCATTATATATGAAAGAGGATTCATTCAAATGTCACTCACCTCCGATTGCCTATCACCTCGTATATATCATCCGAGAAGGACACTGCTCACTACTCCATTCGTAAAATTCGTTAGACTTAGACCATAGATAGAATCATTGAATAGGTGGTAGAGCGATCGGCCAACGCATGTGGTCCGTCTGTCCGTCCGTCCGTCCGTCCTATATACTATGCATCTTCAGTCATCGATCTCACCTCTCTGCAACAAGGACATCTGCCGTTTATTTCTTCTTGCATTTTTTTTCCTTTTCTTTCCGTGTGACAAGGACATCACAACATCACATATATGGTCCTGAATGCATGCGTTGCATTTACACATATTCAAGTTTCTTTGCATTATTGCCACCACTTGCATTGGTTGATGATGCCGCCACTTCTCCGCTAGCTAGCTCCATTTGTTTGTTTGGGTGAAGTGCCAATTAACTGCGGCGTGCTTTTGTTTCGATCAGGACCAAGAAAAGTTGATGGCCACGTACGTAGATGGGCCCAATGCAAGTTTGGCAACAAGATGATCGTAGTCTCAGTACATAGCAAGTGTCAACGATGCTAATTAAGAGAAAGTGGTGATCAAAAATTGCTGACTAGCAGTAGCACGGAACCCAACAACAGATACTATATAGATAAAGTCAAATTTGTATATGGTTTTGGACGGCAATCTGGCATACCGGTCGGGATGCCCCACAAACAGAATGCAATGCCCTACACCTACAGATCGAAACTGCAGGTGGCCTTCAATTTCAACACAAACTCACCGGTACGGTGTGTGCGTGGACCCAATGACATGCATCCTTTCTGTTGAAGAGTTGACCCAACACGACGCCATTTATCGAACTTTTGTATTTGATCCAACTGATCTGAATATATATGGTTATCTGCAAGATATTCCTTGATAAAGTTTCCAAGAGCATTGCTTTTGCGCTCTGAGGTAGACACAACTCTACAAGCACCACAAGTGCGGTCAACATCATGCTGAAATATAGAGTATATATCCAGAAAAGGTGGGCTAAAGAGTATCGAATGCGTGTACGCATGCTTAAAAAGGAACTTCAGTTTCAATTTACTCTGAATTCTGAACTAATGTTTTCAAAAAGCAATGCATTGAGGCATGCATGCACCACGCCGCTGCCATCTATTTACTTACAATTCATCATGGCAAGCCAACCGTAGCCACACCGCAGTTTTTGTTGGATGGCCCACCAGATTATCCAGTCTAATACTTACTCAAGTGAGCGTGTATATTTAGACAGCTGGTTACTGAGGCATCCAAACCAAACCTATCGTACATAACTACACGACCTAGACGCCTAGTATACCTGTTCTTATTGAGTTGCATGCACCGACCAGTTCAACAGGCCAAAAGATTAAACTGATGGGGAAAGGTGGACAATTCACTTATATTTCAACACTCCCCCCACAGTCGAGGCTCCGGCGATAGATCTCAGCGACGGACGAGTCTCAGACGTGAAATTGAAGCGAGCAGCAATTATTTTATTTTAATTGCGCTAACCAGGATTCGAACTCGAGACCTCTGGCTCCGATACTATATTGAGTTGCATGCACCGACCAGTTCAACCCAAAAACTTAAGCTGATGGGAAAAGGTGGACAATTCATTTCAACAGTTCTGAGTACACTGGCCATGCATAGCGCACCACATAAATCACTGTTTATAAATAAATTATATTGCTACAAGGCATGCTATATATTCTGGTGTTGCTGTTCTTCAGAAGAATATGTTGCCCATCTGCAGTTAATGCAGGATAGACGACAGAGAAAGGCATTGTCGTCGTTTGGCGATCCGAATTCTCCGAATCCAAACTTTCAAAGGTAAAAAATCACATGCGTACTGTATGTATGGATAAACCTTACAGCAGTGCTGGATGGGAGAATTGGCGCGAAACATAAAGAAAAGCGAAAATGAGTCCAAATTCGTTTGCCGCCGCCAGCTAGGGATTGAGACCTCTGCTTCGAATGGCGTTACGCGCGCGTAGCACAAAAGTCATAAAAGTTCATCTACAAGTGGTGAAAGAACCCAAATGATAGTTTTCGAAAGGAACTCGATGGTATTGGATGGATAAACCTTATTACACAGTTCTATGGGCGCGGGACTCTCTCTTCAACAAATAGCACTGTCGATCAGTCAGTCGTAGTAGTCTGTCATGCAAATTCAATGCAAGTCAAAAAAGTTTGCGCCAAGTGGAGCAAAAATCCAAACGATTTTGAAAGGAACTCTTGGGTCAGTCAACCAACCAGAAAAGTGCATGTGTAAGAATGTGACTCAGTTTGGTGTCAAGTGTTAGGACGTTTCCACAAATAGTGGTGGCACAAAAGTCTTGGAATTCGTTCTGTGATCTGAATTCTTCTCACATGATGGCAACTGGGAATGGGATGGTTATAAACCCTAGTGAGCTGGATGAGAGAATCAAAAAATAAAAGCGCACAATATATATAAACTGTAATATTTGAGACTGGTTAATTGATAATGAGGTGTTAGAAACGTGACTGCAGCTGGTGAAAGAAAGAAAATGACTCCAGTCGCCTTTTTCTCTATGGGGGAAGAACTCGTTAGCAAATGGGCTTATCAGGCTGTCCGCACTGGGTACCCTAAACGGTCCTGTATTGTATATTGGAGGACAAAACGGCCTGCAGCGCTGTTCGCTACACGGTCCGCCTTCACTCCCCCTCCACTATTCCCAGGGTCGTCCAGTTTGTGCGCTACCGTAGCTGGCCCACCTCCTGCCGCCTCCCGCAACAGCCCCCGCGTCACCCCGGAATCGCCCCCCGTCCCGCCCCGCGACGGCGTCGCGGCCCATCCGCCGCCGGACCCCCCCCCCCCCGGGCGCCGGCGCCCGGAAGAAGCTGCCTAGGGTCGGATCTTCCGATGGCCTTCGTCCCCGGGCCGAAGTAAGGTCCGTAGGGCGCCGCGGCCAGTTCCTCTGGCCGGATCCGCCCGACTGTCCCCGGCCGTCGCGGTAGGCCGGCGGGAGGCGGAAGGCGCGTGCTCGTTCCCGGATCTGTCTGCGGCCAGGAGCCACCTCGGCCGCCACCCCACCCGCCTGCGTCCGGCCGGACCATCCTCGACCGGCAGTGAAGAGGCCGCCCCTGGGCCAGTTCGTGTGGCCGGATCCGCCCGCCATCCCGCTCCGTCGTGGCAGACCGGCGGTAGGCGGAAGCCGCGTGCTGGGGGCCGGATCTGTCTCCGGCCGGACCGACCTCGGCCGGCACCCCACCCGCCTGCCTCCGGTCGGACCCACCTCGGCCTGCAGTGAAGAGGCTGCCTCTGGTGACGCCAGAGCAGGGGCGGCATCCTGGACAAGGAACCTGCCCCCCTACATCGGGGGGCCTCGGAGTTGGGGCTGGCAAGTAGGAGGGCCAGGGCACAAGGCTTCTGAGCAAGCGGCGGCGGGGAGGTTCATCAGTCCAGGCAGCGACATCCGAGGAGAGCTCTACCGCGCGCTTCCTGCGGCGTCGTGCCCAACTCAGGTGAGCCTCCTTGATGCTTTAGTATTCTCAGTGTAAAAGGAGCATCAGATTAACATAGAAACATATATTGTTAGGCCTCCTTGTAGCTGTCCATCCTCATCTTTTTTTGGCGACACGTGTAATGCATGAGCCAGCTGTAATCATATTAGACATTTGTTGATTTTGACGATAATCCTACTGCTTTAGGTTCATATGCACTCCTGTTTGTTCCTCCTTGTTCTTGATTCACTCTGTTTTACAATTGTAGCATCTTGCAGTGATCGTTCGGAGTATGTATGGTGTTCACACCCTAATAATAAAGTAATATAAATCTGCCATTAGATGGTAGTTCACTGGTCAACTAAAATCACAGAGTGTAGATCATGAGAAGTAGAAAAAAAATAAGATTAGTGATTACTGAACCATTAAATAGAAGACTTCCTATTGGAGAGGCATTGTGTTTTCTTTAAAAAAAATGATTTGTTACAAGTTTCTATGTGTTCAATAACTAAAATGTGAACATGAAGGTTGTCGTGTGGTTTAGATTACTTCTTCCGAAATTTAGGACATGTGCTTACTACAGTATTATAGTTGGCTCTTTCCGGACATGTGCTTATTACAATATTATATTATTGGGAAAAAAATTTGACAATTGTTGATGGACAGCCGGACAAAATGGCATAATTATTTGTTGGTTCCGTTCATATCAATCATCTCGGAAATGCAGTGCTGATTCGAGGCTTGCCTCTCATGATGCTAGTCATATTTGTGGTCATAGGGATTTTTCCTCTCTTTTCAGATAAGGTGCTGATTCAGAGTGTTTGAACATTCAATGTGACCCATTCTTTGCTCCATCGGACTGCTTGATGTACCTCTTCATAGTTGCACCAATCATGTGTTGCGTGCATTACTAAGCGTGAGGCTATTTTGCTTGAATGTATGACATCCTTGGCATTTTGAGTTGTGCTCGAGCATCTACAAAGTTATGTTTATTCATTCCATTGTATTTCAGTTGAGTTACATTGAAGTTGAATTACGACTCAGTGGCTACAATCTATTGTAGGTGTATTGCATGCCTGTACAGGATGGACCCTACGCAGTCCAATGTTGGTGAAGGATCACAGGGGTTTGTTCATGGTGGCAACAATGTTGCGTACCAGCCTCCGTGGAACCCATTCTCGTATGGGTACCAGGGTCCTTCAGGCTGGTTCTCCCAAGGATTCCAACCGATTGCACCCAATGCTCCAATGATGAATCCAAGTACCTATGGTCCACAAGGTGTCCAGCCTCCTGACATAGCAGCAGCTTCTAAGCACAACTCGGAGGCAGATGTGGAAGAAGTGCCTGCCCCTCCAGCAAGGACAGGTAAAAGAAGGCTCAAATCTTCAGGCACTAGGACAAAGTTGGGTAACTTCAATCAAGACGAGGATGTAAACCTTGTCAAGTCATGGCTTGATATAAGTTGTGACCCAATTACAAGTACCGGACTAGAAAAGGGATCGCATGTGGGAGAGGATCCTTGCGAGGTACAACTTGAGGAGAGGATCCGACCCAGAGAGGACTGTGAAGTCTCTACAGAGCCGTTGGGACACAATCAAGGGTCAAGTAAGCCTGTTTGTATCGTTCTATGCAGATAGCATTCGAGAGAATCCTAGCGGGATGTCCTATGCTTGTAAGGTATGCTTGACAATCCTACCATTCGAGAGAATTCATTTGGTTTAAATTTATTTTGTGATGTATGCATCTAAATATTCTTTTTTAGAATCATGCAAAGCTGGTTTAATATTTTCAGCTTGACATTTTCTGTGACTGACCACTCATGCAGTAAGTAACTTCGCTTCTGTCCACAAACGGAAGTTCAATTTGCTGCATTGTTGGGAGCTTATGAAGGATGAGCCGAAATGGCAGGATCCCCATCTCAGAGAATCAGTTGCAGCTGCCCAAGGTGAAGGATTTGGGGTCGACAACAACAACAGGACAGACGCTATGGACAATGTAGTAGGCCGTTCTAGCCCTGTTCGGTCCGTAGCTCAAGCGTGGAGGCCTATGGGCAGGGATTCAGCTAAAGCAGTGAAGAAGAAAACCAACTCCGATGCTGGATCAACGTCAACTGCAGAGTACGCCGCGAGAATGCAAGATCTTTCTTTGTAAAAAATTTCTATCATGCAAGAGGAAGTTGTGCGTAAAAATGATCGTTTCCAACAGCTTGCCTCCTTCAATAAACTGATTTCTGCTATCTCCTGCACATAAACATCAATGATTGTTATCCTAGAGACAATCTGTTTGTACCACGACATTGTGCAGTCCCAAATGGCTGGCTGCGATCAGGCTCTTATAGTGACCATTGGTGCTTTCAGATAGCACTGAATCATAAACCAACTGATACAGATACACTAAAATAGAACTACTAACTACAAAGGCACACCTACAGTACAGTTAAATAATCGACAATCTTCGCTATGCATGCTTCTGTTTTTAGCCAAATATACATCTTCGCTTTGACGCAAACTTTCATAAACTGTAGTTCACACAGTTTTCAAGAAACTGAAAATCGCCACCATCAAAATTTTCAAAAATGTAATAGTACTAACAGAAACTTGACTGAACACAAGTTTGAGGACAGATCACCACCAAACTCGGTGTATCACAGGCAGATTAATCAACACACGAATAGGAGGCATAGTTGAATTTCCACCTTTGTCAAATTCCACATTGAAACAAGCTCGGAGGCAAGCAACTGACCACAATAGTGAGCTACAACTCAAACAAGGCATAACTAAAATATATAGTTATTACATAATAAGCTAGTTGCTTCTCATACATCTGGAGTTCAGCAACTAGAGTTAGTATCTCTAGTACTTAGCACCACTATAACCTAATCAGTCCTCCATCTGAAGTGAGAAGGAAGCAGACATTTGACACCATCTCCTGACATAGCGATCATTATCGGCTGGCCGTTGCTACAATCAGTACATGTATTGCAGTCAGATAGCTCATTTTCAGGGGAAAAAAAAGAGATGTCAGCTATCAGGGATTAGTCTTACATCAAAAAAACAAAAGTATAGGAAGTGCTATGGTAGGTAAATATAATCATATACATATGCTGATACAGAAGCTGTTGGGTGGGATAGCCAGTGGACCAAGCTGGAAAACAAGACAACAGTGTCATTCTAGTACCCCATTATTAGTGTCACACAAGATTGGATTACACTTGACAGCTTACATACAAGAAAACAATTGCTATGAATTACAAATGTAAGCTAACTCCTAGCTTAGTCACGTATCTAATCTAGATTTCAGAGAAGACATCAATAATGACCAGCCCATGGCATGAAACTGCATCCTACTTGCTGCTGAACTAATTAAAACACAAGAGTTGGGCAAAAAGTGGCAACAGGGAAAATAGAAATTATGGATCATACCTAAGATGTGTCCATTGCTTATCTACTGCTGCTGAGATCCCAACCGCAACCACAGGTGCTCGATGAGATCAGATTGTAGCTGATAGTGTGCATTTCAGTTCTGAAGCTTATGGTGTGCAGCAACAAATGCCTCACGGTCCGGATTGTTGCTGTATGGAACTGCTACATGTCCAACATCATGGAAGTCAGTATCACCAGCATTGTGTTGTTCATCCTCCATGATCATGTTATGCAAAATAATGCAAGTCCTCATGATATCATTGAGCTGCGTACGATCCCAACCATATGCGGGTCCTTGGATCACTGCAAAGCGAGATTGCAGAACACCAAATGCACGCTCAATATCCTTCCTATTACTTTCCTGTTTGGTGGCAAAGTATTGGGTCTTTACCTCCATGGGGTAACGGATACTCTTAACAAAGCTCGCTCACTCAGGGTAAATCCCATCGGCAAGGTAGTACCCCATGTTATACGTCGTTCCATTGACTTGAAATGAGACAGGGGGTGAACGACCCCTTACGTAATTCAAGAATACCGGAGATTGATGAACGACGTTAATGTCGTTGTTACTACCAGGCATGCCGAAGTAAGCATGCCAGATCCATAGATCATGTGATGCAACCGCCTCTAAGATCATGGATGGATGCCTCCCTCTGCCAGTGAACTGACCCTTCCAAGCTGACGGGCAGTTCCTCCACTCCCAGTGCATGCAGTCAATGCTACCTAGCATCCCCGGGAAGCCACGATCCTCACCTTCTTGAAGAAGCCTAGCTACATCCGCGGCGTTGGGCGCCCTTATGTAATAGTCCCCGAAAACTTCGATGACAGCCCGACAGAAACGTTGCAATGCCTGTCGAGCACTTGACTCACCAATACGCACGTACTCGTCAACGGCATCCGTCGGGACTACCATAAGCGAGAATGCGTATAGCAGCGACGCACTTTTGAAGAGCCGATAGTCCTTCCTTGCCAACTGCATCACACTTCTTTTGGAAATAGTTATCATGATTTTTAACGGCCTGTTTAATGCGCTTGAATAAATGCCGCTGCATCCGGAACCTGCAACAACAGTTAACGTATGAGCTACATACGACATTGAGTGTGCGATATTGCAAATATACAGAACATTACCTTCGACGGAACTGCTTGTCATTGTAAACAGGGTTTGCACCAAAGTAGTCAGCTTTGATCCTCCTGTGACCAGAAGGAAGGTCCTAGGTCGAATTACCTTTGGTGGCGCATTCGATCGACGGCGCCTGCTACAACTCTCAGATTCAACCAGGTGGTTGTATGCCACGGCCTCCGCTTCATCATCATCATCAGAGAAGAAAAGACTGTCATCTTCTTCCTCATCCATCATCCACTGACTTACGAAGGAGTTTGAGTAGCCATCCATGGCGTTGGTGACACACGCCAACCGGCCACTTCTCCTACGCGCTGTTCCCGGCGCCCGGCCGTCCGCCCTAAGTGCCGGCCGCGCCGCCTGCCCTGCGAGCCGGCCGCGCGCCTGCCTGTTCGCCCGCCTCCACGCGCCTGCCCAGCCGCCCTGCGCTCCGGAGCGCCGAATGTACAGCCGCGCCGCCTGCCGTGCCGCCCGCCCTGCGTGCCGGCCACGCCGGATGTACAGCCGCTCCGCCTGCCCTGCCACCGCCCTGCGCGCCGGCCACGCCGAATGTACAGCCGCGCCGCCTGCCCGCCCGCCTGAAAGGTCCTAAATGGCTAGAGGGGGGGTGAATAGCCTATAAAAATCTACAAACAACACTTAACAAGCCGATTAGTAACAGTAGCAAGCTTTGCAAAGCACTAGCTCTAAACTACACTATGCAAGCCACCTAGACAAGTATACTACACTATGATCTCTAGTTCACACTCAAAGGCTATGTTACTACTTCACACTACTCTTAAGTGAGCAACTAACTAACAAGCTACACAAGAGAGAAGTACACAAATGTAAAGAGTAAAGGTGATTTCAATACCGCCGGTGAAGAGAAGATATGAAGTCCAATATAACCAATCAATCACATATAAGGGAAATCCTCGGTAGAGAGATGACACAAGATTTTTTACCGAGGTTCACTTGCTTGCCGGCAAGCTAGTCCTCGTTGTAGCGATACACCCACTTGGAGGTTCACGCGCTAATTGGCATCACACGCCAAACCCTTCTCAAGGGTGCCGCACAACCAACACAAGATGGGGATCCACCAAGCTACGAGCAATCCATTAAAGATGCCTTTCGCGATCTCCCGCGGGGATAGGCTCAAGAACCCCTCACAACTTCACCGATCGGAGGCGGAGACAATCACCAACTCCCCTCAACGATCCTCGCAGCTCCAAGCCGTCTAGGAGTCGGCAAACCCCAAGAGTAACAAGAGAAACCGCTGCGAAATACCACTACCAAGTGCCTCTAGATGATCTCAATCAATGCAATGCACTTGATGCTCTCCAAACTTACCAAATGATGAACACAATCAAGTAGGATGAGTGAGAGTGGAGTGGGAAGGCTCACAAGTATGTTATGATGTTTAAGAGTGCCAAGAGCTCCTCCCCAAACCGGCCAAGTCGCTATTTATAAGCCACACACAAAGAACTAGCCGTTTAGAATTCACTGCGTACCGTCGGACTGTCCGACGGCCAGAGCGTCGGACTAATCCGCACGGTCCGACGCCTCGGATGAACGCCACGTGTCACTAGCCGTTTGAAGTCGAACGTTGGATCACAACGGCTATTTCCTCGCGCCAAAACGACCGTCGGACGGACGAACGTCGGACTAAATCAACCGGTCCGACGCCCTCAGCCGACCACCGTCGGACTCAGTCAGACGGAGCCGTCGGACTAACGAACGCGGCCGTCCGACGCTTCCAGAGAGCTCCCCGAGCCCTGAAAACCGTCGGACGATGGTCCGACGCTCACCGTCGGACTAACGCCGAGAGTCCGACGCTCTCAAAGCTCGCCACGTGTTACCTCTTCGTCGCTCTGCACCGTCGGACGCTTCGGACAATAGTCCGACGCTCCGAAACTGAGCGTCCGACGCTCTCAGCAGTGTTAGCCGTCGGACTGAGGCTAATGGTCCGACGCTTTGTGACAATACGGTCCGACGCTAGTTTTTCTATTGTAACGTTTCCGAAATTCACTCAGTTTCTTAAGTCACTAACACTCCAAAGTGTCTCTCACTTAGGTGCACGTGTGTTAGCCTTTTTAAAGAGTTTTCCATGGGTCAAGTTAGTGTCACTAGCATCTATATGCATATGCAATGATCATGAACACCTAGTGGCACTTGATAACCGTATTTCATCAACGATTTCGCCCCTCTTGATAGTACGGTTATCTATCCTAAATGTGATCACTCCCTCTATGGAGTCTTGATCACCAAAACCAAAAGAGCTCCTATTGGTTATACCTTTGCCTTGAGCTCCCGGTTTCTTATCAACTTCCTTCTCATCTCTTAATGGACCTTGTGGACACCTATGATGATGGACTTATACCATTTGCATGGATGCCGTCAATAGGGCTTTCTCCTTTGTTGATGGGCTTACACCATTTTCATGGACGCCGTCATTGCCCTTCACTTGTGGTCTCCACCGACCCGGTCCTTTGCTCCATCTTGCCATTTTCTAATCAATTCTCATGAAACACTTAGAGCAATCGTTAGCAAACTAGGTTTCATCAATTACCCAAAATCAAACATGGGCTTTCACCGCCCTGCGCGCCGGCGCCCTGGCTCGCACCGCGCGCGCGATGGCCACGGCGGCATGGCTTGCAGCTTCCCGGTCGCAACTGTTTGTCACGCCGCGTCCAGGAGGTGGAAAGGGGCAACCGTGAACTGTGGGACCCATGCAATGGTAGTTGGTATAGAGGATGAGATAGAGTATGAATGGGTGTGGGAAAAAGTGATATGGAGGAGAGAATCTCGATGATCAGGACAGAATATTCCTTTTAGAGGATGAATTTAGGGTACGAGGAGTGCAGACAGCCTGTCCCTCATGCTTTAAAACTTCAACACGAATCCGATTCACAGAAAGAGACGGTGTAGCTCAGTTGATGGTCATCTAGTCGTGAGACGCCCTATGTCAGGAGTTGGTCTGTCTCACATCAGAGCACTTCCAAGATCCGGTCTAGCCTTATGTGGGTAGAACAGGGTTCAAAGATTCTCTCGATCTGCTAAGGCTCCGTTTAGACGCGCAAAACTTTTAGAATTTGGAAAAGAAATCTTTTTCAATAAGTGTCCAATCATGACATAAATAGGTTTAAAAGATTCGTCTCGTGATTTATATCTAAACTGTGTAAACATGTAAAAATTTCATCTACATCTAATGCTCCATACATGTGCCGCAACATTCAATATGATGGAAATTTTGGAATTTTGAAGTGCATCTAAACAGGGCCTAAGAATGAGGCTGTCATACCCGAGGATCGAGTTGGTCTATTAAAGGAACTCATTGTGACTGGATAATCTATCTCAGCGTTCTACGAAGAGTCAAATATTGAAGAGCACAATAAGACGAGTTCGAGACTGATTTTACGTGCTCCGAGCGATCGACCCACGGTGGACTAAAGAAAATGACTCACGGCCTGTTTAGATGCATTTGCAATTTAGAAAAGCAATTTTTTCTAATAAATATCTAATCATGGCCTAAGTAAGCTTAAAAGATTCGTCTTGTGATTTACATGCAAACTGCGCAAACATGCAAAAATTGCATCTACATTTAATGCTCCATGCATGCACCGCAACATTTGATGTGATGGGAATCTTGGAATTTTGAAGTGCATCTAAACAGGGCCTCATTCTCTAACCCACTAGTAGCAAATCTATACCTATCTATAAAGAGGCAAAATTTCAGTCAGTTTTTCTCGTCCACCCTTCCTAACTACCCGTCACTACCTGTCACTACTATCTTTAGTGGACCATGTTTAAATCTTATCTATAATGGTCCATGTTTAAATCTTATCTTAATAAGATGTGTACTTAGTCCGATTTAGTTTTGTATGCCCGATTAACATTAGTGCTATATGATAAAGTGAGGGAGGACAATCAGGTGAGATGCAAATAAAAGAAGAGACATTCTGCTAAGAAAACTCATATATTTCTTGGTTTTTTTGGCAAAGAGATGTTGATACGCAAGTCAAACTCGTATAATAACTACTTTTTTCTATATTGGTTATGATTGGTTACGAAACCAATTGAGTTAATGTAACAGAACCACCTAAATCACGTGGCCCATAGGCATCTGTCAACGTCACTAATGACGTATGACAGCCGGGCCCGTGTTCCATATGACCTAGGTGGGCTCTGCCGGGCTACATAAGCACCCATTATCTCCGACAGGATTCCATTGCGAAGCCATTACAGAGTTACAATATTTCACAACAAAATATATCAGAGTAGAATTTGCGGAAGAGTAAATAGTACTTAAGATTACAGACCAGTGTTCGAATAAATTAAGTGCAGTTATTACAGACCATAAATTTAAAAGAGTAGCAGTAGTGTTTGGAACAACAGTACGACAGATAGTTTAATATTACACGAACCCTGCCCAAGGGTTTAACCTTAATCTTCTTCACTCTCCTGGACGATGGTGACGCAGCACGGAGCGAGACAAACTTCAGTCTCCTGTTGCCCTCCTGCAACGGGGTTAACAAACCCTGAGTACATGGGGTACTCCGCAAGACTTACCCGACTAAAAGTGTAAGATTAGACTCAGGAATGCAGGTTGAGGGTGAGTCAAGGTAAGGCTTTAGCAAGAGTTCAAGAGTTTTGCGGAAAAGCATTACTAGTCCTATCTCAATATTTTATTTCAATAATACTATTCATCATTATCCATTTCTCCAAGTTCTTTCTCATATATCAACATTCTTTTATTTGCTTATTCCATTAAAAAAACAATCCTAGTTCCGAACCACTTTCCGATGTAGGGGTGAGGATCAAGTCTCCATAACCGAGGAGCAACGACGATTCGAATCGATTAATACCCAGCTGGGGATCCCTATCCACACTGCGTATGTAGCACTTAAGCTTGCATACGCCAACCCCGCCTACCACGGCTTTTCGTACCCCGGAACCGGTCCTGCGCCACCCGAGAGCACAGTACTCCTCTCATCTCCAGGCACGACGGCCACGAGGGTACACGCTACTCTCGCCATCTCTCCACTCCCAGTGCGTGGTTGTCGGTTCTAGCAGTAGAGCCACCGGAGTCAGAGGCTTTCCGTAGTATGTGGCTAGTTGCAAAGTCTTGATCACAGCAGGCCTGACAACGAACGGTCCCTAATATTTTTCCGTTAGAAACCATACATTGGGACTCTAACCCAAGTACACTGGTAACTACCCGGTTTTCACATCCCTTTCCGATGGCGAGGATCGTTGGGACTCTAACCCAACAGATGGTCGACCAAACGGAACAACTCATCCACGTGGTTGACAATGAACTAGCTAGGCACACTGCCAACCAACAAGGATATAACCAATCCCATAAACTGATTCATTTGTTTCATATCATCACAGTTTTCAAAATAGCATTTTTGCAACTCTATCATTAAGCATGACTAAGCATTTCTCAATACTTTTAAATAAATCAGGGTCTCAGGTATAATATGTGGTCAAGGAAAGACAATGCATCAATAGGTTATCACTCAACTCCTAAATACCTAATGCAGTAGATTAACTTAAGTGATAAATATTTTTAAATAACAAGGAGGGGCTGAATGCACCGGGGCTTGCCTTGGATTGCGTAGAGTGTCGGATCTGGGTCAGTACCATAAATATCAAATCCTTACACAACTTCCTGAGCAGTCTCCTCAGATGGACCCTCGGACTTTACCTCCTGATTCTCGGTCACTACACGTTTGCAATGAATGAATGTATGAATGTGATGCACATTAAATGATAGAATAATAATAAGTAATGCACACATGTGATCAAGATCCTACCATAGGCTAGCCATGATTACTCTAATTCACAATGTCATAGGTCATAAAGGTGATTGACCTAGAATCTCAATCAATCCAAAAATCACACCATCCATTAATTATTCTATTTACTATTCCTATTATTAACCATTTAAACCAACATCTAATTTAATAAATATTTAACTATTCCCATTTGATGCCAAATTTCACCAACAGATAGATTTTAGTACCAAACAGTGGCACAATAAATTTCATGATTTTTGGAACATCACAGAAATTATTAAAAATCATCAAAGTTCCTTTTATCATTTAATGTGCTGATTTTTAATTAATACAGAAAACACTCAAATCATACAATTAATATTTTTATTAAATTCTACACATCACAGAGAGTATCTAGAAATATTTTCATAATTTATGGTGCAGTAGATTAATCCACACAAAAAGATTAAAACATAACACTATTTATTTTAATTAAAAATGAAAAAGTTTTTGTAAAACAACCGGAAAAATGGAAACGGCCATTCGGCCCAACTTGGCCCAACAGCGCAGACCGTCCCAACCACCTGCGCTCGCGCACTCGCCCGCGCGGTCGCCCCGGACCGGCCGCTGACAGAGGGGTCCCAGCCGTCAGCCCCGCGAGCGCGCGCGCTCTCTCACTCTCGGCCACTGACAGGCGGGCCATCCCTGTCAGGGTCATCCCCGACCTCCGGTCGGACGCTCCCGCGCGCGCGCGTGAACGGCACGGCGCGGACTTCGCCGCCGGCGACTCCAACGGTGAACCCTAACGACACTACGACTCCCTTAGACTCTAGCCGGCCACTCTACTAGCATATCCTACGCCCTACCGCCTCCGGCGAGCTCGTCGGGAACAATGGCGGCTCGGCGGCGGCGGCAAGCCACACGTCGGCGAGCTCAAGCTATAAACGATCGAGATGAATTGTGTTAAGGCTTCAGGGGCTCACCACGGTTTGGTCTGGCTAGGAGACTCGTACTACGACGGTACGGGTAGGCGAGAACGGCGACGAAGGTTGACGGGACGGCACGAGTTCCACGACGAGGTCCTGTTCCGTGGTACCTAAAGCCCCAAACACGGAATCCCACGGGAATATGAGCATCACGACACTGAAAGGAGCACAAAACGCAAGCCGAAACGGAGAGGGAGCTCACCGGGACGAGTTAGCCGCGTTGATGCCGCCCACGGCGGTGTTCGGCCGGAGCGGAGGAAGAAAAATGAACGAGCGGCGCACTTCGACCACAAACTACCACCACAAGCGGTCCAGAAGACGCGCAAAGGACCTAATCGGACTACTGCACGAGGGAAGAGGTGGAGGTGGTCGGAGCGGCGGCAATTTGGCCGGCGACCGAACGGGAGTGAGTGGGAAGAAACGGACGCGGCCGTCGCTTTTAAACCGTCGAAGCTCGGGGATAAGGTCGGGAGGGGTCCCGGGGCCCTCAGGCGGTCGTGGCTTGATGGCGACGGGGCCATGCCCCGGCCGGACATCACCGGCGTGCGGCGCGGCACGCGCGCGTACGCGCGGCCACGCGGCTGGAACAGGGAGGGGGGGCCCCGGTACTGTAGCAGACAGGGGTCAACAGTTATAGATTTGAAATTCCTCCCAAATCGTGCATCTACAGTAGGTGCTCCAGAAATAAAAGTTGTGCCAAATTTTATTTAGAACATCTTTGCTTTTTACACCATGTTCAAATTCTGCACCAATTTAAATTTATAAAAAAGGGGTAGAATTAGGTTTTGAATTTCAAACTGAAATTTTAAAATTACTTTTGATTCTTCTCAACAACTTGAAAATTGGTAAACATGAAAGTTGTTCTACTCAGTGAGTTTTACAACTTCTATTTAGGAAGTTTTTAAAGATTCTTAATATTTTTAAAGATTCAACTTCTATTTGAATTTTTATAACATAACTTTAAAATCTCCAAAAATAAAAGTTGTTCCATTTTAAAAACTCTACAACTTTTATTAAGACGCTTTTCCCATATTCCTTATAGATTTTGAATTAGGATTTTAGGTCAATTTTAGGGTTTAACTTGATTTTTATTTAATTTTTATTTTTGATTTTGATTAAGGACTTAATTACACAATCAATACTAGCTGAAATCAAATCACTCTAGGTCCTAAGCACAATCATATGCAGATGCTTAAATTTAAATATGATGACATGGCAGATTAATTATGTTGCAATACCAGAGGTATTACAGTTAACGAATTTTTTTTGACACTCTCCAGCTGCAACGCACGGTCACTAACAATTGAGTTGACGAAAATTTATTTAAATACTCTCCCATTACAATGTACGAACATTTTTTTAAGTACTAATAAGGTGAAGAACAAGTCGACAAATGATGCGGACCACAAAAGTCAACAAAAAGGTCATCCACAACGTGTCGCTTGAGTGCTGCCTACAGTGGAGAGAGAAAAATAGAGCACCGCTCCAGCCACTGTGAAGGGTGATTGCAACTTTGAGTAAGGCTAGAAAAAGATGGAGCGGTAAACGTTCTTGCTCCGGTTCTAACTCGTTAAAAAAATATATATAGCTACAGTACCAGCAGTTGAGGAGCGTGGTTCTATTTTTTTACACACTGTAGCTTAACAAGGTGGTACTTGATCTGCAGTATTTTAACCCACAAATTTTCTGAGGTGCACTCTGGACGGCCTATGAGGCACCTGCTCAGCTGTACCTGGAGTCTTGCCGTCTTGGCCTTCGAAAGACGCAAGGTAAGTTTTTTCCGCTAACATGCACCGGAGTTAGCGCGAGTTTTTTAGTGTAAGAAACAAATATTATTTTATATAACTAAAATTAAGTGCTAGTTGCTCAATCGACGAGACTCCTGGCTGATAACCCTATGCTGCAGAGTGGATCCCACCACGGGCTGATGGCCTGCATAAGAATGCACGGGCGCTTGTAGCATATAAATTCAGGCTTCCCTTTTTCACGGCCCAGTCTTGCATAAGGCCTGGTACAAGCAAACAAACAAATAGGATGATCCATGTTCCATGGAGCCTCGGATATTTTTCAACTTTAGGTTTATCACTCGCTAATGATATTTTTCACAAATTCTTAAGTAAGATGAATAATCAAACTTAGGGTTAAAAAATCAAACGACTTATAAATTAGAATGGAGGGAGTGACGTAATAAACATTAGCTGCATTTCTTGTCCTTTTTGCCTTACTTTTATTTTTTTTAATAGGGAGGTATAGAGGTACGTGGATAATAGAGAACATGTCACTGTCCGTATGGCATAACCCACACAAGTGCGCTGATGACTGTTAGGATGAGAGACTGGATGAAAGACGTGGGGTGGATGAGAGAAAATGACTCAAAATTCCTTTTCCACTACCTGTGTGTGCGCGCGCGCAGACAGGACTGTCATCGAGACATGGCGCTATCAGTAGCACACAAGTTAGGCTCGCCGATTGTACAAGCTATGCAAAAGCCCGGCAAAGGGACCACTGCTGTGCTGATGAGTAGGGAGAAACAAGTATACTACTCCCTGTGTCTCAAAGAAAATTAAAATCTTATTTTTCAAGCCGTCAAACAATATAAAGTTTTTTTGACTATATATATATATTAATTATAAAATTATTATGATGCACAACAAGTATTATTAGACTGTAAGCATATGATAGTTTTATAACAGATATACTTAAAATTAAGAATAATATATATTCTATAAATTAATCAAATTTTTAGATTCTTTCACTTACGGGATACAAAGATTCACATTTTTTAGGGTGGAGGTAGCAGCTAGGCACGCGTAGCTTTTTGTGTGGACTTCATTCCAACCAGGCAGGAAAAAACTGAAACAGATGGGAGCATATGCATTTAGAGTGGAATCACACAATTAGTGGAGAACAATAATCTTTTCCTCTCTGTAAAGATGGGAGGATTCGATGGGCTTAGATGCTAAAGAGCTTGTGCTTACACACACACACACACACACCGAGCTTTGATGCTCTGCTGGAGATATACAAAATCCACAAAGAAATGCTATGTGTTCTGTCCTACGGGATTCAATTATCTCAAAAAAAAAAGATATATAAAAACAACATTGGGACTCGAGAAAACTCCACACCACCAACTTCCAGTTCATGTTTCGTGGCTGGAATTGAAGACCGGGAGTACAAAGGCGTTGCCAGAGAAAATCAGCCATGTGGGTTCAGCCTACCAGTTGAGATATATGGGTTCGTTGAGGGGACCGATAGAGAAAGGAAAATCCGCTGAAACTTTCGGTATTTTTTTTTTGAAGCTATCAAGAATTTTTTTGGCTAAAATTTGAAAAAAAAACAAAATGTAACCAAAATCATCCCATTGGCGCTATATATCTGGCTTTCTCAAAACACAATCAAGCCTTCTTGGCACAGTATACTGTAGCGTCACTGTTTAATTAGCCGTGTAGCAAAAACACACTAGTAGAAGATGGAGGAGCAGGTGAAGTCAGGATTTGATCACTTCACTGGCTTCTGCCATAATCCGAAGCCAGCACAAAGCCTTTCGATCAGAGTCCCTGTTCTCTCGGATGATGCTGATTTATTATAAGAGTAAAAAACTTTGTATATCTGAAAAGAAGTTAAAATAAGACTAGAGAACTACATATTTCGGTTGCATGAGTGCAAGTAACACAAGAAGAGGATGGAGCAGCGACTTCATTGACAAAAATCTTATTCTATATATGCAACACCTATATTTACATAGACAAGATACTACTATGTAGTATGTACTAGTAGTAGTAATAAGGAGTAGAATGGAAAGCTGATGGTATCTGTACAAAGGAGCTGGATACCACAGCCTGAAGCATTCTCTTGGGATTTGTCATCCCAACAACCATGTAACCACCACCACCACAAAATCACAAAGAGAAGCTCCACTGCTCATGCTACATACCACCAAATCCACCTCCGAAAACTTCAAATGAGAAATATCCTAACTCCAATATCAAAAGGATCAAGGGAGGGAGAACCAAATAAGAGGAGGATGATGAAACGCTCAACTCAACTCATACGTAGTAGTGCCACTCATGGTGATGGACCGGACCGGTGGGCATGGCCGGCGGCGCGGCGAGATCGGCTGGCGGCGATGGAGCTCGCTAGCGATGATCAGATCACCACATGACGCCGGAGCACTTGCCCTTGATCCAGCTGACGCCGCGGCGCACCGACTCCCGGACCCTGCCCTCGACGTCGTACGTCTTGTACACGACGAGCCGCTTCCGCCGCTGCAGCTCGGCGTCGTCCACCGCCACCTTCTGCTGCCTGGGCGGCGGCGCCGGGACCGCGGCGGCAGTGTCGTCCAGCGCGGCGAAGGACGGGGTGTACCCCCTGAGGTTGACGGAGCGGCGGTTGGCGGAGGTCCCCCAGTTGGTGACGCTGCCGGAGCGCCTGAGCTGCTGCTGGCCGCCCTGGCCGCTGCCGCAGGCGCCGTCGACCTGCAGGGTGGGCCCGTAGGAGGCCGCGTAGGAGGCGCTGTAGGAGCGCAGGTTGAGCCCCGGGGTGGGGCGTCCCGCGGCGGCGGCGGAGGCGGAGGCGCCGCCGCTCTTGGTGCTCCCCGTCCGCTGCACGGGGAGCGGCGCCGGCGCCGGGCGCGTCCACGAGCTCACGCTCCTGGCACGCTGCACCCTGGACGCCGACGCCGGCGCCGGCCGCGCGTACGAGGCGCTGTAGCTCCGGACGTCCACCCCCGCCCCGCCGCCGTACATGCTTCCCCTCTCCGCGCACGACACCGACCTCTCCATTGGCACCCCCCCTTTCTCTCTCTCGAGCTCTCGAGCTCTGGCTGCGACGGCGGACAAGCAAAGCAAAGCAAGCAAGGAGAAGAAGAAGCAGCGCGAGGTGGGGTGGGGGGAGGGGCAGGAGGCCGCCTCTTTATGATGAGCAGAGCAGCGGGCTCGGATCATCTGCGCCGCTCGTACTGTGAGGGCTGGTGGGCCACCAGTGCTGCTGGCTTTCTGAGCCGTCGGATCCAAGAGCTGCGCATGGACGGGTTGGATCCGTCCTGGGATCGAAGCTGTCGGATAGGAGAACTGACAGCGGGGAGACGGGTGCGGGATGTTGCTCGATTTTCGTCGTCGCATTTATTGTGACAATTAAGGCTGTCGATTCAGGATTTAATAAGGTGCTTGATTGTGGTTCAACAGTAGTTGGACAGCATAAAATTAAAATTAATGGATCTGTGTTCAAGATGATACTCCCTTTTTACCACCTTATTAGGGAGTAAGTATAGTACATTCATCGTTTCTCGACCAAGGTAACAAATAGCGGCAATAGCGGCCAGCCGTAATTCTGAAATTTGCAGTCTGAAACTTTTGCGGTCGTAATTCTGAATAACGGTGGACTGATATTGGAGCCACAATTACACATTGCAGGCCACAACTCAAGTGCTTGGTGTAGAAGATAAGCAAGAATAATTTAATTATTCTAAAAGTGAAGAGAAGAGGAAGAGGAAGAGAACATCTCTTATGCAGATGAAGATGGTTCAATTGGCCATAAGGCTGATGATATTGTTGCTTGGAACGATGCCGAGTTTAGTTTTGTGAATTACTTTTTATAGCTCCTAAGTCATGGTATGTTTCTTTATAACTCCTAATGTGATGATTTAATGCGTGAAACACTATGTTTATTTTTTAATTTAAGTATGAGAGACATTAGTTCATTTGAGTGCAATTAAATGTCTATTTATACTTGTTATTCATGGTACATGTACTTAAAATTATATAAGATTATCAGGTACCACTATTGGAACTTATCATCCGTAATATCGTCCGCTATCCACAATTCGTTACCTCGACGTCAATCCACTACTAACTCGCTATTTGCTTTGGTGGTAAAAATTAACTTATTTCACATTTTTCATATTTTATTTAAGAAAGAAAAAATTGATTCTTCCCTACAGTTCACTTAGAAGTCAGAGCCAAATCTCTACAAAATACGGCTCGTTCACATATGAGATGATTTGTTTATGACCTCGTGCTGCCAGTTTAATTAGTTTGCGAGCCAGATCGACTCCTTCTGACTTGTAAAGATAACGAGGTAGAAGTTGGCTCGGCTCGTTTAGCCCACGTACTAGGTATGAAAAAACACATAAATCATAATCTATGTCTGAGAATAGTAGTCATACAAAAGTAACACATCAATCGGCCTTAAAACAAACAAAAAAACACAATATATGATGACATATAAGGCGTGTATAGGACTTCTTCAAATTAGAAATCCCCGCTAAACGCAGAATCCCCGCTAAACGCCTTGTGAGAATCGCACCGCTACCTAATTTTTTTTCGAGACGTTTGTTTTTTTACCAAGACTAACTGCCTCGGTGGTCTCAAAAATCGATTTACAGAAGCGATTAAAAATTAACCGTCTCATAAAATATGTTAACCGAAGTGTTTTTTATAACAGGCCTACCTCTAAAAATCCTCTAATTTTCGGAGGCGGACCCCTTATAAGGCCCGCCTTCGCTAAAGACCACTGGGTCCACTCCAGTCGACCTCAGCCCATCTTGGACCGACTTCAACAACACAGTATATAAATAAACACTAAACCCTTGCCCATCCTCACTCATCCCTCACGCACAGCCGACCCTCTATCTCACGCGAAGCTTCTCTCCCAAATGCCCGCAGCGGCCATCTCCCTCCCTCCCTGGCCACCTTCTCCCTCCCTCCCTGGCTAGGCGCGTGGTAGCGTGATGCTAGGCGGCGCAAAGCTCGGCGGCACAAAGTTGGGCGATGCTAGGCGCACGACAGAGCACGTGGATCCGCAGGGCGGCGGCGGCGAGCGCGTGGGTCGGCAGGACATCGGCATGGCGAGCACGCGGGTGTGCAGGCAGCGGTGCGGCGAGCGCGAAGGCCTAGGCGCCTATTGACACTTCTTAGCGCAACCACCAGAGACAGGGTGTTAGGCTATCTCTGATAACGGCGCCAGAAGTGCCTGAGGGTATTTCTTATGTCTATTGGATAATTCCGCAAGCGCACAGAATATACCGCTGTAGCACTTCACCCGGGAGTATTTCAAGGTATCGTTATTTATTTTTATCGCAAAGGAAAGCGGTTTCTAGGAATAATTAATAAAAAGAAAGAGAGATCCTTAAGTCTATACCAACTTAATACCAGCTAATGGTAGGGGGGTAAATCGATAGGTAGAGGAAAAGGGTAATGACACCAACACACAACAAATATTAAGATAACTAAAAGATAACTAGTAGAGTATAGCTAGGTGGGAGGACAACGAGTGAGTATAAGACCCTTATGACACTTACTTTACTCTTGTGACTTACCCTACCAAATAGATGACTTATACTAAGATTGTTACCTTACTACCGGTGTGCAGGGGGTAATGCGAGATAATAGAAGACAAAACCTCTACCCGAAGCGCCTACACTCTTATGGGAGCCTACCTTTTAAGAACTTGTTTAAAACACGTGGAGGGATACTAAGACTAGATAGGGCTGTCATCACCTGCTAGCACCCATAAACAATCCGTGCGACAAGTGTTAATCAAAGGCAAGATCTAGTCTAACCACCACGCTTACACTAAGTCTCACTATTCTATCTGCGTACCAACAACTAGAACACCCTATGACTGGCGATGAACATGAAAGGATCAAGGATGTCCAAGAGGGGGGTGAATTGGGCAACTAATAATTTTTTTGAAATACAATTCAACCTATCGCAATTTGCCCAATGTCACCCACAAGTGCTTGTGTCAATTCTATTCCTAAAACAAGTTATGCAACCTAGAGGCAAGTCCTATCACAAGTATACTGCTTTAGGAAAGTAGAGAACACAAAGAAAATGCGGGAATGTAAAGAGTTAGAATGACAAATCCAGTTTTTCCCGAGGTATCGGAGAGTCGGCACTCCCCACTAGTCCTCTTTGGAGCACCCACGCAAGGGTGTAGCTCCCCCTTGATCTTCACAAAGACCAAGTGCTCTCTACGGGCTGATCCTTTGCCTCTCCGGCGCGGTGGATCGCCCACAACCGCTCACAACTTCGACTTGGGCCGCCCACAAGCTCTCCAAGCGGTCACCAAGCCACCGATCGCCACCAAACCGTCTAGGTGATGCCGATCACCAAGAGTAACAAGCCTAGACTCTCACTTGACCAAGAACAAGGCCAAAAAGGGTGATGGATGCACACAAGTCACTCTTGATCTCTCTAGGGAAGAAGCTCACAAGCAATGGAGTTTACACTAATCTCCCTAGGGCTCTTGCTCTCTCACAAGATCAACAAGGGTTCCTTCAGCTGTTAGAAATGGCAAGAGTGATAGAATGGAGGCAATGGTGGAGTATAAATACTCACCCTCTCCAAAACTAGCCGTTCCTCACTTTTCTGCGTACCGTCGGACACTGCCGAGGCAAACCGTCGAACTAAACTTCACCGTCCGACTCTCTCAGTGGCACTGAGTACTGAACTGTGTCGGAGGGGCGTCGGACAGAACTGAACGGTCCGACGCTCCAGCATCCGATGCTTTTCAAAAGCCCGCACGGTACCCTTAACGGCTATATGCGTGGATTAATGGTCCAACGCCCACCGTCGGACATTGTCCGACGCATTTTTCTCCTGTTTGGACCTCTCTGGAAACGTCGGACGCTAAGAAACATTAGTCCGACGCTCGCTCTCACAACGGTCCGACGCTCGCTGAACATCCCAAGGCACCGTCGGACTCTGGCCAATGGTCCGACGACCATCAAGTCCTATCACAAGTATACTTCTCTAGGAAAGTAGAGAACACAAAGGAAATGCGGGAATGTAAAGAGTTAGAATGACAAATCCAGTTTTTCCCGAGGTATCGGAGAGTCGGCACTCCCCACTAGTCCTCGTTGGAGCACCCACGCAAGGGTGTAGCTCCCCCTTCATCTTCACAAAGATCAAGTGCTCTCTACGGGCTGATCCTTTGCCTCTCCGGCGCGGTGGATCGCCCACAACCGCTCACAACTTCGACTTGGGCCGCCCACAAGCTCTCCAAGCGATCACCAAGCCACCGATCGCCACCAAACCGTCTAGGTGATACTGATCACCAAGAGTAACAAGCCTAAACTCTCACTTGACCAAGAATAAGGCCAAAAAGGGTGATGGATGCACACAAGTCACTCTTGATCTCTCTAGGGAAGAAGCTCACAAGCAATGGAGTTCACACTAATCTCCCTAGGGCTCTTGCTCTCTCACAAGATCAACAAAGGTTCCTTCAGCTGTTAGAAATGGCAAGAGTGATAGAATGGAGGCAATGGTGGAGTATAAATACTCACCCTCTCCAAAACTAGCCGTTCCTCACTTTTCTGCGTACCGTCGGACACTGCCGAGGCAAACCGTCGAACTAAACTTCATCGTCCGACTCTCTCAGTGGCACTGAGTACTGAACTGTGTCGGAGGGGCGTCGGACAGAACTGAACGGTCCGACGCTCCAGCATCCGATGCTTTTCAAAAGCCCGCACGGTACCCTCAACGGCTATATGCGTGGATTAATGGTCCGACGCCCACCGTCGGACATTGTCCGACACATTTTTTCTCCTGTTTGGACCTCTCTGGAAACGTCGGACGCTAAGAAACATTAGTTCGACGCTCGCTGTCACAACGGTTCGACGCTCGCTGAACATCCCGAGGCACCGTCGGACTCTGGCCAATGGTCCGACGACCATCCAGCCAGGGTCCGACACTCCCTGGCACGCTGAGAATCGTCCAGGGGCTGCCACGTGTCGTTGGACTCTCACTATTGGTCCGACGCCCATACTAGGTAGAGTCCGACGCCTCTATTTTGATCAAAACTTCGCCGAATCGAAAACTTTCCAAAACGAATGATCCTCTCTCTCTCAAGAATCTCCTTAGGCTGTCTAGAGCTATGTTGGACAAGTGTGCATCATATCTGCACTCTCTAATCTTGCTCTAAGTCAAGCTACCCATCCAAACCTCTCTTAATAGTACGGTCAAAGAGAAAAAAATAAAACCTAAGACTACGCCAAGTGTCTCTCAACTCCAAACGACACTTGGTACTAGCCTATCACCGTCTTGTCTTCCATCCTTTGAAAACCGAATCGAATTCCATCGCTAGGGGCTTGAACCTGCATGTTATTATGACCTAACCTCTAGGTTATCCTGTAAAACACACGTTAGTCATAATAACCGTCTTGTTGTCAGTAATCACCGAAACCACTAGGGCCTAGATGCTTCAATCTCCGCCTTTTTGGTGATTGATGACAACAACATCAAATAGATTTAGAAAGAGTGAGGTTTTTAAAGGCTTGATTCATATAAGCATGTGACAATAAGAGCAAAGGGGTTAGGCATGCTTATACAAATCAAGATCACAAGGTACATATAAGATATAAAATAAGCACAAGTACCAAGTATTATGCTCAAGATCGGAGTGAAGTGCGGAAGCAAAGACAATGAGCATAACCAAAAGAGAACCAAGCGACATAATATATATAAAATGAAGCTCAATCCACATGTCACACAAGTCAAGTCTCAAGCACACATATACACAAATGACATAAAAAAACCATGATATGCATGAGAATGTCACAATCAAAATAAGAGCGAAACCCTCTCACATCGTTCCCCCTAAATATATACTTTCTCTCCCTCTTTGGCATCAAGCACCAAAGGACCTAAGACTCTGGAGGAGGAGAAAGAGCAGAGTCGCGGTCGGAGGAATGAGGTAGAATCTCAAGCTGAGTGGGGTCTCTCTCTGACTCTGAGCTCTGAGCTGTCTGACCCTCTGTTGGTGGTCCTTAGAGCCTATTTTTGACCGCCAATATGTTACTAAAATAAATAGTAGGTAGGGCTTTAAACTAACAATTCTATAAGTTTTGGTGTGTACTTGACTTGCAGGTGTGACATGTGAAAATGCACAAAAACCATAAAGAAAGCGCATTCCAGAATTCGTATTCAGAAAAGGCGCAAAGAAGAAGAGAAGCCCACCTTCATTAGCATTATGGGCCCATTCGTAACCACAGGAGAAGTCCAGGCCCAGAGACAAACCGACCACGCGAAGGCGGTGGCCAAACGGGCCCACCAGGGGGCGGCCGGTCCCTTAGTGGGGCCTCTCGGGTCCAGTCTTCTCAGGCAGTGCGTAGGACGGTTCCCTCAAGGCGGTTCCACCTGCTTCCATATCTGTTGGCGCCCGAACCGTCCTTGTTAGACTATAAAAGAGAGGGAGAGCTCCCCTCCAACACACATCATCATTTGGAGCCATTTACCTCACCTCTCACTTGTATTCTTCAGATTAGTTTTAGTATTAGAGCAAGACAAGAGCTAGCAAGGAGAGTTTGTATCCTTGGGAGAGGAAGGAACACCTCGGTATGAATACAATGCAGTTCTCTTCTAAGTTCAAGTTCTTATCTTATTTATATAGCAATGCATATGAACTAGAGTATAATCTTGGGCATGTTATGATCATGATATATGAACTAGCATATAGTTTATGTGTTATGTTCTTGATATGTTTGTCGTTGTTTTTTATCGTTCATCGACTTAGTATGAATAGAGGAAAAACTAGGGATGAGGTGACGGTTCGTTGTGCCTTCTCGGTTGCTCTTAGCCTAGCCTGTCACTCCGAAGGGGTGGGTCCTAGGGGGTTAGGAGTTGTTTCCAAGTACGTGAGCATGGTGCTCGGGTATGCGGAGATCGGCGAATATGTTGGTATCCCACGGGCAGAGGGGTAGGTGAAAGCCCATGTTTGGTTTTGGGTAATTGATGAAACCTAGTTTGCTAACGATTGCTCTAAGTGTTTCATGAGAATTGATTAGCAAATGGCAAGATGGAGCAAAGGACCGGGTCGGTGGAGGTCACAAGTGAAGGGCAATGACGGCGTCCATGAAAATGGTGTAAGTCCATCAACAAAGGAGAAAGCCCTATTGACGGCATCCATGCAAATGGTATAAGTCCATCATCATAGGTGTTCACAAGGTCCATCAAGAGATGAGAAGGAAGTTGATAATAAACCGGGAGCTCAAGGCAAAGGTATAACCAATAGGAGCTCTTTTGGTTTTGGTGATCAAGACTCCATAGAGGGAGTGATCACATTAAGGATAGATAGCCGTACTATTAAGAGGGGCGAAATCGTTGATGAAATACGGTTATCAAGTGCCACTAGGTGTTCATGATCATTGCATATGCATATAGATGCTAGTGACACTCACTTGACCCGTGGAAAACTCTTTTGAAAAGGCTAACACACGTGCACAAGGTGTAGAACAATTGGTGTTAGCACATGGGAACAAAGGGTGAAAGGTTTGAGTGAAAATCCTGAGAAAACAGAGCGTCGGACCGTAGAGTCTCAGAGCGTCGGACCAATGTCTTCGGTCCGACGGCTAACACTGCTGTGAGCGTCGGACGCTTAGTCTCTGAGCGTCGGACCATTAGCCGAAGAGTCCGACGGTGCAGATCGTGCGAGAGATAACACGTGGCGAGCTCTGAGAGCGTCGGACTAATCCGGCGTTAGTCCGACGGTGAGCGTCGGACCAACGTCCGACGGTTTTCAGGGCTCGGGGAGCTCTCTGGAAGCGTCGGACGGCCGCGTTCGTTAGTCCGACGCGCTGTGTAATTTCAGTCCGACGGTGCAGTGGCAGTGGGCGTCGGACCGCGGGTGTTAGTCCGACGACCCACCGTCCGACGGTTCGTTTTGGCGCGAGGAAATAGCCGTTGTGATCCAACGTTCGACTTCAAACGACTAGTAACACGTGGCATTCATCCGAGGCGTCGGACCGTGCGGATTAGTCCGACGCTCTGGCCGTCGGACAGTCCGACGGTACGCAGAGAATTGAAAACGGCTAGTTTTTGTGTGTGGCTTATAAATAGTCACTTGGCCGGTTTGGGGAGCATCTCTTGGCACTCCTAAACATCATAACATACTTGTGAGCCTTCCCACTCCACTCTCACTCATCCTACTTGATTGTGTTCATCAATTGGTGAGTTTGGAGAGCATCAAGTGCATTGCATTGATAGAGATCATCTAGAGGCACTTGGTAGTGGTGATTCGCAGCGGTTTCTCTTGTTACTCTTGGAGTTTGCCGACTCCTAGACGGCTTGGAGCTGCGAGGATCGTTGAGGGGAGTTGGTGATTGTCTCCGCCTCCGATCGGTGAAGTTGTGAGGGGTTCTTGAGCCTATCCCCGCGGGAGATCGCGAAAGGCATCTTTAGTGGATTGCTCGTAGCTTGGTGGATCCCCATCTTGTGTTGGTTGTGCGGCACCCTTGAGAAGGGTTTGGCGTGTGATGCCAATTAGCACGTGAACCTCCAAGTGGGTGTATCGCTACAACGAGGACTAGCTTGCCGGCAAGCAAGTGAACCTCGGTAAAAAATCTTGTGTCATCTCTCTACCGAGGATTTCCCTTATATGTGATTGATTGGTTATATTGGACTTCATATCATCTCTTCACCGGCGGTATTGAAATCACCTTTACTCTTTACATTTGTGTATTTCTCTCTTGTGTTGCTTGTTAGTTAGTTGCTCACTTAAGAGTAGTGTAAAGTAGTAACATAGTCTTTGAGTGTGAACTAGAGATCATAGTGTAGTATACTTGTCTAGTTGGCTTGCATAGTGTAGTTTAGAGCTAGTGCTTTGCAAAGCTTGCTATTGTTACTAATCGGCTTGTGAAGTGTTGTTTGTAGATTTTTATAGGCTATTCACCCCCCCTCTAGCCATTTAGGACCTTTCAAGTGGTATCGGAGCCGAGGCACCGTTGATTTGAGGCTTAACAACCTACGGTGTAAAAATGGCTCAACTCAACATTCACATCAACAACACCAAGAAGCCACCCCGGTTTAATGGGGATAATTATGCCTATTGGAAGAGTGTGATGACATCTCATATCAAGTCAATCAATAGAGAGGTATGGAAGGTTGTGGAGACCAAGATTGAAATTGCCAATGCGGCCAACCCCACAACCGCCGAAGAAAAGTTGCTCCAACTCAATGATATTGCGGTTTGTGCTATCCATGAGGCCGTAGATGAGAAGGTTTTTGAGCAAGTGAAGAACATTGAGAGTGCTCATGAAGCTTGGAAGAAGCTTGAGGAATCATATGAGGGCACCAAAGGTGTGAAGACCGCAAGAGCATACATTCTCAAGGACAAGTTTGCTAGTTTCAAGATGAAGGATGATGAAACCGTGCCGGAGATGTTTCATAGATTGCAAGTGATTGTAAATGAGCTCAAGGCGGTGGATGAGGAAGTGAAAGATAGTGATTTCTCCATGAAGTTCTTGAAGAGCTTGCCCAAGAGGTTTGCCACTTTGATCACGGTTTTGGTGAAGACTACCTTGAGTGAGTTGACACCAAACCAAGTGCTTGCGGAGGTGATGACCGATGATGCTTATAGAGATGATGATGATAAAGAGGAGTTGATCAATAAGAAGAAGAAAGAAAAAGATGAAGACTCCAAAGATGAGAAGAAGAAGAGTGTGGCATTCAAAGCCACATCCTCATCAAAGGGCAAGAGCAAGGCCAAAGAAGAGTCAAGTGAAGATCCCTCTAGCTCAAGTGAAAGTGATGAAGAAATGGCCCTTCTAGTAAGAAGATTTGGCAAGTTCATGAAGAAGAAGGGCTACCGGGCAAGAAGAAAGAAGAATGCAAGAAGATTTGATGGCCCAAGAAGATGCTTCAATTGTGGAAGCAAAGATCACTTGGTAGCCGATTGCCCACACTCAAGTGAAGATGATCACAAGGGCAAAAAGAAGAACAAGCATGAGAAGAAGGAGAAGAAAGAGAAGAAGGAATCTTCATACAAGAAGAAGAAGAACTATTCTCATGTGGTGACATGGGATAGTGATGCCTCTTCAAGTGATGAAGAGAGTGATGATGATAAGAAGAGCAAGAGGAAGGCACATGCAAGCATTGCCATTCATGACAAGCCTTTCATCTTCGACACTCCTTCGTGCTTCATGGCCAAGGGCTCTAAGGTATCATCCGACACCGAATCTAGTGATGATGATAGTGATGATGACCTAACAAAAGAAGAATTAATTGAAATGCTTGATGATGCACGTATTCATTTTGATAAACTTAGAAAGGAATGCAAGGGCTTGCGCAAGGATAAACAATCCATTGAGCAAGAACTTGAGGAACTTAGAGCATCTTATGAGAGTCTAAAGGAAGACCATAAGAAGCTCCAAAAGGTTCACACTAAGCTTGATGAAGCTCATTCTTCTCTAGTTGAGCAAAATGAAGACTTGCAACAACAAGTGCAAAAGAAAGAAACTAAAACTTGCAACATAGGTGTAACATGTGACATATCTTGTGAACCTATTGTTGTTACCACTAACCCTTCTTGTAGCACTTCCACTACTACCTCACCCACTAGTGACCCTTCACTAGTAGTTGAGAACAAGAACCTAAAGGAGGAGGTTAAAAAGCTCAATCACTCCTTAGCTAAGGCTTATGGTGGTGAGGACCGCTTGCTTATGTGCTTGGGTAGCCAAAGGGCATCTCTCCACAAAGAGGGATTGGGCTATACCCCCAAGAAAGGCAAAACCGCCTTTGCTCCTCACAAAACTTGTTTTGTGAAGAGAAATGGCCGGTATTGCACAAAATGCAAGCAAGTTGGTCACTTAGAGCAAGATTGCAAAAACAAGAAATCCAATGCTTATGTATCCTCAATTAAGTTTGATTCTTGCTATGTTCTCACAAAGGGCTCAAATGGTGTGAAGGCTAAGTTTGTTGGTACATCCATGTTGGGTCCAAAGAAGAAGACCATTTGGGTACCAAAGAGTTTAGTCACTAACCTTCAAGGACCCAAGCAAGTTTGGGTACCTAAAAGGAATTGATCTCTTTTTGTAGGTCAATTACAAAGCCGGAGGGAGGCATTGGGTGCTTGATAGTGGATGCACTCAACATATGACGGGTGATTCTAGTATGTTTGGCTCTCTCAACACAAGTGCAAATAGTGGCTATGATGCAATCACATTTGGTGACAACAAGAAAGGGAAAGTGAGAGGACTTGGTAAAATTGCTATCTCCAATGATATGTCTATCTCAAATGTATTGCTAGTTGAAAGCTTGAATTTCAATTTACTCTCGGTTGCACAACTTTGTGATCTTGGTTTCAAGTGCATATTTGGGGTTGATGATGTTGAAATTGTTAGTGTTGATGGGTCAAATTTGATATTCAAAGGTTTTAGATATGACAACCTATATCTTGTGGATTTCAATGCTAGTGAAACTCAATTGTCAACTTGTTTGATCACTAAGTCAAGTTTGGGTTGGTTATGGCATAGAAGGCTTGGTCATGTTGGAATGAAACAATTGAACAAACTAGTGAAGCATGATCTAGTTAGAGGATTGAAAGATGTCACTTTTGAGAAAGATAAGCTTTGTAGTTCATGTCAAGCCGGTAAACAAGTTGGAAATACACATCCTAAGAAGAGCATGATGAGTACTAGTAAAGCTTTTGAGCTCTTGCATATGGACTTGTTTGGACCAACTACATATACTAGCATTGGTGGGAGTAAGTATGGATTTGTGATTGTGGATGACTATACTAGATACACATGGGTATTCTTTCTAGTTGACAAGAGTGAAGTGTATGATCTATTCAAATCTTTTGTCAAGAGAAGCCAAAATGAGTTTGAAACAACCATCAAGAAAGTTAGAAGTGACAATGGTAGTGAATTCAAGAACACCAAGATTGATGAATTGTGTGATGAATATGGTATTGGACATCAATTTTCACCCAAGTATACACCACAATCAAATGGCATTGTTGAAAGAAAGAATAGAACCTTGATAGATATGGCAAGATCAATGCTAAGTAAATACAATGTTAGTCATTCTTTTTGGGCCGAAGCAATCAACACCGCTTGCTACTACATCAACCGCTTATATTGTCATGGTATGCTTGCAAAGACTCCTTATGAGCTATTGAATGGTAGAAAGCCCAACATTGCATATTTTCGGGTTTTTGGTTGCAAATGCTACATTCTCAAGAAAGGCACAAGATTGAGCAAGTTTGAAAAGAAATGTGATGAAGGTTTCTTACTTGGCTATTCAACCACAAGCAAGGCATATAGAGTTTGGAATTTGGCTAGTGGTACTCTTGAGGAGGTACATGATGTTGAATTTGATGAAACCCAAGGTTCTCAAGATGAAGTTGAAAATCTTAGTGACGTGAGAGGCAATGACTTGGCAAATGCAATGAAAAATATGGATATTGGTGATATTAGGCCAAGGCAAGTCAATGAAGATGAAGATGATGGTGCAATTCATACTAGTATGCAAGTTGAAAATGAAGCAAGTGCAAGTGACTCACAAGATCAATCTCAAGTGCAAGATCAACAAGCTAGTTCATCTCAATCCAATGATCAAGTTCCTATTCTCCAACCGGTCTCTATTGCAAGGGATCATCCTTTGGATCAAATCATTGGTGGTATTCAAAGTGGAGTTCAAACTAGAGCAAGACTAGCTCAAATTTGTGAGCATTTCTCATTTGTGTCAACTATAGAGCCAACCAAGATTGAGGAAGCATTGCAAGATGTTGATTGGGTTAATGCTATGCATGAAGAACTCAACAATTTCACAAGAAATCAAGTTTGGGAACTAGTGGAAAGACCAAAGAAACACAATGTGATTGGAACCAAATGGGTCTTTAGAAACAAGCAAGATCAAGATGGCATAGTAATAAGGAACAAAGCTAGATTGGTTGCACAAGGTTATACTCAAGTTGAAGGTCTTGATTTTGGAGAAACCTATGCACCGGTTGCTAGATTGGAGGCCATTAGAATCCTATTAGCCTATGCTTGTGCCCACAACATCAAGTTATATCAAATGGATGTCAAGAGTGCATTTCTAAATGGGTACATCAATGAGTTGGTTTATGTGGAACAACCTCCCGGATTTGAAGATGTGAAGAAACCCAACCATGTGTACAAGCTAAGAAAGGCATTGTATGGTTTGAAGCAAGCACCTAGAGCATGGTATGAGAGATTGAGAGATTTCTTGCTCTCAAAAGGGTTCAAAATGGGAAAGGTTGATACAACTCTTTTCACTAAGAAGCTTGGACATGATTTATTTGTGTTGCAAATATATGTGGATGATATTATCTTTGGATCAACAAATCAAGATTTTTGTGAAGAATTTGGAAATATGATGGCAAGTGAGTTTGAAATGTCCATGATTGGTGAGCTTAGCTACTTCCTTGGTCTTCAAGTTAAGCAATTGAAGAATGGTACATTTGTAAGTCAAGGAAAGTACATAAGGGACATGGTGAAGAAATTTGGATTGGAACATGCAAAGCCCATGAATACTCCTATGGCAACTAATGGGCATTTGGACTTGGATGATAGTGGAAAAATGGTAGATCAAAAGCTATATAGATCAATGATTGGAAGTCTCCTTTATGTGACCGCATCTCGACCGGATGTTATGTTTAGTGTGTGCATGTGTGCAAGATTTCAAGCCTCACCAAGAGAAAGTCATTTGAAAGCCGCAAAGAGAATATTGAGGTATTTAAAGGGCACACAAGATGTTGGGTTGTGGTATCCTAAGGGATCCAACTTTGAGCTTATTGGATATTCGGACTCCGACTATGCCGGTTGCAAGGTGGATAGAAAGAGCACTAGTGGAACTTGTCAATTGCTTGGAAGGTCACTTGTATCATGGTCTTCAAAGAAGCAAAATAGTGTTGCTCTCTCAACGGCCGAAGCGGAGTACATTAGTGCCGGAAGTTGTTGTGCACAATTGCTTTGGATGAAGGCAACTTTGAGTGATTTTGGATTGAAATACAAGAAAGTGCCTTTGCTATGTGACAATGAGAGTGCTATCAAGCTAACCAACAACCCCGTGCAACATTCAAGAACAAAGCACATTGACATAAGGCATCACTTCATTAGAGATCACCAAATCAAAGGGGACATTGCAATTGAAAGTGTTGGCACCGAAGATCAATTAGCGGATATCTTTACCAAGCCACTTGATGAGTCAAGATTTTGCAAATTGAGAAATGAGCTAAACATACTAGACTACTCCAACATGAAGTGAAACGCATCCTGCATTATATGACATGCCTCTCCTTCGACTAAAGCAAGGTAAAATTGGTTGACATGGCATTCATACTTTGATAAGGATTTGTCTAGTTCATGTAGACATGAAATGCAACTTATAGGCTCATTCATGAAAAATCAAATGCTTTCATGTATATATGGTACCACTTTTGTTCTTTTTGCTTGTATGATCAAGTGGTAGCATATGACATATTGATGGGCTTGCAAACCTAGTGTTAAATCTAGAACATGAGGTCATGATGTGTAACTTCACATGGTCAAGATAACCCTTCTAGTGAGGTGTGAAGAAGCTTGTCCTTGGATCAAACTTAGTTACATATTCTAGGCAAGTGATCTAGTTTGAACCAATGTGTAAATGAACTAAACCCCATTTATTGACTTGATATTCCCATAATTTGCACCATTTTTGGTGATTGTTGACAAAGGGGGAGAAGAAAGTCACAAAGATAAGAGAGGAAAGGGGTCAATTAAAAATTTGAAAGCACACAAGTAGGGGGAGCAAGCTCATGAATAAGTTGTTGCATTTGTGTATGCATTAACATATGAAATGTTGCATTGTCAAAACTTCAATTCCTATATTTGTTTGAATTGATGAAATGCTTAGAAATAGGATTTGAATGATGATTTGACAATCTAGCATGCATAGGACTTATATGCCATACAAAGTACCTCTTTTACTTAAATATTGATCTCACGAGGTATTTTGAGTTTGTGATGCATGACTAGTAAACAATGGTGCTAAGGATGGTATATTTCCGCAACTCCGATGGTATCACGCTTCAAAGGTCCATTCTATATACCTTAGCATCATTTGATAGTAGTAGCTCACCCAAACTTTCAAATTCATGCATATGTGAAAAATTGAACCAAACACAAGGAATCACATATGTAGGGGGAGCTAATACTACCAAAGTGCAAACTTGGTTTTCATTTCATATCTTTGTGAAGGTTGTCATCAATTACCAAAAAGGGGGAGATTGAAAGCCCATGTTTGGTTTTGGGTAATTGATGAAACCTAGTTTGCTAACGATTGCTCTAAGTGTTTCATGAGAATTGATTAGCAAATGGCAAGATGGAGCAAAGGACCGGGTCGGTGGAGGTCACAAGTGAAGGGCAATGACGGCGTCCATGAAAATGGTGTAAGTCCATCAACAAAGGAGAAAGCCCTATTGACGGCATCCATGCAAATGGTATAAGTCCATCATCATAGGTGTTCACAAGGTCCATCAAGAGATGAGAAGGAAGTTGATAATAAACCGGGAGCTCAAGGCAAAGGTATAACCAATAGGAGCTCTTTTGGTTTTGGTGATCAAGACTCCATAGAGGGAGTGATCACATTAAGGATAGATAGCCGTACTATTAAGAGGGGCGAAATCGTTGATGAAATACGGTTATCAAGTGCCACTAGGTGTTCATGATCATTGCATATGCATATAGATGCTAGTGACACTAACTTGACCCGTGGAAAACTCTTTTGAAAAGGCTAACACACGTGCACAAGGTGTAGAACAATTGGTGTTAGCACATGGGAACAAAGGGTGAAAGGTTTGAGTGAAAATCCTGAGAAAACAGAGCGTCGGACCGTAGAGTCTCAGAGCGTCGGACCAATGTCTTCGGTCCGACGGCTAACACTGCTGTGAGCGTCGGACGCTTAGTCTCTGAGCGTCAGACCATTAGCCGAAGAGTCCGACGGTGCAGATCGTGCGAGAGATAACACGTGGCGAGCTCTGAGAGCGTCAGACTAATCCGGCGTTAGTCCGACGGTGAGCGTCGGACCAACGTCCGACGGTTTTCAGGGCTCGGGGAGCTCTCTGGAAGCGTCGGACGGCCGCGTTCGTTAGTCCGACGCGCTGTGTAATTTCAGTCCGACGGTGCAGTGGCAGTGGGCGTCGGACCGCGGGTGTTAGTCCGACGACCCACCGTCCGACGGTTCGTTTTGGCGCGAGGAAATAGCCGTTGTGATCCAACGTTCGACTTCAAACGACTAGTAACACGTGGCATTCATCCGAGGCGTCAGACCGTGCGGATTAGTCCGACGCTCTGGCCGTCGGACAGTCCGACGGTACGCAGAGAATTGAAAACGGCTAGTTTTTGTGTGTGGCTTATAAATAGTCACTTGGCCGGTTTGGGGAGCATCTCTTGGCACTCCTAAACATCATAACATACTTGTGAGCCTTCCCACTCCACTCTCACTCATCCTACTTGATTGTGTTCATCAATTGGTGAGTTTGGAGAGCATCAAGTGCATTGCATTGATAGAGATCATCTAGAGGCACTTGGTAGTGGTGATTCGCAGCGGTTTCTCTTGTTACTCTTGGAGTTTGCCGACTCCTAGACGGCTTGGAGCTGCGAGGATCGTTGAGGGGAGTTGGTGATTGTCTCCGCCTCCGATCGGTGAAGTTGTGAGGGGTTCTTGAGCCTATCCCCGCGGGAGATCGCGAAAGGCATCTTTAGTGGATTGCTCGTAGCTTGGTGGATCCCCATCTTGTGTTGGTTGTGCGGCACCCTTGAGAAGGGTTTGGCGTGTGATGCCAATTAGCACGTGAACCTCCAAGTGGGTGTATCGCTACAACGAGGACTAGCTTGCCGGCAAGCAAGTGAACCTCGGTAAAAAATCTTGTGTCATCTCTCTACCGAGGATTTCCCTTATATGTGATTGATTGGTTATATTGGACTTCATATCATCTCTTCACCGGCGGTATTGAAATCACCTTTACTCTTTACATTTGTGTATTTCTCTCTTGTGTTGCTTGTTAGTTAGTTGCTCACTTAAGAGTAGTGTAAAGTAGTAACATAGTCTTTGAGTGTGAACTAGAGATCATAGTGTAGTATACTTGTCTAGTTGGCTTGCATAGTGTAGTTTAGAGCTAGTGCTTTGCAAAGCTTGCTATTGTTACTAATCGGCTTGTGAAGTGTTGTTTGTAGATTTTTATAGGCTATTCACCCCCCCTCTAGCCATTTAGGACCTTTCAGTAGGTGGGCAGGTGGTGACAGCCCTATCCATCCCTAGCACCCCCCACGTTCGGATATTTGGTAGGAGTTTGTAAAGTCTCTATCGGCTCGCAGACCAGCTGCGGGGATCTCCCTGTCATCCCAGACCTAGTCCTGATACTCGACATGCTAGTTAGATGTTTACTAACAGTTCTTTGCATAGTTATATATGACCAATGCCTGCTCAATTAGATATATTCTTTTATTATTTATTTCTCTTTTATCCTTGAGGTCGGCTTAGATGTGTGTCCACTATCTTTGAACTATGATTTACCCCTGCCTATGCTATGTCTACCTATGCATTCAATAAGTGATCATGTTTATGCCAAAGCTAGATGCATTCGTCCTACCCTCCTACGGGAAATTATAAATACGACACCCCTGAATACTCACGGGTTGAAGTGGCTCTGACAAAGCAACGGAGGACGGTAGGGTATCTGTAGTGCCGGTAGCAGGAGGAGCTGTGGAGGTAGTAACAGGCAGTCTGAACTTTGGAGGTGTAGGCAAGCCTGTGATCTCACTGAAGGTAACTCCCAAGCTCCTGGTCACTGAGGGGCCACCCAGGTCTGGAGTGAAGCCTGTCTAGATAGGGGTGAACCCCTGAGTGCCTAGAGTGACAAACCACTGCTGACTCTGCTGGGTCGGAGTGATGAACTGACTCTGAAGAAAAGCTGTGCCCTGACTTAGTCCGCTGGACTGTAACGCTGGAGTCACCTGGGCTGCAATGGCTGTCGCTCCAACCTGATGAACTGGAGGGACTATGGCAAGGTAAGGTGGGGCTCCGGTGTGCCTGATGATGTGCTCCATGAACCGAAACGTCTGGAGCTGCATTTGGAGCATCTGCTGCTGGAACTGGTCATACCTGAGCTAAATTTGTGTGAGTGCTGCAGCCTGCTCCCTGGCAAACTGGGCCTGCTCCTCTGCCTGTCTCTGCTGCATCTCCTGAAGGCTCTGAAGGATAGCAAGCAGTGCTGGGTCCGTCTGTGGAGGCTGAGGAGCGGAGCTGGACCCACTGGCCTCTGAGTCGTGAGCTCGCGGGGGATGGGCCGGTAGTCCCTATTAGAGCTGGATGAGGAGGTGTCGACGGGGTCGTCGTCTGCAAGAAGCTGCTCAAGCTCGCTATGGGCAACGTGCCTCATAGCCTCGTCCTGCTTCTGTACCTCTGCCATGTCAGCCCCTGAAGTCTGATGGCGCTGAACTCTGTGCAAGGCCCTGCTGCCACGTCTGCCGTCAATCAGAGAGGTCATCCTGTAAACTAGAAACTGAGTCTCACTCTGGCGCAACTCTCTGGAGATCCCTGTCCAAATCCTGTGCAACCTACGCTCAAGGATGTGTGAGATCCAGTGAGCGTAGGGGAGCTGATGCCTAGACCGGATGCCCTCTGCAATGGTGTCATCCATCTCACTGATAATCAAGTCCACTATGTCAAACTCGGACTGCTGGACTAGGGCACTGAGGAGCCACAGCTACAAGTGGGTGAGCCCCTCCCTGTACCCCTCTCGCGGCAAAAGGGTGCGCCTCATCACATCGTTCAGGAGGTGAACGATGGGACGCAACTCTGACGGTGTCCTGCGGGAGCCATCTCCGAACGGTGGTCGGAAGCATGCTGCTATGTGAGCTGTACCAGGTGCTACACCTCCATGTGCCCTCCTCGGCGGGTCTGTCGTAGCATAGCAGATGCTGTGCAACCTGGTCGTTGACTCTGGGACCCCTAACAGCTCTCTGAGAGCCTTTGCGTAGAGCCGGTATGGCTCTCTGCCAAAGGTGTACTGGAAGTAGTCGTGGTCAGGGTCGATCCAAAGTGAGGCGTAGAACTCTCAGACCCACGACTCAACATACCAGCCTTAGCGGCCAAGTAGCTCTGCTAGTCCAGGCAGGTAGGTCAAGTACGGTCCGATCTCCTCTCCTGCTGCCTGGACTATGTCCTCTAGGGGACAAACTCTGTGCTGTCTCAAGCCAACTCTGGACTCTATGAGGGCGGTAAAGAAGTCCTCGTGCAGTGTGGTGTACCATCCCTCAGAAGCCCACGGATCCCTCTGCTCTGGAAACCAGCTGGCAAGAGACGTCAGCTGGAGCTCTCTGACTTGGGCTGCGGAAATGTTCTGCAAGTCCAAGTGGACGTCTGGCTCTTGCTCCGGCTGAGCCTCGGCGGGAGCAGGCCCCCTGGGGACTCGGTCACCACGCCTCTGACCAGCGGGCCGGGGTGGCGCCGAAGGTCGAGTGCGGGCCGAGCGACGACAAGGCAGTGTCTCATCCCTGAGTAGCTGCCTCCGGAGTCTGCTCTGCCTGTCTCGGCTCTGTCTCTGTGCGTGGCTGCTCGGTCTCATCCCTGCCTGACAGACTAACTAAGATCCCTCCTATGTGTATCCCTCTGCCACGCTCAGTCTCCTCTGCGGCCTGTGCTACCCTGATAGTCTGCCTCTGCTCTGCTGTAAGTCTCTTCCTTTTCTTTCTGCTCTCGACGAGAGGGGCCTTCCCTTTGTCCTGAGGTGGACGAGGAGGAGGCCTCTCGTCGCCACCTGTGCCTTCCTCACTACGGCTGGCCTGCTTGCACCTCACCATCTCTATCAACTGTCACTGTCTCTCAGAAACTGACAACTACGGCTGACACTCAGAGGCTTGGCCTCGTTCCGTATCCGCGGGCTTGGCCCCGGATTCACTGATCAACTGCCAAACACTCTGACCATGATAGCTGCAAGAGAGAGATAGACAGGGATACATAAGCATATATAATCTAGAGATGAGTAATCCTAGGAAGCAAGCGTATGGGATAAGAGAGGAGTAGCAAAGCAACCTGAGGGAAGACCTGTGAAGAGGCAAGATCTCTGTCGACGCGGGGCACCACAAGCAAGGGAAGTCACACAAGAGTGACGAACACTACCCCGAACCCTAGAGAGCCAAGGGGAAAGCCAAGCGACGCCGAAACACTGATTTTGGGACCAAGGTGAGGTAGGAGAGGCTCCTCGGCGTCCGGGACAGCAGAGATTTCACCGCGGCGACCGTCGCCGGAGCACGACAGTGCGACGGTGAGGCGGAGGACGGTAGCGCAGCGGCTGCGTGCGGCAGAGAAAGCGGTGGCGCACACACGCGCAAGAAGGTGGCTTTCACCGGTGGCGAGGGCGCCGATAAGCCGTGCGGTAGAGCGAGCTCGAGGGCGTGGCGCGCGGAAGGATTAGGGTTAGGTCCCAACGGCGGCGTACGGTCGGGAAACGAACGAAGAAGATGATACGGGGGCCCCACGCGACAGAGGAAGAAAAGGAACCGCATCTCGCTTTCGAACCGATCGTCGGACGATGACTGTAGCAAGCGTCGGAGCAAAGCAATGACCCGTTCGACGCTTCCAGTAAGGTTCTACCCCCGTCGGACTTTGTCCGACGCCACTCATCGAACCATACCTTTCTGTCCGACGCCGTGAACATGGCATGAACTGCCTTTTCCGTTAGTCCAACGCATCGAAAAATTATGTCCGACGCTTCGTCCGACGAAGTCTTCTGCTGAAAAGGGGACCGTCGGACAGTGGGCATTAGTCCGACGCTTGGACAACAAGCGTCCGACGCCTCTGTCCGTCGCCCAAATCTTCACTTTCTTCAACATTTCTTCGCGCTGATTTTTCTCAACTTAGTTCCTAAGCCCAATAAGAGTCAAATAAACATCAGTTGAAACTAGTATGAGATGACCTTTCTCAAACCCTCAATTTTTCAAATATTCTGCCTTAGGCATATGTGAATTTTATGAAAATAGGTAATAAGCTCCAAGAACGAAACGACAAAACAACAACCATGCATATGCAATGTTAGATTCGCGTAAAGTAAACTAGTTGCTTATCAAGTTTGTCCTCGGATAAGCTTCTTCACACGCTTTTGGGTGGTTATCTTAGCCGAGTTAGACAAGCCCTACGTGCAATTTAATGTTAGACAAGTTTTATGTTACAATGCAATGCATATGACAACACAAGATCATCTTTTAGTGAAGTTGCTTAGATCAAGGCAATTAAGTTCATTCCTTAGTGAGCAAAATCGTGCCTCATCCAATGGCTTAGTGAAAATGTCCGCCAAGTTATCATCCGTTCTCACTCCCTCAAAGGAAATGTCACCCTTGGCAACGTGATCTCTAAGGAAGTGATGACGGATGTCAATGTGCTTTGTGCGGGAGTGTTGAACCGGGTTGATGGCAAGTTTTACCGCACTCTTGTTGTCACACAACAAAGGCACCCTTTTTAAGTTGATTCCATAATCAAGTAGGGTTTGTTTCATGTAAAGAATTTGTACACAACAAGCACCCGCGACAATGTATTCCGCTTCGGTTGTTGACAAGGCAACACTATTTTGTTTCTTGGAGGACCAAGAAACTAGTGATCTTTCAAGTAAATGGCACCCTCCGGATGTGCTTTTCCAGGTCAATCTTGCAACCGGCATAATCCGAATCGGAATAGCCGACAAGAGTAAAGTTACCTCCTTTGGGATACCAAAGGCCAATGCTTGGGGTGTGCTTTAGGTACCTAAGGATTCCTTTTACCGCAACTAAGTGAGGTTCCTTAGGGTTAGCTTGAAAGCGCGCACACATACACACATTAAACATGATGTCGGGCCTAGATGCGGTCAAGTACAACAAACTACCGATCATAGAACGATAGAGAGTTTGGTCAACCGATTTACCTTCCTCATCAAGTTCGAGATGTCCATTGGTAGGCATGGGGGTCTTGATGGGCTTGCATTCTTCCATCTTGAAGCGCTTGAGGAGGTCCTTCGTGTACTTCTCTTGCGACACGAACATCTGCTCCCTCATTTGCTTGACTTGAAAGCTGAGGAAGAATGTGAGCTCACTAATCATGGACATCTCAATCTCCTTGGACATTCATTTCACCAAATTCCTTGCAAAAATCTTCATTAGTCGAACTAAAAATGATATCATCAACATAAACTTAACAAATGAAAATATGCCCTTTGTGCTTCTTGGTGAATAGTGTAGTATCAACCAAGCCGATTTTGAAACCCTTGTTGATGAGGAAGTCGCGGAGGCGCTCATACCAAACCCGTGGGGCTTGCTTCAAGCCATATAGCGCCTTGGACAACCTATAAACATAGTTTGGACATCTAGGGTCTTCAAAACCCGGTGTTGGGAAACATAGACAAGTTCATTTATGAAGCCATTTAAAAATGCACTTTTCACATCAATTTGAAAAAGTTGTAGGTTGTGATTAGATGCATATGCAAGTAGGATACGAATAGCCTCTAATCTTGCCACCGGGGCAAAAGTCTCCCCAAAATCTAAGCCTTCAACTTGAGAGAACCCTTTTGCCACGAGCCTTGCCTTGTTTCTCACAATGTTGCCATTGTCGTCTTGCTTGTTGCGGAATACCCACTTGGTGCCTATGACTCTTGCTCCTTTTTGATTCTCTTCAAGTGTCCACACTTGATTGCGAGTGAAGTTGTTGAGTTCTTCATGCATGGCACTTCACCCAATCCGGATCTTGAAGAGCTTCTTCTATGCTAGTAGGCTCAATGCAAGAGACAAACGAGTGATGTTCAATGAATCGAGCATGCCTTTGTGAGCAAGTCATTACCTCCTTGAAGGACTCCCTATTATGAGATCTTGAGGATGTGTTTGTAGGAGTAGAGTAGCTCTTCTATCAACCACTTGAGGAGGAGATTGTGGAGCATCAACATCTTGTGCTTGTGCCTCAACTTCTTCTTGTGTGATGTGGGTGTCTTCATGTGGATCCACCACATCTTTATCTTCATCATCTTGAGGCACATTTGATGAATATGGTTGATCCATCACTTGCACATCATCACCATCATCTTCATCATCTTTTGGCTTGATGTCTCCGGTTGGCATGTTCTTCATAGCCTTCCTCAGTGGTTCATCACCTTCATCATCAAGATTCTCATGCTCTCCTTGAGAGCCATTAGATTCATCGAACTCCACATCATATGTTTTTTTTCAACAAGGCCTGGTGGCATTGTTGAATACTCTATATGCTTTGGACTTCAATGAGTAACCAACAAGAAACCAATATCACAACGTCTTTGGAACTTCCCTAGGTGTTGTTGCTTCTTGTAGATGTAGCATTTGCAACCAAACACCCAGAAGTAGGAGACGTCCAGCTTCTTGCCAATGAGTAGCTCATAGGGAGTCTTCTTTAGCAACCGGTGAGAGAATAGGCGGTTAGATGCATAACATGCGGTGTTGATTGCCTCCACCCAAAATCTCTCCGGCGTGTTGTACTCATCAAGAATAGTCCTAGCAAGGGTGATCAATGTTCGGTTCTTCCTTTCAACAACTCCATTTTGTTGAGGAGTATAGGTGGACGAGACTTCATGTTTGATCCCTACTTCATCACAATAGACTTCAATGTTTGTGTTGTCAAATTCTTTCCCATTGTCACTTCTAATCTTCTTGATCTTCACTTCAAATTCATTTTGTGCTCTCTTGGCAAACTTCTTGAATGATCCGGCAACTTCGGTCTTGTCATAGAGAAAGAACACCCAAGTGTATCTTGAGAAATCATCAACAATTACTAGACAATAGAGCTTGCCACCAATACTTGCATAAGTTGTTGGCCCAAATAGATCCATGTGAAGTAGCTCTAATGGTCTTGATGTAGATACCAATGCCTTGGATGGATGAGTATTTGCAACTTGCTTGCCGGCTTGACAAGCACTACAAAGTTTATCCTTCTCAAATACTACATCTTTCAAACCTCTCACCATTTCCTTTTTCAATAGCTTCTTGAGTGTGCTCATCCCAACATGTACAAGCCTTCTATGCCATAGCCACCCAAGAGATTGTTTGGTGAACAGACAAGTCTTCAAGTTAGCATCATCCGAATTGAAGTCCACTAGATAGAGGTGATTGTACCGAAAGCCCTTGAATATCACTTGATTGTCATCTTTCTTGGAAACAACCACTTCTTCACTTGTAAATAGGCATTGGAAACTAAGATCACACAATTGACCAACTGATAGCAAGTTGAAGCTCAAAGAAGCAACTAGAAGCACATTTGAAATTGAATGATCATTGGAGATAGCCACTTTGCCAAGCCCTTGCACTTTGCTCTTGGAATTATCACCAAATGTTATCTTTCCTTGGCCTTCTACATTCTCTTCAAGTGAGGCGAACATACGAGCATCACCGGTCATATGTTGAGTGCATCCACTATCAATTACCTAATGAGTGCCACCGGTCTTATAGTTCACCTACACACAACATATCAAGTTTGATGTTTAGAAACCCATAATTGAGAAGGGCTTCGGACTTTCTCAACCAATGCTTTTACCACCCACAATTGCCTAGGCCTATTCTTGTTAGGGGGTCCTAGGAACACGACTTTCACTTTACCCTTAGAATCTTTCCTTAGCATTTAATGAGCATCAAAGGCAAAGGGCCTAGCATGCTTGGGCAAAGGTTGTGGTGGTGGTGTCTTGCACTCATGAGTAAAGTGTCCTTCTTGACCACATTCAAAGCATCTCCTTGACTTGGGCTTTGACTTGTTCTTGGCTTTGTTGAGGCAATTTTGAGCTCTAATATTTTGGACCTTCTCACCCATATAGCCAATCCCACTTTTATCAAACTTCATCACGGTGTTCATGAGGAGATCACTTTGGAGATATTGGCCCCTTGTGAATCTTTGCAAGCCTACGGTGAGATAACTCTTCTCTTGCTTCAATTTCTTGTTTTCTTCCAATAAGCTTGCAAGTTGACACTTCTCATTCTTGAGGATTTTGTTCTCTTCTCTAAGCACTTGAACTTCATCATCTTCTTTCACCATTTCAATGACAATGGTGTTGGTGGTTGATTGCTTCTCAAGCTCTTTCTTCAAGTTGTCATTTTCAATCTTGAGTTTCAAATAATCGTCATGGCAATCGGCCACCACCACTTCCTTGCCTTTGCTACTAGCTTCTTGCTCAATGATCAAGTCGTCACATGATGTAGGTATGTCACACTTAATAACAAGATTAGGAGCATCATGTGTTTCATTGGAAAGCAAGTCATAAGCCATAGCAAGGTTATCATGATTCACCTTTACTTGAGTGTAATATTCTTTTAGCTTGTTGTAGCTAGTGGTGAGCTCAATGTGTATCCTCTCAAGTTTATCATGTTTTTCTTTGAGCTCTTTTATGTTAGTTTTGAGCTCCTTGAGCTTGGATGACACATTTAGGTTCTCAACTCTAAGCTCATCGCTAGTTTTAGTGAATTGTTCATTCTTAGCTAAGAGGTTGCCATTCTCAAGTTTTAGCTTTTCATTTTTACTTGTAAGTTTTCTTATAACTTTGGTGTAGTCATTAAGCAAGCTACCAAGTTCATCATATGTAGGTGAATCATACTCATTGTCACTATCACTACTCTCATCATCACTTTGTACCTTCTTGTCCTTAGCCATAAGGCAAAGGTATATTGGAGATGAGGGCAGTGATGGCGGTGGAGGAATAGAAGTCGCAATGACAAGAGTGGCCACCTTCTTATTCTCATCATCGCTTTCTTCTCCAGAAGAGCCACTAGAAGATTCAATGTCGGTGAGCCAATCACCAACAATGTATGCCTTGCCATTCTTCTTATTCTTGTAAAATTGCTTCTTCTTGAATTCTTTCTTCTTGAATGGCTTGGTCTTCTTCTTCTCATCATCACTTTCATCACTAGAGTCTTGCCTTTTGCCTTTGTTCTTGTTATTGAACTTGTCTTTCTTGGGCTTTGGGCATTGATGAGCAAGATGCCCAAGCTCTCCACAATTGTAGCAATCCATCTCGGAGATGGGCTTTCTTTTGCTACTAGTGAAGAACTTCTTCTTGTTGGAATCAAATTTAATTCCCTTGTTGTTGAGCTTCTTGAGCATCTTGGTGGTCTTCCTCACCATGAGAGCAATCTCCACATCCTTATCATCATCTTCACTTATGGAGTCAAGTGAAGTGTACTTGACTTGAGCTTTGCCTTTCTTGTCGGCCTTGAGTGCCAAGTCTTTCTTCTCTTCTTTCTTGGATGATGATCCATCTTGAGGAGTGATCTTCATGTACATCTCATGAGCATTGATCTTCCCCAATATTTGAGTAGGGGTTGCATTGGAGAGATCCGTTTGATGAAGTACGGTTACAATGTGACCATATTTCTCAATTAGAAGAGCATTGAGGATTCTCCTTGCAACCTCGGCCGGTGAGATTTGAGTGAGTCCAAGGCCATTTACTTTCTCTACAATGATATTCAAGCGAGAATACATGTCATTAGCACTTTTATTAGGAAGCATTTTGAAAGAATTGAGCTTGTCAATGATAAGATAGTATCGTTCCTCTCGCTCATTCTTAGTTCCCTCATAGAGGGCACAAATATCCGACCATAGTGCATGGGTGTTTTTGTGGTTCCTCACACGGTTGAACATCTCTTTGTTAAGGCTTCTAAAGATGATGTTTTGAGCCTTAACATTCCACTTCTCGTGCTCTTCCTCAACGGGTGTGAGGGTTGCGCCGGGTATGGGAATGGGGTACCCTTGTGTGGCGGCTTTGTGAACACCAAGGTTCACCGCCTCAAGGTATGCCTCCATACGAATCTTCCAATAAGAAAAATTGTTGCCATCAAAGACGGGAGGGGGACCATCGTAACCACCGGACATCCTTTCTCTTGGCGGTTAAGCCAAATTAATGAGCAACAAGGCTCCGATACCAATTGAAAGGATCAAGAATGCCCAAGAGGGGGGTGAATTGGGAAACTAATAAATTTTTCGAAATACAATTCGACCTATCGCAATTTGCCCAATGTCACCCCACAAGTGCTTGTGTCAATTCTATTCCTAAAACAAGTTATGCAACTTAGAGACAAGTCCTATCACAAGTATACTACTCTAGGAAAGTAGAGAATACAAAGTAAATACGGGAATGTAAAGAGTTAGAATGACAAATCCGTTTTTTCCCGAGGTATCGGAGAGTCGGCAGTCCCCACTAGTCCTCGTTGGAGCACCCACGCAAGGGTGTAGCTCCCCCTTGATCTTCGCAAAGACCAAGTGCTCTCTACGGGCTGATCCTTTGCCACTCCGGCGCGGTCGATCGCCCACAACCGCTCACAACTTCGACTTGGGCCGCTCACAAGCTCTCCAAGCGGTCACCAAGCCACCGATCGCCACCAAACCGTCTAGGTGATGCCGATCACCAAGAGTAACAAGCCTAGACTCTCACTTGACCAAGAACAAGGCCAAAGAGGGCGATGGATGCACACAAGTCACTCTTGATCTCTCTAGGGAAGAAGCTCACAAGCAATGGAGTTCACACTAATCTCCCTAGGGCTCTTGCTCTCTCATAAGATCAACAAAGGTTCATTCAGCTGTTAGAAATGGCAAGAGTGATAGAATGGAGGCAATGGTGGAGTATAAATACTCACCCTCTCTAAAACTAGCCGTTCCTCACTTTTCTGCGTACCGTCGGACACTGCCGAGGCAAACCGTTGGACTAAACTTCACCGTTCGACTCTCTCAGTGGCACTGAGTACTGAACTGTGTCGGAGGGGCGTCGGACAGAACTGAACGGTCCGACGCTCCAGCGTCCGACGCTTTTCAAAAGCCTGCATAGTACCCTCAACGGCTATATGCGTGGATCAATGGTCCGACGCCCACCGTCGGACATTGTCCGACGCATTTTTCTCCTGTTTGGACCTCTCTGAAAACGTCGGACGCTAAGAAACATTAGCCCGACGCTCGCTCTCACAACGGTCCGACGCTCGCTGAACATCCCGAGGCATCGTCGGACTCTGGCCAATGGTCCGACGACCATCCAGCCAGGGTCCGACGCTCCCTGGCGCGCTGAGAATCGTCCAGGGGCTGCCACGTGTCGTTGGACTCTCACTATTGGTCCGATGCCCATACTAGGTAGACTCCGACGCCTCTATTTTGATCAAAACTTCGCCGAATCAAAAACTTTCCAAAACGAAGTTTGATCCTCTCTCTCTCAAGAGTCTCCCTGAGCTGTCTAGAGCTATGTTGGACAAGTGTGCATCACATCTACACTCTCTAATCTTGCTCTAAGTCAAGCTACCCATCCAAACCCCTCTTAATAGTACGGTCAAAGAGAAAAAAAACAAAATCTAAGACTACGCCAAGTGTCTCTCAACTCCAAATGACACTTGGTACTATCCTATCACCGTCTTGTCTTCCATCCTTTGAAAACCGAATCGAATTCCATCGCTAGGGGCTTGAACCTGCATGTTATTATGACCTAACCTCTAGGTTATCCTGTAAAACACACGTTAGTCATAATAACCGTCTTGTTGTCAGTAATCACCGAAACCACCAGGGACCTAGATGCTTCAGAACTAACACACGTTGAGTTGGGACAAGATCACTATCAAGTATATGTAACACCCCTGGTATTACATTAACTAAAACCTGTCACGTCATCATGATCGCATGCAAATCATTTCGCATTTAACTCTGTTAAGATGCATCAACTAAAATAAATTTTATTCTTGCATGTGATTGTGCATAGGTGCTTTAGGGTGATTTGATTGTATACATGTTTGTTTGTGTGTATTTATTCAAACCCCATTGGAAATTAAAAATAAAATCATTTTGAAACCCTAAATCGGACCCAAAACCCTAATTTGAAAACTACATGGAATTAGAGGTTGGGCCTTAAACAAAAGATGTAAATCCTTAAGAGTTGAGCAACTTATATTTGGAGCAATTTTGAAGTTATTAAAAAGAATTTCAAATAAAACCCTAATTTATGCTTTAAAGTTTAAATTTAAAATACAAATTCAAAAACTAGCAAGAATCTAGTGATAGTTCCTTAATAGAAGTTTTAGCCCTTTCATAATGGAATAACTTTCATTTTTGGAGATTTTGAAGTTAGTGAGTGGAATTTTAAATTAAACCCTAATTAGTGTTTTGAAATTCAAATTTGAGGTGATATTTCAAAATTATGAGGAATCTGACCAAACTCATTTAATGGAAGTTGTAAATCTTGGCAAATAGAACAACTTTTATATTTGGAGATTTTTAAGTTATTGAGAAAACTTTTGAGAATTTGTCTGGATTTGAAATGGAATTCAAAATCCACTTTTACCCCCTTTTGAATTATTCAAAATCCATTCAAAATTTGAATATGGCCCAAAAGGCAAAGTTGTTCAAATTGGAATTTTCTACAACTCTTATTAAGGACATTTTTCAAGTTTCTACACAAAATAAAAGGTAATTGTTTGAAAACAGTAATGAGGGGAGTAATGGAGCTACAGTAGCTTGCCCCTGCCTACTGTTCACGTGTGGGGGTCGGCATGCCGCATCGTGCGCCTGGCGCCGCCAGGGCCGTCCGGCAGCCTGTCGCCGGCGTGTCAAGGTCGTGGGGGGCCCGTGAAGCTGTTGACCACCCTCTCACTCGCTTATAAAGCCCGAGGCCGTCGTTTTTCTCCCTCCTCTCCTCCATTGCCGCCGCCGTCGAGCTTCGATTCATCGGCGAAATTCGTCGTGCACACTCAACCATCACCGCCTCTACCATAAAGATAATTTCTGCTCTTCCATGCGTGTCGTTTGATCCTGGCCGTGCCCCTGTTGGTCATCGGTGCTGGCCGCGCGGCTCGTTTTTCTTCCGTGCCTCCAGCCAGAGCGCAGCCGCGCGCGGGTGCGACGCGGCCAGTTCGTTGCGGTGAGGATCTCCAGGTTCTGTGGGCTTGTTTTGAGTTCGCCTAGGCTTATTGATACTCATGCTCACGTTGCTTTTGCCGTTGAAGCACAGATCGTACCGGAACATGCTCGTCGCCGCCGGAGTGCACAGCCCAAGCCGCTGTCGACATCGACAAGTTGTCTCCACCCGGCCTCCGCTTTTACCACTCTGCGTATCAGATTTTGGTGAGCATCCTGTAGCGCTTGGGGTAATTGGTTCATCTCAGGAGGATCCGCCATGGCCGGAACGCGTGGTGCCGTGGTGTTCCTCCGTGTCCGTGCCGCCATGGCTGCTCGTGGTCAGGCTCTGGAGGTCTCGTTGTAGGGTAAAGTCCGGGGAAGGGATGCGGGTGCTTGTGGGAAGCTCGTCTGGGCGCTAGACCTCGCCGGGGTGGTCACTGCCGGTCAGCCCGAGCTGACGCTGCGTCGACGACGCTGTCTGCGCCATCGGGGGGAAGGGGAAGGAGGGGAGAGGGAGAGGCCGAGCTGGGCCGTCGGCTGGGCCGCGCGTGGCCTGTGCTGGGCCGGCCCGGCAGCGCGAGGAGAGAAAGGGAGAGAGCGGGGGAGTGGGGACTGGGCCGCGCTCGGGCTAGATAGCCGGCCCAGTGACTTTGGGAGAGGAAAAAAATGAGTTTTCCATTTTTTTAGGAATGAATAGTGCTACATCTTATGAATTTTGTACAGAAATATTTATAGAACTAAAAATTATGAAAATACTTACATATACTCTCTGCAGTGTGTAGTATTTAATAAAAATATGAAACATGGCTGTTGAATGATTTTTGCAGATGATAAAAATACACCTTTTAATTAATAAATGTAAATTTGATGAATTTAACTAAATTATATGTTAATCCAAAAATCATGAAATTTAATGGGGCACTGTTTTAGGGTAAGAACTATCTGTTAGAAAAGTTTGGGGTCAAATGGAAGTAGTTTGCTTATTTGTTAAACAACTGCTTAATAAATTGAATAATAAAATAAGTAGAAACCCTAATCATTGTAGACTTGTGTGTTTTTAGATTGGTTGAAGACCATGGATCCTTCACTGTGGTGATCATGGACAAAAATAATATCGTCACTAGGTAGGGATAGTAAAGCTGTGCAGGGGCATTCTACGACTGTTAAAATGGTCAATAAAAACGAAATGCGAAAACACCCTTTTACCTTATGAGAAATGTTTTGTAACTTTATTGTGAAGGAAAGTTGTACTCAAGGTTGTTAATTAAATGTTTGATCTACATTTTCAATTCATGTCATTTCGCACCATGTAAGCATGTATCATTATTTTACGTGTAGAGATCGGCTTCTCGGAAGAATTTCTTGATTGCTCCCGACGGAGGAATTATTCGTCAGGAGAAGTCAAGTGGGTTTCTCTGGTTTTGTGGCGGAAGTGACAGACCTGCAACACAGGCAAGCCCCGGTGCATTTAGCCCCTCTCCTTGTGATTTGAAAAATGTTTATAACTTGAGTTAATTTACTGCATTAAGTTGATAGGAGTTGATTGATGACCCAATTGCTACATTACCAACCTTGATCACTGAAATATCTAGAACCCATTTTAAAATAAAATGTTTGAAATGCTTAGCCCAGCTTAAATAAATTAGATTTTGCATAAAATGCTATTTTTGAGCTGTGTGATATATATATGCTAATGATTAATTCATGAAAAAGGGAATTGGTATATTCTCGTTCGGTGGCTGTGCACCTGATCAGTACATTGTCACCGACGAGAAGGGATTTTCTTGCTCGGTGGTTGTGAATTTGGGTTAGAGTCCCAATGCTTGACCACCGACGGAAAAGGGGTTTGAAAATCGTTGGAACACCTGTACTTGGGTTAGAGTCCCAATGCAATGTCGCCGGCGAAAAAAGAATTAGAGACCATTCGTTGTAGGCCTGCTGTGATCGAGACTTTGCAACTAGCCACATACTATGGAAAGCCCTAACTCCGGTGGCTCTACTACTTGAACCGACAACAACGCACTAGGAGTGGAGAGATGGCGAGAGTAGCGTGTACCCTCGTGGCCGGCGTGCCTGGAAAGGAGAGGAGTACTGTCCCTCGGGTGGCGCCGGACCGGTTCAGGGGTAGAAAAGCCATGGTAGGCGGGGTTGGTATATGCAAGTTTAAGTGCTACATATGCAGTGTGGATAGGGATCCCTAGCTGGGTACTAATCGATTCGAATCGTCGTTACTCCTCGGATATGGAGACTTGATCCTTTGACGTACAATTGAAAACTGGTTCGGAACTAGGTGTTTTTGAGAATAATTAAGAATTTGAAAGTATGATGATACATGAGAATGAATTTGGAATTATGTATTATGGTTAAAATAAAATTGAGTAAAATATTGAAATAGGATAGTCATGCTTTTCTGCAAAACCTTTGACTCTTACGCAAGCCTTACCTTGACTCCCTTCAGCCTGCATTCCTGAGTCTCATTCCTTTTTCTTAGTCAGGTAAGTCTTGTGGAGTACCCCAGTACTCAGGGTTTGTTAACCCCTGTTATAGGTGAGCTGAGAGTACAGCTCTACTTGGGACCGTGCCGATTGACGGATCGTGCATAGAAGAAGATATGTATAGGACTTAACCCTTGGGCAGGGTGTATGGTTGTACACAGCTACTCCACTACGAAACTCTGGTTTCGGATAATGTAATTTATATTTATAATCTAGATTTATGTAATACTTCCGCACCTTATACTCTGATTAAAATTATTTGCGTAAACTGTTGTAACACTTTGCAATGCTTACAATGAGATCCTCGGGAAGTTAGGGTTTCCTAGGGAACCTGGCAGGCCACCTAGGTCAAGAGAAACTCGTGCAGACTGATCGTGGGTTTTTAGGGACGATGACGGTGCACGTGGGCCCTATGATTAAGGCGGTTCTGTCACAAGTGGTATCAGAGTATTTCATTGTAAAGTACTTGCAGTATTACTTCACAAAAACTTCAAAATGATTTCGAATGAATAAAATTAATGGGGTAGTTTGGTCCGATTTGTTTCCGAACTTTCCTCATTCATCCTTTGCAATCTTTCCTTGATTCTTTCTATAGGTCTATAGATAGGTTTGTGCTTAGTAGTGGATTAGCACTTTAAGTATGCCCTATATTTAAAAACATTGAGTGCAAGTCACTCTAGTAAGTAATTTAATCGGCATAATGCATATATATCAGAGTATTCTGATTTGCGTTGGAACGTTCATGCATCATGACATTACAACCATTAACAATCCCCCCATTATGAAGTATATCTATACTTTCTAAAATAAAATCTACTTCAAAATATATTTTGTTAAAAATAAATTCCCACTTTTCTCCTAGACAGGTGGATCTGCAAGAATCTTTTTCTGGAATCAACGAGTGTCTGCCCATGTTCAGAACTCTTACAGTGATGTGGCAATCACTGTAGAAAGTAGGTTACTCAAAACCAATAAAGTAGTTTTGGTCCTGCACTGTTCTCCTTGGTCGGTCGAGATTTGAAGTATCCCTACATATCCTAGCCGGAGCATTAACAATGGATTAACTACAACTTTATTTTTGAAAACTTCAAAATATTTTTATGAATTAAAGATATTGAAGAAAGCCAATTTAAAAAATAAAAAAATAACTCTTCTAGTCTCCCTTGTGCTTGCTGAAAGATCTGGTGATGATTTCTGTCAACTTAAGTCAAAAACGGGTTTCCAAAATATAAGTTTAAGACCAACAAACTTTAGCTTCTTAGGATCATGAACTAGCTTGACCAAACTTGCAAGCTAGTTCGTTTACTATGCGAGCTAAAATACTGGCTCAGCTTGTTGAAAAATATAAATGAGCATAGCCGAGGCGAGTTCAGCCACTGACGAAGAGTTGAATGAGCTATCAACTTGTGAGCTTTTTATTCAGTATTATGTTGATATTCGTATCAATAGTCGGAAATGCGTAGAGAACGTGTTGTATCTCCTTTTTATTTAAGTATTTAGTTCGACACCACGGTGGGAACGTGGGACATGTATACCCCAAAAGAGTTTGTAGGTTTAAGTCGGTATGCAAAACTAATAAGTTTCGGATGCAACAGGTATTTTGCAATTATATATGTTTATCTCTACGTTGGTCCGGTTTTGATCCATTAGTTACCAATGGTTAACTTGCTAATATAGATCATAGCTATTGCTATTGGCTAGTTTGATTCAACTAGTAAAATAATTGCTAGTTAAGTATTTAACTAATAATTAGCCAAGCTATTAGATAGACCTATTTATTAGGTTCAAGGAACTTATAATTATCAGTAGCTAACTATTAGCTAGTTGAATCTAATTAAGGCTATAGTTTTATAATTGTCTTTATAGTTTAGTCCTAATCGTCATATGTGAGAAGGATAGTTTTCTATTACTCACTTCGTCCTAAATTATAAGTTATTTTAACTTTTTTAGAGATTTAAAGCATCTAAAGTTTATTTAAAATTAGAGAAAAATAAAAAAGATTTATAACATCGAATAGGTATGCTATTAAATATAATTAATGGAAAATTCTATTGATATTTATCTAACATCACAAATATTATTATTTATTATATAATTTTGATTAAACTTAAAATATTTTGATTCTCTGTCAAAAGCTGGATAACTTATGCATGAGGAAGTAGCATTCAGAGTCCCGGAAGTGGGGATGTGCCGGCTAGAAGCTTTGCTTCCTTTCCCTGCCTTACTTTTATTTAGTAATCTTTTCGCCTACTTCACTACCTCGGAGATGAGTCACGAGTCTGTCTGTTGGTGAGTTTATTAGTCAAAAAGTCTACAGATTGTATATCATTCTTGAGTACTACTATATATGAAATAATGACAATTTGGTCCAAGTGTTCTTTCAGATTCAGTAGTGATAAGATGAAAAGTAATTTAAAGGGAGAAGTTTCATAAAAAAAAATAAAGGCGCCAATATCTTGACATGTGCAGTTTCGTTTCTGTATGCAAAGTTGGAGGTAAAAATATTCCTTTCTAGTTATAGATGACATCCCGCATCCCGGTGACATGGCCAAAGCACTTTTTTTTTACTCGGCCCGAACATGGTACGACATAGTGTTCTGCGGGCCTCGGTCGGCCCGGCACGACGCACAGGGCCATGCTTGGGCTGTCACTCAGGTAGGTTGGGCGGCATGATACAGTCCGCAAAATAAAAGAAGACTCGGTGTCGGCCCGGTACTTGCCAAAGCCTACTAAAGGCCCTTTCCACTCACTTCGACCAAACCCTATCCACTCCCCTCCGCCTCCACCCTACCACGGACATACGCGCACCTTTCCCTTCCACACCGCACGCACGGACTCCACCGGCCTTCCCACGAGACACGAGCAGCAGGAGATCTCCTCCTCATCTCCCACTCCTCCACGCTCGCATGGCTGCTGCTCCAGCCCCCTACATAGCTGTTGCTCCTTCTTTGGCCTGTTGCTGCTCAAGGGCTACTCCTGCTTTGCAGATGCCGAACCAGGTGCACCGCCTCCTCCATGCCCACCTAGCTAACCGACACCGAGCACGAGTGCAATGGTGACCTCTACCTCGAGCGATGACGGCCCTCGCTCCATCTTGCCCTGCCTCCCCCATTCTCTCTCCTCTCTCTATCGACATCTATTGGGCCCAGACTGGCCCAGCTTTCGGGTCGGCCCGACATAAAAAAACAGCTCGAAGGGCCGTGCCCAAGCTATGTCGCCGGCAAGACACGGTGGACTGGAGCAGCATGGCCCCTAGGCTCACAGGCCATCTCCCGTGCCGTGCCCTATCAAGACGTGCCTAGGAACGGCCCCAGGCCGTGCCGGACCGGACGCCCGTTTGGTCATCTGTATCCACGGTAGTTTGTCTGAATAGAATAGACAGCGCTCCATGTCTCTCCATGCCTGTCGTTCGATCCAACAAATTCATACTACTACCGGCGGGCAAACCCAGCCACAGGCCTTGGCTGCCTGCGCACGATCGAGAGGTCCAGCACGCTCTACACACCGAACACCGGCCTGTCGCTCGAGCGCCGGCCATTGATGAACACGTATAAAGGAAAAGGAGATGTGATATGGTGGATGGATGCATCGATCGAGCAGGAAAGCTACTACAGCGCACTGGATTCGTGGCGAGACCGGCCGGCCGGCCGGCAGCGGCGGACAGAGAGTGCGACACGTCGATCTCGCCCGTGCCCGGCCCTGTCACGTTGCGTCGGGGGCCAAAGCGAACATATCCCATGGCGGCCGGCACCATCGAGCTCGATCGTGCCGCGCTGAATGGCATTGGCATGCGTCATGCGGAAAGAATTGAAATCAGGCAACGATCGATTGTTCATCTAAAAAATATAAGTGTCGCTGTCGCTGTGATATTCGTGTTGGTTAAACTTGCACGACCCGGAGCGCCGGAGACTGAGCCAGCGGCGTGCCAGCGTAGAAACACGCCTCCCCGTGCCTGGTGCCTGCCTGCACTTTGTTGCGCTGCTGGGCCTGAAGCCCTGAATGGAAGTGGAACTGAATGAAAGCGACGAGAGCTGCCATGAGTTCTCGCCCCGTCTCCCCCCACCTGATGCTGATGTTGACAGTGGCGCCACCGCCACGGCTTCCCATCAACGGATGGCGTCTCTACGACGGACGGATGGCCTCGGCATGCACAGGCGTGAAATCCATACTCGAGTACGAATCCGTATAATATCCTATTCTCTCCGAATTTGATCAAAAACTAAGGATAAGGATACGAGAAAATCATTATATGTTCTGATCTGATCCGTTTTCATCCGCAGGCAGGCCGGCCTCACAGTCAGCAGGCAACTTGTGCAGCTCCACGACGACCAAGGTGCATCTGGGTGTCGATTGCCGGGGAGGCAACTTGTGCAGCTCGCGGACAAGGGCGAGAAGAGAGACCGACGGACTGCCGAGTGCTGGCCTGTCCTTCACCTCTGCCGACCTGCTGGAGCTGGGTAGCGGACAAAACGGGAGGCGCTGGCTACGCGGGGGCGTCGTCATCGTGTCCAACTTGCTGCTTGCCATGCCAGCTCCAGAGGATGTACTGTACTGTACAACACACATTTTTTTCGAAAAAGAAAATAATTCATTAAGCAAATTAAAAAAGATCTCAGTATCCACAATCTGAATTACTCCCTCCGTCTATGCGCTGCGTAAGGCTCTCTTTAAATACCCTCCAATTTTTAAGTTTAATTAGTCACATCAATATTACGGCACATACATGGAACATTAAATGTAGACGAAATATATAAATGTTTGCACAGTTTATATCTACGTCACAAGACGAATCTTTTAAACCTACTTAGGCCATGATTAGACACTTATTGGAAAAGATTTCCTGTTGTTATAGTGTTAAAATTTTAAATTTTAAATGGATCTAATCGCAGCATTCTACACTGACACCATTGATCATCCGAAAAGAAAATTGCCTCTGTACCAGCTGCACAACATTGCCATTAATGCGTGGTTGTGAGAGGGGAAAGTAATAAAGGCCGCTGCATGAGCGACAAGCAAATAGTGTGGTAGGATGACAACCTACAGCTAGAACTTGGATAAGTATGCTAACGATTACTTGGGGATAACAAGGCCGAATCAACGGTAGATCGTGCATCTCTCACACTTGTCATCACGCAAGGAGGTTGTGCTTAGTAGCCTACAGCCGCACCGCCACCAACACCTTGCAGGTAAGCATCTTCCCCGCCGGTGCCGGTATGATGTCCACCGCCTACTCGATCTGCTACGACTTCATGTCCTCATCTTGGATCTGTTGGACGTCGGTTATGGAGACGGTTGTCATCCCATAGTCTGGCCAGCCGTAGGGGAACATCGGCGGCAAAGTGGCCACGGCCAATTGCAGCAACGGCCAGCTGGCCTATTGCGATGGCTGCATCCTGGCCAGGTAGGATTGGAAGGCGCCGATGGATTGAGCAAGATTGCCAACAAGTTAGGACAAATCTGCAGCGGAACCTGGCACCTCTAATACCATATTGTTACGTGGCTGCTAGGATTGAGAAGAGAGTTGTTGTGAGTGACCGGCAGAGCTGGGACTTGGGCCGTGCCATTCGAGGGCGGGCCGTGGCATGATACGAAAAATTTTGGACCGTGCCGGCACGACCCGAACACGAGGGTCATGACGTGCCTAGGATCTTAGTACGATGGGATGCATGGCCCAATCCGAATATTGGGTCGTGCTTGGGCCGACACGACACGAAAGTGGCACATAAGAGCAACTTCAGCAGGCACCCTATACAAGGTCCAATAGCTAAATTTGGGTGCCCAAACCAAAAACAGCACTCCAGCAGGGTCTCTACTAGAGCCCTAAAATTTGGGTGGGCACCAAAATCCCCCTCCACCCCAATTCTTGGGGGAGGGGGGGGGCAACACCACGCCACCTATCCCTCCCGCTTCCCCGTCGTCGGTGTTGCCCCGACGCACGGCCCACCCTGGCGCAACTGCAGAGAGGGACGAGATCCTCTCGGCGCACCAGGAGCTCCTCCCTGGCGGAAGCCCCTCTCCGGCGCGGCCCTCCAACCTTCGGTGAGCATGCCCCCTCCTCTCCCCTCCCTCCACGCGAGCACGCAGAAGCAGCTCAGGCTTCGCCGCCGCCGTCACCTCCAGCGAGCACGCCCCCTCCTCTCCCCTCCCCTCCCTCCGCACGAGCATGCAGGAGTGGCCCCGGCTTCGCTGTCGCAATCACCTCCGGGGAGCGTGCCCCCTCCCCTCCCTCTGCGCGGGCAGGTAGGAGCATGCGGCGGCGAGGATCTGCATGTCAAGAGGATGGGGAACAATGGTTGACTCAATGACGTGTGGATTCCCTCGTGTCATAGTCTGCTAATATTGATTTGGGGCCTTTATTTTGGTGCTACTGCTGGAGTAGAATGGATTTGTTGGACCAACAAAAGTAGGGGAAGAGCACCCAAATGTAAAATAGGGGGTCTGATTTAGGTGCCGCTGCTGGAGTTGCTCTAAGCACATTTACATTGATACATTGTACTTTTTAGCATTTACTATACTACATCTCATCCAACTTTTGAATAGATTATAAAAATCATTGAAACTTTTATGAAAGTAATACACTAAAAAAATATATGTTTTATATCATAAGTGAATAAAGAAAAATAGTAGAGATATCGTGAGGGTCGTGTTTGGACCGGTATGCCGGCATGGCATGGCCGTGCTTCGACCAAACAAAAAATTTATCGTGCCATACGCCACAACCCGATGTGCCTTACTTGTCTAAAGGATACGACCCGAAACGGCACGAAGCACGAGAAGGCTGGGCTAGGTCGGCACGACACGACCCAAGTCCCACCTAACTGACTGTTGTGCTATGATACTTGTGGGATAGGTTGATAGGGTAGGGCTGCGAGGGCTAGAGAATGCTGGCCGGAGCCCGGAGGCCTTAGCCCATGATTGGCAAGAGGAAATGATTTTCCTTCTTAATTTTATTTGATTAGATTAATATATCTCCTCTCCTTATATAAAGAGATTTAGTTGACTTCTAAGTAAGGATCACTTGATCCCTAAGTAAGTGACCTTATCTCTAATTAATCCTAACACTAAAGGGTATATCACTCCAATGGATTCCTGACGTACTCTAGCACTGTGTGACGTACAACATATATTGATTTGGTTACTAATTTTGTGTCTATATATATTTGCTGACTCATGCAGAAGCAAAGGCTCATCCTACTCGATCGTGTACGACCTCGTGTTTGGCGAAACGACGAAGAGCTAACACTGGCACAACCGTGTTTTCTTTTCCTCTTGTTGTTTTCCTTCATTCGTCTCAAATCCGTCTATTGTTGCCGAGTGCCGACTTTGGGTGTCTGGATCGGACAAGAATGCCAGACAAATCGATCAGTCGGGGCGGGATCAGTGATCAGTCAGTCACGGCAGCTTACAACGCGCGCGTGCCGTCGTTTCTCGGACGGGGAGCTGTTTCCCAAAACCACTTGCTGTGCCATGAAAATGATGGAGGCGACCCTGTCTCCAAACAAACAAGTGATGTGGAAATGCTGGGCTGGGAACAGACCCTGAAGCTAGTCCGGGCCCTGCTTCCAAACAAACTAGTAGTCGGCTATGTCCGCTAGTCCAGGCCCCGCTTCCAAAGGAATCCTGAAGCTATCATACTGTCCGGCGTCTGCGACCATGCAACATCAGCTAATCTGTCATTAGAATCAGGTCAGATGTTTGTCTACATATATAAGAGCAGGTATAATAAGGTGTTTTAGTCGGCGAGATGGCCTCCAGGTCAGCAGAAAAAATGCCACCTTAGGAGAGAGATTACCCAGCGGGCGTTTAGCTTATCGCCGACTGAATCACAGATTTCGAGATAAAAAGCCTGCTTCTACCTGGAAGCAGCCAGTATATGTGCAGTGCTCACTGCTGTAATAGCAAAGCATTAATTGCTCTTGGATTTAATACAGCAGGTCTCTCGTCCAAGCTATTATACGAGCGGGCTGTATGGCCTTACTTATCTGACATGGCACATGTATTTCGTCCGGCAGCAGGCTAAACCATTAACCTTGCTCTAAGTAGAGAAGACAATTAATAATTTTATAAGATACAGTGATCGAACTAGATCATCGGAGAGGTTAACTATATGTCTATATGCTACTGTGCTTGACGTGGACATACACCGACATTATCAGAACTTCCAACTACAGCAAATATTTTTGGGTCAGACCAAGGGTTTGAAGCTCGCAGAGACTGCACGATTTGATATGATCGAACTTGCCATCGAGGACATCGGCACTTCGGATCTAATTCAGATTTGATTTTATTTTTTTTAAAAAAAAGCGAAGCATATTAAGTTGGCTATTATGAGGACAAGCAAAACCAATAAACCCCATAAGTTTAAATGGCCAACTGGCCAAGGCCCGTTCAATCTGTTATTACCACTTATCAACACAACCTAATATTTAGAATAAAAACCCTATTATTTTTATCTGTTAACATTACTATTTTCCTGTATAATACTCCCCTCATCCCAAGTTCTTAAATCGCTCTGGCTTTTCTATAATTTTAGCTTGTTATTATGTTTGTAAACATAATGTAAGTTGGTTTTTGTGCTACTCGCGAGGTTTTTGGGCTGCTGGGTTGTCCTCGACCCAACAGAAAAATTGTTTTAATCCTTGTTTCTTGCAAAAAAATATTATAAAATTTAGATCTATTTAAGAAATAATGCTATGGAAAATAGGGTATGCTCCTTGAGATATGCTCTGTTCATGGAAAAATATGGTTGTTCTAATTTTTTATTTTTTTTCCTTGGTTCCATATTATCTGTTATGTCTATTAAACCATTTCCAAAAAATTTTAAACCTCCTATTTTCTTAACTTGAACCTTGGGGTAAATGTAAGGTTGTGTCAATTTTTGAAGTACGTATGAGTTCAAAATTCAAATCTGATTGCCATGGGCAAACTTTAAATTTTGAATTGAGTTACATGGAACTATGTTCTATATGTATCTATTTTGTGAACAATGTATAGGCCTCCGTTGTTAAAATCATTGAAATTTTGTAGCAAGCATATACACCCAAATTATACTTGCATGCAAAAGTTTTTGATTTTCCTAACTATTTTTTGCGTGATCTATTTGTATATATTATTATAAATATTCTATGGTAATCCAGAGATATAAGGTCGAATATTCTCTGCAAAACAATGGAGTTTTCCGTCTATCTCCATAGCAAGGTCTTGAATAATGGACCCATATGAGACCAAATTTATTGAATTTTTAAATATTATTGGGATACTTGTAGTTCAATTTAGAATTTGTTTTGATATGCCCCATGAATTCATTTAAACTACAAAAAGTAATGAATCATTTTTAAAAAAAGTTGAAACTCCCGAACAATAACATTAAGTCATCTATTGCATGTGAAGTTTTAGGGTAGATAAGATAAAAAATTACAACAACAAAGACCATAATACAAAAAAATTACATATGTGATGACAACTATATTTTCTCAAAGGTGCCAAAGCCTTGCAAATGGGTCACTGGCACCGGGAGTAGGGATGGGCAAAGCCTCTCACCAAGTTCATGCTGTCCAGGACCAACAAGATCACGCTAGCATTGAAAGTGGTATGCTAGATGCCTCACAAAGCGACTCCCTCTTCCCCCACAATCTTCTCTCTGGAGCTCGTCGGAGAGAAATCGCCACAGGAGCAGTAGTGTGGTGGGGCGGATGTGATTCGCACCCCTCTCCCTCCTCCATCTCCGCCTGTCCTCTGCTTGAATCGAGCTCCTCATGCTCTTGGGTCATCGAGTCTAACTGCAGAGGCAGTGCTGGAAATGATATATGTATACTCCCTCTGTGTTAGAAAAGAAAGTCGTTTTGATAAGGTTTTAGTCAAACATTAGAAATATAAATTATAAATAAATTTTAAATTGTTGAGTTTGTAAATATAAAAACTATATAAATAGATTTATTTTCAAATATACTTTCATAAAAGTATGCATATATCACTTTTCAATAAATATTTTTATGGAAATATGAAGTCAAAGTCATGCTTTGAAGACCGTGTTGTTGTCCTAAACAATTTCTAAATCTGATATGGAGGGAGTATTTATATAAAAGTATTTTTCAAGACAATGAGCTGGTTTAACTCTTAGAGAAACTATAAACTGAGCTCCCTGAAAAGCAGCTCCATGGAAACCTGAACATCATGTTGAATGCTTTGATATGATCATTTCAGCTTGACCAGATAGTCCAAGTATCCAACACAGAAGTATTACCCCATTCATGAAAAAGGTTGAGCTGAACAGATCCTTAAGCCCATCCATGATGTTCGGAATCAGGCCATTCGGTGGAATGTTAATTAGGAGTTCCCAACAGTCTCTTGCAAACGGGCATAACAGGAAGAGGTGACAGTTTCTTCCTATGGAAGATTGTAGAGGACACAATTGTAAGACTCAAGGTGTAAATTTTTCATTCTTAGAATGTTCCTTGTGTTCAATGTGTTTTAGATTTTCGGCGGTTTGAGCACAGTAGTCTTGTCTTGTCATCAACCATCAATATGCTGTGGTGGCAACACGTATACAGTACTGCTGAGGTACTGTTTTCATCAGTACGGCCTACGGACAGTAACGAGACTAGGAAGACTAGGAAATATCTTGCACAAATAAAAACGCAGGCCCCATGCGACGGGCCGATCCAACCGTGCATCGTCTAGCTTCCCGCGCACGCATATGTCACAAGTACCGTACACTGAGGCACGCGCAAGATACGTACTAGTCCGTACGTACGACTGTACGAGCTGGTCGCATTGATCTATGGCCGACGGGTTAGGCCCGGCGTAGATGCGCTTTAAAATTTTCAATGTTGTGGTATATGCATAGAGCATTAAATGTAGATTAAATTTTTTTATATGTTTACGCAGGTTACATGTAAATCACGAGATGAATTTTTTAAGTATAGTTAAGCTATGATTAGATACTTATTGAAATTTCTTTTTTCAAATTGCAAATTATAGCTGCATCTAAACGGGGCCTTAGCTGTCCTGATGATGTCACGGCACCGACTGTGTACGTGCACGACGGCGACTTGTGTCGTGGCTGTGTAGACGCATTTCAGAATTAGAGGGGGTTTACTTTCTAAAATTTTTTCTCTTTCTCTGTCACATCGATTGTACTTTCTATCTATATGGAGTACTAAATGAAATAGCAGCTGTTGTATATTTATACTTTTATCTGGTTAGTTCGAGATGAATCTTTTAGTCTACTTAAGTCATGATTGGATAAAAGTTATCAATTTCAGACAAAAGTGCTACAGTGCACTTTTCACCCCCTTCTCACCCAATTAAACACCGCCTGGAAGTCTAAAGGGAGTGATGATTAGATTAGCTTGTTAATTCGCAGTGGTTAGCACGTCCGGTCCATCATGGATCCGTGGAGGGGATCAGTCTTGCTCGTTACTCCCTCCGTCCTATATTAACTGACGCTATGGAAAACGTGTATGTCAAACTTTCTTAACTTTAACTAAATTTATAGAAAATATATGAAACATTTTTATTTCTAAATAAATTTGTTATTAAAAAGCTAGATTTAAAGATCTTTATAATGATACTAGTTGTGTATGTTCGATATGAATACTCTTGAATATAAAATTAGTTAAAGTTGAAAAAAATCTAATTTCTCGGGAAGCGAGAATAACAGAGACGGAGGGAGTATATACTTATGAGATGAGACGTGGCCCCATCGTTGCCTTACAGGTTGACGGAACCCAGCCGTACGGTACGTATGAATGACAACACATCTTCTAACGATTGGAATAGTGAGGACTATCTATGATTACCGTTCAGCATGATAACGCGATGTTAGGGTACCTCTGAAAATTTTGAATGATGTGGATTGTTAAACTGCTCTAAAGCAGTCTCTGTAAGGTAGGGCGCGCCGTTTAAACACTGCACTTTGAACGTTTGCTTTTTGAAATGTAAAAGTAGGGGAAACCTTTCTTCAAAAGAATACCGTTCGGTTCGGCAGGACTTATTTTAGTTACGACTGATCTCTATGGCTGATTTGATGTGAAAGAAAAATAATGTTTCATAGGCTAGAAATAAGCTATAAAGTAGCTCAAGTGTCATTCATAAGACGTCGAAAGGGTTTTTCGGATACTAATAAAAAACCAATTACATATGTGAATTTATTAAGCCTAATTAATCTATTATTAGCAAATGTTTACTGTAGTGCACAACATTATCAAATCATAGAATAATTAGACTTAAAACATTTGTCTCGCAATTTACACACAATTTATATAATTAGTTATTGTTTTTATTAGTATCTAATATTTTATATACGTGTTCAAATATTTAATATGATAGGTGTAAAGTTTTTGTGGTCGATACTAAATAGGGGCTTACATACTATATATTTGCAACAATAAAATATGAGATTTACTAAGTGATTTACGAGAATAACTTCCCTGTGTATTGAACACGCACGAGACCAGATGATCCATGTGGTGGTTCACGGAGCGAGAAAAATATCTTCACATCATTTAATATACTCGTGTAGGCCCCTGCTATGTACTCAACAATCTCCCTTCACACGCACGCACAACAAACCTACGTCGTCGGACGGGACGTCATGCATGTCAAGGCTGCCATCGTGCACGAAGGCGACGCAGCCTTATTGGTTACCTTCAATTCAATTAGGTCCTTAATTCCTCTCCAAAATTCGCTCTCTCGTCACATCACCTAACATTGAATATTTAAAAGTATACATGAAAAAGAAAATGTAAATAAAAAATAAAACTAGTTACATTGTTTACATATAAATCGAGAGACGAATCTTTTAATTCTACGTAGCACTTATTATAAAAGTAAAAACAAATGCTATAGTACCTAAAGTAGTGTTCAGCATCTAAACACAAACACAGCCTTAATCACTGCATCCGTGCCTGCCACGAAACGTACCTTATTATTACAAATCTAACAACGACAACATCATGATCAGCCTTGTACATACAAATACAATATTATTATTATACTAGGTAGCATATCTGTATGTTGCTACGGGACGACTAAACTTTTGTATAAAAACAAGGATCCGTATAATAAGATAATAATATTGTGAAATTAAATATCAATAGTTAAAGTAACATTCAATTCAAAAAACAAAGATCTAACACTATCACGTATCACGGAGAGCACTTCCTTTTTTTTCAAAAAAAAGACAATTTTCCTCACAAGTAGAAAAAACATTTGCATATAAACTGAAGGTTTCACTTATAAAAAGAATTTCTCCACAATTATATTTTGTTTTTCTGAGCAGTAGTTTCTATAAAAGCAATGTAGATATCAGGCATATCTTCCAAAAATAAACACAGATTGAATGTTTTAGCATTCCAGTTATATAGCAAACATTCATTCCAGTTATATAGCAAACATTCAACGCCTAAATAGGTTTGGGAAGTAAATTTCCAGTGCCATTCTACAAGCAGAGAAACCAGATGGGATGTAAATCACATGGTCAACGTCTGCTACAGTTCCCACCTACCAAAGATGAATCGCGGACACTGGCAAAGATGGATCTTTGGAATATCCAAGCGTGTAACACAAATCAAGAAAGAGGACAATTGTTTAGTTAACAATCGCAGTGTGTGAAAAGGAAGCAGAGAACCAATGAGTTCTTGGAAGAGAGAAGACATACCAGGTGGAGCGTTCATGCCTATGAAGATAGGCAAAAGTGAGTGACAACGGCAATGCAAGATCTAGCTCGCTGCCCATATTCTCACTAAGGGCCCGTTTAGTTCAAAAAATTTTGCAAAATTTTCACTGTAGCACGCGTCGAATCTTTTGCAATAAGTGTCTAATCATGACCCAAGTAGGCTCAAAAGATTCGTCTCGTGATTTACACACAAACTGTGCAAACAGGTAAAAATTTTGTCTACATTTAGTGCTCCATGCATGTGTTGCAAAATTGATGTGATGGAAAATTTGGAGTTTTGAGGAAGAACTAAACGGGGCCTAACTCCATCTTCTTCCTTCTGAACCCATCCTGTGCTCTCCCCCAGAGAAACAACAATGCACAATTAACTGCTACTGAAATGCAACAACAAAGCATCAGCTTGATCTGTTGTTTGTGAGGAGAACAAAATATGGACAGAATATATATACACTTGCATATATGGAGCATCTATTACTTGCATAAACACCTTCATTTGAAGAGCATACCTTTTTTATTCTCTTATTTTTCTTATTATTTCACCCTTTCTTCTGCTCTTTTTCTCCTCTTGCACTTTTCTTTTCTACTGCTGGTTCCTCTCTTCTACAGGTTTCAGCTTGTGCTTGTGTAGTTCTGTTTACATTTAATGAAATTTAGGTAAGGATCTCCTCTCCTAAAAAAGAGAAACAGCTCAAGATGAATACTCTGTAGAAGTCATCATTCTATGCCCAGAGCCAGGAGCAGATATATTGCACGCATACCACTATCAATAGAAAGACTTTAAAGGTCCGCCAATTAATCCCAAGGATATGGATAGTATAAAATGAATAATTCGTGTTGCCGATATTGTATAGTAGTATGCACATGGGTTGTTCATAATGACAGTGCAAATAAGAAGTGCAACTTTTTAATGCTTGCCCAATTCTCATCCTGCAAACTGATTAACCTTATTCAAGGAAGGTGGATCCTGATGGTACATGCTCCAGAATTTAGATCCCAATACATACAAATAGCCAAATGGCTTAAGTCAGGGTTTTGGGTGCTCAATTTCGCACAGGACAGGAAGAGAAGGGATTGGCATACCTGGTACTGGTGGGTGCTCGTCGCTAGCAAAGTTCCTAGTTAAGACCTGGCGAAGGGCCCAACGAAGACCAGAGCACCTCGCATATGCCGACGACAGATTTCAAGTGGAAAAGGAAAGAGAGAAAAAAACCTCTCTAAAGGAACGATGCTTTTTTTCTAAATAGCAAGGTTCTGCTCCCTGACTTCTCTGCTGTTGCTAACTACTGCAGCATTAATTGTCCATAGTTTGGCTGCCAAACTGCTTGTAGACCGCCCTAGCATAAGCTTTGAGTTTTTAGGTAGCTGTACTAAAAATTTGCTAGCTAATATAGCCATCTTTCATTTATTAACATAAAAATGGTGGTAGGTCAGTAGTTTGCAAGCCCTATTTTACCAGCTGCAGGTGACAACCACTGAAAACACTGAAAACCCCATCACTAATTCTGTTCAGCAAAAGAAACTTGCCGGACCATGAACAGTTAACAGGATGGAAAAAAGGAATTCAGACACACACGCGCGCACGCACGCACGCACCTTAGAACAAGCACCAAAGCAACCAGAACCACATTCAGTGAAGTGAGACTCCATGTCCTTATTACCTGCATGTTCATTAAAATGAAATTACAGGATTAGTGACTATTTTAGTCTCATTGTGTTAATAATATATCTGAGAGACAGAATAGGTGAAAGGTGGATGTCTTTCACCAATGCGTGAAAAGAAAAGCAACTGGGCAGTATTAAAGAGAACTCCCCCAAACAAAAAAAAATGGCCTGCACACTGTCTTTCTTCTGTAATAGAAAATCTGTTTACGCTTAAACTGTGACACTACTTTATTTGCAAATTAAAGAAACAAATTATAACTGAGACATGTTAACTTTCTGGAAGATCACAATGAATGAACAACTATAATCATCAAATGGTAAATTCAGTACAGATTCAGAGCACAATTGTACCTTGCAGCAGCATGAGCAGTGCCAAATCCATCTGTTTTGGCCAGATCACTGAATCAGTGCGACCATTTGAGATCAGAAACAGGAATTTATCCAAGCATTAGTTGGCAATCTGCTCACCTAAGTACAGTTGCTTGCTATGAATAGGAAGAAAAACGTCTGCGCAGAACTCACAAGTGAATGACTGATAGCTGAAAGTCGATTGGTGGTGTTGTACTGACCAGAGGTGAGACTCCCAGTGGCCGGCGACCTTGGTGAACTCTGCGGAATCGAATAAATGCTAAACAAACAATAAGGAAAAAAACAAAAATCAAACATCGCATTGGTTGGATTATGCATCAGATCTGAATACAGATAGCTAAAGTTAGGGTTCGGTCCTCAATTTTGCACAGCAGGAAGGGAAAAGACGGAGCGGGCATACCTGCTATGGCGGGTTCCGGTCAGGCGGAGCTGCGTGCGGCCCCATCAAGGGCGCCGCCACAAGTCATGGAGCAGGGCGGAGTACGCGTAGGATGGCACCTGGCGAGGGCCGGCATCACGCAGGATGGTCCAGGCTGTGAGCAAACCCTAGCCGGGGGATGGGAGGTGTCGCAATGGCGGAGAGCGGCGGCGGCGTGAGAGGAGACAGGGATGGCGGCTGCGGGGAGCTGCACACACATCCTACGCTGGACCCACATGTCGGCGCGGCGCGGTAAAGATCGCACGGGAGGGGAGGTAGAGGGAAGGGCAAATGTCACCAAAAAACTGTGCACACTTCAGGCTTATCAGTTCTAAAAGAATCACGGCGAGCTGATCCACCACCAAATGGATTCATCATCACTCATCAGCTCCCATCGTCGCATTCTGGCACATTTCCCCCTTGGGCCTTCTTCTTTGGGCAGGCCTGGCCCAGTCAAGAAAGTCCTTACGTGTACGAACTGGCCCATTACACACGCTCTGCTTATCCAAGGGATTTATTGGATGGCACGACGATGGCATCAGACAGATATATTCGTCATCGGATTTGGATAATCCATTTAAAAATTGAGTTGAAAATACTGGTTTCGAGCATTAGAAATTCAATTCTACCAGTGGATACTTGAAACTTATGCTATGTCGATGAATCATGGATGTTTTGCTCCGCGTACTTGTTAGGCAACTGATCATGTGCAAATCATAACCTTGCATAAAAACCCATGTAAACCTATGATAAAAAAGTCGTCTATATTAAAAAAAAATCATACATGTAGATGATACTGATGATAGATAACCTTATAAAATATCTTACCCTAAACTTGACTTCGTTTATGAGATATAAAAATAACAATGCCTCTTGCTAGGTCACAGAGAGCATCATCGAAGGCTGACATTTTTTATTTTCAGAAATGAAAAGGCCATCTCCTTCTAACCAACCAGTACATAGAGCATCTTCAGAGGTGGGTGTTTTAATTTTCGACAGAAAAGGCGTCCACTTCTAACCAATTGTCACCCTTAAACCCAAAAACAACCCCAAAAAATATGTGTCTTTGGGGATTCAAACCTACAACATTGCACATACAAATAATTTCACTACACTACAAACTCTTTTGTGAGTACATATCTAGATAGCTATCTTTTTGTACATTTCATAATTTTGTGTTGAAAATTTGAGCCCTTAAAGCATATCAAATGAAAAAATTCAATTACAAAGGTTTAGGTCTCGGAGATCTATAATTTTGATACTGGGTGTCTTCCATGCAAGAATGTTTGAAACTTTTAAAAATTCAAATCTCAAAATATGTGTATTGAAGACAAATATTTGAGATACTATGAAAATTCAAATAAAAAACTAATCAACATCAAACATGTAGATTAGGGCTTCCAAATTAGAAACTTCTCAAACACAAAGTCGTCGATCACGTCGGGGGGCTACAATTTTGATATAAAGTTTTCATCCGAGTTCATATGAAATGCCTATAAATTATATTTAGATACAACTATTTATAGAGACAAACATCTTAAATCTATTAGTCGATTTTATAGATGGACGTTTTGAATGGTTGTATCTATTAATAGTGATTTTCAGAGACACACATCTTAAGATGTCTACTCTAAAATTCGATTTATAGAGATGGGTGTCCTATCTTTGGCTAATCCCAAAATTAATAGAAAATCAATTAATTAGTCCACCTTCCTTTTATTTCCCCCAATAATTTAATTTAGCACTTGCCATGATCGGAGGCAATCCTTTCCATCTATAGGAATTGCCCCCTGACCACAGTGCTTATAAATAATAAGGGAGGTGCCCCTGGCACTCCTAATCCATTTCTCTCAATCTAACCATCACTAAGGCGCTGGAGGGTATAGGAAGACCATCTTCCATGTCCACGAATTGTTGCTGCAGATCCACACGAGTTCTTCATCAGAGAGAGAGTTCTTACTCTCAATGAGTAAAGATCAGTATATCTACTACATCTACGACCTCTACTGCAGTACAGATGGCATCTACCGACTCTGGTTAGTCACTAAGATGTATTCCGCATAAGTTTAAGTTAGTGATCATGTTTAGGCTAAGATTAAGATCCTGTTAGATTGAGATTAATTTCAACACTATGGCGCACCAGCCTAATTGATGTATGAATAAGTGGACTCCGCATCGAGTCAGTAGGAAATACTTAGTGACTTGTTGCAAGCATCATGCCCTTCTCACTACTATTGCGCACATTATAGTCTGCTATGTTTTGCTCCAACATCCCAAAATACTCATAGTTTCCACATCTATAACCCACTACAACCATCAAGTTTCAGAATGGCTTCAACGGGAGCAAAAAAGTTTCTCTTGTTTCATCAGCTCTTTGTTTATTTGTAGTAGCCAACTCACCGTTAGTCATTCATTTTATTCACATCTATCTCATGATTTTGGTCTTTACGAAATCCACTTTTTGCATGAAGGAAGCACACCATGTTATTCATGAGGTGTGGACTAGCCGTTCCTGCGGTCCTCCTCTAGAGAAAGGGTTGTCAGCAATGCGGTCGATGGAGTTGGTGGTGTTGAAGTGGTCAAATGCACATTTTTTCATATCAGTTTTTAAACTTTTAGATTAAACTGACATGTGTGTAGAGCTCGATATGATATCGGTTTCTCATGTCTTGAGTACAAATCTTCGTAGGTGCAATTAAATACTACCACCGTCCTAAAAGACTTGGTGTTGTAGATCCTGTTTGGGAGAGTTCCACTCCCTAATTCTTCAGCTCTGCTCTATGATTCTATGATAGAGTGATTCTATTATATTGCTAGGAGGGAGGAGGGTGGGGAGGCTAATAGGAATTGATTCTCTACTGATCTCCTCAAAAATACAATAGGAAGCAGGGTGAAGTAAGGTTTTTTTAGCTCCCAACTCGTAGTGGAAATAGAGAAGTGATTCTCTCTTCATCCGACCTTGGCATTTTAGGCCTTTGGCTGTTTGGGAAGTGATTTCTCTCGAGATGCTGGAGCTGGAGCTCTCCCAAACGGGACCTAATAAGCTTTTTTTATGAATTAAAGTGTTGTTAGAGCAAGTGGATCCGAGCTAGGGACCACACGACACAGGGGCACATGAACAGTAACAAGTTGGATTAGATTAGAATTGTTTGTTAGGAAAGAGATAAGATAGATTAATTCAGTTAGAATATTACTTAGGGTCACGTAAGTTGTCTCTAAAGGACCATCATGTGTCACTTAGAGTCTAGCAAGAAGAACCTAGTAAGTAATATATGGATGAAAGGGTTCTTCCTGCTACCCGATCAATCCATACCAAGTAGCATATGTTTGATTAAGTTTATACAAATGGATATCATGTTTACATTACTATATAAATATTATTAGATTTATCAAAATATATTTTTTTACATAATCTTCTACAAAAGATATTGATAGTATGACAATTTGGTTTCATAGTATCTTTTTATAAAATTACTAAAACTTAACATAAATGAACTTAGGACAAAATCAAAACATTAAGCTTTTTTCGACTGGAAGTGACAAATAATTACGCTAAATTCCTATTCCTGACCGAGCCTAGCTAGGTGAACATCAACCAAACTTAAAACTTTAGATTGTGTTTAGTTCAGCTTCTAAAAAGTTTAGTACAAATGTGCGGCTCCAACCTCCGCTTGCTCCACACGTGAAGCTCATGGAGAAGCCAGTATGGGAGCCGCACCAAACAAGTTCGCACTACGCAAGCCACGGAGTCCTTTTTTTTTCCAAGTTAGACTCACTTGCTGCCCCATGCTGGTTCAACCGGACCAAATTCATCAATTTTCAGAGCATGTACAGAGCACTTTATGTTCTGAAAGATTATGGAGATATCGATTGCCCCTCGATGGATGCCGAACTCCTTTATAATGACATCTGATACCAGTCACGTTCCCAGCAAAGCAGAATATCATCGATCTAGCTGAATTATGTTAAGCAGAGTAAAACTGTAAAAAAAAAAAAAAGAAGAAAAGCAGTCGACTTTTAGCCAATGTCCTGAACACAAAGGATGTTGTTGAAAATGAACAAAACCTCTGAACTATGAAGGCTAAACTTGTGTTAGTAATGTAACACAGTAGAACCCTCTTCTCAACCCTTAAAGCCTTCGCATGAGAAACCAAGAAATAACATATACTCAAACAAGTTAAATAATTGCATTATTTGCCATTTGAAACCTCGGGCTCTTGAAGAGTTGCAAAACAAATGCATATTCTATCTCAAACTATCAAATCAATCACCAGAACTCTCAGCAAGCTATTCTAGGTTTGCGATTACAAAGAAGCTCAGTGTAATTTCAGAGCAGGGAGGGTTTTTTCGCGTCTTGATGTTGGGTGATCTTTTATTTACGCATCTCACCTGACCCGTAACCAATTTGGATTTGGTTGGGGTCACAACCACCGACACGACGACATGGAAGGCAGTGTAGCTTGGCCACCCATGGTAGCTGCGCATGAGCTTTTATCATCCGTGGCCTTTGAGATCAACTTTCTTGCATGACGGTGGCGACGCTAATGAGTCCTCGTTCGCTGTCACACATTTTTCTTAAGGCATGGCACCACATTCATGGTCACGTTGGAAAACTCGCTTGTGTATGAGTAGAGACACAATAATCGTCACCGTGATCGTGTCCATATCGCTAGAGGCTTTGTCGGTTTGCTCGTATAGTGTCTAGATGTATGGGTTCATAGGCGTCTGGTATTGGAGCCTCGTGGCTGCCCCGCTTTTCATTGCAAAGAAGATCAGGAGGTACACCTTGAATATGATGAGGCCCTGGATCTTCTTCCTGAGTTTGTTGTCATGGGGGACGGGGTATCCAGTGCGGATGAAGAAGAAGATGCTGGTGCGGACCACAAGCGCGTCATCATCGCCCCTCTTTGTGGATGTCAAACGCGTCATCATCGCCCCTCTGTGTGAATGTGGAGCTCTTCTGATGAGGCGTTGACATAACCCTAGGAGATTTGTTTGTTTTTCTCTAACATCCCACGGGATCACTTGAGTATATTGGTTGCGAACTCGTTATACAACCATTAATGTATAGTGTATATATATACTGAGTAATGGTTTGAACTAGAGCACCATTTTGTTAGCTTCACCACTTCTTTTGTTTATTTATATATGAGCCATATCATCGAGAATTTGCCCTTTAGTCATGCATGTTTTACCGTTCTTTCACATCTATGTCATGATTTCTATCTTTACTAGGTTACCATTTTTTCTCCAAGAAAGCACAACATTAGTGTGGTAATCTCCTCGAGGGTTTTGCCGCTGGAATGGCGGTTACTTGTGTCCACCGTGGAAGTGTAACGCATAAGCAGAATATGAGTGATCGAATGAGAAGAAAATTCCCATGATCCAGGAGACGATGGCTGCATGAGCAAACATCCAAACCTTGTGTGTTGTGCTGGAAGAAGAAAAACTTGTTCCAACTTACGTGACCAGCGGCCTAGAACCTCCGGGAGAGAAGACTGGAGCTTGGAGATGAGTGCAAGCAAACCTAAGAGAAAAAGTCTTCACGGATGAAAAAGAAAAGCTGAAATACTTTCTCAAGGTCAAGGGTCTCAGATAGGGTCATGCTCCTTCAGTCCTAAACTAAACATCATTTAAACTCATTCTAAGTCAACATTTTAAGTTTGATCAAATTTTTAGAAAAGAGCATACTGATGTCAAACATGTGCTTCTAATATAACTGAGTACAACATTCTTCTCAACCCCTAAGGCGTTCACATCAGAAACCAAGAAATAGTACTAAAACAATTCGGATTCTTGATAAGTTGCAAAACAGAAGCATACTCTAGTCTGACATCATCAAATCCAATTACAATAACTCTTAGCAAACTATGTGCTATATATCCTAGTTTTTTCAACTAAACAATTGTTTGAGTATTTCACAATGGCTATTGCCCTCTTACCACCACAGTTTCATAAGAGGAGAGGGTTTTCTCACCGTCCTGTCATTCGTTCCTTCTCTTAATTTACCTGTTATGTCTGTTTTTTTTTTTCCAAATCAACTAGAGGTAATCCTTAATTTTCCATGTATCTCTCACTCACCGACCTGGATTTGGTAGGGGTCATGACCGCCAGGACCAGATAAAAGGGCAGTGGAGCTCGGCCAGCTCAGCGGGTCGCGGACTCGCGGCAGCTTATCGCGGTACATGTCAACACCGTACGATAGCTCGTCGGTGACGGGCGGACCTACCGATATGCCTCGGCATATGCAGTTCCAGTTTCACAGGCATGTTGGCTTTCGACCTTCCGTTCATTCACGTGCCAAATTCCTCGTTTCTCTCTGACCTGCATGTGTACATGCTGTTAATTCCAAAGGCATGCACAATTGCACACAACTCATTCCATTCTATCAGTCTACTCGGATGGGAGGAAACTGATTCGTTTTTGCACCTATGATTAGACGGGATTTTTAAGCGCCGCATGCATGCGGGACAGAGATCACTAAATTAGAGCCCAGTTTATCCAATATTAATATAATAGTATAAGATGTTTATATCCTGCAATAATATTTTCTAGGATAGTCTGATAGTCTTTTAGATGATTATGTAATTAGAGTATCTCCAAGAGTTTGATAAAAACAATTGCTATCCTTATTTATTTATTTTTTGGCAAAATTAGAAAATTCATCCTCAAACAGTTTGGTAAATGACTTGCCATATTTTGGCAAGTTGCCATCGACCGGTCTCTCACACGCATATATGCGCGCGCGTAGCGCCCGCGCATCGACCTCCTGCAAGAGGTGGAAAGGTATAAACATAATTTTGTTTCTGTCTCAGGGTTCCTGATGTAAGTTTTCAAGAGGTGGAAGGGCGTAAACATAATTTTGTATCTGTCTCAGGGTTCCTGATGTTAGTTTAATCTGGGTTTGGCAAGTGAATTATGCCAAACTATTGGAGATGGGCTCTTTTTCACTTGCCATACATTTTAGAGAGTTGCCAAATCACAAGATTTGCCAAGTGAATTTTGGCAAACTCTTGGAGATGCTCTGCGTTATTTTTCTTTAAGCAGACGAAGATAGTATAGTTAAGATCCGTGCCCTATAAAAAGCAGCTACTAAAAACTTAGGAAACTAATACTATAAGTGTCTTTTTATGCCTATTTCAAATATAATTCGTGTTATTTAGTGTATTTATATCGAATCACGTTGGAAATTCTATAATTGTTTCTCAGATTGACAAATGGTTTTACCAAAATACATAAGAAAATTTTTCAACGGCATACCCATGTGGTAAATTTCTAAGTCCGCCATGCCTATTGACATCATCTTTTGCGTGGAAGTTTTATTCATGGCCACTGAGAGCATCTCTAAAAGTTTACCAAATTCTACTTGGCAAATCTCGTGAATTGCCAACTCCTAAAACGATATACCAGGTAAAAAATAATCCATGTCTAAGAGTTTAGCATTTTTTTCCCTGGTAATAGCCAAACAAAAACGCCCGTTAAGAGAACGAAGAGCCCCGTTGAAATAAGAAAGAGCTACGGATACCAAGCCGTACATGCGCACGTATATTTACGCGTGCGGAGGGAAGATATGCCAAGTTGCTATTGATGTCAAGTTATTTTATCAAACTGTTGGAGGCTATTTTTTCTTGTTTTGCAAAGCTCTTGGAGATGCTTTAACATCGTCTTCTTGTGCGCAGACGGCGACACAAACAAGTCTTCATTGTTCCTGCAGCCTTTTTATTCAAGCTAGAGAAGCCATGCTCTCGTTGGACGACATATCATGGCACTGCTACTGAAGTTTTTTTCGTTCCGACGATGGAAAATCTTCACGTTGGAGCAGTGCGGAGTCCGTGAACAGCCTCACCTTGTTCATCATACCATTCTTGAAGTTTGGTTTGACGGTTCCCATCCACCTAAGGCCATGCCAACTACCATGGCATCACCGCCAATGTTGGCTCCAAAGTCGTCACCATACACATGCAGGAGATGACGGTACCAGGTTCGAGACGGCCCCTTGATTCATCACTTGACATGACCCTAGAAGATATTTTTGTTTTCCTCCAGCGTCCCACAAGATCATTCGAGTATATTGGTCACACACAACTCACTATAAAACCATCAGTGTAGCGTACCAAGGGATGATTTGAAACTAAACACTATTTTTTTAGCTTCACCACTTCTTTTGTTTGGTTTTATATATATATGAGGCAGATCGTCAAGAATTTGCTCTTCCAGTCATGAATGTTTTACAGTTCTTTCACAACTATCTCATGATTTCTATCTTGACTAAATTACCTTTTGCGCCAATAAAGCATGACGTATGTGGTGGTCTCCTCAGGGTTTGCATGATCCAGCAGATGGCAGGATGATCAAACATTCAAAGGCCAGTGCCATACCAACCCATTTCTCTTAGGCCCATTTGGATGTGCTATCAAGAAGTGGCTGTAGTTTTCGAAACCATTGCTGGGAAAAAAAAAATACTTGGTCATGCCAGCAGCCAACATGCATGTGGCCAGGGACATGAGTGATCCGGGGAGTCACCACTGACAGGCCTGGTCTTTTACGTATACTATTAAAAAATGATTTTAGCAGATAAACCATTTGAGACGGGTATTTTTGAACGTGACTCTAAAAATGACGAGGCAGGTGTTGACGGTAGTTATACCATATTTTTACTCTATCAAAACCGTCAACAAGACATTCTTTTTGAAAGAAAACCATCAAATACATAGTGACTTAGCTACAAGTAACTTGTTTTCACATGTACTTGTCATTATTTGGTTGCAGGTACTCAGAACAGGTACTTTTCAGTGTCCGAAAGCTCCATATGAAGGTTGGCCAACTAACCAAGTATGACCAAATGATAAACCAACTTCATAATAATTAATATCATAGCTTCTGGAGATAATGTGTAAAAGATGGGCACAATGATAGGATCAGCCGACCCCCCTTGGGCAACAGCACCACATTGTGCTTAGAATTACATGTAGAAGCCACCTACAGAAGATGGACCTTTGGTTCCACCAACCAAGGGTCGGCCGACCCATGTTCGGAGGCTCCAAGACTTGTCCTTCAAAGGCGTAATCCAAGGCATCATATAGGAGAGAGCTAAGCTCAAAGCTCTTGGGTGGCCCATATATGGGTCGGCCGACCCATGTATGGAGCCATCCTGGCTTTGCTGACGTGGCAATTCGTCGGCCGTCTGATTTTCAACTCGGATGACGTGGTGAAACTCATTGCCCAGAAACTTGCCTTCAAGTTTTCTGATTGCAGCGACGTAGACGTCCATTTTCTTGCTATTGCAGTCCCAATCTTTATTCACCTGATTTATAACCAGGGCGGAGTCCCCATATACCATGAGCCACCGGATGCCGAGCTCATTGGCGATTTGTAGACCGTGGATAGCAGCCTCATACTCGGCGGCGTTGTTGGAGGTTTTGAAATATATTCTTAGCACGTAGTGGAGGCGTTCGCCCGAAAGTGATATGAGAAGTATGCTGGCGCCTGCGCCTCCAATGCTGAGGGATCCGTCGAAGTACATTGTCCAGTGTTCCTTCTGCTCTGGGGGTACTGACTCTAGCATATCTGTCCACTCGGCGATGAAATCTGTCAGTACTTGTGACTTGATTGTTGTTCGGCTACGAAACTCGAGGAAATAGGTTCCTAACTCCACAGCCCACTTCATAATTCTACCATAGGTGTCTTTGTTACGGAGTATGTTGCCGAGGGGGTGTTGAGTGACCACCACTATTGGATGTGCATCAAAATAATGACGGAGCTTGTGAGAAGTGATGAGGATGGCATATATCAACTTTTGCACAGTCGCATAGCGAGTCTTGGACTTGTTCCGGACTTCGCTGATGAAATACACTGGACGCTGGACAGGATACGCATGTCCGTCTTCTTCTGCTCGACCACAATGGCTGTGCTGGCAACCCTGCTGGTCGCGGCGACGTAGAGCAGCAAGGTTTCAGCCTTCACCGGTGCTGTGAGCAGAGGAGGATGCATCAAGAATCGCTTTAGTTCCTTGAAAGCCTTATCGGCTTCTTTCGACCAGACAAACTTCTCGCCGGCCTTGAGTAGCTTGAAGAAAGGGAGCCCTTTTTCGCCTAATCTGGAGATGAATCGACTCAGGGCAGCCATGCACCCTATGAGCTTCTAGACGTCCTTGACGCTGGTCGGTGGCTTCATTCTCATGACGACCTTGATTTTTTTGGGTTAGGAAGGATGCCACACTTGCTGACGATGTTGCCGAGTAGGTTGCCCGATGAAACCCCGAAGATGCACTTGGAGGGATTCAACTTCCATTGAAAAGCAAATAGCTTCTCGAAAACTGCTTCGAGATTGGAGATAAGGTCTTCGGCCTTTTGGGTTTTTATGACGACGTCATCAACGTAAGCTGCGGTGATATCTGGAATAAGGTCGTCGAGGCACGCCTGGATAGCCCACTGGTATGTGGCACCGGCGTTCTTCAGGCCGAAAGACATAGTCGTGTAGCAGTAGGCCCCAAAGGGGGTGATGAAGGAGGTTTTCTCCTAGTCTTCTTCATTCAAGGCGATCTGATGATAGCCGGAGTAGCAGTCGAGGAAGCTGAGCAGCTCGCAGCCGGCTGTGGAGTCGACGACTTCATCGATGCGGGGGAGACCGAAAGGGTCTTTAGGGCAGTGTTTGTTGAGATCGGTGTAATCAACGCACATTCTTCATTCATTATTCTTTTTTCTTACAAGAACCGGATCGGCTAACCACCTCTTTGATAAAGCCGGCAGGTAAGAGCCGAGCTATTTCTATCCTAATAGCCCCCTTCTTGTCCGGAGAGAATCGCCGGAGCTTCTGCTTGATGGGCTTGGCAGTCTTCGAGACATTTAAGGAGTGCTCAATCAGCTTCCTAGGTACGCCGGGCATGTTTCGCAGGTTTCCATGCGAAAACGCGGACGTGCTTTCTGAGGAAGCTGACGAGCGCATCTTCCTATTTGGGGTCGAGATCTGTCCCGATGCGAGTAGTCTTACTCGGATCACCGAGGACGAGGACCACGTCCTTTGTCTCCTTGTTTTTGGTCGCAGCTTTGGGAGGGGTCTTCTCTGGGATGCCTTGTTCTTCGAGCGTCAGCTTCTGTGCGTCCACTGCACACGTGTTCATCAAGATGGAGACGTCAGTGGCCTCAGCCATGGCGATGGCCTCCTTCTCGCAGTTATATGCAGTCTGGATGTTGGAGCAAACCGTGAGGATGGCAGTTTCCGTCGGCATCTTCATGACGAGCTAGGTGTAGTTAGGGATGGCCCCAAATTTAGCCAGCGCCGGGTGGCCGAGTATGGCGTGTTATGCGGCGTCAAAGTCGGCCACCATGAAGTCGATGTGCTCAATGCGAAAGCACTGCAGAGTTTCGAACTAGACAGGTAGATTGATCTGCCCCAGGGGGTAGGAAGACTGTCCCGGGATGATCCCCCAGAACGGAGCCGTGGTCGGCTCTAAGTCTTCTGCTCGCAGACCGAGCTCTTTGGCGGCTCCGGAGAAGAGGATGTTGAGGCCGCTACCGCCATCGATCAGCACCTTGCGGAAGCGGGTCTTGTGTATCACCGGATCGAGGATCAGAGGAAAACGGCCCAAGTATGGGATTTTCGTCCACTGGTCATCCCGGCTGAAGGTGATGGCTTTGTGCGACCAGGGAGGAAACTTCGGATCGGCAACAGAGGTGTGTTAGTTGGCGACGGAGTTGACGCGTCTGGCGACGAGCTTCTGCTCCCTCTTCGACTCCATTGCTATGCGGCCGCCAATGATTTTAGAGACCGTCCTGTGAGCTTCAGTGTAGCTAGGAGTCTGGCCGTCGTCACCATCACGCTTGTCCTTGTCGGATTCGAGGCGAACCTTCTTCTTCTCCTCCTCTTTGAATGCCCTGAAGAAGCCGTAGCAGTCTCTCATGGTGTGCTTGTGGAACTTGTGGACGGGGCATTGACTATCGAGGAGCTTGTCATAGGCCTCTTGATAATTGCGCTTCGGGGCTGGTCGGGTGTTGTAGACCTAGTAATGGCGACGTCTTTCTCCAGCCCTGGATCCTTCTGGCTCGTCGTGGCGGCATCGATCAGAGCGGTGCTAGTCTCGGTGGTCGCGTTCGTCACGGCGGTAATCCCACCGGGATCCTCGGTCATCGTGGCACCAATCGGGCCGATGGTCGCCGTCTCGTGGCATGATCGGTCGGGGAAGCGAAGGCGGCTATGAATGGAGTGGTGAGCCACTTCGTTCTCGTCGGCGTACTTGTTGGCGATGCGCAACATCTCGGTGATGGAACTTGGTTTGCTGCGATATAGCTTCCTCTGAAGCTCTTCATCAGGTCAGAGGCCGCGTATGAAAGCGGAGATGGCTTTAGCATCCGTGACACCTGGGATGTTGTTTTTGGTCTCCGAGAAGTGCCAAATGTAATCCCGCAGAGATTCTCGTGATGCTTGCTGAAGCTTCTCAAGGTCGTACTTCGTGCCTGGCTGCTTGCTGATGAATTGCTTCTTCAGCTGTTTCCAAGTGTCGATGGAGTTCGGCTTTAGACTGAGAAGCCAATTGTTGGCGCACGCGTTGAGCATGACGGGCTGATAGTTTGCCATAACGTCTGAGTTTCCTCTGGCAGCTTTGACCGCAATCTCATAGACGGTGGGCCACTTAGTGGGATCGGCGGTGCAGTCATTGGTCTCAACGCCGACGACCTTGAAGTTCGGCGGCCAGCGCACCGCCTGGAGTTCTGCTGTGAACGGTAGCTCGGGGGCGTTCTTGTCGTTGATCGGAAGACCATGTGTTTCATCATATTCCTTGCGGCGCTCAATTTCTGATGAGTGCCTGGCCTCCCTCCGATTTTCAATGCGCCTGCGGAGGTCTCTGGTCTTCAGCTTCTCACGGAGGTCGGACTGATTCACCTCCTGGTCACCATCTTGGCGATGACGTCTTCGCCCGCCGGGGAGTGGCCGCCATCTTCATGAATAATCTCGGTGACCGACACGGTGGAGTGCGACGGGGGCGGCAAGCGTTCTTCATTGATTTGGACCTTGGGCTGCCTGGAGGTAGGCCGTGAGGCGCTCAATCTCTAGAGTCTGGGCTAGGTTTTTGGCCTCCGTTGTCGCGACAGCAAGGTTCACACTTGGAGTCTTGTAGACCAAGTGTTTTTTCGACCAGATCGAATTCTTGCTCTAGGTTCTGCACGAGGCCTTTCCTTGCTTCGGCCCGCTGCTCGCGGCGCCGTCTTCGATCGGTGTTTCTACCTTCTCGAGCTGCTTGGGCTTCTTCATTTTCATTTGGGGCCAGAGCACTGTTGTCGCTAATGATGAGGATGGGGCCATCGATATACCGACCAGTGGGAGGAGGCCGATCGATGAGATTGCCGCTTCTGCACCGTCATCGTCGGGGTGGTCGTTGTCAGCGATGATGAAGGTGGAGCTGGCGCCGACGTGGTCGGAGATGGTGTGGTCAGGGCCGGTGCATCAGGTGCGCGAAACTGGAGGCCATGTTCCGCAGGCCGAAAGGCATGTAGCCCTTCGGGAGGTCGCTGGTGGCTGCTCGGGGCCGGAGCTCAACGATGCGACCCCGCGGGGTGGCGGTGACGACTAGCGTCGTGTCCAGCCGAGCCATGGACGGAGTGTAGCGCCGCGTCCCTGGAGAGTGCCGGGAAGGATCTGCAGACAATTGATCGGCAGAGGACTCTAAGATCTAGAGGCTCTCAGACAAGCCTTGGGAGACCTGATCTATAGATCCGATCACGTCGCTGTCGTCGATGGTCTTCCGGACGTAGCGCGGAAGCCTTCTTGTTAGAGCAGGGGCCAGTCGAATGAAGGTGGAGTAGGGCGATCTGAACCGCATCGAGGATCTTTCCCTCGTCGTTGGGGGTGATGACGCAGGTGATGGAGCCCACCGTGAAGATCTGGCCGGGCGTCGGGAGCTCTACGGAGCTCGAAAAAGTGACCATCTTGCTCGTCATGGATAAGGAAGCACACCCCCTACCTGGCGCGCCAACTGTCGATGGTATACCGGTGATAGTCTACCGAGGGGTATGCTCAAGGTAGTAGATGATCGGTGAAGGTGCGCCTAAGACGAGCAAACGTGCTGCAGCAAGCGCAGGGACACAAGATTTATACAGGTTTAGGCCGCCGTGAGGCGTAATACCCTACGTCCTGTATGTTGCTGGATTGTATTGCTAGTAGATGAGTTGTCTTGAGGGGATCCCCTGCTCACCTTATATAGTCTGGAGGGCAGGGTTACAAGTCGGTTTACCATACATATCATATTACAATCCTAGCCGAATAAGGAAAACTAATCGGCTAAATATTAGGAAAGCTATTTCGTTAACCGCCAATACTTCTAAGCCGCCTGGATATGCGAGATCTTCTGGAGAGCGTGTAGATGACACGTCCCTGGCAGTTTGGGACCTGAATAGAAGACTTGGCCCATGTATAGCCATGTGGGTATACGAGTTTATACCCCCACAACCAACCATGAGTCGGCCGACCCATGTTCGGAGGCTCCAAGACTTGTCCTTCAAAGGCGTAATCCAAGGCATCATATAGGAGAGAGCTAAGCTCTTGGGTGGCCCATACATGGGTCGGCCGACCCATCTATGGATCCATCCCTGGCTTTGCTGACGTGGCATGATCCATGACACACCTCCTAGAGTCCATTTTCACCCTTTTGATCACAAGTGTGCTTTCAATCAACGGTGGTAGATCAAAGCACATGGATTCATGGGCCCACAATGAAGGAACCGACGTGACAACAAAGTAAGCAACACCTAGAATGGACTCTATGACATGTCGAGACACTCACCCATGGTCCCACCTGACATAGAGGGGGTCGGTCGACCCCACCTTTGTGGGCCCCGAAGCTCAGCTTCACTCCAGCGAGGTGGGATACCTTCTAGAAGACCCTGGCTGGGCCCTCCTGCCATAGGGGGGTCGCCTGACCCCCACTTTGGGCCCAACCAGGTCGGTTGTCATCCCACCGACCTTGTGCATGCCTCCATGTGCTTGGATGCATCCCTGTCCTCCATCCAAGGCGGTTTGGGGGTCGGTTTATCTAAGGGTGGAGAGAAGGGGAGCACATGGATCGATGACATGGTGCTACCCTTCATCCCTGTTAACGGTGGATAACGTCAACTTTTATTAGAACTTTAGACACCAAAGGATACATGAAAAACACCTAGTCTAGGGTTTTAACTGACAGTTTCCACGAGTTTTGCATGTTCTGTATTTTCCAGGGGCTATTCCAGAAAAGCATAAAAGAAGGGTTAAAGGGCATAAAACACACGATTAACCGCGAAGGAAAACATCGTCATCAGGACGTGGGAAGAGTGTAGAAGGCACCCGAAGCAACCTGGGGCCGAACCACTGCCAGGTGGGGCCGGCCGGCCCTAGGGTGGGGCCAAGCAGGCGCCCCCTAGGGTTTCGCCGCCGCCTTCCGGAGTCTTCTTCCACCGCCTCCCACGATGCATCTCGGCCCTTGTTTTAAGTCGGTTTGATTCTACGGCACACGTGCACCCCACCAGGCTATAAATAAAGGGGCAGACCAATCTAAGACTATGTTTGTGTACATTTGGGTCTTTATTTTATTGGATTTTTCTGAAATACTCTGTAGGAGTCGCTGACGCGACTATTTCGTGTTCGATTTCAGAGCCGGAGGAGAATCTGACTGAGGAAGACGACCACGAGTACCTTCAGGAGCTAGGAGACAACTACGAAGGTGCCACGTCCCACCAAATCCTTAGATCCTATTTACGCATTGCTAAATAACATTGTTGCCATTTGCTTTATGATTATATGTTATGCATAGGTTGCATGATAGTATATTTGAATTCCCTGCCTTGTTAAGACTTTACCCTGCTGTCTGCTGCTAGGTTAGCTGTTGCTTTAATACTGTTACTTTTCCACTACTTACTACTTGCTATGTGCTATGTGGTGGAATTGGGACGGTGAATATGTGAACCTGATTATAACCACTGGGAGATAGTGTTGCGTGCGTCTTGGATGCGTGGTAAGGGTTGATGTCGACCAAGTGGGATATGAGACAAGCTCGTGGGGCAAGTCGTGCCGGGGGTGCAACCTGGGCATCTCCACGCGAGATACCTGTGGCGGGTAAAGTTGTTAAGGAGGTTCTGGGTGGGATAGCCTTGGTGATTTGAAGCCTGTGGACGGGGGTGCTGTGATGGCACGGGGAGAGTATCCCCTAAGGGAAGATGCCTGCTTGGTCAAACCTAGGACGGACTAGTCTCAGGTTCATGGGAATCCTTTTCTACTCACTCGCTTCTGATGGGCGGGAGACGGCTGGACTACTTGGTAGGACGGTGCCACTACTGCTAGGTTGAGAGGTGATAAGGGTGGGCGGAGACGGTCGATGGGTTCCCGTTCCGTTCTAGATGCGCAGTACCACTAGATGGGCCCGGTACTGTGTCTCCCAGTCTCAGCATAACGGTGTTGGATCCGGAATACCCCAGGGCTGAGTGGTAGGGTGGCACCGACCTAGGCAAGCAAGCACCCGGAATTCTGCCTAGGTGTTGCGCAACACCTATGATGGCTAATCTTGAGAGTAGTGAAACCTCTGCAGAGTGTGTGGTTGATCGATCGATACATATGCCAACTTGTTGGCTATGGACCTTTCCTGTGAAGCTTCTACTAGTGTAATGAGTGTTCTCTTCTCCCCCTGGATGACATTTTTCCGACAGTGTGCCCGATGCGGCAGTGTGCCGCTGAGACAGGCCCGAGAGGGAGTTGGGCCTGCCGAATGAGAGCGAGGTGTGCGAGAGGTGATGTATGGGATGGGATTGGAATGGGTTGGGTGAAATGGTTGGGGTTGGATGGGATATAAATTTGACTATTAAAAATAATGATTACACTTGCATAGGAAACCCCAGCCTATAGGTCTGTTTGATCAGCCTTGCATCCACTTTCCACAAAGCAACTGCCATCATAGGTGGGCTCCGTGGCCAGTACAAATCGTACTGATAAATTTGCTATCAGGTGACGAGAAAGAGTACGACTTCGATGGAGACGATTGGGAAGAATAGGGTCGCGTGCTACACTCAAGTTGGCCGTGAAGGATGAATCGCTTCCGCATCTTCTAAAGCTTCTCTGAATGTTGATTCCGCCAATGTGGCGATGTAATAAATGTTTATGTAAGACTTAATTATCGTTGTATGGATCCTGGTATCAACTGAGATATGGGTAATTTCATGGATTGGTCCAAGCAATCTGTTGAATTACAATTCGAGCCTGTGGATTTCCCCTTCACGGAGATCGAGGTCGTTTCATTATTTTTATCCACTTTTCAATCTATTTTTATACTATTGGTGTATTGTTTCTAATATAGATCTTGTTTGCTTCGTGTATGATTGCCTCCATATTTGTGTGGTGATATTGTGATCGAGTTCAGACGGTGAGCATTACGTTGGTGATCAAGAGTTCTTCATTGAGGATCCAAGTTCTCAGGAACCCTTTGATCAAGGCAATTATAGCATGGACCTTCCTTGTTGCCTATTCACCTTAATCATTAAATTCATGATGCATGTGTCCACCTTGGCAACCATAGTGTTTATTCCTAGTTTTTGATGATTTGATCCTTGTTACCTATGAGATTGCATTTGAGCAGTAATGCTAGTGCTTGATGGGTCGTGATCTTATGAACTTGAATAATTGATTATGAAATAAACATTAAAAGATGCTTTTTGGCAACAGGGACTAAGGACTTATCTGTAAGTATGACACCGGGACTTACAGCGCAACCATGGGAGCTATATAGCTCTGGCTTTAGTCAAGTAGGAAGTTACTTTCTATCATGCTATTAATCTTGAAAGGTTCCTTACCGAGCTGGTTGTTTTGCGGCTTATGTCTTTGTGTGTACTGCTGCGCGTGTGTGCCACTTGGAAGGAGGGCTCTACCGCCCCTTGCCATTGGGCCCAGATTGATTAGTAGCATGTTAGGAGGCTTTTGAAAGACTTCATAGTGAACCCTACCGATCTACGTTGGTAGTGGATCGAGAGGCTAGCTACCTCGAGAGAAAGGGTAAATCACGACTCATGGTGAAAGTGTGCAACCTCTGCAGAGTGTAAAACTAATATATCAGCCGTGCTCACGGTCACGAGCGGCCTTGGACGTCTTACAGAATAATAATAATTGAATATTGATTTATTAATTTGAAGTTTATGTTGATATTTATTCCATATTAATTATCATGTTTATATGATCATGCAACCTTGTTCCTTGGTATATTCTATTGCTGCTACTCAATTGCTAAAACATGATCAATTAAAAGCAACCGCTGTCAAACCTGTGTCTTGCCTTATTTGAGCCTCATAAACCCATGCTATTCTTGTTGAGTACGACATGTACTTACGCTTGCTTTATTTTTCATATTTGGTTAAAAATCCTGGATGGGTAACATATGACTATGGTTGTGAAGACATCTATGATGATTACTAGGATTGTGTTCACCAGTCAACTATTCCCTGTGGATTGGAGCTTCCGCGAGCGAGTTATCTACATTATTTCGTTGCTATTTATATAAAGACTCTATGATATTATTCATTATGTATTAAACATTGTGATGGTACAATGTAATTTGTCACTTATGTGTTTGATTGATCTCTGAGCGCACATAAGTTGGTTCATCCGATTTTATCCTTAAAATTGGGTGTGACACCCTTCAATCCGAGAGATCACTTTAAGACCCTAAAGTTTGCCATGGAGGTCAAGGTGCTTGAGGTTGAGGCCTTACAGAGTATACCAGCCCCTACACGCCTTCGACACCCACCTTTCATAAAGAACCACAAGGTCATTAGCGGCGGGCTGGGACAGGGGAAGATATTTGTTCCCCAGCTCACATATGAGGAGAAGAAGTAGTTGCGTGAGTAGCGAAACTCCACTAGCTCCCCAAAGACCACCTGGCGGAAGGTTATTCCTCCATGATCAATGGGCCATCAAGGCACTTTGAGGATGACAGCACCAAGGAGAATGTCATGGAGAAGGTCCTTTGTGTGGTTTCCACATCTAAGAACGACAATAGTGCCTTAGAGGAGCAAGTAGCGGAAGTTGAAAACGGCTCACTTGGATTTAGAAGACAACTTCCGCACTCTTCGCATTAGCACTAGTGCGAAGATGAAGTGTATCTCTAAGGCCATGGATGTGAGGTCATCCACTTTTCACGTTAGATATCTTAAAAAATCTCTTCACAAATAAGATAGACACATAGCTAGGTTTATTTTCTAGTAACTTGTGCCTATGTTTAATAAAATTTTGGTTCTGTTGGTGTGTTGCCACCAGCAGGTCCCCTGCACTTGACATTTCCTTTATCTCTCTAATCCAGTATGCAGCAAGCCAAGTGTGGGGGAGGTCGGTGGCCTCCCCAGCACACTCAGGAACAATTCTGAACGCACCACGATGATGTTCACAACGAGACACATCTGCTCGACAAAACCTGGCCCAAGAAGCCTTTAAATGCAGGTCAGGCGACGAGCACAAGTGCAGGAGCAACTTCAAAGGTGATGATTCGAATGGCGATCACCGGAGTAGCCAGAAGCTCCATGGTGGGGTCGGCCGACCCCACCTAGGACCTCTAGACCCACCTGTCAGCATCCACTCATCGACTACATGTCTCCTGATGGTTTGCCTCTCCTACTCTCCTCTGTTCTTTCGTTCTTACCTTTGACATGTTTTCCTTAGATAAAATAAAAATAAAACAAAGACTTGTATCTGAAAATAAAAAGCGACATGATTTATGACATTTAAGGATAAAAGCATCACAAAGTTCAATTCTTGCATATGCTTATGCTTGTGGGATACATATCTTGATAGGAGTATCATATTGACTAAGTTGTTGACAAATGTGATATAGTTCTTGGTTCATGATTCACACCTTTTCTATTCAAAGTGCTTAGAAGTTTATTTTTGAAAATGTCATAAAACCACAGTGTCACTCACTCCTCAATAGTAAGAAAATTCCTACCAAAGCCATATATGATCATACCATGTTCAAAACCCCTTCTCGTCATGCTATTTGCAATTGCTTTGTGTTTGGCCAAATCTTGTTGACTCTTGTTGAGAACTGTGTCATAGTTCAAAGATCAAGATCACGTACACACCACATATACACTTGCTACTTCTACACTGGAAGTACAAAAAACATGTCATCCATTTTCATCAAATAAATGCTCCATGCTTTAAGGCTACAAGATCTCTCTAAGTTTGATCTAGTAGATGAGACATGAGGCTCTGCAAAGCAAAAAAATGTGGGCACATGAAGGTCCATTGCATTGAAAAAAAGAGAAAAAAATTGAGCACATGAAAGCTCATAAAAAAATAAATGCTAGCCATGTTTCAAAAATAATAAAGTATAGAGAGATCACATCAAATGGAGGAGCATTGTTTTCCATCATATCCCACATACTTGCACATCTTGATCTAGGTTTATGACATTCTTCTCCTTGGATCCTAGTTTTGACCTTACAATAAATGCAATGTAAGTATGCTGTCATGTTTATCCCTACCTGAGCTCCACAAAAGCCTGATAGATGTAGAATAAAACAAAAGAAGGCAATCTTATGCTATGCCTTGGTGAGGAATCATATACCTACTGAGTGACTTGAGAGTACTATTTGAGGAGTAAGAATGAACTATGTGCTTTCTTTTAAAACCATTGTCAAAAACTCTAAGTGCTAAGGATATGAAAATGGGAAGATTGCTTTGCTTTGAGAACTGTTTCCATTTTTCAACATCTAAAGAATTTATGCTAGACAGTACCACATAACCTACTTGTATGAGATATGTCTTGAGTAAAGCTTTGTGTTTGCTAATACCTTGAAAATGTCATAATCATATTTTATCATTCTCTCTAACCTTTGCTCGAGGACGAGCAAAGACTTAAGTGTGGGGGATCTTGTTGACAGTAGTTATACCATGTTTTTACCCCATCAAAACTGTCAACAAGACATTATTTCTGGAAGGAAACCATCAAACACATAGTGACTTAGGTACAAATAACTTGGTTCTACATGTACTTATCATTATTTGGTTGCAGGCACTCAGAACAGGTACCTTTCAGTGTCCGAAAGCTCCATATGAAGGTTGGGCAACCAACCAAGTATGGCCAAATGACAAACCAACTTCACAATCATTAATATCATAACTTCTGGAGATAATATGCAAAAGATGGGCACAATAATGGGGTTCGCCGACCCCACCTTGGGCAAGTCCAGCACCACATTGTGCTTAGAATTGCATGTAGAAGCCACCTGCAGAAGATGGACCTTTGGTTCCGCCAACCATGGGTCAGCCGACCCATGTTCGGAGGCTCCAAGACTTGTCCTTCAAAAGCGTAATCCAAGGCATCATATAGAAGAGAGCTAAGCTCTTGGGTCGGCCGACCCATGTATGGAGCCATCCTGCCTCTACTGACGTGGTATGATCCATGCACACCTCCTAGAGTCCATTTCCACCCTTGGATCACAAGTGTGCTTTCAATCAATGGTGGTAGATCAAAGCACATGGATTCATGGGCCTACAACGAAGGAACCGACGTGACAAGAAAGTAACCAACACCTGGAATGGACTCTATGACATATCGGGACACTCACCCATGGTCCCACCTGACATAGAGGGGGTCGGCCGACCCCACCTTTGTGAGCCCCGAAGCTCAGCTTCACTCAGCGAGGTGGGATACCTTCTAGAAGACCCTGGCTGGGCCCTCCTGCCATAGGGGGGTCGCCCGACCCCCACTTTGGGCCCAACCAGGTCGGTTGTCATCCCACCGACCTTGTGCATGCCTCCATGTGCTTGGATGCATCCCTGCCCTCCATCCAAGACGATTTGGAGGTCGGTTTATCCAAGGGTGGAGAGATGGGGAGCACATGGATCGATGATGTGGCGCTACCCTTCATCCCCCTATAAATACCCATAATCCACATAGGCCTTCACTCTAGAGCATGATTCATAGGAGAAACCACTATGTAGTAGCTTTAGATCTGCTATAGTGTTGTGCTAGTTGGGAGAGAGTGAGGGAAGTCTTCAGGAGAAAGCCCCGGACCTATCGGGAGTCTTCTCCAAGGTGTACTTCAGCGGATGCAAGCTTCTAGTAAGTTTTACATCTGAGTCCTTCTAGTATTTGATATTCTGGTTCTGATACTATAAGTATATACTTGCTTTACCTCTATATTGCTTTACTTAGTGAAGTGCTCTAGTCTCTAGACAAGGTTAGAGTAGTAAAGTGTAGTGTGGACGTGGTGTCTAGGATATATCTTACCAGTATAGGCCGCTTGTCGCACGGATAGTTTGTGGGTGCCAGCAAGTGGTGACAGCCTTGTCTGGTCTTAGTATCCCACCACGTGTGTAAGACAAGTTATTAAAACAGCAGGGCATCAATACAACTGCATAGTCTCCTCGGGTTGGAGTTTTATCTCCTACTATTTCGTCTATCGCCTCTTATAAAGGGACGGAGGTGGTAAACCTCTTTATACTTAGAACACCAAAACCAGATATCTTTGCTACATAAGAACCTCTCTACCCAGTTATCATAGATCCTTTGTCTCATCACTGGACGGTCTTGAACCTAGGTTAGAACACTTCACGTTCCCTGTGGTAAATACGGTACCTGGAATACTCCCGATGAAGGCTACATTGACTACCGTACAGGTTGCGGTATATCCGTTTGCCACTTCTTGTGTCAACAGCGGGTCCGAGCAAGCATTCGCCTCTGTTAATATCATTATGTAGGTGGGTATTCTAAGGTGATAATAATCTATATACCTAATAATATGCAACATATTCAACTCTTATAAGAAGAAGTCATATAAGTTTGGACACAATAATCTCTCTATTACGTAGTAGTTAGGGGAAGTCATAAAAAAATGAGGAGAAATTTTACTGTTATATATATATATATATATATATATATATATATATATATATATATATATTATCGAGTCTGATTCTTGTATCGTCTTCGAGTGATAGCCTCACAGCTCGTTCATGACTTTATAGCTTTTCTTAGGTCTGTGTTCTAACTTAGAACGTTCCTAACACTTGTTCATTTCTTTTTTCCATCAAAGAATATCATTTTTTATTATAAATATTAATCCTTAAATTATTGGTCTTTTATCTATACCTAATAATAAAGCGGCAAAATTTCAGACTATTTTTCGGTCTATACCTATAACTACCACGTAATGAAGAGTTTATTGTGCCTGACGTATATGATTTGGGCTTATAAGAGTTTGAATAGATTATGTCTCGATATAGAGTCCAATTCTCGTTTTTCTTCCGCGTGATAGCCTCACAGCTTGTTCATGACAAACTAGGACTTTGTATCAGCCGCAGATTGCATTGGTGTTGGACACGTCGTTCGTACATACCCGTAAAACATATACTACATGCTACAAGGATCAAATGTGCGACATACATGACTGCACACCACCGTCGATCGAACCGGAAGTACCTATGGTTAGCTGGAATCTGCATAGATGTCACAATATTTTTTCATCAGATATGATGTTTTATCTCAAACACCTAGCCACACACATGACTATATTTATAATACTATATGTCAAACTTTATGTATGTATAAACTATAACGCATTGCACCACTCCAAGGAAATTAATCCAGCGTCACGAGCTCGGCAAAATCATTCTCACACTGTCACGCATGGCACCTCGTCTTCATAGATACCAGTGTTATGGCAGCTGATGAACTCTTCGGACAAGCGCTCCTCCTCTTGCAATCCCAACTGCAAGGACATGGTCGAAGCGTCCTCCTCTAGTAGTGAATCATGACGAGTCCGAGAGCGCCCACCCTATGCAGGAGACCGAAATGCCCATAGCTCTATGACGTCACCGACGCAACTATCATTATCTTGCCCGTTCTGCCAAAGGAAGCCCCCCTCTCCAGAGCTGGTAATAACAAGTCTTGTGGAACCTGACGTGTCCGAACACCATGTCTTGGTGAGGCCACGCGCTCGTCTAGCACTTGCACCGAGAACACTCCTCCTTCAAGTTAGAACAACTCGCATCTAACGATAACATGGAGTGTGATTCCTCTACATACTGAGTTCTATTGCAACGCACGAGTCTATACCTATCTTAATCTATACCCAATATAATAATAAAGTGGCAAAATTTCTTCCACTTTTTTTTGGTCTGGTGGTTTTTCTTCTAGCGGTCCCATCCAAGTTGGCCACGCTTGGCCGCTCCCGAGTAGCGCACAACGACAAGCGCGTGAGGCCTGGCCGACTGCTGGCCATTCTCACGCCGCTGATGCCGGGGCTGGCTGTTGCCGCCTGCTACTCTCCTGCACACTCCTCCAACTCCACCAATGCCTCCGCCTCAAACCCTGTCTAATCCATCCCACTTCCCTTCAACGGCACCCCTCTCCGCTCCGTTCATGTTTTTCTCCGGCATGGCCGCTGTTGCAGGCCCGCCGTCGCACCCATCCTATCGACCCCACGCCTCTCCACTGCCTCTGAGGCCTCCTCCACACGGTCGCGCTCCCTGTAGCCGTCTCCTCGTGGACGCCAGTGTGCGGCCACGCCGTTCGCCAACGAGAACCACCCGGCCCCTCCGCCACCTCCCACGGGCACCGTCGCACAGCGGCTGGCCGTCCAGAAGCTTTTCAAGGAAACGGTAGCCGGCAACCCGCGCGCCTCGGTGGGCTCCAACTCGTCTGCTGTGCGCGCAGCTACTCCGTGGCCGCTCCTGCGCTCCACCAGTGGGCCAGCCATGTCCACCGTGCGGAGAGGGTACCCGCGTCTTACTGCCTTACCACGCCCGCACATGCGTTCTCCTACACAGCCTCCGTCGCGGTGGAATCCGACACCGCCTCGTTTTGGTTTTTTTCCTTGTCCAAGCTCAGCTCCAGGAAAGGAATCCAACAAAGGCTTCAGATCCTAACACAAGGTATGTTTGAGATGAAGTTAGAAATGAATTTGTCTTATTTTTTTTTCCTTCTCCAAGTTTGACACGAACTCTCTGGTTTGAACTATAAAACTATAGGTGTCTTTGGGATTTTTTGCAGAAGCGCCTTGTAATTCTGATCTTGTGTTGAAGAACAAGCACACTGCAGCGTTGGGTTATCCTGCATAACCCTCATCGAAAACTGATATCGCCCAGGAACAAACACAACACAGCTTGACTTCTAATTTTGTTGTGCTGATTGATCTCATGAAGAAGGTTAGCTTTTTGACTGTTATTAGCTCAATTTGATATGATTTTTGTTTCAACTTGCGCTATGTAATGCATGATATCTTATAGTTTTACAAAATTCTATTTTTTTTGTGTTGCAGAATATGAATTTCAATATTAACTCAGACAATGTTGATAATTTAGAGGACCCTTCTAATCTGATGAACAAGGTTAACTTTTTCACCGATCGATAACCAAATCTGATCTGGTTTTTGTTTCCACATGATCTATGTAATGCATGATCACTTATAGTTTTACAAAATTCTTCTAATTTTGACTCTTTTTTGGTCTTGCAAAATATGGATTCAATATTAAGTCTGACAATTTAAAAAATTAGAGGACCAACCTTTAAAGAGATTCAAATGTTCAAAACTAATGGATACAAAGTTTGAGAAAGATGTGAATGTTAATTTCCCATCTCCCCCATCACCATCTCTCTAGGTATGAAACACAAATAACCGATACTCCTTGCAGGTCAATAACTGTCTATTGCTCCATATCCAAATTGTAAGTCATTCCAACAATCTTTGAGAGTTAAAGCATCTCAAGTTTGACGAAAATTATTGAGAGAAATATAAAGATTTATGACACTAAATAAGCGTACAGTGAAAATATATTTGGTGAAAAATCTAAGATACTTAGTTGATATTATAAATATTATTATCTTATCATAAAAATTTAATTAAATTAGATGGTTTGACTCTCCAAAATTTTTGGAATGGCTAATTCTGGACTGAAGGGAGTATATGATACATATACCATAGACGGCCGGCGTATGAGGCTCTATCGCACTAGTACCTCGTCTCTTCGGCGACCAAACCATTGATCGAGGAGCATGCACCAGGCGTCAGATGTCTGATTCCTCCACCTCAGCAAAAGATTACTCGCCGGGTATGGCCGTGGTCCGTGGCTGATGAAAAAGGTGACAAAGAGGGAAAAAACAGAGTCAGGTCAGAGCTGGCGGCTGCGGTGGCAGAGGAGGATGATCCAACCACTGCAACGGCTATGGCGGTGGCCGGCGGGGAAGAAGTGGTGGGTGCGGCAAGATCTGATCGACTCCATCCTTGCATGGGACGTTTCGGACTACGTCTTCGCAATGCCTGACAACATGCCCATCTACAACGACCACAAGGCCAAGCACCGCGCCAAGAGGAAGACGCAGGAGTGGGTCAAGGCTGAGTTGGAGAAGAACGACTGTGTCCAGGTTGAAAGCACAGCCGATATGCCTAAAAACTGAAAAGCATCAGCTTCAGGAATACATCGTCGATGGTCAAATTGCTTAGATATTTGCTATTAACATTGGGATCACAGACTACTTGCATTGGACCTGTTAGAGGATAAGTTCGGTTGTGTGAGTCACCTAGGTGTCCAGGTGTATCCCATGTGTATCCCATTTATATGGCAACTGTATATCAGATAGATGAGAGATTTGAGGAGTCATTTGTGGAGATTTGTTGTAGCCAAATGTAAGCCACGCAGGGGGGTCTTCCCTGCCTATATTAACATGAAGCCGAGAGACCGAGAGGTCATCTCGTTCCCTCCACATTTTACATGGTATCGAGCTTTTTTTTCCCAAAAGGAATAAATCCAAATGGGCAAGAGCTCTGGTGCCGCCGCCGCCGTCACGGCATTCTCCTTCGGGTTCCTCCCTCCCATCTCGGAGAAGCTGACGCGCGACAACTACAACATGTGGTTTGCGCAGGTCTCTTCCACCCTCAAGGGTGCCCAGTTCGCCAGCTTCATCAAGCCTGATGCGGTGCCTCCGGCGGCGTTCCTCGAGGGCGTCGTTGATCCAAACACCGGGAAGAAGGGGGATCTGGTCCCCAACTTGGCCTACGAGAAGTGGATGACCCAGGACCAACAGGTCCTGAGTTATCTGTTCTCCTCTCTCCAAGGAAATATTCACTCAAGTTTCCTCCGCGACGACCGCATCTGAACTGTGGGCTGCGATTCATGATCGCCATGCCTCTCAGTCTCGCGCAAGGATCATCTCCACATGCATGGCTCTTGCCACGACGTCCAAAGGGGCGTCAATTGTGGTCGAGTACTTTGTCAAGATGAAGGGCCTCACCGACGACATGGCTTTGGCAGGCAAGAAGCTCGAAGATGACGACCTCGTCACCTACATCCTCACCGGCGTGGGTGAGGACTTCGAATCTATGGTCACGGCGGTCTCTACCCGCGTGGAACCGATCACAATTCCTGAGCTCTATGCTCAACTCGTGGCCTATGAACAGCGCAAGGAGCTCAACGCCGGGGGCTCTTAGTCCTCCGTCAACGTGGTCACCAAGGGTGGTCGTGGCAACTCCTCCAGCTCTTCTCGTGGTCACGGTGGCGGCCGTGGAGGTTTCGTCCGCGACGGTGGAGGCCGCGGCCGTGGTGGCAATGGTGGCCGCAGCAGCAACTTCCTCTCCAGTGTCTTCTGTCAACTCTGTGGCAAGGAGGGCCACACAGTCGTGCGTTGCTTCAAGCACTTCGACGCGACGTTCACTGGACCGCCACAGCAGCAGAAGAGCATGTCTTCGGCAACCACATCTTCCTACAGTGTCGACACCAACTGGTACGTCGACTCCGGTGCCACGGACCACATCACGGGCGAGCTAGAGAAGCTATCCTTCCGCAACAAGTACCACGGCGGGGTACAGGTTCATGCGGCCAACGGGGCAGGTATGGAGATCGCAAATATTGGTCATAGCACTATATCTTCCCCTACTAGAGATTTACATTTAAAGCAAATTCTCCATGTTCCTCAAGCCGCTAAGAATCTCTGCTCTGTTAATCGCCTCACCAAAGATAATAATCCTTGAATTTCATCCCGATCATTTTTTCATTAAGGACCAGGTGACGAAGAACATTCTTCACTAGGGCAGATGTGAAGGGGGCTTGTACCCTCTATGTTCGTCCTCATCGTCTTCATCCAATAAACAAGCTCTCGGTGCTGTGAAGATCCCTACGTTATTGTGACGCTTAGGGCATGCATCTTCTCAAGTCGTTCAACAAGTTTTGAGGCGTCATAGTCTTCCTATGTTTCATGATTCAGATAATAATAGGGTTTGTGACACTTGCCAACAAGGCAAAAGACATCAACTTCCGTATCCCAAGTCGACAAGTGTGTCAGATGGTCCCATGGACCTTATTTTTTCAGATGTATGGAGTCCTGCCCCCTCTTCCATTGGTCGTTACTCTTACCATGTTAGTTTCATCGATGATCATAGTAAATTTACCTGGGTCTACATGTTGCGTCACAAATCCGAAGTTTTCCAAATTTTTCATGAGTTTCAAAACCTTGTCGAGCGCCAATTCAATCGTAAAATCCGTGTGGTTCAAATGGATTGGGGGGGGTGAATACCAGGCTCTTCACTCCTTCAAACGCATTGGGATTAGTCACCATGTGTCATGCCCCCATGCTCATTAGCAAAATGGTTCTGCTGAAAGGAAACACCGTCACATCGTCAAAATGGGACTCACTCTTCTTGCCCACGCCTCTCTTCCTCTTAAGTTCTGGGATGAAGCGTTCTTAACCACCATCTTCCTCATTAATCGATTGCCATCCAAAGTGATTCAAAACAAAACTCCTTTCGAGTGCCTATATGGTCAAGCGCCCGATTATAGTTTCCTTCGAGTGTTTGGTTGGTTGTGTGGTGTAACACCCCTGGTGTTACTGTAACAAAAACCGCCATGTCATCATGATTTCATGCAAATCATCCTGCATAAACTCATCATTAGGGTGCATTAACTAAAACAATTTTTATTCTTCCATGTGATTGTGCATAGGTAACCTAGAGTGATTTGATTTCATAAATACTAGTTTAATTGCATTTGGTCAAATCCCATCTGGACGATAAAATAAAACTCCTTCATAAACCCTAGAATAGGATCCAAAACTCTATTCCAAAACTAGTCAGAATTTGGTCTTGAGCCTTAAATAAAACTTCTAGCTTTTGAAAAGTTGAGCAACTCTTACTTTGGGCGATTTCTAAGTTATTATTTGAAATTTCAAATTAAACCCTAATTTGTGTTTGAAGGTTTAGATTTAAATCTTTATTTCGAAAATTATTAAGAATTAGACAAAACTTATTACATAAAAGTTGTAAAGTTCATTAAATGGGACAACTTTGGTATTTGAATATTGGGAGGTAATTATATAAAATTTCGATTTTCTAGTCCCCGATCAGACTTCTGTTTAAACCTAATTTTGGCCCCAAAAACCTAATTCAAAATATAGAAGGAATCTTGGGGTGGTCCCTTAATGAAAGTTTTAGGTCTATTTAAATGTGACAACTTTTATTTTTGGAGATTTTGAAGTTCTGTTGTAAAAATTTGAATTTGGCTCAAAACAGTGAATTAAAAATCAAATTTGAAATGTCATTTCAAAAATTAATTGGAATCTGACAAAACTTCCTTAATGAAAGTTGTAAAGCTCTCTGAGGGGAACAACTTCTATTTTAGCCATTTTTCAAGTTGTTGTGTAAAATCAAAAGTAATTTTAAAAATACAGTTTGAAATTCAAAAACCCTATTCACCCCCTTTTGAATAGTTTTCAAATTTGGCAGAATTTGAAGTTGGTCCAAAAGCAAAAAGTGTTCAACTTTCAGAGGGCTACAATTTTGCTTTTTACCACTTTCCCATTTTCCTCCTGGATTGGACTGAATTTTTCAAAAGAAGTCAAGGGGAGTAGTTGAGCTACAGTAGCCGGGGAGTGGGCTTCGTCCTCCCTCCCCTGTTCTTCTGACCGCCGGCGTGGGCGAGCGCGTCGCGGCCGTCCTCGCGCGTTCCTGCTCCCACGATCGGCAATGTTGACTCGCGGGGTCTTCTTCTCCCTCCCCAACCCGTTTTCCCATCCTATTTATACGCCGGCGGCCTCCATTTCTTCTCCTTCTTCTTCCCGGCCGCCGGTGACCTCTATTTCCTTCCGGCCAAAAATTCGCCGCCACCGTGCTATCTCCACCCTCTCCATCTCGTGAACACCTAGCTATCTTCCTTGCGCGTCGGTTGTGCCCGCTAGTGAGAGCCGTGGTGTCCGGGTTGCGTCGCAGCGCGCGTTGTCGTCATCGCGGACGGTCGGAGCGCCGCCGCGAGCCGCGTGCCGTGCCAAGCTTGATTGGGTGAGATTTGAGGTCCTCTAACCCGTGTTCTCGACTCCTTGCGGTCTTCGGTTTCTCATGCTTGCGTTGGTTTGATCGGTGGTGTCCCAGTGTTCCTGGAACAGACTGTTGCCGCCGGAGCACGCCGCCGCGTCCGCCGTTGTGGTCAAGATCATCGTTGCAGTCCTTCTCCGACCCAACCTTCTGCGTGGCTAGCATCGTGGTGAGCTCCTGGTTCTCCCCAACTTCTCGGTTTAGTATTTTTGTGCCCGTAGCGGCCAGTGCTCGTCCGCCGTGGGCGCGGAGCACCTCGCCGGAGGCGACTAGGGCAGGTGTTAGGCGCTAGACCGTGTCCGTTAGATCCTCAGGGTGCCCGTCGGCGCTTTTGGTTCGTCGCGGGGGTCGCCGGCGGTGAGGTCCGCCGGGTGCCGTCGCGTGCGCGCGCGCGCGTGCCAGCCAGAGGAGGAAGAAGAAGATCCTGACGGGTGGGACCCGTCAGGCAGTGAGAGAGAGAGAGGGAAGAGTGAGGGCGCGGCCTTGATAGGTTAGTTGGGCCGGCCTGCTTGCTCGTGGGCCGGCTCGGGCTGAATTAAGTTTTTCCATTTTCCCGTGAAATAAAATTGATTTTCTAATTTGTTATGATATGAATAGTGCTGAATCTTGTTATTTTTATAGGAATAAATATACTATGGTAAAAATCATGAAAATATTTGTGTGAACTCTCTGTGATATGTAGAATGCATTAAAAATATTAAATAATGTATTTGATCAGTTTCTGCAGTAGATAAAAATGTGTCTTTTAATTCATAAATGCAAGTTTATTGAATTTTAATAAATTCTAGATAATTCCAAAAATCACGAAAAATTATATAGTACTGTTGTGGGTCTAGAGCTATCTGATGGCAAGGTTTGGGGACCAAATGGAATTAGTCTATTTAGTTAATTAATTAACATTAGGGTAATTGAATAATAAATCAATAGAAATTATAATCACTTTAGGTTTGTATGGTTTTTGGATTGGTTGAAGACCTTGGGTCATCTACCCTAATGACCCTAGGCAGGTGAGGATGAGTTTCTTATTGGTATTTTAAAAGTAGTTAAATAGTTGTGCAGCGACTTTCTACGACGGTTGAGATGGTCAATAAAATGATTAATAAAAATAAATAAGAAACCCTAATCCCTTTTAGGAACAATGTGAACTTTAGAGTTGATTGTGGACCTGGAAACACAAAACCACTACTATTCCTTGGTATCTTAATTCCTTGAATAGTTGTAATCCATGGGTTGAGGTGTATTTAAAATGTTCATAGCAAACACTCGTTAATGGGTCAATGGATGTTGCCTTGTTTAATTCTTAGATGCAATTTCATGGGTAAAAAGGAATAGTTAAACATACTTCTTGTAGTAAGATGATAATAATTCTCCCTTATATAAACGTAGAATAAATTGTTTTACGAGATAATCAAATGAAACCCTAGTTGTTAATAAAACAAGTTAGTTTTGTTGGCTTGCAACTTTACCGTGAAGGAAAGTTGTACTCAACTTTCTAAATTAAGTTTATTGCATCGCATGCATCATGGCATACATACCATCATGTTGAGCATTGCGTTATTATCTCGTGTAGTGAACGCGCGGTAATTATTATCCGAAGCAACCTCGAGTACGGTCTTCGCTCGGTGGACGTGGATCTTCTCGGTGATTGTTTTCAGGGTTCCATCTTCTACGAGCAACAGGCAAGCCCCGGTGCATTAACCCTCTATTATGAAATCCTTTACAATTCGAGTTAATCTATTGCATTAGGTTGCTAGGAGTTGATTGTTGCCTATCCAAATGCATTGTCCCATATAACTACCTTGAAACCTGATTTAAATAAATAATTTGAAAAATGCTAGGCATGCTTAATGAAATTAGAATTCCATAAAAGAAAAACTATTTTCTGTGCTATGTACATGTATATACTTTATGATTGGTGAAGAACTTGTTATCCGTTGGTCGATGTGTATTCGGGCTAGAGTCCCGATGCATGGTCGCTTTCGGAATAGTTTGGAACTGGTCGGTATCACCCAAAATATGTTTCGTTGAGTGGCCTGCTCATGGGACGGCGTCTCCCATGTCACACTACTCTTCAGGCATGATAATAAAACTGTCGGGCAGTATTGTATTCGGGCTAGGCCCCAATGCAAGTCTGACGGCAGGAAGGAAGTAGGGACCGTTCGTTGTAGGCCTGCTGTGATCATGATGAACAGCCTAGCCACATACCTATGTGGAAAGCCTAGAGTCAGGTGGCTCTATTGCTGGAACCGACAACCACGCACTGGGAGTGGAGAGATGGCGGGAGTAGCGTGTACCCACGTGGCCGGCGTGCCTGGAGACGAGTGGAGTACTGTGCTCCCGGGTGGCGCAGGACCGGTTCCGGGATAGAAAGACCTAGATGACGGGTTGGTATATGTATGCCGGCGTGCTGCATATGCAGTGTGGTTAGAATCCCCAGCTGGGTATTTACTGGATTCGAATCGACGTGCTCCTCGGTTAATGGAGACTTGATCCTCACACCTACCCCGAAAAGTGGTTCGCAACTAGGTTCACCGAATGATCAAAGGAAGTTGAGAATTGATGATAGATGAGATTGATTATTGGAATTATGACTATGATTATGATGATAAATAATTAAAATGTTGGTTAGCAATGCTTTTCTGCAAACCTTCTCTCTCCTGCTAGCCTTACCTATAACTTGCATTCCTGAGTCTCATTTTACACCCTTAGTCGGGTAAGTCTTGCGGAGTACCCCAAGTACTCAGGGTTTGTTAACCCCTGTTGCAGGTGAGCCGAGAGTTCAAGTTCTGTTTAGGACCGTGCCGGTTGTTGGATCGTGCACGGGTGAAGATGTGTATGTAGTCCACCCTTGGGCAAGGGTATAGTTGTATGCTGCTGCTCCACTACGAAAATCTGGTTTGGGTAATGTAAATTATATTGCAAAACCATATACATGTAATACTTCCGCATCTTGTACTCTGATTCAGATTTATTTTTGTAAACTGTTGTAATACTTGCAATGTCTTTACAATGAGATCCTCGGGGAAATCAGGGTTTCCTAGGAGACCCGGCAGGCCACCTAGGTCAATGGGAACTCGTGCACAGTAACCGAATGTCCTTAGGGACGACGATGGTGCACGTGGGCCCTATGATTAAGGCGGTTCTGTCACAAGTGGTATCAGAGCATTTCATTGTAAAGTACTTGCAGTATTACTTTACAAAAGCTTCAAAATGATTTCGAATAAATAAAATCAACGGGGTGGTTTGGTACCAGTTGCTTCTGAACTTCCCTTATTCATTCTCTAAAGTCCTTTCCTGATTCTTTCTATAGAATTGCAGTTAGATTTTAGGCTTGGTAGTGGATTAGCAGTTAAATATGCCCTATATTCCCAAAATATTGAGTGCATGTCGCTCTAATAATTATTTTACCAAGTATATATGTATATATATCGTAGTATATTGGTTGCGTTGGAACGTGCATGCATCATGACATTACAACAATTAATACTTCCCCCATAATGAAGTAAGCCTATATTTTCAAAATATAACTTGTTTCCAAAAGGCTTTACTCTTATATCTTCCCTTATGCTTGCTGAAAGATCTGGTGATGATTACTGACAACTCCAGTCAAAGATGAGTTTCGAAAACCAAGCTGATTACGAAAGCGAGACCGGTTTTATTTAAAGTAAGAGGAAAGAAGTGATGCTTTGATTCGAAAACCACACCAATCGAACCAAGTTTTGAAAATTATTTTGAAAAAGAATACATTTAAAAGATTTTGCTATCAAAACTCATTGATTCTTAAAAGGGTTTTCAAATATTCTTCTGATTTTAAAGCCTTGCAAAATGCTTCCAAATTTCCAAACAATATTTCATTCAATCATCATGAAAGATTTTTGGCAGTTGTATAATCTTTATACAAAAGTCCTGACTCTTCCTTCCACCTTTGTTAAACGCCTTTGTTCAAAAGTCTATCTCAAAAGGAATTATAAAATGATTTAATTTCTAAAATCTTTCTTGCAAGGGTCACCAATAACTTAAATTTTAAAAGGAGACGGTCTTTTAAATCCTTTCAAAAGGATTTGTCCTCTTGCTTGGAACATCAAGCTAATGCTAGTACCTCGATGAGATAAGTCGTTCCCGACCTACGGTACCGCTATAAAACGTGAGGCCCCCATGTGTGATGCATCCACATGGCTTGCTACCGAGCGTATGCGGGTATCGTGGTACGATTGTGACCGCCCTCATATGGTACTTAGCATGACTGAATTTCCCAGTTCGATTTTATTAAAAATCTCCTTTCATTAAAAGTTACATGTTATAAACAAGTTTGGTCGATCTTCAATAAATGTTGCTCCATAAGTTCCTGGTCCTTGGGGAACTTCTGGATATACTTATTTACTATGTCAACTCCTTAGAAAACTTTAGTTCATCCTTAATTTTATTTTCTCCTTTCAAAACGTTGCCATTTCCTTCGAAAACTATTATAATGGTGTTCTATGGTGGTGTCATAACCAGTGACCGCAATGCCATGATGGAGCCTAGGGTCTCTCGCATGCCTGAGTCATGCGAGATTCTACTAAGAGCGTGTGTATTGAGGTTTAAGGTTGTGGTCTACCATAGCTTCACAATTCATAAGCTCTCTTTCGTTGCACTTTTCGTAGAAACGAATACATATTACTGTGATGAATGGTGATCTACCAATACAATGTAATGTCGAGACTTGAAATCTCTTATGGCTCGTTTCCACAAGAAATTTTGCAAGAACTCGCTTACATCGAAAACCGTAGTCATTATCCATTATAGTCCTGATTGTCATACGTTCGTTCGTATGACTCCTGTTGACTGAGGCTACGTTAATTGTACCTTATGATGGTGTTTGACCATGGTTATGGTGCCTTATTAATGTCATAACCTGTGCTCCTCACCCATGAAGGTCACAATTAATGTGCTCTCTTCCATCGAAAATCCATGCTCCATAAGTTTCCAGTCCTTTGGTAACTTCTGGAAGCACTGAATTCAAAGCAAGGAATTACCGAATCCTTGGTTTCTCCGCGCATGTGTCAGGTTTATCCTCTCCTTCATGACACCTACTGTTTCCTGATTGGTTGAAAGCTATGGTGATTGTAGTCTACGGGATATCATGATCCATGACCAGATGCAGCGTCGAAATCTAGGGTCTCTTATGGATCACAACCATGGGAAGTTAACTGCTGGACGTTCGCTGCTATCAGGGTTGATGGTCATGATCCTAGCCTACAATTACTGTGCCTTCACCCCTTCCAAACTCCTTTCCAAGGTCATATTCGAATCTCTTCCTGAATTTCTAAAGTTCTTTGTTGAATTATGGCTATCATCAATCTACTTGAGAGTTCCCAACAGATCTCTCTGGATTCTCAAAATTCTTTGTCCTTACAATCATCCCAATCTTGTTGTTTTATTGATTCCTAATTAACTACAAATATCCTGAAATCTATTTTTAAAAATTCACTTTTCAAAAGATTTTATATGCACTTGAAATTTAAGTCCCAGTATAGAGAGAGTTACTACAAAACTGTGACTTTCCATTTGCATACGTGTCATGCCTTCATCCGACACGTCTCATTTCCTTAAATTATCTGAGTCTTTATGGTTGTGCCCTATAATAGTGCCATGACCTGAGACCACGGTGCCGCGTCGAAACCTAGGGTCCCTTGCAGGTTACGTCCACGTGAGATTCTTCTAGGCACGTGCTGGTATCGTGGATTAAGGTTATGATCCACTATAGCTTCACAACTATCAAGCTCTATTCTCTTGTTGTGGTGAAATATGATCTATGATTACGATGCAATGTGGCCACTTAAAATCTCGTGTATCTTGCACCTACATGAGGTTTTGAAAAGGGGTATGCTCGTATCAAGGTCCTTGATCATTTTTCATCGCAATCACCATAGATGCATTTTCTCTTTTTGACTGAGGTTACCAAAATTGTGCGCTATAACGGCATCTCGATCAGTGACTATGGTGCCGTGTCAAAGTTTGGAACCTTCTGTGGACCGCAGCCACATAAGACCTTGCCGAGGTATGCACTGGTATCGTAGACGGTGCTCCTGAACCTTTATAGCTCACAATTTAAGGTGCTCTCACGATCCTTGAATTCTCTTTTGAAATTAACAAATGAATTAAAATTTCAAATAGTGACTAACTCGAAAGGTTTTAAAATCATGGTGGTTTGAGGGATTTTATTTGGTTGTATTTGATAATGGTGTTAGGGTTAACGATCGATGGTGCCGCGACGAAACCGGGAGCTCCCCGTGTGATACATACTGGGGTTAGCTGCTCGGCACGCGCTGGTATCGTCATCCTTAACCATAACTCATTATGAGACCACGCTCAAATGAGATTCCTCATAAAGGTTTCTTTTTGAGAGTGAAGAGTAAAATTTTTAGTGTTGAGAGACAACCGATTAGGTTGTGTTACTCGAAGGACTCCAATAAGATGGTACAACGTACAGCGGGATCAGCCTCCAGGAGAAAAAGCTACCTGAGGAATCACAAGATCACCCCTCTGAAAACTTTCCTAAGCTCCTTGCTACTTTTATAAATAATTCTTATTTACCAAGTTTATAAAATGTAGACCCCTACTTGCTCTATAGTCAAGTTTGGAAAATATCTACATGACACATTTTCTTTTCCATTACTAAACCTAAGGCCTTAGCCATATTTTAAATCTCGAGACGAGATTTTATTTTAAGGGGGGAAGGATGTAACACCCCTGGTGTTACTGTAACAAAAACCGCCATGTCATCATGATTTCATGCAAATCATCCTGCATAAACTCATCATTAGGGTGCATTAACTAAAACAATTTTTATTCTTCCATGTGATTGTGCATAGGTAACCTAGAGTGATTTGATTTCATAAATACTAGTTTAATTGCATTTGGTCAAATCCCATCTGGACGATAAAATAAAACTCCTTCATAAACCCTAGAATAGGATCCAAAACTCTATTCCAAAACTAGTCAGAATTTGGTCTTGAGCCTTAAATAAAACTTCTAGCTTTTGAAAAGTTGAGCAACTCTTACTTTGGGCGATTTCTAAGTTATTATTTGAAATTTCAAATTAAACCCTAATTTGTGTTTGAAGGTTTAGATTTAAATCTTTATTTCGAAAATTATTAAGAATTAGACAAAACTTATTACATAAAAGTTGTAAAGTTCATTAAATGGGACAACTTTGGTATTTGAATATTGGGAGGTAATTATATAAAATTTCGATTTTCTAGTCCCCGATCAGACTTCTGTTTAAACCTAATTTTGGCCCCAAAAACCTAATTCAAAATATAGAAGGAATCTTGGGGTGGTCCCTTAATGAAAGTTGTAGGTCTATTTAAATGTGACAACTTTTATTTTTGGAGATTTTGAAGTTCTGTTGTAAAAATTTGAATTTGGCTCAAAACAGTGAATTAAAAATCAAATTTGAAATGTCATTTCAAAAATTAATTGGAATCTGACAAAACTTCCTTAATGAAAGTTGTAAAGCTCTCTGAGGGGAACAACTTCTATTTTAGCCATTTTTCAAGTTGTTGTGTAAAATCAAAAGTAATTTTAAAAATACAGTTTGAAATTCAAAAACCCTATTCACCCCCTTTTGAATAGTTTTCAAATTTGGCAGAATTTGAAGTTGGTCCAAAAGCGAAAAGTGTTCAACTTTCAGAGGGCTATAATTTTGCTTTTTACCACTTTCCCATTTTCCTCCTGGATTGGACTGAATTTTTCAAAAGAAGTCAAGGGGAGTAGTTGAGCTACAGTAGCCGGGGAGTGGGCTTCGTCCTCCCTCCCCTGTTCTTCTGACCGCCGGCGTGGGCGAGCGCGTCGCGGCCGTCCTCGCGCGTTCCTGCTCCCACGATCGGCAATGTTGACTCGCGGGGTCTTCTTCTCCCTCCCCAACCCGTTTTCCCATCCTATTTATACGCCGGCGGCCTCCATTTCTTCTCCTTCTTCTTCCCGGCCGCCGGTGACCTCTATTTCCTTCCGGCCAAAAATTCGCCGCCACCGTGCTATCTCCACCCTCTCCATCTCGTGAACACCTAGCTATCTTCCTTGCGCGTCGGTTGTGCCCGCTAGTGAGAGCCGTGGTGTCCGGGTTGCGTCGCAGCGCGCGTTGTCGTCATCGCGGACGGTCGGAGCGCCGCCGCGAGCCGCGTGCCGTGCCAAGCTTGATTGGGTGAGATTTGAGGTCCTCTAACCCGTGTTCTCGACTCCTTGCGGTCTTCGGTTTCTCATGCTTGCGTTGGTTTGATCGGTGGTGTCCCAGTGTTCCTGGAACAGACTGTTGCCGCCGGAGCACGCCGCCGCGTCCGCCGTTGTGGTCAAGATCATCGTTGCAGTCCTTCTCCGACCCAACCTTCTGCGTGGCTAGCATCGTGGTGAGCTCCTGGTTCTCCCCAACTTCTCGGTTTAGTATTTTTGTGCCCGTAGCGGCCAGTGCTCGTCCGCCGGCCGGTGGCGTCCGCCGTGGGCGCGGAGCACCTCGCCGGAGGCGACTAGGGCAGGTGTTAGGCGCTAGACCGTGTCCGTTAGATCCTCAGGGTGCCCGTCGGCGCTTTTGGTTCGTCGCGGGGGTCGCCGGCAGTGAGGTCCGCCGGGTGCCGTCGCGTGCGCGCGCGCGCGTGCCAGCCAGAGGAGGAAGAAGAAGATCCTGACGGGTGGGACCCGTCAGGCAGTGAGAGAGAGAGAGGGAAGAGTGAGGGCGCGGCCTTGATAGGTTAGTTGGGCCGGCCTGCTTGCTCGTGGGCCGGCTCGGGCTGAATTAAGTTTTTCCATTTTCCCGTGAAATAAAATTGATTTTCTAATTTGTTATGATATGAATAGTGCTGAATCTTGTTATTTTTATAGGAATAAATATACTATGGTAAAAATCATGAAAATATTTGTGTGAACTCTCTGTGATATGTAGAATGCATTAAAAATATTAAATAATGTATTTGATTAGTTTCTGCAGTAGATAAAAATGTGTCTTTTAATTCATAAATGCAAGTTTATTGAATTTTAATAAATTCTAGATAATTCCAAAAATCACGAAAAATTATATAGTACTGTTGTGGGTCTAGAGCTATCTGATGGCAAGGTTTGGGGACCAAATGGAATTAGTCTATTTAGTTAATTAATTAACATTAGGGTAATTGAATAATAAATCAATAGAAATTATAATCACTTTAGGTTTGTATGGTTTTTGGATTGGTTGAAGACCTTGGGTCATCTACCCTAATGACCCTAGGCAGGTGAGGATGAGTTTCTTATTGGTATTTTAAAAGTAGTTAAATAGTTGTGCAGCGACTTTCTACGACGGTTGAGATGGTCAATAAAATGATTAATAAAAATAAATAAGAAACCCTAATCCCTTTTAGGAACAATGTGAACTTTAGAGTTGATTGTGGACCTGGAAACACAAAACCACTACTATTCCTTGGTATCTTAATTCCTTGAATAGTTGTAATCCATGGGTTGAGGTGTATTTAAAATGTTCATAGCAAACACTCGTTAATGGGTCAATGGATGTTGCCTTGTTTAATTCTTAGATGCAATTTCATGGGTAAAAAGGAATAGTTAAACATACTTCTTGTAGTAAGATGATAATAATTCTCCCTTATATAAACGTAGAATAAATTGTTTTACGAGATAATCAAATGAAACCCTAGTTGTTAATAAAACAAGTTAGTTTTGTTGGCTTGCAACTTTACCGTGAAGGAAAGTTGTACTCAACTTTCTAAATTAAGTTTATTGCATCGCATGCATCATGGCATACATACCATCATGTTGAGCATTGCGTTATTATCTCGTGTAGTGAACGCGCGGTAATTATTATCCGAAGCAACCTCGAGTACGGTCTTCGCTCGGTGGACGTGGATCTTCTCGGTGATTGTTTTCAGGGTTCCATCTTCTACGAGCAACAGGCAAGCCCCGGTGCATTAACCCTCTATTATGAAATCCTTTACAATTCGAGTTAATCTATTGCATTAGGTTGCTAGGAGTTGATTGTTGCCTATCCAAATGCATTGTCCCATATAACTACCTTGAAACCTGATTTAAATAAATAATTTGAAAAATGCTAGGCATGCTTAATGAAATTAGAATTCCATAAAAGAAAAACTATTTTCTGTGCTATGTACATGTATATACTTTATGATTGGTGAAGAACTTGTTATCCGTTGGTCGATGTGTATTCGGGCTAGAGTCCCGATGCATGGTCGCTTTCGGAATAGTTTGGAACTGGTCGGTATCACCCAAAATATGTTTCGTTGAGTGGCCTGCTCATGGGACGGCGTCTCCCATGTCACACTACTCTTCAGGCATGATAATAAAACTGTCGGGCAGTATTGTATTCGGGCTAGGCCCCAATGCAAGTCTGACGGCAGGAAGGAAGTAGGGACCGTTCGTTGTAGGCCTGCTGTGATCATGATGAACAGCCTAGCCACATACCTATGTGGAAAGCCTAGAGTCAGGTGGCTCTATTGCTGGAACCGACAACCACGCACTGGGAGTGGAGAGATGGCGGGAGTAGCGTGTACCCACGTGGCCGGCGTGCCTGGAGACGAGTGGAGTACTGTGCTCCCGGGTGGCGCAGGACCGGTTCCGGGATAGAAAGACCTAGATGACGGGTTGGTATATGTATGCCGGCGTGCTGCATATGCAGTGTGGTTAGAATCCCCAGCTGGGTATTTACTGGATTCGAATCGACGTGCTCCTCGGTTAATGGAGACTTGATCCTCACACCTACCCCGAAAAGTGGTTCGCAACTAGGTTCACCGAATGATCAAAGGAAGTTGAGAATTGATGATAGATGAGATTGATTATTGGAATTATGACTATGATTATGATGATAAATAATTAAAATGTTGGTTAGCAATGCTTTTCTGCAAACCTTCTCTCTCCTGCTAGCCTTACCTATAACTTGCATTCCTGAGTCTCATTTTACACCCTTAGTCGGGTAAGTCTTGCGGAGTACCCCAAGTACTCAGGGTTTGTTAACCCCTGTTGCAGGTGAGCCGAGAGTTCAAGTTCTGTTTAGGACCGTGCCGGTTGTTGGATCGTGCACGGGTGAAGATGTGTATGTAGTCCACCCTTGGGCAAGGGTATAGTTGTATGCTGCTGCTCCACTACGAAAATCTGGTTTGGGTAATGTAAATTATATTGCAAAACCATATACATGTAATACTTCCGCATCTTGTACTCTGATTCAGATTTATTTTTGTAAACTGTTGTAATACTTGCAATGTCTTTACAATGAGATCCTCGGGGAAATCAGGGTTTCCTAGGAGACCCGGCAGGCCACCTAGGTCAATGGGAACTCGTGCACAGTAACCGAATGTCCTTAGGGACGACGATGGTGCACGTGGGCCCTATGATTAAGGCGGTTCTGTCACATGTGGTGTGGCCTAATCTCTGCCCCTACAACATTAAGAAACTACAATTTCGTTCTAAACAGTGCGTGTTTATTGGGTATAGCACGTTACACAAGGGCAACAAATGTTTAGATCCCAAAGATGGGAGGGTTTACATCTCTCGGGATGTCATTTTTTATGAACAAGTGTTTCCCTTCTCCTTACTTCATCCCAATGACGGTGCTCGCTTGCGCAAGGAGCTTGCACTTCTTCCAGATGTCCTTCTTCCACCATCTAGTCATGGGGAAATATTTTCACTAGATCAATCTGCGCCATCTCCTACTAATGCTAATCCTACTTCGAGTACTTTGAATGTTCATCATGATGCAGGAATGCAGGAGCCACCAACAGGAATAGACGCGCCGCATTTTGATGCAAATTTGAGCCAACAGCCGGGATTTTTCACGCCTCATCCCTTGGGAGACAACACGGATCTCGAACGAGATCCACCTAGCACGTTCGAGGTTCCAGGTGACAGCGCAGCATCCTCGGGATCCGGCGCTGCAGGAGCGCCAACCTTGTCGCCAGCGGATACGCCTCAAGTGGACGGGACGCGCGGGACCAGTGCAGGATCTTCTGCGCCGCAATCCTCGCACCAGCCTTCTGCTTCGGAGCCACATGCGCCACAGTCGGATCCCACTGACGCTCCGCACCCCACGCCATCCGGGTCCACTGGGCCCCTGGAGATCTCGGTCGGGGGTTTTTCTGTGCCAACCGGATCTGCGTCTCCGTCTACAGTCTCGCCACCTCCAGCTCCACAGCGACCGGCAGGTATACGCCAACCAAAATCCTACACAGATGGCACAATTAGATGGTGTTTGCATACCACAGTACCTACAGGTGAACCCAGCACATTAAAAGAAGCTTTTGACAGTAAACACTGGGTTGAGGCTATGGATAGTGAACATCAAGCTTTGGTTTGGAATCATACATGGCACTTGGTTCCTCGTCCTAAAGGCAAGAATGTAGTGGGCTGTAAGTGGGTTTACAAGATCAAACGCAAGGCAGATGGCTCCATCGATCACTATAAAGCTCGCCTACTTGCTAAAGGGTTCAAGCAGCAGTATGTCATAGATTATGAAGAGACGTTTATCCCAGTGGTTAAGGCAGCCACTATACGTCTAATCTTGTCCATAGCTATCTCCAAAGGTTGGTGAAAGACCTTATTTGGTTTTGGGTAATTGATGAAATCTAGTTTGCTAACGATTGCTCTAATTGTTTCATGATAATAATTAGCAAACATCAAGATGGAGCAAAGGACTGGGTCGGTGGAGCCACAAGTGAAGGGCAATGACGGCATCCGTGGAAATGGAGTAAGTCCATCATCCAAAAGTGTCCACAAGCTTCATCAAGAAAAGAGAAGGGAGATGGAGAAAAGCTAGGAGCTCAAAGTAAAGGTATAACCAATAGGAGCTCTTTTGCTTTTGGTGATCAAGACTCAATAGAGAGAGTGATCACATTTAGTATAGATAGCCATACTATCAAGAGGAGAGAAATCGTTTGTGAAATACGGTTATCAAAGTGCCACTAGGACTAGGTGTTCATACACTAACAAAATCCGTAAAAAAACTCTTTGAAAAATGCTAACACACGTGCACTAAAGTGAGAGACACTTTGGAGTGTTAGCGCTTTTAGAAATAGGGTGAAGTTTGAGAGTTAGAGAGGGGTTTGGGTCCTCTCTCCCTCTTGTCGAGCTTGCAAGGCAGGATTCAGCGCTTTTCGGTGATTTCACTTAGTAGAAAAGTGCATCGAAAACTTGCCAAAGTTCTCCGGTGGCTAACACTTAGTGAAAAGAGCTAAAACGTGTGCACCGGACGCTGGGAGTGTCCGGTGGGGTAGCACCGGACGCGTCCGGTCTGAACCCTATGCTCTCAGGTTGATTCGGTGAAGTTTTTCACCGGACACACGAATTTTATCGCCGGACGCGCTGTGAACATAGCTCCAACTTCCGGTGTAACTAACAGAGCGAGCCGCTATTGACCGTTGGAGCAATGGACGCTGAGGAGCGTCCGGTGATCCTGCACCGGACGCGTCCGATGAGCAAATGTGCTCTCTGGAACCTCTCTGTAACCGCACCGGACACTGGTGTCTGAGCGTCCAGTTTGATGGCGGACGCGTCCGGTGTCAGCGCGCGCAATGGGCATTTTCAAACTGCTAGTACACGCGTCACCGGGCAATACACCAAACGCTGGACGTTCCGCGTCCGGTGCTACTGTTTGAGAGTCCGGTGCCCTCGTAAACTATGTGTAACAATTGGATCTTTGAATGGGGGCTATATAAGTTGGAGGGGCTGGCTTGTGCTCTTTCTCTTGGCCATTTTCATTGACATAGCAAGCTAGTGAGCCTCTCCACTCCTCTCTCACACCTTCCACTTGACTGAGATCATCATTTGGTGAGATTGGAGGGCATCAAGTGCATTGCTTGAGTGTGTTCATCTAGAGGCACTTGGTGATTGTTTTTCGCAGCGAATTCTCTTGTTACTCTTGGAGTTTGCCGACTCCGAGATGGCTTGGAGCTACGTGGATCGTTGAGGGGAGATGGTGATTATCTTCGCCTCCGATCGGTGAAGTGTAAGGGGTTCTTGAACCTTTCCCGCGGGAGATCGCAATTGGTTACTCTAGTGGATTGTGCGTAGCTTGTGGATCCCCATCTTGTGTTGGTTGTGCGGCGCCCTTGAGAAGGGTTTGGCGTGCGATGCCAATTAGCGCGTGAACCTCCAAGTGGGTGTATTGCTACAACGAGGAGTAGCTTGCCGTCAAGCAAGTGAATCTCGATAAAAAATCTTGTATCATCTCTCTACCGAAGATTTCTCTTGTCTATTGTTATTGATTGCATTGGTATTCATATCATCACTTCACCGGTGGTATAACCTTCTCCCTCTCCTTTACATTTGAGCATTTACTTTTGTAGTTGCTCACCTAAGAGTAGAGTAAAGTAGTGACTTAGCTTCTTGTGTGTGAACTTAGAGACTTTAGCCTAGAACGGTTAGGTGGCTTGCATCTTTTAGTAGGCTAGCGCAAAATTCGCTTCGCCACTTAATTGTCTAAACTCTTTGCTTTAAGTGTTGTTTGTAGAACTTTTATAGGCTATTCATCCCCTAGTCATTTAGGACCTTTCAGTTGGTCACTTCACCAATTGGATGTTCAAAATGCCTTTCTTAATGGGATTTTGGAAGAAGAGGTTTACATGCAACAACCACCCAGCTATGTTGATGCACGTCATCCCACTTATGTTTGCAAACTTGGCAAGGAACTTTATGGCCTTAAGCAAGCACCAAGGGCCTGGTTTGCTCGGTTGTGTAATTGATTGGAGTCTCTTGGTTTTGTGGCGTCCAAAGCTGACACGTCTCTGTTCTATTATATGAAGGGTGGTGTCATAATGTTTGTCCTTGTTTATGTTGATGACATCAATGTGGCCAGTTCCTCCTCACAAGCAACGACAACACTATTTAAGGACCTTCAGAAGGACTTTGTCCTCAAAGATCTTTGGGACTTGCATTATTTTTTGGGTATAGAAGTCAAGAAAACTCCTGTTGGTTTCCTACTCTCCCAAACATGGTATGCCACTGACATTCTCAAGAGAACCGGTATGGACAAGGCTCATGCGGTTGCTACTCCATTGTCTACTTCGGAGAAGCTCAGTCTACAAGATGGTGATCCCTTGGGTCCCAAGGACTCTACACATTTTCTCAGTGTTGTTGGGGCATTGTAGTACCTGACCTTGACACGTCCAGATATCTCATTTGCTATCAATAAGGTGTGCCAATTCCTTCATGCACCCACCACCGTTCATTGGAGCGCAGTAAAGAGGATACTTCGGTACATTTGTGGCACTCTCTCTATTGACCATCAGATCAGACGCTCCACCTCCATGCTTGTGAGTGCCTTCTCGGACACCGACTAGACTGGCTGTGTTGTTGATCGACGCTCCACGGGTGGTTTTATCGTGTTCCTTGGAAGCAATCTGGTCTCCTGGATGGCCAGGAAACAGTGCACCGTGTCTCGCTCAAGCACGAAGGCAGAATATAAGGCTCTTGCAAACGCCACTGCTGAGCTCATGTGGGTTCAGAAATTGCTCACCGAACTTCAGATTCCTCATCCTCCAGCTGCTCGGCTGTGGTGTGACAACTTGGGTGCAAATACTTGTCTGTTAATCCAGTTTTTCATGCTCGGACTAAACACATCGAGATCGAATTTCACTTTGTTCGTGAGCAAGTGGCTCAGAAATTGCTTGACATCCGGTTCATTCACTCAGCTGATCAGCTTGCTGATGGGTTCACGAAGGCCATTCCTGCTCCACAACTTCATCGTTTTTGGATCAATCTTAACCTCATTGGTGGCTAAGATTGAGGCGGGTGTTAGAGGATAAGTTCGGTTGTGTGAGTCACCTAGGTGTCCAGCAGGTGCATCCCATGTATATGGCAACTGTATATTAGATAGATGAGAGATTTGAGGAGTGATTTGTGGAGATTTATTGTAACCAAATGTAAGCCACGCAGGGGGCTCTTCCTTGCCTATATTAACACGAAGCCGAGAGACCGAGAGGTCATCTCGTTCCCTTCACATTTTATAGGACCATCTACCATCCGTATTATAGTACATGTTTCTATCGATTTGAAGTTTTTTCTTTGAACTGTTGTCGATTTGAAGTTTAACCTTAATATATCTGTCGATTGAAGTAATCTGTCTATACAGTCTGTTTATTGACAGTAGATAATTGGGTTTGCGTCCATGCATTTGTTATGGTCGATGACGCCGCGGAGGGTCACGGCGGCCAGGCCGCGACCGAGGCAAGGTGGCACAGGCACTTTTGCGTGGGTGTGCGCTTCGAGTGCGAGGTTGAGGATGGAGATTCTTGCCAGTGGCTCGGAGGACGGATGGAGGAGGTTCTCGTCGACATCCTGCACCCACAGTCCACAGAATTTTCTTCCTCTCTTGAAGATTTGGACTTGAGGGCTTTGAGGACATGGAAGAGACATGGTCTCTAGGACTGCAGTGCGTGAGAGAAATGACATGGCAAAACACGTGGATGTAGAGATCGAACAGTTATTGTACAAGGAGAGACCTTGATTTATGAGGAACATATTGCGCATACGTACGTGGCCGAGAAAGACTCTTACATCTTAAATGTAAGTTTTCGGAGGACGGAGTGATGGTGTGCGGCTGATCTTTTTTAGCGGGTAGTAGTATTATGATTCAGACTTCTGACCTCATATTATAGGTGTCCATGAGCCATGATCCATTCCATCTGGAGTATATATATAAAAATAAAAATTCTCTGAGGTACAAGTCGTTAAGGTGACCACCACGCAGTAGGGTTTTCTCAAAAAACTGATGTGTAACAATTTGTTCGTCCCGTTATAGCACGCAGGCATATTGACTGATGGTCCAACCATTCAAAACCATGAATTGAAATCTTAAACAGATTCTTCTCTGAAATGCCCGACGTGGTCTATCATAGTAAGAAAATGAGAGAGGTCTCATGTTAAAATCATCGACAGACACATATCATTAGCATGTCTCATCAATTAACTCCTTATTTACTTTAATCGATTGTTCTCGAAGCAAATAATAATGGAACTCAACACTTAACTGTAGTAAAGATGATATATTTATATCTAAATATCTTAACGCTTTGCGAAAAAATAAATCTATAGCTTTAAAATTTTATAGAGAAGTAAAACATAAATATATACATATCATTTTCTCATTGTCATTTCAAATAAATATTGATAGTATAAGTAGGGCTGGTGAGTCCGAGTGGCTCCTTAAGCCAGCCCTCAGGCCGGCGACCCGGGTTCGAGCCCCGGCGTTGGCACCGGGAGGCCCCTCCGATGGCCTTCCTTGTGAAAAAAAAAATTGACGGTAGTATAAAAACAGCTCGTAGAAGCTCTCTGCGACTATGAGACCCAAAACAAACTCAGAGTTCGTGTCATCTCTATTCTCTAGCATCCAGTGCGGTGCGAAACTGCACACTGGGTCGGTGTGTTCCATCTGCATGACCTTTTTTTCTTTTATTTCTTTCCTATCCCATATATCTCTAGATAAAAACAGAAAAAAGAATACAACAGTATGCTTCCTTAAACAATTGATACTTTTCTAATTAATAAATATTTTAAATACTGAGTTGTCCATGTGGTTTTGGTTAAAAATAAAATTTTTGTTACAACCTAGACCTAGATCTCTCGATGATCTAACTAATTAAACCATGGTCTAAAATTTTGATCAGTTTGCTAATAAATTTTTTATTAGAATCTCGATCACATAGCTCATATCTAACAATAATGGATACATATCCAGTTTCATTATATATTAGATCATGTCTTTCCTAGCGACTTTGTCAGCCTCGTTGCCTTCTTTGCGATACCATTCTTCATGTTTGTTTTGTCCCATCGACCCCTTTCATGCCAACTACCACGCCACTAATGTGGTCTCCAAAATCGTCACCATAAGACAACTGCTCGATTCATCACTTGACATGACCCTAGGAGAACTTTTTGTTTTGCTCCAACGTCTCACAAGATCATTCGAGTATATTGGTCATGTAACTCACTATAAAACCATCAGTGTAGTGTACCATGGGATAGTTTGAACCAGAACACCATTTTCTGTAGCTTCACTGCTTCTTTTGTTTGTATATATATGAGCCAGATCATCAAGGATTGGCCCCTCATTCATGCATGTTTTACAGTTATTTCACAACTATCTCATGATTTCTATCTCAACTAAATTAGCTTTAGCGCCAAGAACGTGGTGGTCTCCTCGAGGGTTTGGAGCCGGAATCAATGGTCGTTACTTGCGCCCACAGTGGAAGTGTCACACATAAACAGAATATCAGTGTTCGAATCAGCGGAAAATTCCCATGATCCAGCAGATGGCAGAATGATCAAACATTCAAACCTTAATTAGCCAGTGCCGAGTGCCATACCAACCCATTTCTCTTAGGCCCATTTGGATGTGATATCAAGAAGTGGCTGTAGTTTTCGAAACCATTGCTGGAGGAAAAAAAAACTTGGTCATGCCAACAGCCAACATGCATGTGGCGAGAACATCCGCCCTCCGGAGAAAAGAGTCAAGCTTGGAGTTGGAGATGAGGGCAAGCAAAAGTAACAGACAAATTAAAGTCTTCACTGGATGGGAAAAAAAGCTGGAATCCCTTCTCAAAGGGTCTAAAAGGTACGGTCATATATTTGTAGGGTTCAGTATATACAATATAGTATGTTACATGAGTGCTCCGGGGAATCACCACTGAGACAGGAGGGACCTTAAAGGAGTAGCCTGGTCTTTTACGTGTACTATTAAAAACGGATTTTAGAAGATAAACCATTTGAGGCGGGTATTTTTGAACGTGGCCTCTAAAAATGATAAGGCAGGTCCGATCAAGCATTCGCCTCTGTTAATCATTATGGACGTGGCCTCTGTTAAGCATTCGCCTATGTGATAATAATATATATAAAATGACTATTTACAACAGGGATGAGAAATGAAGCCTATTTGCGGATTCTAATCTGCTTTGCATCCCTAATTTCTAGAGGTGGCCATCTTACAACTGCCATTTCTAACATAGGTGGGTGCCCACAGGAGATTATCTCTATAAATATCTATTTTTAAAAGTGGTTTTCCTGTCATCTCAAGAAGTTAATTAACAGAGATGTTACGTTTGTGAGGTCTGGGCAACCAGTTTTAGAAATAGTTGTCTAAAACTTCGTATTGTTTAATTTGAAGTTAGGTGAATGCACATTTTATAACAAAATTATAGAGCTCAACACAATCTATAACTTTCTAGTTGATATATTTTATACTATTGTTTAGAGTCTCAAAATTCGTATTAATTTCTCAGATTTTGAAATTTAAAAAATAAAGTGTTCAAACAGTCTTGGATGTTGAAATTTCTCAGATTTTGAAATTAAAAATTTAGAATGTTCAATCATTTTATTCACATCTATCTCATGATTTTGATCTTAACCGAATTCACCTTTAGTCCCGAAATCCTAATCCCGGTTGGGATAACTGGGACTAAAGGATGTTGTGCACCGGGACTAAAGCCCATTTTTTAGTAGTGGCATGAAGCAAGAACAACATGTTTGGCGGCCTCTTCATGAGTTGTCGACTAGTCGTTCCCGCTGTTCTCCTCTGGAGAAAGGGTTTCCTTGTCAGCAATGGGGTCGATGGAGTTGCAGGTGTTGAAGAAGTGAAATGCACATTTTTTTCTACCAGTTTTTGAACATTTTGATTAAACTGACCTGTGCGTAGAGCTCGATTGTACGAACCTTCACAAGTGCAATTAAATACTACCTCCAACCTAAAAAAAACTTGATGTTTTAGTGTTTTTATAATCAAACTACCTTAAGTTTGATCAAGTTTATACAAAATAATACTATGTTTATATTAATAAATAAATGTCATTACATTTATCAAGAATATATTTTTTACAGAATCTTCTAGAAAGACAGTTTGATAGCATACCTATTTGGTGTTCTAGTAAACTTTTTTTAAGTTTAGTAAAACTTCAAATAAACTAACTTAGGATAAAATCAAAACATCAAGCTTTTTTGACAAAAGTAATACATAATTACACTAAACTATTTTTCTTGACTGAGCTTAGTAGGTGAAAATCATCGCCAAATTTTAGTGTATTTGATTTAGCTTTTGAAAAGTTTAAAATGTGGGCATGTGGCCTTGCCCTTCGCTTGCTCCGTACATGAAGCTGATGGAGAAGGCTAGTGTGGGTGCCCCCCAGCCCCACCCAAAGCACAGTAATTTTTTTTTAAAAAAAAAAAGCTATAAAAAATGTTTACATAAAAAGAATATTATTTAACCATTGTACTAAGCTCTGTTCAACTAACCTTTGTTCTAGTATTGCACAACGGCTATTGCCCTTTTGCAGCTATAAATAAGCTCAACATAATTTCGGAGGAGGGATGGGTTTACTCATGTCTTGGCATTTGTTTCTCTCTTAATCTCCTTGCAATTTCTGAATCTTTCTCTCTTAATCTCTTTGCAATGCCCTGGCGGCTTTTGGCTTGCGCGTCGATGTTGTGCGGGCGGAGCTTATGTCGTCCGCTGCCGCCACTTTTTACTTGAGGTCGGGCGCCGTACACATGGTCGCCTGCAGACCTACCTAGTTAGTGTTACGTTGTTGTCATTTGCCCCTTGTTGTTGAGGCCAGGCGTGCTCGTCGTTGCCGTGGCCACACCCGTGATGGTAGAGGACTAGTACGGACACAAGTCATCATTGGTCATCGTTGAGCTACTTGGGCGTCGCTCACTGCAGGACCAAGGCCCTCAACTTTCTTCCTCACGTCTAACCATGATCCACAGCCATGATCCAGTCGATCCAGACGAGCATCATCGTTGCCTCTCCACGTGGAGAATCTCTAACCAGGCTGCTAGCCTCAATTTTTTTTTTTTTCGCTCCAACGTCCTACAAGATCACATGAGTATATTGGTCGGGCAACTCATTATACAACCATCAATGTACTGAGCGAAGGTTTGAACTTTAACACATATTCCTGAAGTATTGTTCACATGACTAAAGGCAGGGCAAATTCTTGATGATATGACTCAAGATTGTTTGTTTATATATGAGCCATATCATGAGAATTTGCCTTCAGTCATGCATGTTTTATTGTTCTTTCACATCTATCTCATGATTTCTATCTCCACTATGTTACCTTCTTGTGCCAAGAAAGCACAACAGATGTGATGATCTCGAGGGTTTGCGGCTGGAATGGTTGCTCCTTGCATGAACAAACATGAGAAATCAAATGAGAAGAAAATTTCCAAGATCAACAGATTGCAGCATGATCATACATTCAAACCTTAATTAGCTAGTGGCACACACCAACTTATTTCTTTTAAGCCCATTTGGTTGGGCGCCTGGGCCTAAACCCGTACAAATGTGGATACACAAAAAAAATGTAGGTGTCCACACCGAATGTGTCCGATGATGGTACCAAACCTAAGCTCTGAAAGAGTGAACGCATGAGACTGTTCTAAGGTACTAGACGTGTCCATTGGTGCAATGGATTCCTATAGTGCTCCAATGGTCGGCAACGGCTCGTTCACACAGCTAGCAACCAAGGACACTGACCCAATCGGTGAACCCCCACCAGACATGTCCGGTGACTATGTAAGCTGCAACAGGCTCTAATGGCTAGTTTTGCATTGGGGACCATATACACCAAAGTGCTTAGTGTTTACTCAGTGATAGGATAGGTGCTTTGTGAAGTGTTTAGACTAGTTAGACCACCACGGTCCATGGCTAGCCATCTGGCTTCTCCGGTCCCTCGGTCTAAGCCCCGGCGTCCGTCCTTCGTGGTACGAACTCACTTGACCTTGACCTTCACCTTCGCCATCGACCACCGCCACCGAGATCTACACCTGCGCATCACAGACTCAACCCGAAGCGCTACTCTCGTTGGCAAACACTCATCATAATCCAAATCATAAGGGTACATATCAACCTTATATTTGTATTTTATTTGAATCATATATACCTTCTTGGTTTTTTGGAATTGTATATGTATCTTTTTGTACCTGCCCATATAAGGCTGTTAATTTTTTGTGTAATATAAGGCTGTTTAGTGTATGGTTCTTCAAAAGAAAATGTGGGAAAGCAAACATTGTTCTCTGATAGACTCTATGTAAAGAAAAGCTATAAGATTTTGACGTATGATAAATTGACAGCCAGAGTCGATGCTTCTACAATGGAACTAATCACAACATTAGTTTTCTTGATGAAAGGGAAAAGATACATTGCCTGGTTTTGTTTAACATACAAAGGCACTCCTTGCAACTACAATAAAATGAAATCCTGCAAGGTAGACCGTAGGGCAGCATTGCACTTCAGTCTTGGGAATAGCTATCGGCCATTGTTCCAACTACTATACCTGAAACTGAACATTAGAAGGCCATGTTGATGTTGATGCATTCCTCCTTCACCTGAGCAAAGAGTTCTGAGTTTAAGTACCTCTCCCCACCACTGGAAAACATCGTCACAATCATCTTTCCCTTGTTCTCCTCTCTTGCCGCAACCTGCAAGGTAGTACACAATAATATGACCATGGAACAATAAGGAATAGATGACTGTAGAATTTGCACCAAAAGTAAGAGCAACAAATACTAAAGAGCGTGCCTTTAAGCAAGCAGCTGCATTTGCCCCAGAAGATATGCCAACGAGTAATCCTTCTTCCCTTGCCAACCTTCTTGCCATGTCCATGGCTTCTTCGGAAGTTATTGTTATGATTTCATCGATTTGTGATGTGTCCAGTATTTCTGGAATAAAACCAGGCCCTATCCCTTGTATTTGATGATATGCTGGCTCACCACCTGCAGGTCAAATAATACACAAACATAAACATCCTGCGCACTAAGCAAGGCAAACTATGACAAACATACATCGGTCAAAGGTGGAATAGTGACATCCATAGTGGTCACATGTTATTTTTCGAAAACGTATATATAGTGGTCACATGTCTTGCCTGAAATCACTGCACTTTCAGCTGGTTCAACGCAGATCAGCTTTATGGATGGATTCATCATCTTCAGATACCTCCCAGTGCCTGTCAATGTGCCTCCTGAACCTGTTGCAGCAACAAATATGCCCACTTTGCCTTTTGTATCGTTCCATATCTCAGGTCCTATAAAAAAAAAATTAGGATAGAAAAGAAGTCTTAGGAATAGAGTAATAATTTACTGACGTTCATTCCTAGTCAAAGTTGGTGCTTTGTGGATTATGATGCTACAGGATTAGAAATGGATAAACAAAAGGGCTTCCTTTAGCATCTCTAGCAATGGCCCCTACTTGGGGTTTGAGGGTTCCCCTACTACTTTTGATGAGGGTCTTGTTTTCTAGGCTTAACTCTAGTGACAGCCCTTAAATTCAAGCCCCTACTTCTCTGGGACCCATTTGTCAAGAGCATGGCCGATGCCCTTGAGGACCTTGGCGAACACATCCCCGACCACACCCTCGTCCTCACCCTGATTCACGGCCTCAACAAGTGCGCCTGCCGCCTCCATCAGTCTTCACTTCCAATGCAGTCACCCATTACCCACCTTTCGAGATGTCCGGAATGACCTGCTGCTGGAGGAGCTTAATCAAGCGCATTGCTCGTCCACACCCTCCACTCCCTAGTTCTTTGAATGTAAGTTGCCTGAGTGATTTGTAGGATGAGTCAAATGGCTTTGGGACTTCAAATGGCTTTGGGACTAACAAGTTTTCAGTCCCTAGTTCTCATCTTAGGATGATTTGTTCTCTGACAGACATATTTTCAGTAGTTGGTTAACAGGTTTAGCCAAAGATGTGAACCCACTAGTGACTAGTGTTGCAAGGCGGCGCATCTATATGTTAGTCCATTTGGTTGGTGAAACATGAATGTTTTATTGGTGCTTGAAAAGAAAAAAAAAATTCCTTTGTTGGTTATCAATGCAGTTATCCATTGGCTCCGTACATGGGTGGCTCCTTTAAAACATAGACTTTACAAGATTTAGTTGTTGAGGCTTCACGAGGCCATGGACTATTTATTTCTAGGCACACGGGTAGCGACGTAGTCTATGGATTGATAGCCACTAGAGCGAGCATGATCTCTTTTATTTTTTAGGCTGTGTTCTTCTTATTAGCCAGAGGTTGGGAGCCAAGTCTTCCATTATCAAGAAAGAGTAGTCTTTCGTAGACACTTACAGGGGAATGAGTATTCTGTATTCATGTAAAAGTCAGCATGGCCTTGACTCCATGAAAGAGTTAGTTGTGCAGAATGCTTTATTCCACAAGTTCGTAGCGCTTAGTTCATGTTTGCATGGAGCAACTCTAAGATACAACAGACAATGGGGCAAAATACTGTAAGCGCTTAGTTTATGTTTTCATGGTGGAACATTAAGATGCAATTGACTGTGAGACAAAATACTGTAGGAGCTCCAGAAGAATCAAACATCTAACACAGTTCCAACAGTACTACTACCACATCAAATTTACATTGAAGAGATTAGGTTACCAGTCCATCTGAAGTGTGCATCGGGATTTGCAGGATTAGTGAACTGGTCTATAACATAAACATTTTCCATTTCGTTCTTAATCTGTTCTACTCTATCAAGTAGCCCCTTGAATCCATTAATTGTAGCATCTGCAAGAGACAAATAGGTTCCCATCAGAGAGACATACTCAATTGGTATAATGGACGATTATTGGTCATGGTGTATATATTCTTACCAACTAATATCACTTCAACGCCCAAGTATCTCAACAGTACCTGCTTATCTATTGCAACTTTTGCTGGCATGACAGCAAGGAATCTGTAGCCTTTCTGAGCCGCAACAGATGCCAGACCAATACCAAGATTACCACTCGTGAGTGCCACTAGTGTTGTTATGCCAGGTGAGATCAAGCTTTTCTCCTCCGCATCTTCAATCAATCTGCAAATTTAGAATTACGAAATTGTTAGGAAAACAAATTAACGGTTTGAGTTATATCACAAACAGTTGTAAATCTACATTAAAGAAGGATTCAAGCCTCATGTGTGCCAGTTAAGCCATGTGCCATTACTAGCCATTTCATATGATCAGCATTTTTCTGCCAATTAAACTATATTTAAAACAACCCTTGCTCACAGTGAAGAGTTGAAGACTAATGTCATATCAATGAGACAAATGCTAGCTAGAACCTTTTGATCACAGTTCACAAAGAGTGCTATAGCACACTGGCACTTCTATGCTAAGATAGCTTCACCGTTTGGTATCTGAATTACTGCCTGAAGTGAACAATATGGTATGTCACCTCAAGAAACAGAGCAGTCACCTGAGAGCACTTCGATCCTTGACAGAAGAAAGGGGCTGGTACGGCTCAATCTTCCCAATCAGCCGAGCATCAACGCCATCCTTCTTGGCAATATTTTTCAGCTCTATCAGCGGCGTCCAACCAATCAGCTGAAAGGCAGAGAATTTACTCAAAACTAATCGCAGGTTTGAAACAAGCATCAACAGCAAAAAAAAAAAATAGCAGACTTTACATTTTTACAACACTTTCATGCATTCCTATAGGAAGAATGTTGCCACAAAAAAAAAGGGAATACAGTCACCTGTGTGATGTTCGATGCAATGCACTCCCCCTGCGAGCAGAGCAAGGACGGTATCCCTTTCCTTCCTTCCTGCACCTCCATGTGTATCCTAGTACTTAATTTGCAAATTATAGCAGCTCCAACAAGAACTGGGAGCTTCAAATCTCTTGAACAAATCAATGGAAGGAGTGGAGGGACTCCAATGTTGCTGTTTATTTATACATATCCCAGATAGGAGGCCAGGGCACTATCCAAGAAGCTTCCCTTCAATCAATCTCGAAACGTTGTTGACATGTGATGCTTTTGGATAAAATTAAAAAACGCATGTTGGCATACAAGACAATATGCAGTGCGTCATGAAGGGGAACTGCGTTAGATATAGAAGCCACTGGTACGTTGACTGTTGAGACCACAGAAATTCTTAAAGTGGTATCGATACTTGGAGTGCAAGCAACTCTTTTAGCTGAAGAGAAGGAACATTGTCACTGTCAGTTTGACACAACCTGCAACAAATGCGGAGTACTCCAGATTTAGAGCAATTTCTATGAAATTCCCAGAAATGAGGTATGCGCAGTTTGAATCGTATCATGGATGTGCAACCTGATGGCATAGAAACACAAATGGCGTGGGAATCAGCAAAAACTCCAAATCGTGTGCTCTGGCTATGCCAAACTGCTGGGATTCATCGCTGGATGCTCCACCTGATCAGATTCTTACTGGCTCAGGCTCAGGCCATCTAGGCACTGTAAACTGCTCTTCTACTTGTACCTTTTGGGGTGGGTATCAGCAAGAACTCTTGTACCTTTTGGGCTTTGGATCTGAATTCCATTGGTTTCCTTCTGGAGACAACAATAGAAAATCAAGTCTTGAACCATCCATCGCATTTGAGTCCTTGTTATCCCAATCACGGTCCTATGAATTGAAAGCATAGACACTCATCAAAAAAAAAAATCAAGCAATGGAGACTTCGCAGTGCAGTTTACGGCAGATTAATAACCGCGGGATGGTCTCTGGAGAGGCTGGGAGCTACTGGAGCGGGGAGTCAGGACTCAGGAACGATGGCATTCGCCGGTAATCGAGGAGTCGTCGCGGCTAGGGATGCGGGATGACAGGAAGAGGCACCGCCGGTCCGCCGTCCGCCGCCGGAGCCCGGAGGCCGGAGGTCAAAGCAACTGGGATCCTGCTACCCTAACGAGTGGGCCCACATGGCAGTAGATGAGTCCCTTCCCCGTAAGGTCCTGTCTGGAACTTTGGATGAAAGGCCCTTCCCGTTCCAAACAGCTCAAAAGTGTCCAGGTAAAGACTTCATCGTGGCCGGCTGTAATTTAGTTCAAAACGCACGGACGGTTCATTTGCTCCCCTTATCGCTCGGCTCGGCCGCCGACTCGCTCCTCTTCCACTCCTCCCCCAACTGCCTCTCTCTCTCTCTCTCCCCTCGTGGCACTCGCCCATCTTCCACTCCCTCGTCTCTCTCTCCCCATGCAATCGTGGATCCAGGCGGAGCCACAGAGGAGAAGCTGCTCGCCCTCGCGGAGCACGCCTGCTCCTAGTGGACTCGCTCCCCCGACGCCGACTTGGGGTAACTGGGACGACGAGGTGAGCTACACTAACAGATGCCTCCTCGCGGCAGTCGACGAGGTGCTCGTCCACACGTCAGACCTCTTCCCGTTCCCCGCCGCCGCCTTCGCACAATGCCGCCTGGGCAACGCCATGGGCGCCGGATGGGCGGTCTAGATCCGGGGCTTGGCGGCCTGGATCCTCGGCCCTGGTGGCCTCGTTCGGCAATGCGGTGCTGTGATGCAAGTCGCCGTCGCTTAATCGATTTGATTTTGATATTGATTTGTTGAAGATTTTGATTCCCCCCCCCCCTGCCGCCTCGTCCATGGTCGCAGGGCTGAAGCGGAGCTCCTCAGGCCGCCTGCGCGGCTGCGCCAGTGGCCAGGCTAGGCGTAAGGGTTACACGGTGTCGGCGCTGAGGGGCGGGAAGCAGTTGGAGGCCGTGAAGGATGAGCGAAAGCTGGTCAGGGAGGAGGATGCTAGTGGATGCGGGTCAGTGGAGGATGATGACTTTGTGGGTGACTTCGGCTCCCATGACAGCATGCTGCAGTGTGCGATTGGTATGGAAAACCCTAGAGCCCCCCTAGTTCTGTTGTGCAATCTTTCAATTTGCTGTAGAAATTTTAACTCCACAAAGAAAGGTCACGTTAGTAGAGCCTGCAAATCGTTATAGCGCTAGGATGGCATCGAGTTGATGTTACATTTGTTTTGTACAGCTTGGTTGGGTTTGATCCGAGGAAGGCATGTTTGTATTTTGCTTAATTCTTTATCGTCTTTGTGGGGGCACAACATTCTGATCCTGAGAAGCTGAGAGAGAGGAGGCGGCTAACGTGCAGAAGTTATGTGTAGACGAACTGCTCAAGCTGCATCAGGAGATTATGGTAACAAACGTTGCCTCACTGTTTCAGTGTTTTGACCTTTGGTAATTTATTATTAGCTTTATGGCATGTTATATTGCTTCATATTAGTTGTTTTGCTAGTCACTTGTATCACTTGGGCTACATACATCAGACTTAGGTATGTCTGGTTCTAGATTGTACTAAAGTTTGAGGTGTTAGACTCAATGAGAACTCTAGAATCATATGTGTGAGGCAAGTTACTAGTCAGGCAATTTATTACTAATTCAGTAAGCAAATTAATACCAATGGTCAAGCAAATTATTAGTATTATGGTAGCAATTATGTGTCAACACCAAAAATGTGCCTACGACCTATGTGAAACCAGAGAATTTTTTGGAAGAAAGTTGAAATTTGAGGCTTGATCGTCCTCAACTCGGTTTAAACACTACTGACTCATTTTGTTGCCGGCCATATATCTTTTTTTCCATACTAGCCATCTCATTTGGCTGAACAATGTTGTTTCAGTTTGATAGGGAACCAATACTGTTAAGGTTGAGTTACAAATAAAAGAGCAATCAGTATAACTAGATTTGAGTGCACTCTTCAGACTAGATTATCTTCTGCATATACACGTATAGCTGACTAAAGTGTTCATTTGCCTTGCTTTTATATTCAGTTATGCTAAAACCGAGTTTCCAACATTATGCATATGTACTTGTACATAATATGTGCTCAGGGAACTCTCTTAGTGGCTTGGTGTTTGTATTGATTTATTTATCCTTTTGTCTATAGTTTTTTTGAGTGTTTGGTCATTTTGTAGCAACAGTAGTGACAGTTCTGCAGAAAACATTAGTTGTACGTCCAACAATAGTTTAGGAGTTCATGTTTTAGTAGTTTTTAGTTTATGAGCAGCAGTTTAGTGGACCGAAATTGGTGTGCTTTTGTGATCATTCCTTGCTCTCAGCTAAGATTCAATCATTTTTATTCACTAGCTAGCTATTGTAACTTTGCCTGCAGTTTTTTTAGTACAGTGATACACCTTTAAGCAATCATGACTTGCATGTACTATGCACTGTAATAGCCAATTATACAGTGAAAATTTGGAATAGCAAGAGTTGGTCAGTGACTACTATATAAATAATAGCTCCTTGACAAATTTGTTTCTAACGAATAGGCTAAACTACAGTGATGCACTTTTAAGCAAAAGAGTTGGTCAGTGATCGACAAATACCGTTTCTTTTTTACTAATAAGAATAGCTAAATTGTTAATTCTATAATCATTTGTATTGCTAGATCACATAGATTTTGGGTTGATATATATGCAGGTGAGAGTTAGTAATGGGAAACCGGTGACTTTTCTAGCATCCAAGAAGAATTTTATCCCGCAGGGAAGCATGCACTCATCAGCCATACCTTTGTTCGACTGTTGCAGCAGATAAGTCATGCATTTGATGGAGTAAGCATTAGATATTGTATGACCTTCTTGTGTTGGGATGGTTGTTTATTGAAAAGAAAGGGCATCTACAGTCCACAGGCTTACAAGGCTCTGATGAAGGCATTTGTTGAGCACAACACAGTTAGGTTTATATGCCCCCATTTCTCTTGAAGTGGTTATTGTAAAGCATTGTGAGTATATAGTTATTGTCAAGTGATTACTGCTAACCTTGTTTGCCCAAATTTTTAGAGCTATATGCCCCCATTTCTCCTCATGCCTGAGTTCCCGGCCTTCATTTCTGGTTATCTCACTATTATTTGCTTTATCAACCACGCTGTTTTACCTAATTTATAACCATATTATTGCTTAATTCTTAACACTATTTTGCAATAATAGTGAAAAAGGTAATTATCACTTGTTGTCTTTCAAGTTTATGTTGGGTTCACTTTAGTTTTGAGCAGCGACTTGCCATGTTCTCCTAATTTCTTTTGCAGCTGATTGGTGTTTGTATATTCTCAAATGATTATCCTTTGCCTGGCCTACTAGCTCTTTTTGAGTGCTTGGTAATTTTACAGCAACAACATCATTTCTGGAGAAACAGTTTAGTGCTTCATGTAATGTTTCTCTATGCAATTTTTTAGTTTACTAACACCAGTTTAGTGAACCGAAATAGATGTCGATGATCATTCCTTGCTCTCAACTAAGATTTAATCATTTTTATTCACTCGGCCTGTAGTATTTTTTTAGTTTTTGGTCAGTGTTCTGAGTATCATGATGCTGTGATCTATCTTTTAAGCGTCATGACTTGCTTGCATTTATTTTTGCATACCATCATGATTGAGTCATCTGCTGCTATTCTCCTCAACTCTTTAATTCTCAAGCATTACTCTGCTCTCCAAGTGACCAAGGGAAGCTTGAGATTCCATTTATTGAGTAGAGAAGAGATTATATTTATTGAGTAGAGAAGCGCATATTGAGAGGGGGTGCTGACTAATGCAGGTAACATATTATTGTTGACTATTATTTTTTTGCAAATAAACCAGGGGTGAGGGTGGAGTTGCAGGTTGCAAATAGACAGAGTTGCTTTTTAAAATACATAAATTGCCTATTTTTAGAAAAACATTGTTGCCTAACAATTGATACTTAAGTTGTCTAAGAAAATGCAATCCACTATAGCATTACCAGCACAACCTACTCGAGTCATGACCAATGTTGCCTTGATTTTTGATTTTTAGACACAGTTGGCACATCCTGTAGGTTTGGTAGTTGCTTAGTGCAAATTTGGGTCAACTATATTTGTTGCTCATGAAACATTGCATGTAGGAAATCATAATCAAATTCTAATGGAGATTTATTCAAGTCCATAATACTTGTGCTATTCGTCGCCTACAATAAAAAGAGAATTGTGTTAGTGCAATAATATTTATGTTTTTAACAGAAGGGTTCAAGAACATTACTGATTTGGACAAAACAGGCACATCAATTAAGCAAGGGACCATTAAGCAATACTACTACTATACTTTTAGACAATAATGTCTTCTCAAATAGGCAACATAAGTTTTTTTTTAATTTTTTTTAATGTATGCATCCTTTTTTATCTCCATGCAGCAACAAAGTTATGATAATGTTTTCCTTTTCTATAACATGCAGGATACAACCTATGTACAATGAAGTTGTGCAAATGTGTGCTTTGCTAGGGACTAGATGTATATTGTTCTCTAGAAAACTCAGCAGATGCAAATGTGTTCTTCTGCAATGTGATGGCAGAAAAAAAATCTATCTAGCTTATTGCATGTTTTTCTTTTCTGAATATATTTCCATTTTTTAATATGTCTAGCTTATTGCTTGTTTTTCTTCTCTGAATGTATTTCCATTTTTTAATAAGAACGCTTATATATATGCAAAACGTCTAGTTTGCTTTTTTCTAATAAACAAAACAAGCCAGTGTGAAAACGGCGAGAAAACTTCTCTTGTGAGCACCAACAAGCCAACGATTAGAATAGTTGCTAAAAATAGAATATAATAATTGTACTTTACTAGAAACGGTAAAACCTGACAAAAACATAATATAATGATTGGTACTTTACCAAAAACGACAAGACCGTGCGGATGGACTAAAATACGGCCGGCCGTGCATTAGCTGCCTTCTTACTATAGTTTATTAATTAAAAGCTTATAGTTTTTCACTGTTCACTCTATCTCGTTCATGTGTTTTTTCTTCCTCTTTTGTGTTCTTTATTCTAAATAGCCCTATGTTATACCTCCCGTTGCTCCCTCCTTCATCAACGTCGTCGCCTCTTCCTCCGCCTCTCGTGTCCCGCCTCCCGTGAACCGTCTCATGAGGCCATGAAGGCGGACCACCATCATCCTCACTACCAGACATTCGCTGCCGCATTGCGGATCCAATCATGAGTGGCGTTGGTTTCAATCCCTCTCCTTTTTCATACATGTTGAGGCAAACGAGGTTATGGCATGCTGAATTTCTCACCTTCGAGTTGCAGACGCACTCGGTACTCTGAAAAGTAAAAACCTTGACAGGAATATAAAGTCCCATATCAGCTTTCTATCATATTTGTACTGGCATTACTTTGACATTTACTATCCATGACACAGATTTATTACCTCCATCCGAAAAAGGATGCAATTTTAGCCTATTGACTATCTTAATTTTAATTAATAAATTATTTGGTTTGAGAAATGAGTTAATCGATCATATTCTCACTTCTCAATTTTTTGTTTGGTTGAAAAATATGGATTGATTTATCATCAGTTTTTTTTTGCTAATAATTAGTACTAGTATACTAAATAGAGTCATTCCATCAAATTTGGCGAGTGGACTCATGATGCACCACCTCATCTAAAATGAAGTGATTTCTCAAACAAAACACCCTATAAATATACACGTCAAAACGGTCCAATATTTCAGATACCAGATAAGTATGAAATATATTTTCTTAATATGTCAATTTAGAGTCATAAATGTTTTTTTTACGCGAATTTAGAGTCATAAATGTTGGTGTCCATTTCTACAAATTTGGTTAAACATAATAGTTTCACTAATAATAAAACTAGAACTGTATTTGGGGACAAAGGTAGTATCTAATTCATCTATGATAAATTAAAACTTGATGCATGGTAGTCAAATCAAGCACTTGACTCTGCGCAGCTAGCTAGATCATTAGCATTTTGACAGGATGCAGTGATTCTCCTGTGACCTTTGACCTTTGTCTGTTAATGCCTGTCACTGACACCCTACGAACAAGAGAAAGAGAATAATTAGGTGAAGGAAAATCCAAAGACCAAAAAGATCTCAGTAGCATAGGAGACCTCATGTGCACGAGCACCTGCCATGTAAAGTATGAATAGAGCCAAAGGAAAGTACTTATGCCAGATTGGTGCACAGCAATGATGGGGCAACTTTAGAACACCTATTGGCTATGAGCCTGATAGATTCTACCTGTTGAATACTTGAATGCTTTGTTAAGTGTAACAACCCTAAAAATCTACACAACCTAAAAATCCCAACCAATTAAAATTTTTCATTTATTTATTATGAAAACCCATTTTTCTTGTGCAAACATATAGGTTTCATTATGAATTTGGTAAATAAAGGAGTATAGTTTGCATTTTAATTCCATTCACATAGAATAATAACTTATGCATCACATTTGGGATTTAATGCAATTTATGTTTGTATTTACTCAATATTTAAAATGGGTAATATATGTATTTATACCCTTTATGTGAAAATAGAAAAAGAAAAAGAAAAAGAAGAAGAGAGAAAAAGGAAGAGCAGAAATCGGCCCGGCATTTGGGATTTAATGCAATTTATGTTTGTATTTACTCAATATTTAAAATGGGTAATATATGTATTTATACCCTTTATGTGAAAATAGAAAAAGAAAAAGAAAAAGAAGAAGAGAGAAAAAGGAAGAGCAGAAATCGGCCCAGCCAGCCGGCCCGTCTCCTCTTCTCACACCCGCGCGCGCGCCACACCGCACCAGCCCAGGCACCGCCGCGGCCCATCCCTCGCGCGCGCTCCACCCCGCCTCCCCGCACTGGGCCGGCCCAACACCGCGCGCACGCGCGATGCCGACCGCACGCGCGCACCATTCGCTGCCAGACCGGCCCCGCGTGTCAGCCGCATTCCCCTTCCCTGTTTCTCTTCCTCACGAAGACGACGCCACCGGATCACGCAAATGGCGTGACCGACAGCGCCACGCATGGCAGAGGCCCTGGCCCCGCTGTTCCCCGCCTGTCCCCTGCCTTGCTCGCCAAGAAGCCCGCGCGCACCACCGGAACCCTAGCTCGCGCAAGCCACAGCCCTCCGATCGGCCCGAGCAGATCAGAGCCGCCCGCCATAGGTAGCCACCCGAGCTCCGCTATAAATTGGAGCACCTCACGGCGCCCTAGCCTCATTCCACTCGCCGCCGCCACTGGTGGCACCGCTCTACGACACTGCACCACACCGAGAGAGAGAGCGAAGGAGGAGGGCGGAGCAGAGGAGGAGGAGCCGCCGGAGCGCCGCCGCCGCAGAGCACGCCGAGCCGGACACGGAGGAGAAGCCGAAGCCCCGTCGCGGTTCGGCACGGCACTGCGAACTCACGGCACGGCACCGAATCGGCACTGCATCGCCATCCTATCTTCACCGACACCGCGGTGAGCCACCCGAGCACCTTGCCAACCTCGCCGTGCTTTCGGCCATGGCGTTCGGACCCCCGAGCACGTAGGCCGCGGGTCGTTTCCGACCCTGGAACACACCACACACACACACACACGAGACGAAACCAAGCCAAACGGATCGATCGAGTAGGAACAGAACGACGGGCACCGCCGTCGGACACCGAGCTCTCGGAGCGCCGTCGTGCCGCGCGCGTTCCGAGCAACCCCGACCATCTCTGGATAGGATAGCTCGTCGCGGAGCACCGCCGTGACCCCTTGAGCCGGCCACACGGATCTGAGCCCTGGAGGAAGCCTTGCCTGCCCTGCTCGTGTGCACCGCAACACCGCCGGAGCGCTACCGTGTGCCATGGTGGTGAAGGAGACCCTGCAGAGACCGTAGTTCATCCTTTTGGGCCGGTACGTCTTAGAGACCATGCCAATTGGGAACAGCCGCGTCCAATTGGGCCAAACTGCAACCATTGCCGCCTTGCCGCCGTCCGCCACCGCCGGAGGAACCGCCGCCGTCGGGAATGGACCTATGTGTGCCTTGAAGCCGAAATTGGGAACAGGTTTAGCGTCAACCGGGACTCTAGAAGTTTATCCACCTTTTTGAGGGCCTCCCAGGCCTTGCCGGGGGTCTCACCGGCGCGGCAGCCTCGCCGCCGGCGAGCGGAGCTTTCTGCACTCACAACCTTGGGCACAAACCGACCTGTTTTTAGTCCAAAATCACCCCGCGAGCCGCCAACCATTGATAGATGGCACCTACCGACCATCACCAAGATCGCCGAACCGCCGCCGAGCCTCACCGCCGCCGGCGATCCGATGAGCCCCCGCGTCGAGCACCTGACGCGCGAGCGCGCTCGGCCACAGCAGCTCGTGCACGAACCCGGTCCACCAAAAGCCGTGAGGATAAAGGAGCCGGTGAACCTGGTTCACCATGAGCCAAGCCTCGGGTCTACGGACCACGAGAAGAGACTCTACCGTAAGCCGAGCCCATGCGCCGGACCGCACGGCTGACCGAGAGCCGCCACGTGGCACGCCCGCGCACTGCCACGTGTCCGCACGATGACGTCACGATGACGTCATCCGGCCCCCACCGGACCCTGAAGAGTTGACCCGGTCAACGGTGACGTCAGCATGACGTCATGCTGACGTCAGCAGCCACGTCAGCCGCCACATGCCGCACTACTGGACCCGCGCGCCACGTGGACCAATCCTGAGCTACCACGTGTCATCCCCTGATTAATCGGCCATTTTCCATTTTCAGAAAATAGGATAATCTTCGGAAATTCATAACTTATTCATACGATGTCCAAAAATTGCGCACCATATATCAAAATTCTCAGAAAAATGAGATCTACAATCTAAGACTATATTTGTGTGCATTTGTCTCTTTATTTTATTGAATTTTTCTGAAATACTCTATAGGAGTCGCTGACGCGACTATTTCGTGTTCGATTTCAGAGCCGGAGGAGGATCTGACTAAGGAAGACGATCACGAGTACCTTCAGGAGCTAGGAGACGACTACGAAGGTGCCACGTCCCACCAAATTCTTAGATCCTATTTACGCATTGCAAATGACATTGTTGCTATTGCTTTATGAATATGTATGGATTGGTTGCGTGATAGTATATTTGAATTCCCTGCCTTGATAAGACTTTACCCTACTATCCGCTGCTAGGTTAGCTGCTGCTTAATTTACTGTTACTCTTCCACTACTTTCTACTTGCTATATGCTATGTGGTGGAATTGGGACGGTGTATATCTGATTATAACCACTGGGAGAGAGTGCTACGTGCGTCTTGGGTGCGTGGTAAGCGTTGATGTCGACCAAGTGGGATGTGAGACAAGCCCATGGGGCAAGTCGTGCCAGGGGTGCAACCTGGGCATCCCCAAGCGAGATACCTGTGGCGGGTAAAGTTGTTGAGGAGGTTCCGGGTGGGATAGCCTTGGTGGTTTGAAGCCCGTGGACGGAAGTGCTGTGATGGCACGGGGAGAGTATCCCCTAAGTGAAGATGCCTGCTTGGTCAAACCTAGGACGGACTAGTTTCAGGTTCATGGGAATCCTTTTCTACTCACTCGCTTCTGATGGGCGAGAGACGGCTGGACTACTTGGTAGGACGGTGCCACTACTGTTAGGTTGAGAGGTGATAAGGGTGGGCGGAGACGGTCGATGGGTTCCCGTTCCGTTCTAGATGCGCAGTACCACTGGATGGGCCCGGTACTGTGTCTCCCAGTCTCAGCATAACGGTGTAGGATCCGGAATATCCCAGGGCTGAGTGGTAGGGTGGCATCGACCTAGGCAAGCAAGCACCCGGAATTCTGCCTAGGTGTTTGCGCAACACCTATGATGGCTAATCTTGTGGGTAGTGAAACCTCTGCAGAGTGTACGGTTGATCAATCGATACATATGCCAACTTATTGGCTATGGACCTTTCCTGTGAAGTTTCTACTAGTGTAGTGAGAGTTCTCTTCTCCCCCTGGATGACATTTTTCCGGCAGTGTACCCGCTGTGGTAGTGTGCCGCTGAGATAGGCCCGAGAGGGAGTTGGGCCTGTCGAATGAGAGTAAGGTGTGGGTATGTGAGATGTGGTGATGGGAAAAGGGATGATGGTGTTAATTGGAGATAAAACTTGACTAATTAAACATTGATTACAGCTGCATAGGAAACCTCGGCCTATAGGTCTGCTTGAATAGCCTTGCATCCACTTTCCACAAAGCAAATGCTGCATAGGTGGGCTCCGTGGCCAGTACATATCGTACTGATAAATTTGCTGTCAGGTGACGAGAATGAGTACGACTTCGAGGAAGATGATGGCGAGGAATAGGGTCACGTGCTACACTCAAGTTGGCCGTGGAGGATGAATCGTTTCCGCATCTTCTAAAGCTTCTCTGAATGTTGATTCCGCCAGTGTGGCGATGTAATAAATGTTTATGTAAGACTTAATTACCGTTGTATGGATCCTGGTATCAACTGAGATATGGGTAATTTCATGGATTGTCCCAAGCAATCTGTTGAATTACAATTCGAGCCTGTGGATTTTCCTTCGCGGAAATCGAGGTCGTTTCATTAAGATAGGAGATTCTATGCCATCTACAGATTAGGAGACTTTGGGTTCATGTTTTTTTTTTTGAAAGATCCGGTTACCCGGCATATATATTAATAAGAAATGAATAGAGTTCACAACTACATGTGCGAGAAATGCAACCCCATGTAGCAGACCGCTACAGGGGGTTTGGAATACAGGAGCTAATTACTCGCTACATTATTAACAACTATTAGGGGCCTCATGGCCCTTTCTCCAGCAATAGCCCACAGAGAGCACTTATCCCAGATCATTCCCAACACCTGTATTGCCATACGCGTCCAGCAACTTTGGTCAATCGCTATGGTGTAAAAGTTAAAATGCTTGGTCTGTAGCCGGATCCAAAATCTGAAGCCGCGGACGTTCCAGCTTAACTTGATGTCAACAACCATGGTACACACAGAAGCACCAGCTACTGCTCCGTCTGTTATTTGCAAGCTTACAGGACCTCCATCTCTACTGCTCCGGACTCGGCTACAATGGCTGCCAATGCCCTGGACAGCTCCTTGTTATCCATACGTGTTGCCGCTTTGATGGCATTGATCGCCTGCCCGGGTAGGTCATCCCCGAACATGTCGACGTAGGCTGTGATTGCTGCGTCTGGTGCTGCCGTCTTGTTGTTCATGAAGGAGAGCTCACGCATTAGCTTTTGCTGGGCACGCTCTGCAACCGGGATCAAGGATGCTTGGGCTGCAAGGCGTGTGCTCGAGCGTGTGGAGGCTGCTGGGGCTCTCTTCCTGCCTTTGCTGCTGGTTGGGGGGGGCGACATCGGCCTCTCCAGGATTGGAGCGCGGATGGGTTTGAACATCCTTGCACAGAAGTCAGCACAGTCGTCAACCTCCTCATTCCCCATCACCACTACTGCTCCCTCTGTCGCGTGGCTATGGATGACCTCCTGAACCATGACGTCCCGGGTCACTGGGTCAACCACATCCAAGACATCACCAGAGCCCAGGCCAATGTCCATCCGACTCGCCAAGTCGGAGATGCCAGCAGTCAAGTAATCAGATCCCTTGCAGGGGTCGACGAGCTGAGTGTCCAACCCGAAGACAACCTCCTGAGAGTGCACAGGCAGCGCTGAGACAGAGACAAACACCGGTGATCGTGGCCCATCGTCGCCATCGTCCGGTGAGAAGCTGGGGCTGCGCACAGTTTTCCTGTACAGATAGGGCATGGGGTACTGTTCATCACTAAATATTATTGAAAGGTAACTGATTGTCATAGGTTCATAGCTCCTTGTCTCACTGCACAATTGCTGACCAGATGGTCCAGTGATGCTATTAGAATGGAGCATTCTTGTAGGATTTGGAGAGATTTTGCTGTTTATTGCGAAATCCCGAGAAGGCCTCAAATGGTTGACTCCAACAATTACTCCTCAGCATCACTTTCACTTCCTGAATCTGTATCTACAGACTTGAATACCTGATGGTAAACAATGATTCAAGACCGCTCAAACAGATGTTAAATGTAAACGTCATCGCACAAATGAGAGCGTTTCACTTTCAGTTGTCAACTCTCAATCCTTGATATCCACATAAACTGTACCTTACTACTGAAATGTACCCATTGACTCATCCTGTATAGGCTGAGCCGGCCCAGCCAACCATCTCCAAACACTGAGCCATCAAGTTGCACGTCCAAAATGAGAGTTTCTCGGCTTTCTGCGCATCACTGTCAGAAAAAAGGAGATGCAGAATTCAGGACCAAAAAAATACACCACGCCAAACACCATGCAAAAGGGCAACAGTATGTTAATTCTTTTCCTCCCACAGTACTCGTCAAATCTGATCTGGGTTCTAAACTGATGAGCAAAAGTCACGGTCTTTCAGTCCTTTGTAGTGGGATCCAAACCTAATACTCATCATCCAATTAAGAGATTTGCACTACAGTTTTAATGATGTGTTATATTGTGCTGGTGCAGTACATTGTTGAAATCACTACACAACCAGAAAAGCTCCAGAAGTAGTGCACTGCAACATTTAGCCGTGTGAACTTGGTTACAATAATTGTGAATCACCAACTCCACTCAGTTCTGAAACCAGGTATCACGCCACGGCAACCAGCATAATTTGGCACACTAGTAGTACATAATCAGGAGGTGCTCACAAGACCCTATGACTTGGCTCTGATATAATATATATGATTGTCATTGTCATTGTGGTGCGTTTGCAAGTTGGCCCAAAAAAGTGACAGGTCTTCAGGCACTTTTGGTGGTCCGTGTATTATTCACTCAAATTTTCCAATGGGATAAACTGTGTAGCTGGGGGTACATTTCTGACTTTGGCGTGTCCAAGAATATTCGAGGATAATTGTACAGCCTATCAGCCTACGAAATATCTTCTGTCAGGCTTTCCGGTAAGTATTCATCAGTTATAGTAACTGATGCATGCCATCTGTGTTTAAAAATTAAACAAGGGCGAAATTATAGGGACAATACATAATGAGCGGTGTGTCATATGAAGTTTCTGGGGACTGGGGTTGATAATTACCTTGAGAAATGAGAAGGGTGGAGCAAATTCTGAAAGGTCATGTTCTTTCTATGCTCAATTATATTCTCCATCTTCCTCTTCTTGACTGCATAGTTTTGCGGTCAACTCAAAATGCACCGAGAGCCCACAATCTATTCTCGCAAAACCACTCCACAGAACTGTCGTTAACCATTGGTCGTTGAGGAGGCTTATTCTCAAAGGTTCCACCTCATCTTGGGTTAAGGGCGAAGCTTGAAGCCAATTTCTTCACTTTTGTGTTTTGTCAAACCTTACATTTTGATGGTTTATGGAAGTGCTGAACATAGCTCTGCTGCAAACTAATCAAGCAGAGAGGAATTGTAGAATACATAAGCTCACATTAATGAACTATTAATTTGAATTGTGCTATTTGCAACCACAAATCTAAAGTGTTAACAAAAATCAAATCAACTTTTAATTTGATGAACCTAACCAAAATTTATTATAAATGAAAGAAAGTAGACACAATGGTAACTCTAGGAACCCCTTCTCTAATTAAAAAAAAAAATAAAGAACATTTTTTTCAACCTGAGGCATTGTACATGCTGTCATTGTGGGATGCCATGGCTTCATCCCACTAACAGCCTTGGAGAAAAGTCTCACAACAAAAAATTTCAGCCCATTCACTTTAGCTTATCAGCCACAATCAGCCCTACTTTTCAGGCATGGAACATTGTTTCTATCTCACAACAAATCAGCCCTACAAATAAGTCGCAACCACAATAAGTCCCACTATGGGTGTTCATCCTTTAGTTCTTAGAGGCAAGTCTTCTTAAATGAAGCCAGGCTCTAAGCTCATAGACTTTGTATTTCTCAGCAACCAGTTTTCTTCTCATTTTAAACCTCTTTGGATAGTTTGTTTTGGTTTTAATAAATTCTACAGTGGGGGCCTTCCCTATTTTTTCTGCTAGGCCTCTTCTCTTTCTCTCTCTTTGCTATACAAGTACAGGGGCCTCCCTTGCTGTATTTCTGATTCCAAAAAAAAAAAAGAAGAGACATAATGTCAACCTTACAACCAAATATCCAAAGAATGTAGACCATCCTTTTAAAAATTGTAGGCCACAGTGGTGAAATTTGATCTTGGATTCACCCAATTTAACAGTTCTATTGTTATATTATTATCCGTCATTATAATTATCAGGGTGAATTTTTAAGCCCTATGTGAATAAAACATACTGTTTCATCGAACAGTAGCTGTCATCTAGCATAGTTTTGACTTTTCAGTAAATAGGAAATTCATGACATGATTCATGAACAGTCAGTTAATTTCAAATTTACAGCTGTTGATTGTTCAGCTGAAAAACTCATAGCAAGGAAAGGAAGATTGAAAGATACCTGCCAGCCTAGTATTGTGGTGTCAATTCTGTTTTGTCAGAATCGTAGTGTCAATACTCCTACATGGAATCTGGAGATCCTTAGAAAGTTTATTCCATTCATATACTAATTAGCAGACAGCGATTTTGATTGCAATTGGCAAAGATTGTACACATGAAATAGACGGTGTGAATCTCTCGGAGACATTACAGTGCCTGAATGGCTGAATCAGTGCATCGCTCTGGTCAATTCGATTCGTCCTTCCAATGCGATTTGTTACTGTCGCAGTCGTGTCACCGATGTTATTGCGACATGTGCTTTACAATTTGTCTGAAGCTGACTGGTCCATTACCAGACCCAATTTCCATGAGAAAATGATGCGAGAACTCAGAACTTAGTGCTTTCTTCAGTTTGTGCTGTCTGTGCATATGCTGACTGCAGGCTGATAATTTTGAATAGAATTCAATTGGTATGGCTTACTTAGGTGAATTCAGTCTTGAAACAAATCACCGATTTGTTTACCGAAACATGCATACATATTTTTATTTTATTTCTGCATTTTCGCACACAAGTCTGTTACTATCATTAGCTGAAGTAAAACTCTACCGCGACGGTTAAGATTGCCGCCGCATCTTTTTAGTTAAGAAGAAAGTGTCTTCTCACCCAGCGAGAAAACCCCCGAACCCCGCCCCCATCCATACACGGTGGTCTTTCCGTTGCCCAAGTGAGAATTGGGCCGCCGGTGCTGCCAAAGTGTCTAGACCAACTGATCTAGCACCCTTTGGCATCATTAGCTGAAATAGTTGCAGTTGCTCCTGTGACCCTTTCAAACTAACAGTGTGTGCAGTAGAATCCATTTTCTAATTCCCTGCAATGTTTAGAATTTTGATTATGCAACAGAACTGTGTACGTATATATGAACTGGATGACAAGAAAAGGTTAATTAATGAAGCATTGGCAAAGATAAAAAGAAAGCAGTATGTAAATAATTTCTGTAAACGATCCGTGGTTGATAATGCTTTATAGATTTGTTCACAGGAATGAAAAATCAGAGAAGGATATCGTTAATTGACATCTTTTGACAGAATATCTGGAGTGGTAACTGCTGATGTGTCGTCATATGCACCAGTGATTCCTCTGACATAGTACTGATCGTATGGTGCAGATGGTCTGGAACATCATGATCTGGTGACTACAAACATGAGGACAAAATCGGATGCTATTCTCCTCACCCTTTATAAATTGGCACGAGAAGCATCAGTTGGACACCAAGACTCTGAGCAAGGCAGCAGCTTCTCTCTTCCACACTTGCCAGCAGTGTCCATCTCATGGAGATTGCAATTGCAACCAGTAGTTGCCATGATGCACTCAAAGCTGGTGTTGTTTCTCACCAAAGCGTGCCTGTTCTGGTGCTCGTATCTTTTCTGTCCCTGTTCGGCGCATTTCTGATATACTTCTATGCACCCTTGTGGAGTGTGAGGAGAGTCCCGGGGCCTCCAGCCAGGTTCCTCGTAGGCCATCTTCATCTTCTTGCCAAGAATGGGCCTGACGTTTTCCGTGCAATTGCCAAGGAGTATGGTCCAATCTTCAGGTAAATAATCCTCATGACTAAGAAGAGCTGCAGCAGCCAGCATCAGCCAGTCATTCAGCAGTGTTTTTCTCTCACAACAATCAGCCAGCCAGCCGTATAACCATGGTCGCCATGCGCAGGTTTCACATGGGAAGGCAACCTCTGGTGATTGTGGCCAATGCCGAGCTGTGCAAGGAGGTTGGCATCAAGAAGTTCAAGGACATCCGCAACCGGAGCACCCCGCCGCCATCCATCGGTTCCCTTCACCAGGACGCCCTCTTCCTCACCAGGTGCTGCTAGCTACTAGTTTGGAAGTTGGAAACATTTCCTGGTTAGATTGAGCCATGGGAAAATTTTGTTGTCTGAAATTAAATTTGCATGAGTTTTGCTGATTGAGGCAGTGAGCTTGCTTACTCATGTTGTCAGCAGGGACTCGACGTGGTCGGCGATGAGGAGCACAGTGGTGCCGCTCTACCAGCCGGCGCGGCTCGCCGGGCTGATTCCAGTGATGCAGTCGTACGTGGACATGCTGGTGGACAACATCGCCGGCTGCCCGGACCAGGAATGCATCCCCTTCTGCCAGCTCTCGCTCCGGATGGCCATCGACATCATCGGCAAGACGGCCTTCGGCATCGAGTTCGGCCTGTCCAAGAATAATGCCGCGGGCGGCGGCGAGGGTGGCGGCGACGGCGACGACAACGTGAGGGAGTTCCTCAAGGAGTACAAGCGGTCCATGGAGTTCGTGAAGATGGACCTGTCGAGCTCGCTGTCCACCATCCTCGGGCTCTTCCTGCCCTGCGTCCAGACGCCGTGCAAGCAGCTGCTGCGGCGGGTGCCCGGCACGGCGGACTACAAGATGAACGAGAACGAGCGCCGGCTGTGCGCCCGCATCGACGCCATCATAGCCGGCCGGCGGCGAGACCGGGCTACACGCCGCCGCTGCGGCGACGGTGACGGCCCGCTGGACTTCATCGCGGCGCTGCTGGACGCGATGGAGAACGGCGGCGGCGGCGGCAAGGAGTTCGCGCTGGCGGACAGGCACGTCCGCGCGCTGGCGTACGAGCACCTCATCGCCGGCACGAAGACGACGGCGTTCACGCTGTCGTCGGTGGTGTACCTGGTGTCGTGCCACCCGCGCGTGGAGGAGAAGCTGCTCCGGGAGGTGGACGGCTTCGGAGACGGCGGGCGCGCGCCTGACGCCGACGATCTCCAGAGCAGGTTCCCCTACCTCGACCTGGTCATCAAGGAGGCCATGCGGTTCCACCTCGTCTCGCCGCTCATCGCCAGGCAGACCTCCGCGCGCGTCGAGATCGGCGGCTACGTCCTCCCAAAGGTAACGTAACGCACGCCGCCCGCAGCGCCGCCGCCGCCGCGCCGGCATGCTGTCAGCCAGATCGCTTTGCAGCAAACAAATTAACTTGACGAAGCGTGGTGCTTTTTCACGGCGAGCAGGGCGCGTACGTGTGGCTGGCGCCGGGGGTGCTGGCCCGGGACGCGGCGCAGTTCCCGGAGCCGGAGGAATTCCGGCCGGAGCGGTTCGCGCCGGAGGCGGAGGAGGAGCGGGCGCGCCACCCGTACGCGCACATCCCGTTCGGCGTCGGGCCGAGGGCGTGCATCGGCCACAGGTTCGCGCTGCAGCAGGTGAAGCTCGCCGTGGTCGCGCTCTACCGCCGGTACGTGTTCAGACACTCGCCGGCCATGGAGTCGCCCATCCAGTTCGACTTCGACCTCGTCCTTGCCTTCCGCCACGGCGTCAAGCTCAGGGCCATCAGGAGGGGCTGAGAGTGAGACTGCCACTGGCACTGCCTTGCTTGGGCTCACGTGCATCCGTGATGGTGACACGGTGTCTACTTGTGTGCAATTGGTATATTCATATTCATATTCATATTATTATGTACCTATAGTGGTAGTAATTAGCATATATATATATATATATATATATATATATATATATATATATATATATATATATATATATATATATATATATATATATATATATATATATATATATATATATATATTGGATGTATACACAGTTACACACATATGTAAATTAGATGGTGAAGAAGATTGCACGTATTCAACAGCTGGTAAAGGTGTTGCAGATACAACTTCAGTAGAAGAATTTGTATGATGTCCGGACTAAACATGAATTTGGCAATCTTTACAGATGAAGTTCAGGATGGGCAATTCATGGCTTACAGTAACAACTTCCTGGTTTTGTATGGTTTACAAATTGTGATTCTGGGAGAAGCTAGTTTCGTATCAAATAAAAAAAAATGAAAGAACCAAAACTCACTCACATCCTCACCGTGCATATATGATTAAAAACAACAAACTAGAAAAAGGCTAAAGGCTATTACAAGAGAACACATAGCTTCTCCAACAGGTGCATCTAAAAACATGCTTGTTTTTACATGGAATAACCTGCCAAGAAAAAAAAAAATCGCCAGGTTATAAAATATTCGAGGCTTAAATCCAAGAGGTTAGATCAAGTACTCAAGTCATGTACCATCAAATCAAATGTTGGATGAATTCAGACAGACCATGGAAATGATCTCAGCAGTGCATAACAAAGTCTCCCGACTTCCTACAGTGGTGATTCTATGCTGCTGACAGTGTATGCAAAGTTGTGAACAAATGAAAGTAGACAAATGCAGAAAGCAGAACAGAGTACAAGTGTGTGCCCTTACTTGACTAGGAACTAACGGAGCTCGTCATGAAAGCCATAATCATCTTCTGTGAACAAAGCATTGTAAAATACATAGGGGTTATCGATCATCTCATTCATGCTCAACTGTCCATCTTTGTCTGTGTCAGCCTACATAGTTGTAGAAAAGCATTATTAGCAAGTAAAAGTTATCGAGTCTACCAAGAAAAACATAATATGCTAGAAGATTTATTTTTCAGCACAACGTGAAGCTTATCATGATAAACAAGATCAGGCTATTCCCAAACACTAACAAAAAAAAAAAAAAAAAAAAAAAAAAAAAAAAAAAAAAAAAAAAAAAAAAAAACCCTAGAATCCATAGTGCATAATGACGGAATTAGAGACAAAGGAATATCAACTTATCCTATAAGTAAAGCAGGATACAGCCGGCTGTTACCTGAGATATTACATAGTCAGCTTGTTGCTTGGCATAGAAGTGTTCTGACGGATGGAGATTACCAATTATTGGCTTTAGCTCATCTGCTGATAAGAGCCTTCAAAATGGGGAAAAGCCTCCTATGTCAGTCAGAGAGGATCTTCCTTAAATTCATAGAAACAACTTATAAAACATTGAAAATTGCAATATTTACCCATCATTATCCAGATCAAGGTGTGAAAATGACTTTTTAGCTGGTGCATCAGAGCCACCTGCGTCATCTGTTATGCCTTCGTCATCATAGTGTCGAATTGAATAAAATAATCCATTGAAGAACTCTTGGAAATTGAGCTTTCCATCATTGTCTTTATCTTTTTCCCTAGATAGTCGACACAAATTCATCTTAAAATAAAATTTTAGAATGGCCAGCTCTGCATCTCAAAAAGCAACATAATTCTTGTAGGATTAAAAAAACCATCTATTTCAATCAGATTAACCTGTATTGGTACTAGAAGGTATGCCATTGCAAATAATTTCCAAAACTAACGCATGAAATTAGCTTGATTTTGATTGGATACCAGTGTAGGATGGTGGAATTTATGATTCTTAAAAAACGATATCAACCGCATCTTCAAGAATGTTAAACTTATTGCATTTACATCCAAAAATGCCATGGAACCGAGTAAGAAACAGCATAGATCCTTCATAAGGATATCTTCCAATTAAGCCCCAGAGTCAGAGCCTAGTTTTACTGCCAGGAATTTCTAAATAAAGCTCGTGGCATTAGGCAGCCATTTGACATAGTGTACAAAATGAATATTAAAAAAAATTGATTTTAACAATGTCATATAAAGCATCTCAAATATTAGCCATAATCTGATCTGACTGTGTGCTCCACTAAACAGTAAAAACTATGTGACGTGGCAGCTAATACATGCTTATGTAGTATCGACAGCAAAATATGAGAAATGGGCAGGATTAAATAGTTAATAGTCAATGAAAATCCAAATACTAATTTCTTGATTATATGTACCATGAAGAATTTGATTTTATTTCAAGTTTCTTTTTGTAAACATAGAATAGCACAGGAAGCAATTTGTTGTTAAATGATAATACATCAAGTTATCAACTAAATGGACAAACTCAATCACAGTTAATTACCCTAAACTTTGGATGCTTATAGTTATCAAATTAGTGCTAAACCTGACATGAATTGCTTAGTCAACTCTGTTTCTTCCTTAGTTGCCTATTGTGCTTGGCTAATCAGTTATTGTGTCGCACAATTTACAATCATGGAATAAACAATGTGTGGCAACTGGTAAGCACCCAGAAATATTATTCTTTTATTTATAGCTATTGTTATAATCTCTAATTTTGGTAAGGGAACATCTAATTTGGTTCCGTTGAAATTCAGGAAAAATACACTTTTCCATCGTTGTTCTTGCACACAACTGAAATAATACTGCTAAGATAAGGCAAAACAATGGACTTGAATACAAACATGTGACAAAAAAGTTCAGAGGAAAAACTTGTACCTGACTTCTTCTTTGCACAACCAATGTATTAGCTTTGGGTTGGTTGTATCAGCTGGATGTAAAAAGCTGCAGGCAGAAAGTCAAACTAATAAATGTTGGATAAGAAATAAGGGGTTTAGAAAATGTGTGGTCAGAGAAGAAATTATACTCATTAAACTCCGTAAGATTTAGAAAGCCATCACCATCCATATCTGCAGCACTAAAATGCTCCTCCTTCCACCATCCCACTCCGTCATTGGTTGAGTTATGATCTGAACAAAGACGAGGTTTAGTGCTCAAATTATTAAGGTATGTATGTGATGATTTAGTCATTGCAGATCGTGGTCTATTGAACTCTTTCCACAATCCCATACCATTTCTAGCTGAGTTATGATCCGTACATACGTAAATGGGACTATTTTCTATGAGATTGGTAGGCATGCACATTTAAACTTTTTTCATCCCATGTAATGTATACTGCTTGGTCAATCCATGTGACTAGATGACAACTATTCAAGCTGTTATGTATTTATTGAATCTTTGTTCAACACATGTGGAAAACCGAAAGTTCAACATCTACTAGTTGACACCAGGAACACATCTAAAATGCACAATCAGGTATGTTGAAAAATTATCAGAACTCACAACTTGGTAGCAATATCACTTGCAGCTTATGTCATGCCACTACATAGGCACTGATCTGGAGTAATATTCATATGAGCACACAAATCATAATTACAGTTTCAAGGAAAAATACTAGTGACAAAGGCATGTTTACATCACTGGAAACTAAAGGTATATATACTATAATTCAGGCTTAAGGGCCTTGAAAAAGGATTCAAATTTAGAAGTATAGGCATCACACCTCATTCATTTTATTTGAAAAAGGTCAATTCGAAGCATTAAATGTAAGCAAAACTTCAGTGAAACGATTTCCAGGATACCTTACTCAAACATCACTTATAGAACGATTGTAACGTGAAAGTTCAATTGCTTGGCTTCAAGGCGGCCGAAGTATACATGGCAAATGGACTAGCAAAGAATCCATTTACATAGCCACATTTCTGTTATGAAAATGGCTTAACATAATGGAAATGTTTGGCCACGTTTCCGTTTACATAGCAAAGTTCAATTGATTGGCTTAAGTGATATTGCTTCAATGTAGCCTAAGAATCGGCATATGAATCCCCAAATCCAATAACAGGACGTGGTCAAACAAATCTTGGTACCAAGATTCAGAACTTGCCCACTGCCGTTGCTAGATTACGAGCTTCCAACGAACTTCCAAACTGAGTTCAAGGATCCAAACCTCACTGAAGAATCAAACATAAACAGCTGGAAGCCCGGAATATTACATATATGTACGTACCGTCGAAACGCCAGGCCCAACTGGGCCGCTCGTACTCGCCGAAGGCGACGCGGCCGTCGTGATCGCGGTCGTGGAGCTCGAGCTCCCGGGCGGTGCGGTGAAGCACCTCCCGCCGCGCATTCGCGAGGTTCCACGCGGCCAGCTCGGCGCCCGTGACGGCGCCATCGGCAGGGTCGACGTCGATCTTTGGGAAGAGCGCCTCCACGCGAAGCGTGACGTTGAAGCGCGCGGCGTCGTTGATGTAGTCCTCGTCGGCGTCGGCCTCGCCGTCGGTGAGATCCTCTGGGACCGGCGCCGCCTCCATGCCCGGCGCGTGCAGCCCCGCGGCGGCGAGGCGCTCCCACTCGCGGTCTTCGAGGCGGCGCTCGATGTCCGCGACGACAGGGTCGAATGGGATCTGGTGGTTGTGCGCGTGCGCGTGCGCGCGGGCCCGGAGGCGGAGGCGGCGGTGCGGGTGCGGGGTGGGGGACGGGGAGGGGGGAGAGAGGTGGAGTAGGAGGAAGAGGAGGCCAGCTGAGGCCAGGGCCAGAGCCAGTGTCAATGCGACGGTCGACGCCGCAGAGGGCTTCTTCGCCGCCGCCGCCGGCGGCTTCGCCATGGCCGATGAGTCGCGGCTCTTTTCCGTGATTTTCCTTTTGATGAGAGGTCACAGTTCAGTAGTCCACTCTCACCTGTAGACATTGTACTGTTTTTGTTAGCATCAGCTCTTTAAAAGGTTTTATGCTAAAGTTAATTAAAACAAATATTTAGTAAAACAGTTTTTCTTAGTAGACAAGAGATAAGGGGCTGGTAAAAGTTATAATTTTCCACTTCACTTGTCGCGGCTGCATGACTGTATGCAATGGCGGAGCCAAAAATTTATAGCTGGATATGTGGTACATAAAAAATTTTGTTGTCTATAATAACAAATCTATAATAACATAAACATAGTTCCGTTATCTCTAATAATTAAGGAATATTACAAAGATTGATGATATTCTCATCATCCATATTACAAGAATTAAGAATAAATAGAAAAATAAACCTTCAGGCTAGAGCGTGTTGCTTAGGAGGAGAAGGGCACGGGCACCGCGCCACCGCCGCACCGGGCGCCGGCCCGCCGCCTGGACGCCGCACGGCCAGAGGCCAAGCCGCCGAGGCTGGCTCCTCCTTGGCGCACGCACAGAAGCCAGAAGGGAAACATGAAACTGACTGCAGATCGGAGGCTCGGAGAACTAGGATCAGCGGCTTGTAATTCAACGACCAAAGGGTGCTCTTGGAGTTGTCGTGCGAGTGGATAATTTTGGTCTATCACGAGATCCAAATTCTCCACTGCACGTCGAGGGTGCGGGGAACGAAGCCTTTATATTTGTCTTCTGGGTCATCGAGATTGTTTGCTTGCTACAGGTATTCGATTTATCTGTTGAGTATGTTCGGAATTTTTTGTTTGGAGTTCACGACTTCACGCATTTTTTGGTTAAGAAGAACAGCAGAAAGAATAGCAAAGTAACCGATACAATAAATTCACAGGTAATTCATGGATTACCAACGAAATTCATAACACAAAATGAAAAGTAAGAAACATGAGGAGGACCCTCCACCTGATAATTCCAGCCAACTGAACCTAATACACTATGCCTTAACACTTTGGTAGCCAGCTGTGAAGTGAAGCTATAGATGATAACACATCAGCTACGAGCTTAGCGGCAAAATATCCGATAAGAAGTTGGTACCATAACTTAGCTACGATCTTAGTGGTAAAGTATCTGCCAAGAGAGCCGGTTCCTCTACCCAGTTACGACTTCGGCGGCAAAAGTATCCGCCAAGAGAGCCGGCTTCACAGCTCAGTTAAGACCTCAGCGGCAAAGTATGTTTGGAGCTACTATTCATCATCCTATTTAGCATTCCCACTGTTGACGGTAATTATTATATGATTTTACCCGTCAACTAAATATGAAATAAGGGTATAAAGGCAAACACCACCATAGAATAGGACTTTAACCGACAGAATTATACAGTTTTGGTGACTCAGTGTTTTGCAGGGGGTTATCTAGAAAAGAACCAAGAGAGACCCATATGTCAGATTAAAATAACGAATTCCGCCGCGAAAGGAGATTAAGAATATTCCAGAGAATATCAGAGACACGCCTGACGAAGCGGGGCCCAGTTGGCAGTGAGAAAGGGTCGGTCGATCCACTGCCAGGGTCGGCCGACCTGTCAGAGCACCATCTCCGCGTGCGCTTCGACGTGGACCCACATCCCGAAATTTCACGCAATCTCAGCCGCACGTAAAAGTCGGTTTGATCCGAGGGCTACGGTTCATCCCACCGGCCTATATAAAGTTCCCCAGACCCTCAGGGTTTCATATCATTCAGTCATCAATCAGTTCAACTCAGTTGTAAAGAGCCAGAAACCATAGAATCGTTAGAGCTTCACCATCTAGAGCATAGTTACATATGTTAGAAGTAGAAGGAGGCAAGTTTTACTTGAGTTCCCAATCTGTCTGGAGCTAGAAGGCTTCCCGAAGCCATTGTAAGCTCTCTCTTGTATTTTAAACCTCTCTTGAGTGTTTCAGATAAAGTTGATTGACATTGTTCTACTATTGATTATGTTCTTAATTATGCTATTCATTGCTTATCTAGATTGTATACTTTGTATAGTTAAGATGCATTCATATTCATACATAGGTTTGTATAACGCTCATTCATTGATGTCATGGGTGGGTGATGAACAGCATGTAAGCATGGTGCTTAGATATGGTTTGTCTGCAAATACGCCTTATATTCTGGGTTCTATGGTAGATCGCAGATGTGACACTCCCGTTGAGTCCTTTGTAGTCCACACTCCGAATGTAGGGAGAGTAGGAAGTTATTATTACTTTAGAAGGCTGGTTATGATCTTGATCTTCCTTAGTAATATTCCCTTAAGTATGAATCTGAAGTATCTTCGCCATGATTGCTAGTATAATTGCATCAATCTAATATGTCTTTGATAGTATAGTTAGAATGACTTCGGATATTCTTATGCTTCAACCTAATCCATGCTAGTGCCTAGATAGGAAGTGATCTAAGTGATCATTATTATATATTGATTGATTGGATTGATTATTATGCTTATCATATATATCATTATTATTGTGACATAACCCCTATTCTGAGATTATGGGTCATGCATGGTTATCTCCATATTTGCATATGCATATGACATCGATCTATCTACTTACATCCCATTCATTGCCAACCCTTTCCAGTGGTAAAATATAAATGACAACCCAGAATACTCTTGGGTAAAATGCTACAATGATATAATTAATCTGTGCGCTTTCAGATACTTGAACTTAATATTTTATATCCTCTTTAGTCACTTGCATTCATAATAACTGCTTAGTATTACTCTGGGTAGTTTCCATTCATGTCCCTTATATTCATGTTAGGGCTGACAACTTAGTTATTTTAAAAGATAGTTTAAAAGAGGTGGCTAAGTAATTTACCAAGTGACACTTAATTAATACCAACAAGCATTTTTGGCGCCGTTGCCGGAGAAGGCGTTTGGCATACATAAGATGTAGATAGATCATATACATAACACCAAATATGTTGAGAAACCATATAAACCTTACTCAAACAGGCTCACCCTGTCCTTATTTATTCTTTGTGTAGCTTATGTAGGGTGATGTATAAACGGATTTGACCTTCCGCAGAATTTTATTGAAGATCCAGAAGCTTTGATCAGGAAGACACGATCCAAGCTCAGGAAGACTCCAAATCCTCAGCCGGAAGACATCCGTATAAGAAGAAGTTTGACACCAGAGTTTGAGGCCATGGCAAAAAGAGCCTTCGCGAGTTCTCTGCTCTAACCACCGCTAACATCCGTACGGGACCACCTACTGATGTTGGAGACAATGGATTCGAGCTCAAGCCTGCGCTCATCAACATGGTGCAAGCTAGTCAGTTTTGTGGAAAGGCGCATGAAGATGCGAGTGCCCATCTCCAACACTTTTTGGAGATGCAGCACTTTCACCATTAACCAGAGATGCAATCCTGCTCTGCCTGTTTCCATTCTCACTGTTGAGAAGAGCTAAACAGTGGTTCTACGCAAACAAAGACAAGAACACTACATGCTCCACTGCCTTTGTAGCAAAGTTCTTCCCTGTGGGCAAGATGAATGCTCTTAGAGGGAAGATCACCAGCTTTCAGTAATAGCACGATGAATCAGTCCCGGAAGCATGGGAACGCTTTCAAGACTACATCCCAAAATGTCCTCACCATGGGATGGAGAACTGGTTACTTATGCAAACCTTTTACCATGGGTTGACTACCAGCACTCGTGAGACGATGGATGCTACTGTTGGAGGAGCTTTTCTGTCACTCACCATTGAGCAAGCTACCACCCTTGTGGAGAAGATGGCATCCAACCAGAGTTGGAATGAAGAACGAGCCCCGACCCCCAAGAGAGGAGGAATGCACCAGCTCTAGGAGACCGCCATGATTTCTGCCAAGATGGACCTGCTGATGAAGAAGCTTGATGATCGAGTCAATGATAAGAGAGAGGTCAACCACATCCACGATGCCTACATGACATGTGAAGAATGTGGAGGCACTGGCCACTCAGGTCACGGCTGTCCGAAAATTCAGGAGGATGTGAACTACGTCAACAAGAACAACAACAACTACCGTCCCGAGAATCAGAACTGGAATCAGAACCAAGGTTGGAATCAGCAACAGAGGCCCAATTACCAAGGTAATTACTCCGGTAATTACCAAGGTAACAACTTCAACACACCATTGAGAGATCTAGTCTCTAGTCAGACTAAACTGCTAGATCAGATTTTCAAAAAGCTAGTCTCCAATGACAAGTTGCTAGAACCATCAACAATAGGATGGATGGTTTCGCCTCTGCTGTCAAGAACCAGCTCAGCTTCAATAAAATGCTAGAATCTCAAATAGCTCAGCTGGCATCGTCTATCCATCCGGCCAATGAAGAAAAGATCCTACGCCAACCAGAAGAACTCAAAACTGCAAATTTGGTGGATATCTTCAATGCATTATGGTACCATGCAGAGCATTAGTCCAAGGGATGGAACGATGATTCTCTGCCAGAGAAGAAAGAAGACCCAGGAAGACCCGTCATATCAATAGCCATTGGTCAACACGCCTTCGAGGAAGCAATCTGCGACTTTGGCGCAAGCATCAACATTATACCCAAGGTGATCTACGAGAAGATCCATGGAAATGCACTCCTATACACCAACATGTGCTTGTAGCTAGCAGACCAGTCACTCTGCTATCCAAAGGGGATCCTAGAAGATGTTTGTATACGAGTTGGACACTCGTATGTACCTGCCGACTTTGTGGTAGTTAAAACAGGAGGAGATGAGAAGTCACCAATTATTTTAGGACGACCATTCCTTAGCACCGCCAAGGCTATCATCTACACCGACAGTGCCAAGATCTGTCTCACTATCAGGGGAAGTAAAGAAAGATTCAGCTTCAAAAACATGACATTGCAAAGTCCAGCCCATCCACAGAAGTCGTACATCTATGAAGACAAGCCTGCGCAAAAGAAGACAAGCAGAAGAAGGAACAAGGCTAGGCACACTCACACTGAAGCTGTGAGGATGATCAACTCAGTTCGAGCTGAGTACGATCACCTTCTGGTTTCACCACACATGCCCAAGCTTGATGATCCAGGAGTACCGACGATCGACTGCACAATTAATCAAAAGATCTTCTACAAGACCTTCTGCGACACAGACTCGAGTGTCAACATAATGGCCAAGGTAACTTATGACTTTCTATTTGGCAAGACACCCTTGTACTCTACCTACACGCAGCTACAGATGGCGGACCAGATGTCCAGATTTCCAGAGGGGATCGCTAAAGACGTTATGGTAAAGATTCAAGATCATTATGTCCCCACTGACTTCTTGGTCCTGGATATGGGAGAAGAAGAGTAAAACCCACCGCTCGTACTTGGAAGACCGTTCCTCAACACTACAGGAGCAATTATATATATGAGATCAGGGGAGGTCCACTTCCAGTTCCACTAGGAGAAGGTCCGCTGCTATTTCAACAGTTACACAACCTATGAGCAGCCGAAGAAGAATAGGTCAAGGAGGAGACGTCGTTCCTCCAAACACCTGAAGAACCAACCACTCAAGGATGGTTGGGCATATTATGAAGGAGAAGTCAAGAGAAGTGACTACGTTAAATCAGAAGATAAGAAGGAAGAAGAGACTGTGAAGGATGAGCTCCCAGCTTCAACCTCACCAGCGACATCAACTTCACCAACTACAAAGAAATGGAGGAAGAAGGAGTCACCTTCCAGCTTATCATCAGAAGTGCAACCAGGGTCATCTCAACCCGACGATTCACCTGACAAGGAATGAACAGACAAGGAGTCCTGTCGGAGGACTATAAACCACCGGGCCTTCGCCACAAGGTAAAACTGGTACTTATCCATATTTACTTTCAGCATTGCATTAATAGTTGCATATTTACTTTCCTGCATTAAAAAGAAAATAAAAATATTTATTGATTTGCGTAATAAAATCGAAAAGCACTATGTGACTAATCTTATGGCTTAGCTCATAAAGACTATTCACCGTGGTGCCACAAAATAATTTCGCATGTAGGATTAATTTCTGCATCATATTTAATTCCTGCAATCATAAAATTGAAAATACCAAAAATATGTGGCCACATGAAGGTCCACACTTTATGCAAAATACCAAAAATATGTGGGCTCATGAAGGTCCACACTTCCCAAGAAAAATACCAAAAATATGTGGGCACATGAAGGTCCAACCAATTAGGGAACTTCCTGCTAGAATAATAAAATCAATCACTTACCATGGAGTGGTATTAACCTAACCCCTCTCCATGAAATTTGGTATTCTTGTTGGCAATTAAAGTTTCACAGGAAAATACAAGATCAAAGAACTAGTCAACCCGACGTACTTACGCTGCCAGTACACCCGCTCCTTAAAGGATCACTCAACTTGCAACATCAAAAGACACTGTCAAACATCCAGCTTGGGGGAGGGCACCCTCCATTTAAATCCAGCTAAGTATAAGTTTCCCACCTTATTATTGTACCATATTGCTTTTCGCGTGAATTAGCTAGTGAGATAAAATTTGAAAACCAAATAAATAGTGTTTAGGTTAGTTAGTGTGCTTAAATAAATAAAATAAAGAGAGAGCACTTACAATAATTTTGCTCAGATTAGATGAAAACCATACATAGGAATTAATGAGTAGCACCCTACCATGATTCCTCATAACACTTAGTTTTTAGCCTTGAATCATCCCAAGTTTTAGACACAACCATTTTAACCTGAAGATTTACTTTCAACCTAAAACTTGTGGGTAGCAATTACTTGATCTAAGTCTAAGTAATTGAGGGATATGATATGTAAAGTTTAAGCTACTATTTATCTTGTTCCTAGTGATACTTGAATTCTAGAGGTTTATTTTGAAAATCCTTAAAACCACATGATGAGTTCCTGTATGACAAGAGCTTCACATTCCTACCACATCCATATATGCTAAATTAGGAAAAAAAACACACATTATATTATGCTACTTGCTTTGTTTTGAGTTTAGTCAAGCTTTGTTGATACCTTAGAAACTTATCATGCTTTTACAATCAAGATCATGTGCACTCCACCCATAATGCACTACTCAATTTTTAAGTAGGTGCATCCACATTCCACACATTCCATCTAGTCCACCAAAAAGTTTACTCCTATACTAGGAGGAAACACCCCAAAAATATACCCCGTTGGTTACCCCAGATCAATGCTCCAAAATTTTTGTTGCTATCTCTCAAAAGAAAAAAAAGAAAAGGGAAGTCCTGTTGCAGAGAAGAGGCATGTGGCTATGCAAAAGAGTGAGATGAGAGAAAACAATGGGTACAAAAATGCCCACTGAGAGGTAAAAATGGACAAGTGTCCGAACTTATCAAAACAATGGGTACTCTGATGCCCGCCTAGAAAAAAAGAGAAAGATAGCTCATGTTGTCCTGTAGCACAATTCCCTAGTGTTGAAAAAAAAGAAAGAGAGAGGTGTTTTCAAGGAGCAAAAGAGTAGAAGTAGGATTAGCCACCACAAATATCCACCTACCACCTCACATCCATACACATACACATCTTGATTCAATTGTATGACTTGTTCCTTTGGATCCATTGTTTGACTTTACAACATATTCATTGCAAGTATGTATAAGTTGTCTCCTTACCCATGAGCTCTACATAAGCCATTAGTTATAGGGTGAGAGAGAGAGAAGGCATGCATCACTATTGCCTTGGTAAGGATCCACAAAATACCACATATTGAGAGACTTGAGGAAGTCATACACAGGAAACTCTGAGTTTTATTTTGAAAACTTGCAAAAACTACAGGATAAGAGTCGAATGACAGAGCTTAAGACATAGTGCTTAACTCAGACATTCTGTCCTTCAATTACCCAAGACCTAAGAGAAAGCTACAAGCTCCATGATTGAAGGTAATAAAGGTAAGTCTAAAGGTTAGCTTGGTCTACTCTAATCCTTGAGTACTTCTTGGTTTAAAACTGAATATTTGTGAGGGTAGCTATAACTTATAATATCTACTAAAATTTGGCTTTGCCAAAGGACTAGCAAAGGTTAAGCTTGGGGGAGCATGTTGACGGTAATTATTGTATGATTTTACCCGTCAACTAAATATGAAATAAGGATATAAAGGCAAACACCGCCATAGAATAGGGCTTTAACTGACAGAATTCCACAGTTTTGGTGAATCAGTGTTTTGCAGGGGGTTATCCAGAAAAGAACCAAGGGAGACCCATATGTCAGATTAAAATAACGAATTCCACCACGAAAGGAGATCAAGAATATTCCAGAGAACACCAGAGACACGCCTGACAAAGCAGAGCCCAGTTGGCAGTGAGAGAGGGTCGGCCGACCCACTACCAGGGTCGGCCGACCTATCAAAGCACCATCTCCGCGTGCGCTTCGACGTGGACCCACATCCCAAAATTTCACGCAATCTCAGCCGCCCGTCGAAGTCGGTTTGATCCAAGGGCTACGGTTCATCCCACCGGCCTATATAAGGTCCCCCAGACCCCCCAGGGTTTCATATCATTCAACCATCAATCAGTTCAACTCAGTTGTAGAGAGCCAGAAACCTTAGAATCATTAGAGCTTCACCATCTAGACCATAGTTACATAGGTTAGAAGTAGAAGGAGGCAAGTTCTACTTGAGTTCCGGATCTGTCTAGAGCCAGAAGGCTTCCCGAAGCCATTGTAAGCTCTCTCTTGTATCTTAAACCTCTCTTGAGTGCTTCAGATAAAGTTGATTGACATTGTTCTACTATTGATTATGTTCTCAATTATGCTATTCATTGCTTATCGAAATTGTATACTTTGTATAGTTAGGATGCATTCATATTCATACATGGTTTGTATAACGCTCATTCATTGATATCATGGGAGGGTGATGAACAGCATGTAAGCATGGTCTTAGATGTGGTTTGTCTGTAAATGCGCCTTATATTCTGGGTTCTGTGGTAGATCGTAGATGTGACACTCCCGTTGAGTCCTTTGTAGTCCACACTCCGAATGTAGGGAGAGTAGGAAGTTATTATTACTTTACAAGGCTGGCTATTATCTTGATCTTCCTTAGTAATATTCCCTTAAGTATGAATATGAAGTATCTTCGCTATGATTGTTAGTATAATTGCACCAATCTAATATGTCTTTGATAGTATAGTTAGAATGACTTTGGATATTCTTATGCTTCAACCTAATCCATGCTAGTGCCTAGATAGGAAGTGATCTAAGTGATCATTATTATATATTGATTGATTGGATTAATCATTATGTTTATCATATATATCATTATTATTGTGACATATGCATGGTTATCTCTATATTTGCATATGTATATGACATCTATCTATCTACTTATATCCCATTCATTGCCAACCCTTTCCAGTGGTAAAATATAAATGACAACCCGGAATACTTTTGGGTAAAATGTTACAATGATATAATTAATCTGTGCGCTTTCAGATACTTGAACTTAATATTTTATATCCTCTTTAGTCATTTGCATTCATAATAACTGCTTAGTATTACTCTGGGTAGTTTCCATTCATATCCCTTATATTCATGGTAGGGATGACAACTTAGTTATTGTAAGAGATATAGGTTTAAAAGAGGTGGCTAAGTAATTTACCAAGTGACACTTAATCAATACCAACACCCTCGGGGCTCTATATTTAGGTCGTCATCCAAATTACATCGTACCCAAATGCTCTGCTCTACCCAAGATCCCGATCATATTCCCTAAGCACCAGGGGAGTTATCCGGTACCTACTTTGGACAACCATCCGATAGTTCGTAGATTCACAAAGAGATATTGCAACCAACCATTGTAACGCCTCAAAGTCTAAATGACTCAGATCTACTTTGTCTACTAAGTGAACCAGACATATCACCATCTCACTTACACTTTCATCCTCGCTTCGCGTACAAGGATTAATACAAGGATGGTGGGATCAAATCTTGGCCATATATGTTGGCCTAACCCACTCTAAACAAAGGTGGGACTAAACCCTCCATAATATCTCATTAACTTGTACATGGGTCACTATGGGCTACCCAAACTGGGCTGGGTGAAAGGTTTCAAATTGGCTAGAGGGGGTGAATAGCCTATAAAATTTCTATAAGACCACTAAAGTAACTTGTTAGAAAATAAAGGCGGAAGAAAAGCTATAGCTCTAGGCTACTCTACGCCAAGCCACACAATTCTTCTCAATATGGCACATAACAAAGGGACTAGCACCTCGAGCCAAAGTGCTAGCAACTACGCACATGACTAGCTCCTCGATCCTATGGAGCTACCATCTATGTAAGAAAAGTAACGGAGAGGAGTGATCGAGAAGTTATGCCGCTGTGTAGAGTAGTGGATGATCCAATCACTAGGAGAAGACCAATCAATCAACTGACTACCAAGAAATCCAAGCAATAGTTGTAACAGAACCGACCAATTTATACGAGCACAAGTACAGCAACAGCTGTTTTTCCAGCTATCAAGCCACACTTGAGCCAATATAAACCCGGTATTCCGTGAAATCTCGAAGGATTTCAAACTTTTACACAACACTTACCCAAGGATCGCAGAAACTCAGCAGCACACATAGACATGATACATAGATTCGCACATAGCTCAATTACATCAGAGTACAAGATAGACTTTACATAAAAGTTCAGTTGCGGAAACGAAATAGATTTACACACACTTAAGTTCATCATACAGTGCCAAGTGTCGACCAGTCACAGCAACATAGATAAGATAGATAACATGACCTTACCCAAGGTCTAGTCTTCCTCTCCCGAAGGATAGAAGTAACTCTTTTAGACAACGAAGTATTCCTCCTGCAACATTGGGAATAAAACCCTGAGTACTCAAATGTACTCAGCTAGACTTACCCGACAGGAAGTAAATAAAAAGACTCTCAAGGATATGCAAGGCTTATTTGGTGGAGTTCAGGAGATAGCATCATTTTTACATAAAAAACATTACTACAATAATTCCTCAACTTATCAATATTAAATATTGTTTAGCTTCGATTTTAATTCAGCTATTATAGCTAAAGTTTGCAACTATACTAAGCATTCACTTGATATTATAGCAATCAATAAACCATAGCGATTTCTGATATCCACAGATATCTTCCTCATCTCACCAATAATCACGTTCAAGTTGTTAACCTCTACCTCACCAGAAGATCAGTTCAGTTTCTCACTAACCAGGAGAGATGGCGATTCGAATCGATTGTACCAGCTGGCAAACATGCCAATCACAAACCCTGTCAGCCTGATCAGTGGCTTCTTGGGTCACCGTTAGATCTTTCTGAGTCATATTATATCGCGAGCTTGGCGGGGGCCATATTCTCAGAGACAAACCCACTCACAGGAAGTGCAGGTCCCTGACCTGACTATGGCAAAATGGTGTCTTCGCACATCCTTTCTACCTCCAGAATATGTCTATCCATGTCACAACAATTCTCGGCTCAGAAAGAACTACTCAGCTTCGCGGTCAGAACGACTTATCTGGCCAGTTATGTGACGACGTCCTTCGATCTCAACTGATGTCTGGTGGCCTCAATCCTAATCGACCGCGAGTAGCACCGAAGTCAGCACAACCCATGTCATGCAGCTCCCCACTACCCAGCCTTAATTCTCTCATTTAATCAGTGTGGCATGGTGACACATATAGCCATCCATGTGGATCTCATCAGTTACCACCTATGCTCGCGGATGATAGGAAATCACCCGACTTTCTCGCGGATGACAGGAAATCACCCGACTTCTACCGGTCTAAGCAGGGCTAAGCATAAGGTCGATCACCTGTCTAGTAATAGTACCAGGATCATATGTAGAGTGGACAAGGTAATTATGCAACAACGGTATCAACCAACTCCTATACCTAAGTGCACAATCATACGATTTAAGAAAGACCGGTGCATTTATAAAAAGAATAGGTGGAGGCTTAGGGATGCTCAGGGGCTTGCCAGGGATTCAACACTAAGTCAGCGTTTGTTAGATGACACTCGTTCGATGAGCATCTCCCATCCAAGCACTCGATTAGTCCTTCCATCTTCGTGATAAGTCCACCACACCGTCTTGTGGTTAGTTCCATCATCATGTCCTTCACTCCACGTGTTCATCTATCGTACCTAAATGAGATGCATAATGCACATGTATAAATAAAAGGAAGTAATATAAGGCATGTTAATCTACCATCACTGAACCATAAGCTAACAATCACGCCAAGCAAAGCAAAGTCAAAGCAATCATAATCCCACACATGCAGTTTATGGGCAGCAGGACAGCAAGCATAAGATTTAACCATAACTCAAGCTATACACATCCAACCAGGGTGATATAAGACTTTCTGAAAATTTATTAAAATTGTCTATAACTTTGCTATTATCATCTTAAGATGATTCAATACATATGAAGGTCAAACAACATATTGAAGGCAGCTCTGTCCAGACTTGGACAGATTCTGTCCTCACACTTCAAACAATCATAACTACGGATCTAGACCTTCAAAAGGGATGATTTTAGACAATTTGGAAAGCCAGTGAAATCTACTACAATTTCTTTATTATCACCAAGAGGTGATTCAAAGCATAAATTGGTCAAACAAAGCAAACATTCAGGTCTGCACCGAAAACAGGCAAAACCTGACAGCAGACTTCTAAATTCTATAACTCTAAAACTATCAGGTCTACAATCATGAAATTCTAGGAAAATCAAGTAAATGAAGTTAACTACAACTTTTGTATAGAACATATTTACATGCAACATCATTATAATGGAGAAAACATCACAACAACAGGGACTGCTCCTGCAGCCATTTCAGCACATATGCAAAGCAAGTCTTTATTTGATTTCTACCCAAGAATACATATGCACATGAGCTTTTGATACAGCCCCAACCATCATAACATGATCGTGCAATATTTAGCTCAGGCTAAAACACAACAAGAAGATCATAACAATACATGCATGTGCCCATTTAACTCTAAACTTTCATTAACTACTACATAAAAGCCTATTATTTAATTATTTAAGTTATATGGTAAACATGTCAAATGGATCCAAAATTTTTATGAGAGTTAGTTGATTACAAATCATGACCAAGGTTCAAATTTTACATACTCAGATTCCATAATTTAATTATTACAAAATACACAAATGTATAATGCAATAAAGCATTGGAGAGCAAATTAAATATGAAACTCAATATTTTCTGAAACAACATGGCTATATTATTGATTCTTAGACTAACACAATATCATACAAAGGCAGTGGAATACTATTTTCCAATTTTACCACAATATATTATTTATAATGTATTTAAATCTACTTAATATGCACCAAAAAAGATAAATCAACAACTCAGTCATACATGCACTATAAATCATGAAATTTTCACCATACATTGCACATCATACAGAGAGTCTACAATTAAATTTACATGCCATTTGGAGCAATACAACTCCAGTTATAAAAATAATAATTAAATCAGCCATTCATTTCCTATTTAACAAGATTAATGTGAAACATCATTAAAACAGTAAATAACCTATATGTTTTATATTCCTATCAGCTAGTGCATTTCATAAGAAGACTAACAAAATTGGAACCACAATTGTTGGACTTATATTTCTCAAATTATAACCAAAAGCAAGTTAATTAATTTCTTAGACTACCTTTTCAAAATAATTTCTACAGCACAAAAATATATATAATATGGCACAAATTATGGATCTAACATGCAGAAAACTTCATAATAAAGCTAACCAAACAAACTTCACAATTTTTGGAGCTTCCTAGAGCTAGATATGAATTTTACGAGCTTCACACATTTCCTGCAAGAATGAGGTAGTATTAGATCTACGCGGGCCCCACATGTCATAGGCCCAAATAGAGAATAGAGAGGGAGGTCGTCCTGTTCTTCTTCCCGGACGCACGCAGGTGAAGAAGCTCGGCCGGCTCGGCCAGGGCTCGCCGGAGGCCAGCTTGCTGCGGCGGAGTAGGGCCATGTCCTGCCCGGATGGCCGGCGCACCCGCCGGTGCCCACGGCATGGCGAGAGGTTGCCCGTAGCGGCCCAGCCGCGCACGTCATCGGCATGCCGCGGCGGCGGCCCGAGGCGAGCTGCAGCCCGGCGACGAGGAGCCCGGAGGAAAAGGGGTCCCTCAGATGCGTCATGACTCGGAGAAGGTGATGGCGCTACCGATTTGGCCGGAGGACAACCGGAGGTGGAGGAACGACAAGGACCGCGGAGCTCGGCGGCATCCATGGTGGCCGCGCGCTCGCGCTCTGCATGCACTCGCGAGGGCGAGAGGAAGGCGAGGGGAGTGGAGTGGAGAGTGAGCAGAGGACGGGAGGGAGCGCTCTGGCGTCGCCTTTCTCGGGCAGAGACGCGGCAGAGAGAGAGAGCGAGGTGGCAGCAGTGGTGGGGGTGCTCTGGTTGCATGGAGGACACGTCCAGCCTTTGGGGCCCACAGTCGAAAAGCCGAAGGGCGCGATTCTGCCGACTTTAGATTCCAAAAATGGCATATTCGAAGGAGATTCGGACCAGAGAGCCTAAAGCAAAGTTGTTGCTCACACAGAGGTCTATGAACTTGATTAAGGGTGCTCAGCCAATTCTACACTAGATTAGCAGATATTAGTTTCCAAGTTGTTGTTGTCAATAGCTTAATTACGATCAAGGATCGAGTGGTAAACCTTGTCAAACAGTCTCGGATTGGTCCCAAATTTTGATATGTTGTGCTCCAAGAAGCGTGAAACAATTTCTCTTTTGGGTCCAACTCAAGGTACTTAACAAAATTTGGAGAACATGGCACATCTTTGCAGTCGGGACAAATTTCAGACTTAGCATTAATTAAATGCTGAATTTCAGGGTAAACTCTGTCTTGATCTCACTTTTTGAGGCACTTAGAGGTTGAATCATGACTTGGTCCAAAATAATATTTGTTCTACTCTAAGAGATCTGTAACTTTTGTTTAAGGTCAAACTTCATATCTTGCTCAGAAATTGTATTTCTACTTTGGTCAAAGTAATGTAATTAGAGAGCTCAAAGTAGATGTTTAGGCCAATAAAGGTATTTTCTTGGCATTTGCTCAACATGAGTCTTTTATGACTTTTGTTGTAGAGTTCAAATAGAGTTGTTTGGTCAAGGTTGCAAGATTTAATTGACTTGCATGCTCATCTTTCCTAAATCAATAAATCCAAACAAGCATATGATTTGCTATTTCAAGTGGATTTTTGATTTGGATCTTTATGAGACTCTTCTAATAGTCAGGGTAGATGGAGATGAATGTGAGACAGTGATCAAGATCATTTATTGACATAACTTGGTTAGGTCCACACTCGCTGATTAGCTCATGACTAACACCTGGGGTGTTACAAGAGTCCACTCGATGGTGGAAAAGAGATGAACACCAAATTTTTTTTACCGAGGTTCACTTGATCGTCATCAAGCTACTCCTCATTGTTACAACCGGTCTTCCTTGGTGGATGACAAGCTAGCCTTCACACGTCAACCCTCACTAGGTGTCATTCACCAACACAGGAGAAGTGGTCTTCTTGTTACGAGATCCACTAGTACTCGGTTTTGGCTCTCTGCCGAGAAATAAACACAAGAACCCCTCACAAACTGACTCGATGTGGCCTTGAACAATATCCAATCAAGCTCAACACCGCCTTCGTGCTCCAAGCTGTTCAGAGACATAGCAATGGAGGTTTAATTTTATTTTACTTTTGAATTTGAGTTTAGGCATGCCGTACTAACAAGGAGTTCTTACGGATGCAAGTCAATTTGTTGAATCAAGTGCTCATCTCCCAGAAACAACATCCTCATACCTTGACAATTCCAGCAAGTCCAAGCCCATCTTCATCTGCTGGATATTGACAGGGCAGCAGTGCCACCCATAATGGATGGCAGTGCCGCCCTCTCCCCGACCGTTGGATGACAGCGTATAAATACTAATTTTCTCTCTCACAACGGTCTCTTCTTCCAGCTCCCGACACTCTGCGCTTTACAGATAGAAAAAGACAGCTCCCTCTCTCCCCTCCATTGTTGACCTTGAGCTCAAAGTTGGATCTCCACATCCCACCATAGAAACTTGAGAAAAGGGCAGCAACTTACGAGTTGAGAGCTGATCTACTGATTCCCAAAGTTTGAGAGCACTTGGTTCACGTTTGGCCGGTGCTCTTGGGTTCTATTCCTGGGAGCTTTGCTCCTAGATGGCTAGACATCGCCCTAGAGCTTGCCAACTCCATTATGGTAGCTGATAGGTCCAAAAAGGCTAGAGGGGGGTGAATAGCCTATTAAAACTTCTACAAACAACACTTGACCAAAGAGTTAGAATAACAAAAGGCGAAGCGAGTTTTGCGCTAGCCTACTAAAAATGCAAGCCTTCCTAACTGTTCTAGCTATATCTCTAGAAACACACACAAGCTACTCTAGGTTGCAACTACTTTACTCCTAGGTAAACAAGCAAACTACACAAGTGCTACCACTACACAAATAAAGTGCTCAAAGTAAAGGGGATAGGTAGGAAGTGTTTATACCGTCGAGTAGTGTAGATAGCCACTCACCGGAAGATATACCAATACATTCGAAGGTGATGGTCCAATGAAATCCAATGATCAACACAAGATGAACACCAATTTATCCCCGAGGTTCACGTGCTTGCCGGCACGCTACGTCCTCGTTGTGTCGAACACTACTCGGTGGTTCGGTGGCTAATTGACAACCAATGTTAAGCTCAACCAATGAGCGCCACTAGAAACTACCACGAGTAAGGTAACTCAATGACATGAGCAATCCACTAAGGTTACCTTTGGCACTCCACCAGAGAAGGCACCAAACCCCTCACAAGATCACCGGGAGTGGCCGGAGACAATCACCAACTCCGCCAAGCTCCTCCGCTGCTCCAAGACCATCTAGGTGACAGCAATCACCAAGAGAAAACAAGAGAAATCCGCAACCACAACAAACACCAAGTGCTAATGGATGAACTAGGATGAACAATGCACTTGGATCAAACTCTAGCTCACTATGAATGAGAATGAAGTGATCTAAGTGAGTTAGAGTGCTTGGAGGGTGCTCACTAGGTGTATCAACGAGTTAGAGAGCCAAGAGAGTAAGCAAGAACCGGCCATGTGGTATTTATAGACTTCCACAAAACAACATAGCCGTTACCCTCCTCTGCGTACCGTCGGACGCTGAGCGTCGGACGATAGCACGGGGGCGTTGGACTAAAAGTCCGCGTTCGACGCTCCACCACCAGCGAACCAGCGCGTGCCATGTGTACATCTCGTTTGAATCAGACTGTTGGCGCGCAATGGCTAACTGCTCGCACGCTCGGACGCAGTCGTCGGACGCTAAGCTGGGCAAGCGTCGGACTAATGGTTTTCACCGTCCGACATTTCCAGAGAGCTCCCCGAGAGCACAAAATGCGTCAGACCAACGGTAGCCATCGGACTAACGACAACTGTCCGACGCTCTGAAAAGAAATCTCCCGCGTGCTGTTAGTTACGACGGACGCTGAGCCAATAGTCCGACGCTCGGATTTTGCCCGTCCGACGCTCTCTCTCGCTGTGCAGCTGGTTTGGCCATCAGACGCAACCGATTGGTCCGACGCCTAGTGTTTCTGAGCGTCCGACGCTTCCAGAAACCGCTGAATCCTGCCACCAAACCCATTTTACCTCTCAACCTTAACCGCGTTTTTAAATGTACCAACACCACAAAGTGTTTTACGAACAAGTGTAGGGTGTGTTAGTATTTTCAAAGCAAATTCGCAGGGATTAAGTTAGTGCACTAGATGTAAATGCATATGCTCAAAGTAATTCATCTAGAGGCACTTGATGACCGAGATTGCAAACGATTCTCTCCCCTCTTAATAGTACGGTGATCTAACCTAAATGTGATCACACTCTCTATAGTATCTTAATCACCAAAATGGAAAGAGCCCTATAAGTTTCACCTTTGCCTTGAGCTCCATCCATTTCACCAAGTGTTGAAGCATTTGATCTTGATATTGATGGGCTTACTCCAAGGACTTGGATACCGTCATGGCTTCCCACTTGATCTCCTAACCATGCTTGTAATCAAAAGCTTAAGCACGTGGTTAGATATTAGGTGTCATCAATTAGCCAAAACCAAACATAGAGCTTTCAGCAGCCTAGGGAGGTTTGTAATCTCGTGTTGCAGCTAAGAAATCACCCCTCACTTCAAGAGTTCATTCTCTTGATTTGAGAACAAGGAATAGGGCAACCTTTGTGGTAACCCTAGCCTATTTATGGCAAGCCTCAACAACGTGGAGGTAGGCAAGCCTAAGTGGCGAGCTGAACCACGGGATAAATCACCATTTGCTGTTGTCTCTCTATTGTGCTTGTGCTATTGTTTTTGTTCTAGGGTTTGACTCGATCTGGTGATTTGAGGCTTCTCTGTGGTATCTAGCCTTCGAGCTGTAAACTTCTGTGAGATCTGAGAAATAAACCACTGACAATATACACTTTCTATCCATATCTCGTTTACTCAGTTTGAATTATTTTTCAAGGTTTTGATATATGCTCGAGTTGAGTTTTTGTAGGCCTATTCACCCCCCTCTAGTCTTCTAGGGATCCTACACATTGGTGCCAACACTTTCCTCAGACTGCTCCGGATGCAGGCTCTAGACGGTGTGATGAGAACATGACTCCTTCGGGTATGACCATTAATTGTAATTTATAAGGTGATTTCATCCCTACATTTACATAGTTATTTTTTTGTACAATTCACTTGATTTCACATGTACATGTTCTTATTTGCTTGCAGGCAATATGTCATGAGTGTGAGCTCATCAAAGGCCAATAGTTCGTCGGTGACCCGATAATGCTTCATTGGGAAGGCTATAACTCATCCATCCTGAGTGCGATTGAGGTCAATAAGCTCTTGTTGGAAAGATTATTTGATAAGCTTCCAAAAGGATATGGTCCCAACTAAATATCATGTCAGCAAGGCCACTATATCATCAAGACAATCTATCGCTATTTCTGTCGGTTGCAACGACGATGTCGCGGGCTTGTTATAAACACTTGGTACCCCGTCCCAAGTTAGACCATGCCCCAAGAAGATGGAGAACATCTAAGGCATGCTCAACTACATCCTCTTCCTTGGACACCACATTAAGGGGCAAGCATGGAAGTCGAAGCCAAGTTGGAGGCCCAATCCGTGTCAATTTCGAGTCCATCTCAATCTGCAGGAACAACCTGTAGTAAAATGGACGCCCAGATCGCATATGAACTCCATTTTCGATGATTCATAGATGGTTGGAAAGATAATTTCATAAGCTAACCAATGGTTTTCGTTTGAGGTTCAAATTCCATTAAAATCAATGGGAATTGAAACAAGTTGACATACAGAATCTGTTAGGCCACTACATCACCGTCTTTTGGACCGTTCGGGTTTTGTAATGTGTCAGGACTCCTTAGGGACGTGAGTAGGGGTTCTTAGACGCCCCTTAGGTTATATAATCTGTAGCTGCCACCCACAGTAGGGTTTGAATTTTTCTTTAGATTAATTTGTCATTGAACAGTCGTCGTTATCGGTTTGTGAAACTTCAAGATCTTAATTATATATCTGCAATTGTCACTTCACTTGAATTGTTGTTATTTTGTTCTTACTTGTGTTCTTCAATTCTCAACAAGGATTAACCCTCGTTGGCAAGGTCAACCGGATTATGACATGATTGATAACCAGAGGAGACGTAGTTAAAAGCCCTAGTTTGGTTTTGGCTAATTGATGACACCTAGTAACTAACGATGTTTCTAAGTGTTGTGATTATAAGGATGGTTCTAGGAATCAAGTGAGAAGCTATGACGGCGTCCAAGTGATTAGTGTAAGTCCATCAACATGTGTGATCAAGTGCTTCTCCACTTGGAATTTGGAAAAGGGGTCAAGGCAAAGGTATATCTCATAGGACTCTTTCTATTTTGGTGATCAAAACACTTTAGAGAGTGTGATCACATTTAGGATAGATGACCGTATTATTAAGGGGGAAAAAATTTGTTTACAATCTGGGTCATCAAGTGGCTCTAGTTGATCTAGTTGAGCATATGCATTTAGATCTAGAGCACTAAATTGAACCCCACAAATTTGTCTTTGAAAAATGCTAACACACCCTACACTTGTTGGTAAAACTCTTTGTAATGTTGGCACATTTGAAAATACGGTGAAGTTTGAGAGGTAGAAAGGGTTTGGGCTCTAATTTCCTCCTACTGAGCTTGTAAGGCAGGATTCAGCGATTTCGGCAGAGTAACCCTTGTAGTTTGTTTTGAAAACTGACTAACATTTGTCCCTAATCAAGTAGAATACTTGGGAGTTAGCACTTAGAAGCAAGGACATTGAAGAGAGGCGAAGAACAGCTCTCAGAGGTGCACTGGACGTTGGCAGTGTCCGGTGGGTCAACACCGGGAGCGTCCGGTGCGTCCAGAACCTCTCTAGAACCTCTTTGTTGTTGCATCGGACGCTGAAACAGTAACTCCAGCTCGTCCGGTGGCAGTTTAGGAGCGTCCGGTGCCAATTTGAGCTCTCTGGATGCTCTCTGTTCTTGCACCGGACACGGGCGTCGAAACGTCCGGTGTGAAGGCGCATAGCGGGGAAATTCAAACGACTAGTACACGTGTCAACGGGCGATACACCAGACAACCACCGAACGCGTCCGGTGCAAACTTAACGAGTGTCCGATGTGCATGCAAAAACTGTTAAACGGCTAGTTTTTCACCCTCACTTATAAATAGCCACTCTAACTGTCTTGGAGAGCTCTCTTGCGCATTTCACTCATTGCTAAATATCTCTTGATCCCTCCCAAGCATCTCCTACTCACTCTTGTGCTTGATTCTTATCTAAAGTGAGTTAGTGAGTGATCCAAGTGTATTTGTTCATCTAGTTTATCCATTGACATTTGGTGATTGTTGCTGCGGATTTCTTCTATTCTCTTGGTGATTGCCGTCACCTAGACGGTCTTGGAGCAGCGGAGGAGTTGGCGGAGTTAAAGATTGTCTCCAGCCACTCTCGGTGGACTTATGAGGGGTTGACACCTTCCCCGGCGGAGAGCCGCAAGGTAGCACTAGTAAATTGCTCGTGTCATTGAGTTACCTTGCTCGTGGTAGGTTCTTGTGTCGCTCATTTGTTGAACTTGACATTGTTTTTCAATTAGTCACCGAACCACCGAGTTGTGGTCGACACAACGAGGACTAACGTGCTAGCAAGCACGTAAACCTCGGGATAAAGTCTTGGTGTTCTTTGTGTTGATCTTGGACCACAACCTTCGTGTGTATTGGTATTCTTTTCGGTGATTGGTCATCTACTCTACTCGAAGGTATACCTTCACTACACTACTCTTTCTACCTTGTGCACTTACTTTGTAGTGGTAGTGTTGCTAGTTTGTTCACTTAGGTGTAAGTAGTTTCAATCTAGGTTATCTTCTGTGTGAAACTAGAGACCTAGTTTAGAACGGTTAGGAATGCTTGCATTTTGAGCAAACTAGCGTAAGATTCACTTCGCCATTTATTGTACTAATCTTGTGGGCAAGTGTTATTTGTATATTTTTAATTAGGCTATTTACCCTCTCTCTAGCCTCTTTGAACCTTTAAATCTAGTTGATACATATAGAAATTAGATTTGGTATTATCTCTGGATGCGAGTTATTCTTAGGAGAGCGTGACTCCGTAACACATACAAGATCTGTATGACGTGACCTGATACATATTAGGCTGCGTTTAGTTTGAAAATTTTAGGAAGTTTTGTAACTGTAGCACTTTTGTTTGTATTTGATAATTTTTGTCTAATCATGGCTTAAGTAGACTCAAAAGATTCATCTCGAGATAGCTAGGTAAAAAGTACAAACATGCAACAGGTGCTACTTCATTTAGTGCTCTATGCAGATGAAAAGTACAATCGATGTGATGGAAAGAGAGAAGAAAATTTGTGAACTAAACGCTGCCTTAGAGGCGGACTCTGTATTCATCATCATTAAACGTGAGCTGTCTTAACTGTATCATCATTCATCATGAGTCCCATCTATATACGAGACACAAAGGATATGGGTACAGTTTAGAAAGAAAAATTGTAACGGATGAAAGTCTCTACTATCCGAGTAGTTAGAATGAGGTGGATAAAAATACAAGAGAGAAAAATTTTACCTTAATATTAAGTATAAATACCATAGTTTTGTAAAATAAACGGGACGAAGTGTTTAGGTGGAATAAACATTATAGTTTTAAAACCATTTTATTACTTAAAATATTAGTTTTTTTAGAGTTTGTAATCTTTTCTAAACCATAGATTTACACATCTTTTGTTTTCCAAACAGGTCGCAAGTGATTTGTAAAAATTTGTCCTGGTTCTAGTAGACTTGTAGTACTAGTCAGCTTTGTCCAAAACCCAAACCCTCTGTGTCCCGCACCGTCGCGCACGGCTCCTATAAATTGTCCGGAGCCGCCTGCGCGTTGGACTCAAACCGAACCTCGCCGCCGCCGCCGCCGCCTCCTCCTCCTCCTCCTCCGTCTTTCTCATCTCCTTCCTTCTGCAATCCCACCTCGCCCTCTAAACCCGCACCCGCAGCAGCGCCGCCGCTAGGGTTTGCTCAGGCCCCGAACCCCCCCCCCCCCCCTTCTTATTGTTCCGAATCCGAGGTAACCCGCCTGTCCCCCGCGTCCTTTTCCAAGGCTCGAGCTAGGGTTTCTGCGTGTTTGCTCAGATTCCGTTGTTTCGATCTCAGGCGGCTGCTGTTGCGCGGAAGTTTGCGGCATGGCGGGGTACCCGGAGGACAACCAGCACGCGTTGAACGGGTACGACGAAGAGGAGGTCGACGAGGAGGAGGGCCACCCCGGGAGGCGGGGAGGCCGGGATGGGGCCTCTGGGTACGGCGATGCCGGCGGAGAGGATGGGAGGGGGGCGGGGGGCGACTCGTCGGGGTGAGCGATCTGGGCCCTAGGGCTTCTGAATGTTAAGGATGTGGGTTGGCAGGAGAGCTAATACTATTGCCTTTTGCAGGAAGATTTTTGTCGGAGGCGTTGCTTGGGAGACAACTGAAGGTAAAATTTATATGTTGTTTACTGGGTTGAGTGCGCCGGGAGTTCGATTTGTCCAGTTCGGTACTCCCGATGTTTGGAATGCTAAAATAAAGTTGCGCCCCGAATTCGATTTGTCTAGTTTGGTTCTCTAGATGTTTTGAATGCTAAAATAAAAATGTCGAAATATGAACTATCAGAGAGCAGGTTGTCATAAAGGGTTGATTTGTTACTGTGCAAAGTAGTTTTTCCGTTAGCATGCTTCCGTTACATGTCCGACTTCACTGAAGCTGTTTTCCTTGTTTGCCTCTATGTTACTATATATATGCTATAATGGCTTAATTTTGTCTGTGTGTTTTCTTTCATAATTTTCTTGCATGCGGCATTATTTGTTATTTGGTTGGCTGGCTTTCTGCTATTGTTGTCTCATGGATTCAACTATGTTTCCATGTTTTAACCAAGTTTGTGAATTTTTGTAACTTTAATTGGAATAGGACATATGAATGATATACCTGGGTGACTTCTAGTCATAGAAAATTTATGTGCATGACTTGATAGATACATGTTTCCTTGCATGTTCTGTGCTGATGAGCATATTTTTGGTGCTTAGCCTTTAAGCCTTTTTTTCAATATGTATAAGTGGGATAGAGTAAAACTGTTAATATCTGCATCATGCCCAGATTTGCGTGTACTCATGTACCGAATTTGTAATTTGTATTGATTTATAACCCGAATTTGTAATTTGTATTGATTTATAACCCACGTGGTATTTGAATAAAGGATACACCAGCAAGGAAAGCTGTTCCATCTTTTCCAACGCCTGTTACTTGGTTTTGTTTTGTTAATGAGTTGTTATTTCCACAAAGCATAGTAATTTGTAAAATTAATAATTCTGTTCTGTGCGTAGTTAACTGCATAATGATTTAGGTATGTTGCCCGAATTAAGTAATCTAAGATACAAGTACTGACAAGTATGAGATAGCTTGCTTATAATCATGATCTCCTTTCAAATTCTTATGTTTTCATGGTGGAGTACATACACCAATATGGGTTATGCAAGAAAATCCATACATTTCCGCTTAAAAGGACATGTCATTTGTCAAGTAGGTTATCTTTAGACTTGCATTTGTTGATTGGTTTCTCGAATGATGTCCCTAGGTCTGCTCTTATGTGAATTTTTTTTTTCAGTTCATCCCCAATCTTGGTTTGCTACTTTTGTGATTCTGTTCTTGCTTTTCCAAATTGACAAATCTGTATGGTTTATTTGTTTGTATGTAGAATCATTCTCCAAGCATTTTGAGAAGTATGGGGCAATAACTGATTCTGTAATTATGAAGGACAAGCATACTAAGATGCCTCGTGGATTTGGATTTGTTACATTTTCTGATCCATCTGTTATAGACAAGGTTTTGGAGGATGATCACGTTATAGATGGCAGAACGGTAGGACATCTAATTTAGATCGGCGGTAACATGGGACCTCTGTTTGCAGTTCTGCAAACCTCTGCAATTTAGTTGATATCGAACCTCTCTCGACCCCTCTCAACTTCCTGTTTATGCAGGTTGAAGTCAAGAGGACAGTCCCGAGGGAAGAGATGACCACCAAAGACGGCCCTAAGACGAGAAAGATCTTCATCGGTGGGCTACCACCATCTCTTACTGAAGGTAGGTATTTGCTATCAACACAAAAATCTTGAACTCATTTTGTTTATGATACTGAGAAGGTACAAAATTTCAGATGAGTTGAAGGATCACTTTTCATCGTATGGTAAGGTGGTTGAACATCAGATAATGCTTGATCATAGCACTGGGCGTTCTAGAGGGTTTGGTTTTGTCACTTTCGAAAGTGAAGATTCTGTTGAAAGGGTCATATCAGAGGGGAGAATGCGTGATCTTGGTGGGAAGCAGGTTAGATTTTTAAATCTGTTTTATTGTAGACTTTAGTGAAGTAGAACAAGAAACCTAAATATAATAGTCTTAGAAATGTTCATAACTTCATGTCCTACTGGAGTAAAGGGATATTGAAATTCTAGAATATGACTTAGGTCCTGATTTGTGACCTCTATTTTGGCTATATAATGGGTGCTTTGAAATTCCGAATGGAACTCTATAGCTCTTCTGTAAGAAAAAGGCAATGCATTTCTTTCCCTTCTAAATTCACATTAATTGCTCATGCCTGATCTTAGCCTCCTTATGTGTGGTTATGTAATGTATGGTATTACTCATTTTCTTGACGAGTCATAGAGAATTGGAGGAACTCTTTGATCTAAGATGGTTGTACTGATTAACAGAAGAGGTCTTCCTGTTGCTTCAGTTACATGTACGCTTCATGTCATTATTTTTTTGTACGTTTTTTGTTTCCAGGTTGAAATAAAGAAGGCCGAACCAAAGAAACATGGATCTGATCACAGCAGTAATGGGCGATCAAGCCACGGGGGTGGAGGTTACCGCAGTTCTTACCGTAGTGGTGGTGGAGCTGGTGGAGGCGGCAGCGGCAGCAGTGGAGGCGGCGGCAGCGGCGCCGGTTATGGGTATGGTGGTGCTTATCGATCTGCTGCAACGGGTTATGGGTATGATGGTGGTGCTGGAGCAGGGTATGGCTATGGTAGAGGGTATGGCTATGGAGGCAATGCTGGCTTTGGGTCTGGTTTTGGCGGTGGTTATGGTGGATCCATGTATGGAGGCGCATATGGTGCCTATGGTGCCTATGGTGGGGGTGCTTATGGAGGGGGTGCCTACGGAGGAGGTGCATATGGAGGTGGCGCCTATGGTGGTGCCCCAGGTGGTTATGGCACTGGCGGATACGGCAGTTATGGTGGAGCTGGTGGAACTGGTGGTGGGAGTACAGGTGCTCGGGGTTCTGGCAGGTATCATCCATACGGAAAATAAGCTACAAGTTTAATCAATTTTTCTGGGTCTAAGGGTTCCTCTGCATGCCATGTTCACCCAAACAGCGGCATTGGAGCATAGTTGGGTTGAACTGAAGAGCTAGAACAACTGTGTAATTCCAGCTGCTGAGCCTGCCCGCCTGCCTTTGTTTGCTGTACAAGCTAAACATGAAACCTTGTTGTATTCTTTAGTTTGGTACGCGGTGTCTAGAACCCTGAGAACAAGCATTTTATGTTAGGAACAGTATTTGGTGCGGTAGAACTCTATTCTGTGCTGTAACATTGCCGTTGCAAGATTTAACTATTGACACATCTGGTGCTTATAACTAGGGAGCCCATTAAGGGTTTGTTCGGTTGTTAAATGAAGGGGGTTGAGGAGGATTTTGACTTGTAGGGGATATAGTCCTCTTCAATCCCTCCCAATCCCCTTGGTTTGGGGTTCAAACGAACAGAGCCTAAAGGATTTCTTTACATCTTATGACTTGATTTACATTCTGCATGTGGAACTCGTAATTATGTGCGTGATGTGATGTGTTCTCCCTTTTTTTATCGCCGGAAATTTTTTCTTATTTTTCTTTTTTATCATAACAAGAAAAGGTTTATTTATGTCTGTTAGCTTACGTGTCGGTTCTCAGCTGCTTCATCTGTGTCAATGGCCGCGTCCAGTTTGGGCCGCTAGCACTGTGCTTCAGCAGCTTGGCGAAATTTTGCTTACATAGCTATGCGTCCTCTTTCCTGCACCGCTTTGTAGCCTATGGTTCAGTCTGTCACCCACCTATTACTGGATAACATTATTTATAAACACCTTAATTCCTATGTAGGTGAATCAAACGCAAATTGCTTTGTCTGTACATAATAACATTCTACATCATGTTGTTTTCGAGGCGAATTACATTGTCTTACTCCGAGCAAACACGAATTGCATTGTCTTATTCAGGCTAACGATATGTTGCAATGCAATGCTGGCGCAAGGAATCAATTACTCTGTCAGATGAAACTGCATTTGGTATCACTGGTCGAGCCCAATCTGTGTAGAGGAATCTGTAGTCGCCAGCCTATGAGTGTCAACTCTGTGTACATGGGACTTGAGGACAAATATTTGAAAGCTCCCTCGGATTATAGCAGGTGATCTGTTAAGGATACGTTATAGAATAGCATATTTGAAAGCTTATAGAATAGCATATTTGAAAGCTCCCTCGGATTAGCAGGTGACCAGTTAAAGATACTGTACATTATAGAATAGCACCCTTTGATGAGAGATATGAGCAAGAGGCTTTTTTAAATAAATAAAAACTTGTCTTTTTAGAATTATATGAAGCCAAAATCTATGGGCATTTGAATGCTCGGGAAAAAGAAGAATATTTGATAAAAGGACACGAGATACCTTTGAACAACCTAATAGGAAAGTCTTACTCCTTTGGTCTCAAAAAGAGCGTCGTTCTCGTTTCCCAAGAAATATCTTTGACAAAATTTATATAAAATATATTAATATTTATAATACATAATTAATATTATTGGATAGATCTTTGAGTCTAGTTTTTTTAATAAATTTATTTGAAGATGTAAATATTGCACGTATTTTCTACATATCTAATTAAACTATAGGCACACACACTCAAAACAACATTATTTTTTGGACGGAGGAGTATCTTAAAATTAATTCATCAAGTGATGAGACAATTCATTGATGTTCTACTAGTCCCTGCTCACTTGTTACCCAACAATCCGTTAAGCAAGGGGACAATGAATAGTCTTCTTTGCTCTCGTCTGACTTACAAAGCTTGCATCTACGCGCATTCTATTTTGTACTTCGTTCTCGTAAGATTCACATGCCGACCGGACAAACATTTGCACATCCCTTGATAAATAATATTTGTCATTTTTAGTTCTTCGATGTACTCCCTCTATTTTAAATTATAAGTCGATCTATCTTTTCTTAGTAAATATTTTTCTATGCACCTTTTTTATGTACATAGTAAATTATATTCTCTCCGTCAAATAAATAAATGCTCATCTCAGATTTGTTGGATGGATAGAATACATAATTTACTAGCAATGTTAGCAATTTTAGGATCTGTATGCCATCCGTTCGTACGAAGATACATATTCTAAAATTGCTAACATTGCTAGTAAAGGGTTGTCTTTGGGAATAGTTTTATGTAACACAGGTGTCCTCCATGTCTAGCGACAGTTTACTTTGTATAAAACTTACACTTTGTAACTTTGTCAATATATTTCCTCTTAATGACCATGGCCCTAAGTGTTCATTGCTGAAAAAACTATGTATAAAAATCCAAGATTAATCAATGAAAATTGTACTTCATCCTCGTTTTCGTTCTTTACATTCTAAGATAATTTTATATGGTGTTTTATTTGTATATTTAACTACTAACATCTTGTCGGGTATCAAAGTTAGGGGTACCTAACTTCAATGCAAAAACGATAATTCCCAACACGGCCTGGCCCAAGTAAGGCCAGTGGAAGCCCACGAAGACCGCGCCCGAAGCCCGCGAAGGCCGCGTCTACGGAGGCCCACGACGTCATTGCACCAATGACAACCAACCCTCGGGAGAGCGGCACCCTCGGCGCCAATTCTCCGATTCGCCCGAGCCTCCCCAGGAGAGCTCGGGAGAGTGGCACCCTCGGCGCCAATTCTTTGATTCGCCCGAGCCTCCCGGGAGAGCTCGGGAGAGCGGCGCCCTCGGCGCCAATTCTCCGATTCGCCCGAGCCTCCCAGGAGAGCTCGGGAGAGCGGCGCCCTCGGCGCCCATTCTCCGATTCGCCCGAGCTTCCCCATCCCCCTCGAGCGCAACCTCACAAAGGCATCCAAGGCACCGGTGATGTCAGCAGAGCAATCTTGTACCACAAGAGACCTCCCTGACCACTTTACAGGCACCGTCCCGTCAGACGAGATTCTCGACGCGACTGTGCTTCGCACGCCCCTGACGGCCATACCACCTGTCAGGATTTCCCTGGCAGCGGATTTGATAGGCCCACTACGGCCGTCCTCTCCACGGTATGGTCTACGGTGCGCCGCCCCGTTTTCCGCTGGGGTCTATCAACTCCGACTGCGACAGTCCGAGCGTCTGACGACGGGCTACGCAAGAACGGAAAAAGTGCCTACTGCACTATCCACTCGAAAGGACGAGCACGCCTTCCATCCGGGCCCACCTAACCCTCGGGAAGTACTCTTCAAAGGCCGGAAATACGACCAAAAGGAGATATCACCCTGCCCCATCCCATCACGCCTTCAAGAGTCCCGAGCCTCGGGAGACAACGCCCCAAGACAACTCACCCTCTTGTCACATCATGCGAAAGGACAGCCATCAGGTGTGACCCTACGGCACATCGTAATCCGACGACTGTTGCCGCCTTGGAACTTACCAAGATCGTGCGAACCACTACGGCCGTACCCCGGAGACGCGGAGAAAAGTCCGTAGCTGATGACATGCCCTAATCCGACGACTGTTGCTGCCTCGGAACTCACCAAGATCGTGCGAACCACTACGGTCGTACCCCGGTGATGCGGAGAAAAGACCGTAGCTGACTATAGTCAAACGAGAAACAGCAACTCCTCACTGTAACATACGTAGCATTGTAAGCGCTGCCCTTGCCTCTCCCTTACGACTATAAAAGGGAGAGCAGAGGCCAGCTTTAGGGGACCCTGGAAGTCCTAAGTTCTCACCCACACATACACACCAACAACAAACGACTTGCATACACTTAGATACTCACAAGAGACCTGGGAGCACTTCCCTCTCTCACCTAGCTTGTAACTGAAAGGTCCTAAATTGCTAGAGGGGGGGGGTGAATAGCCTATAAAAATCTACAAACAACACTTTACAAGATGATTAGTAACAATAGCAAGCTTTGCAAAACACTAGCTCTAAACTAAGCTATGCAAGCCACCTAGACAAGTATACTACACTATGATCACTAGTTCACACTCAAAGGCTATGTCACTACTATACATTACTCCTAAGTGAGCAACTAACTAACAAGCTACACACGAGAGTAAGTGCACAAAAGTAAAGAGAGAAGGTGATTACAATACCCCCGGTGTAGAGAAGATATGAAGTCCAATATAATCAATCAATCACATATAAGGGAAATCCTCGGTAGAGAGATGACACAAGATTTTTTACCGAGGTTCACTTGCTTGCCGGCAAGCTAGTCCTCGTTGTAGCGATACACCCACTTGGAGGTTCACGCGCTAATTGGCATCACACGCCAAACCCTTCTCTAGGGTGCCGCACAACCAACACAAGATGGGGATCCACCTAGCTACGAGCAATCCACTAAAGATGCCTTTCGCGATCTCCCGCGGGGATAGGCTCAAGAACCCCTCACAACTTCACCGATCGGAGGCGGAGACAATCACCAACTCCCCTCAACGATCCTCGCAGCTCCAAGCCGTCTAGGAGTCGGCAAACTCCAAGAGTAACAAGAGAAACCGCTGCGAATCACCACTACCAAGTGCCTCTAGATGATCTCTATCAATGCAATGCACTTGATGCTCTCCAAACTCATCAAATGATGAACACAATCAAGTAGGATGAGTGAGAGTGGAGTGGGAAGGCTCACAAGTATGTTATGATGTTTAGGAGTGCCAAGAGATGCTTCCCAAACCGGCCAAGTGACTATTTATAAGCCACACATAAGAAAATAGCCGTTTAGACTTCACTGCGTACCGTCGGACTGTCCGACGGCCAGAGCGTCGGACTAATCCGCACGGTCCGACGCCTCGGATGAATGCCACGTGTCACTAGCCGTTTGAAGTCGAACTTTGGATCACAACGGCTAACTTCCCGCGCTAAACGAACCGTCGGACTGTACAGCCGTCGGACCAAACCTTACGGTCCGACGCCCACTGCCATTGCACCGTCGGACTGAAAATACACTCCGCGTCGGACTAAACGAAACCACGGTCCGACGTTTCCAGAGAGCTCCCCGAGCCCTGAAAACCGTCGGACGTTGGTCCGACGCTCACCGTCGGACTAACGCTGAGAGTCCGACGCTCCTCTGCTCTCCACGTGTCGACCTGCTGCGGCTCTGCACCGTCGAACCCTGAGGACAATGGTCCGACGCTCCGAAATCAAGCGTCCGACGCTTGCTGAAAGGGTTAGCCGTTGGACCGAAGACAATGGTCCGACGCTCAGTCAAGTTAGGGTCCGACGCTACTTTTTCTTATTTAAACGTTTCCGAAATTCGCCGAATCCTGCCTCGCAAGCTCGGTAGGAGGAAGAGAGGACCAAACCCTCTCTAACCCTCAAACTTCACCCCGTTTCTTAAGTCACTAACACTCCAAAGTGTCTCTCACTTAGGTGCACGTGTGTTAGCCTTTTTCAAAGAGTTTTCCACGGGTCAAGTTAGTGTCACTAGCATCTATATGCATATGCAATGATCATGAACACCTAGTGGCACTTGATAACCGTATTTCATCAACGATTTCGCCCCTCTTGATAGTACGGCTATCTATCCTAAATGTGATCACTCCCTCTATGGAGTCTTGATCACCAAAACCAAAAGAGCTCCTATTGGTTATACCTTTGCCTTGAGCTCCCGGTTTCTTATCAACTTCCTTCTCATCTCTTGATGGACCTTGTGGACACCTATGATGATGGACTTATACCATTTGCATGGATGCCGTCAATAGGGCTTTCTCCTTTGTTGATGGACTTACACCATTTTCATGGACGCTGTCATTGCCCTTCACTTGTGACCTCCACCGACCCGGTCCTTTGCTCCATCTTGCCATTTGCTAATCAATTCTCATGAAACACTTAGAGCAATCGTTAGCAAACTAGGTTTCATCAATTACCCAAAACCAAACATGGGCTTTCAGTAACCCCGTACTACAAGCACCCCAGTGCAAGACAACAAGACTCTCCTCTCCACTGGACGTAGGGCTTTGAAAGGATCTACAATGCCTAGAAGGGGGGTGAATAGGCGTAGTATAAAACCTGAAACTCAAACTCAATTGAAACGTGAGAACAGAGACCGGTACTACCGGGATTGGACTGGTACTACCGATACCTGTCGGTAGTACCGATGCAATCCGTCGGTACTACCGGTCAAGAACAGATAGCTACGAAACCAAGATTAACTACACAGTAAGTTTAGATCTATGCTATACCAAACCACCCAAGTGTATGTAGAGTCCCTTGCAACCTTCTCCCTAACTTGAATCACCACCAAATCGTAGATCGGGCCTCCAAACCTAAGAACAAGGTAGAGAGAGAAAGAGCACGGTCGAAGCCGTGACACCACAAGTAGACACAACAACAAAGAGAGCAAGGGACAAATTATTTATCCCGAGGTTCGGTCAATCCACAAAGGAAGGCCTACTCCTCGTTGTCGAGGTGACCACAAAGGTCGGAGTCTATTTCACCTCCTTTCCTCACTCAAGGTTACCACAAAGGCCACTTGAGTTTCTTCACTAGAATCTTGGGGCGATACAAACACTTCGGGGAGCCCTCACAAATGGATCAAACCGGGCTCTCCCGAAGAACGCCTAGCCGCCTAGGGTTCCAAGAACCCAAGAGTAACAAATGCAAAGCAAAGCCGGCTAGAGGGAGGAATCAAGTGCTCAAACAATGGATTTAAGTTTTCCTCACTCGAATCTCACTTCTCAACTTGAAACTTGCAATGGATTGAGCTAGGAGCAATGAATGTGTGTGAGAGAGAGAGTGGGAGAGCAAGAGAGAGCTGTTGTCTCGGGTTGGTAGGCAACAAATGAAGTGGGTAACGTTCTAAACAAGAGGGAAGAAGTATTTATACTTCCTCCGTCTGGGAGCTACCGGTACTACCGATTCCCACCGGTAGTACCGATGCTACCTCAGCAGATCGAACGTTAAAAGCCTGACACACGCACTGCACGAGGCCCCAACGGTAGAAAAGTTTGTCAGTCAAGTTGACTTGACCGGTACTACCGGTGGTACACCGGTACTACCGATACAACAGTCAACCTACTACCGAAGTACAGTCGTTACTACCGATCCAGACCCTGAGTAACTGCTTGGGCAAAGTCCTACCGGTACTACCGGTCCAGGACCGGTACTACCGGATTAAAATCCGGTACTACCGAAATATATTTACTGAAACCCGAGAGCAGCGAGTTGGCTGGGAGGAGTCTCGGCGCTAAGTCCTACCGGTACTACCGATGCAGAGTCAGTACTACCGGTTCAACATCGGTACTACGGGATTAAAATCCGGTACTACCGGAATAAACTTTTCTGGAACCCGAGAGCAAGCAGTTCGCTGGAGAGGATCCTGCTCTAAGTCCTACCGGTACTACCGGTCCAAGACCAGTGCTACCGATTCTCCAGGGGCAGAACAGGATAGGGCAGTGCACAAGTGTGTGAAGGTGTCTCTCAAGCATTTTTTTTAAGTCAATGTTTGAGCACTTTAAACCTTCTACTAGTCAACTAGCTATGCATCCCTCTTGATAGTGCGGTAGACCTATACTTAATAAAAGATAAAACTTGCTAAATTATGAGTAAAGATCACCAAGTAACTCGGTCAAGTTGGAGGGGTGCTGTTTCACCGAATATTTCAATTTGCTCATTCATATGGACTAACACCTCCACATAATCTTGATAAAACCGTTAGTCCCTAATTTGATTGTCATTAATCACCAAAATCCCACATAGGGGGCGAATGCACTTACAAACTCCCCCTTTTTGGTAATTGATGACAACCAAATTACGCTTATATATGATTGAGATAAATTGAAGCTTTTGAATCCAACATTTAGGATGGAGCTCCCCCTTAATGTATGCATAGGATTTGAATTCCAAATAACGACCATAGTCAAGAGTGCATACATTTAGAGAGGTTCCCCCTAAATCTTGTAATTCGTGGGGTGCCAAAAAGAGTGTAACAAGAACAAGTGATAAGCGTGAAGCACAGGAAAAATTCAAGTCACAAACAAATCACAAACCACAAGATAAAAGCAAACTCACTAAGATAACATTAAACACAAGAGTTATATCTCCAACTAAGCATTACACCAACAAAGTTCTTGTCCAACACATAGTTCACCACGAAATATATAAATATTACAATCCATAACTAAAGTCTGGACCACCATGGGGCAAAGCAAGTCACAACTTACTTAATACATCATAATAAAGCCTAACACTCCCCCTTTGGCATCAAGTGCCAAAAAGGGTAGGCACGCATGAAAGCAAAGCTAGTCGTCGTCCTCGTCGACATCATCATCGGAAGGCTCCTCCTGCTCATCGTCGTCATCCTCGTCCTCGTCCTCGTCCTCATCCTCATCGTCCTGACCACCCGCTGCACGTGAAGACTCGGCGTACTCCTCAAAAGGATCGCGAAACTCGCGCAAAGGAGAAGAAGGAGGTAGGCCGAGCTTGTCCTCAATAGCTCGAAGGCGGCGGTCATCCTTCTCAGCCTTATAGCAAAAGGCCGAGAAGATCTTCTGGAGCGCATGCTTGATGGCACCACTGCGACGACGGCGAGGTCCAAGCCCACGAGAGGAGCTAGGGCCTCGAGAGGAGCTAGGGTCAGCGGTAGAGCGAGCGGCACCTCGAGTGCGGCGCACCGAAGACGGACGCTGGGGCGAGTCCTCCTCATCCTCCACATCCTCCTCATCCACATCCTGTGGAGGCCTACGAAGACGCAGGAAGTCATCCTTGGCGTTAGGAGTGTGGAGGTTCCGGACCTTGACTTGCTCATGCTTGCGATCATGAGCAAATGAAAGACCAACCACTTGCTCAATGATGTGCATTAAGTAGGGAGCAAATGGAACGTGGCACTGAGGATCAATAGAAGCAGAATAGATTTTGCGCCAGGGAAGGTCCGAGACAGAGAAGCGAGCACCCCTCTCGCCAAAGCGCAAGAGAATCTTAGGAGCATCATGCTGAAGGTGCAATGAATCCCCAATCTTTGGATCAATGGTGCTTCGAATGAGATTATTGAGGACATAATAATAGGGACGAAGATAGGTGTTTTCGAAATCAGGAGTCTTCCCGGGAAGGTAAAAGTGCCGGATGTCCCGATAGGTGATATGATCATGCCCATCAAAGATACTAGGAGCATCACGGTCAGCTTGACCAAACCCAAGAAGACGAGAAAAAGTGACATAATCAAGACGATAATGCTGCCCTTGCGTCATCCAATGCATGACGCGATTCTCAACTTCCAAATAATAGGTGGAGTAAAATTGAGCAATTATTTTAGTATTCCAGGAATACTGAAAAGCCATCAAATTTAGCAAACCCCATGCCTCAAGATCATTCACCAAAGCAACAACATCCGGATCATCAAAAGCACGAAGGGAAACAAGATCAATTGCTTTGGGAGCAATGATAGGAGCAGCACCAGTGGGTTCTTGACAACCCAAAATGACAGAATGATAGTAATCAAACTGGAACTGACTCCAAAAATGAGCCTCAAGAGAGGGATCCTTGACATAAAGGTAAGGATTTTCATTCCGTCGCTGCCTCAACTCTTGAAGTTTGTGGCGATAATCAATAGGAGAACGCACTGAAAACCCACCACCAGCTGTAGGAGCGCGAATGCGAGCGTTGAAGTGCTGGTGGTGAGGGAGATTGCGAGAGAGAAGCAGCTGCACATGCTCGGGGGTCCGAGGGACAACCCGAGGATCAATCGCCTTGCCAAGGATACGAATATTTGCCTCGGCATCCGACGCCCTGGCAGGCGGAGGAGCATTCCTCACGCGCTCCGCATGAGTGCGTGGGACGTGCGAATACATGCTAGAGTGGAGAGGCTGACCACTCGGCTCATTATCGCCATCTCCGCCATGGGAGGCGCGACCTCGATGTGAGCTCTCGCCACGGGCAGCACGAACGGGGTTCTTGCGCTTTCCACCTTCACGAGACATGCTGCAAAGGATAGAGAACAAGAGGAATAAGCAAGAGATTGAGAGAGAGTCCCAAAGTCAGAGTTGAGATGGGGAGGCACCATGGATTAGTGGGGCAACAGGACCGGTAGTACCGGCCAGTGATCGGTACTACCGACGGGGGTCGGTACTACCGACAGGGGGTCGGTACTACCGACACATCCCGCGGCCCTAACAATCCATGGGGAATCACCAAACCAACCATGAACTTGAGAGGAAAAGGTAAGCACAAGCAAGAACATGTCCGTAGGAACTTCCTCAAGCAAAGACACGGCCACAAACTAAGCACATTGGGAGATCGAAAGAGAGAACTCCCAAGTACCTTGAGTGGACGAGTAGGGCCGAATCCGCAAGCTTGAAGAGGTTGGGGCCGCTTCCAAGTCGTCCAAGAGAGGCTCCAAGGAGAGGAGAAGCTCTTCCTCAAAGGGATTTGGCAATGGTGGAGGGAGGAAGGAGATCGGGGAGGAGGATGGGGGAAGGGGGCGAGGGAGAGATAGGCAGGGGACGTGCCGGGTGGGAAAAAAGTGAAGAGGTAAGAGAAGAAGAGAAGGAGAGGAGAGGTTTTAACCCAGACCCACGCCCTACCGGTAGTACCGACGGAAGCACCGGTACTACCGATATGCGGCCGGTACTACCGGCCAGAAACCGGTACTACCGACAGTTCAGAAACAGGAAGGGGTACTCTACAGCCAAGGTGAACTAAATGAGAAACTAGAACCCTTCCAAATGTGACTAGACACCAGCAAAGCAATACAAAACCATAGTCACACTTGAAGGAATATTGTAAAAATAGATTTTGAAAGACATAAATGTAAGTTTTTGCAACGATTTTTCTATAATCTCTAGGTGAAAACAATGAACATGTGCAAGAGATCATTCTAGGTTACTAGAATCAATGATATTTAGCTCACTCCTCAAAGTACAAAATCTTGACTCGTCTAGGGGTTTTGTAAAGATATCGGCTAGTTGATCTTCGTTTCTCACATGAGTAAGAACAATATCACCTTTGGTTTCGTGGTCTCTCAAAAAGTGATGCCGGATATCTATGTGCTTTGTACGAGAGTGGTTTACGGGATTGTTTGCCAATTTAATGGCACCCTCGTTGTCACACAAAAGGGGAATCTTGTTTACCTCACAACCAAAGTCTTTTAAGGTTTGCTTCATCCAAAGTAGTTGGGCACAACAAGCGCCAGCCGCAACATACTCGGCTTCGGCGGTGGACAAGGCAACACTCGTTTGCTTTTTAGAACTCCAAGACACCAAGGACCTACCAAGAAATTGACAAGTCCCGGATGTACTCATTCGATTGATTCTACAACCACCATAATCCGAATCGGAATAGCCAATCAAATCGAATGTGGAGCCCTTAGGATACCACAAGCCAAAATTAGGAGTGAGAACTAAATATCGAAAGATTCTTTTAATCGCCATCAAATGACATTCTTTTGGATTAGCTTGATATCTTGCACACATTCCTACACTAAGCATTAAGTCGGGCCTAGAGGCACAAAGGTAGAGAAGAGATCCAATCATGGAGCGATATACCTTTTGATCGATGGCCTTACCATCCTTTAGTAAATCATTGTGGATGGTTGTTGGCATTGGAGTCTTGATGGCCTTGGCTTTGTCCATGCCAAACTTCTTCAACATGTCTTTGGTGTACTTGATTTGGCTAATGAACGTGCCATCCTTGAGTTTCTTGATTTGAAAACAAAAAAGTAGTTTAACTCGCCCATCATAGACATTTCAAACCTCTTTGTCATAATCCTACTAAATTCCTCGCAAAATGCCACATTAGTACTACCAAATATTATGTCATCGACATATATTTGGCAAACAAAAATATCATTCTTAACTTTGCGAGTAAAGAGAGTGGGATCGGCCTTTCCTATCTCAAACCCTTGTTTGAGAAGGAAGTCCTTAAGACAATCATACCAAGCTCTAGGGGCTTGCTTGAGCCCATAGAGTGCCTTGTCGAGTTTGTAGACGTGGTTGGGAAATTTAGGGTCTTCAAAGCCCGGTGGTTGCTCAACATACACCACTTCAGATAGGGGGCCGTTGAGGAATGCACTTTTTACGTCCATTTGAAATAGCTTGAAATCATGGTAAGTAGCAAAGGCAAGTAATATACGAATTGATTCAAGCCTAGCTACGGGTGCATAAGTTTCACCGAAATCCAAACCTTCGATTTGGGTGAATCCTTGAGCTACCAACCGTGCCTTATTTCTTGTCACGGCGCCAAACTCGTCTTGTTTGTTGCGGAAGACCCATTTGGTTCCTATGACATTTTGCTTGGGTCTTTCCACCAAGGACCAGACTTCATTTCGTTTGAAGTTGTTTAGTTCTTCTTGCATGGCCATCACCCAATCCATGTCCTTAAGTGCTTCTTTCACTGTCATGGGTTCAAAAGAGGAGACAAACGAGTAATGTTCACAAAAAGAAGCTAATCGTGAGCGAGTGACGACTCCCCTTTGAATGCTTCCTAGTATGTTATCAATGGAATGATCCCGTTGAATGCTATGATGCACTCTTGGATGTGGCACTAGTGATCTTCTTTGCATTGGACCATCATCATCATGATCTTGATCAATTGTTGCACTATCTTCTCTTGTTTCTTGAACATCTTGTTGATCTTCTACTTGTACTTGGTCTTGATCATTCCCTTGATGTTGATCATGAGCTTGATGTGTATTCCTATCACTCGGAGTAGTAGGTGCGGAAGCTTCACCACATGCATTTTCATGCACATGATAAATAGTTGAGTCAAGAGGGGAATACATAATTGAATCTTCTTCTTCATCTTGTGTCTTCTTGGGCTTTTACATCACCGATGGCAAGCTTCTTGATTGCTTCACTTGGAGGAACATCTTTACCTACAAGCTCATCATTGACTTGCTCCTTTTGAGAGCCATCGGATTCATCAAAGGACACGTCTACCGTTAGTTCAATATTGCTGGTGACATTATTGAACACACGATATCCATGTTCGTTAGTACCATAACCAAGTAGAAAACCTTCATGTACCTTTGGTGCAAACTTTGAGCTTTTGGTTCTCTTATTAAGTATGAAACACTTGCAACCAAAAACTCTAAAATAGTGCACCTTAGGTTTGTTACCGGTTAGAAGCTCATATGGAGTCTTGTTCCAAAGCTTGTGAAGATATAGGCGGTTGATGGCATGACAAGCGGTGTTAACCGCCTCCGCCAATAATTGCGTGGAGTCTTGTACTCATCCAACATTGATCTTGCGGCTTCAATGAGAGTTCGATTCTTTCTCTCCACAACACCATTTTGTTGTGGAGTGTATGGAACCGAGAACTCATGCTTGATGCCTTCTTCATCTAGATAGGCTTCAATGTTGGTGTTCCTAAACTCCGTTCCATTGTCACTTCTAACTCTCTTGATCTTCACCTCAAACTCATTTTATGCTCTTCTTGCAAACTTCTTGAAGATGCCTTGTGTTTCACTTTTATCTACCATAAAGAACACCCAAGTGAAACGAGAATAATCATCAACAATTACTAGTCCATATTTGTTACCGCCAATGCTTTGGTAAGCGACGGGTCCAAATAGGTCCATGTGAAGTAGCTCCAATGGTTTTGTGGTTGATACAACATTCTTGATTGAATGCTTTGCTCCTACTTGCTTTTCGGCTTGGCATGCACTGCAAATTCTATCTTTCTCAAATGAAACATTTGTTAGTCCAAGGATGTGCTCGCCTCTTTGAAGTTGGGCCAAGTTCCTCATCCCAACATGTGCTAGCCGGCGATGCCAAAGCCAACCCATGCTAGATTTTGCCATTAAACAAGTCTCGGGCTCAACCTTATTAGTTGTGAAATCAACTAGATAAAGTTTGCCTTTCAAATGACCCGTAAATGCAATAGAGGAATCCCTTCTTCTATAGACGGTCACACCCTTATCTGTGAAGAGACAATCGTAACCCATTTCACAAAGTTGAGAAACGGATAACAAATTATAACTTAACAAATGCACAAGTAAAACATTCGAAATAGAATTTTCGGTTGAGATAGCAATTTTACCCAAACCAAGCACTTCTCCTTTACCATTGTCGCCAAACACAATGTTTTCACATGAATCATGATTTGGTTAAAATGAGGTGAACATGTTCTTTGCTCCGGTCATATGATTGGTGCATCCACTATCCAACACCCAACTTGTTCCACCGGAGGCATATTCCTACAAAAATAAATCAAGTTGTTGTTTTAGGTACCCAAATGGATTTGGGTCCTAGGGGGTTAGTAACATAAGTTTTGGGCACCCAAACACTCCTCATGATTTCCCTCTTCTTGAGTACACCAACATACTTCACAACTATCTTGCCATCTTTACCCCAACAACACATGTAATCACTAGCATAGGTTCGTGAGATGGGCACTTGTTGCTTGGGTTGTTCTACCTGCATCTTTTTGTTGGACTTGTCATTTGCAAGCGGAGTAGATGGACTTGTGACCTTGTTTGCCTTGTTTATGAGCTCAAAGAGAGGAACTCCCTTGTTGAACCTCACACAAGGCACTCCATTGATCATGTTTCTTCCATTGCCTTTGCCATTATACTTACTAAAACCAACTCCTTCCTTGATGGATGGATGCCTTGCGAACTTGAGAGTGAGCCTTGGTTGTTGGTCTTTGCACTTGCAACCATTTCTCAATATCATGTTTAACCTATGAATCTCCTTGTCCTTCTTTGCTATTTCAACAAGGTTAGTTGCATATGTATTTATATCAACATTTTGACACCTTTTACAACTTTTACTTGTTGATGTGCTAGAGTCATCGGAAACCTTAGAAGAGGTTGAGGGGCTATTACAAAGAGCATTATAGCTTAGCTCAAGTTTTTGATATTTTTCTTGTAAGCTTGTGAGGCTTTCTTGAGCTATGCTATACTTGTTCTTTACACTAGCAATTAAGCCATTGGCCGTGGTACACTCCTTTGTCAACCTCTTAATAGAGTCATTGGCTAAGGATAGTTCCACGGTAAATTTCTCAGCTTTCAACCTTTCTTCAGTTAGAGAAGTTTCAAGTGCAAGATTCTTTTCTCTTTCTTGCGAAATCAAATCACCTTACATTTCAAGACTTTCATTCCGACTTTCTAGTTTCATTAGCAATTTGATTATTTTGTTGCCTCCTTTCTTACCAAATTTTATTATCAAATTCCTTTTATATTCATTCATCTCATCATTTTCATTATCACTATGTTCATCACTAGAGCATGTAGGAGAGTTGTGTGGTACCTTCTCCTCCTTAGCCATAAGGCAAGTTGGAGTGACGTTATCGTCATCGGAGAGGTTGATGAAGAGCTTGGATGAAGATGAGTTATTGGTGAAGAAGCTTGGAGAAGATATCTTGTGAATAGCAATGTTTGCGGCACCCTTCTCCTTGTCCTTCCCTTTGGTCTTCTCATCATCACTTGACTCATCACTAGAATACCATTCTTCACCAATGTGTGCTTCACCTCTTTTCTTCCTTCTATTCTTCTTGTCATCATCTTTATTGGACTTGTTCTTCTCTTTGTTTTGCGGACAATCGGCAATGAAATGATCATGGGCACCACACTTGTAGCAAACTCTTTTCTTGTTTCTTTTACTTCCATCACCATAGCTCTTCCTTGACATCTTTCTTCTCATGAATCTTTTGAAGTTCTTGACAAGGAGTGCGGCTTCATCATCGGAATCATCATCTTCTTCACTTGAGCTATCATCATTGTACTTCTTTCTTCCTTCTTGAGTTGATGCATGTTCATGATTTGCCTTGAGAGCCACACATTTCTTGTTGCTTGTTTCTTGTGATTGATCTTCAATAGCTTCATCATCAAGGACTTCATGGTGCTTTATCTTTGCTAGCATCTCATGTGGTATCATCTTCTCATAGTTTGGCCTTTCCATGATGATTGCCGCAAGTGTCTTGTTCTTGACCCTATATGCTCTCAACAACTTTCTTGCCGCCGAGTTGTCATCCCACTTTTCATCACCTAGTGCTCTTATCTTGTTGATCAAGGTCATGTATCTATCAAACATTTGTTAAGTGGTCTCTCCGCTCTTGATAGAGAAATTTTCAATCTTTCCATGTAGTAACTCAATGATGCACTTTCTCACACTTTCATCACCTTCATATGATACTCTAAGTGTATCCCAAATTATCTTGGCATTTTCAATTCCATGCACTTTGTTGCTTTCTTCGGGCTTGAGGCATGAGAGAATCAATGATGCGGCTTGAGCATTAAGATGGAAATCATGTACATCTTGAGGAGTGATTTCACCATCTACTTCCGGAGGTTGAATGCCAATACTCACTATCTCCCAACACCTTGCCGCAATGAGATGCATCTTCATCTTGTGTGCCCAATCATTGTAGTTGATCCCATCAAATGGCGGTGGCTTCCCAAGATTGATGTGTGGCACTTGATTCACATTGGTCTTGTTCAATAGATTGTAGTCAAAGGATGTAGCGGTGAACTCTCTTGGTGTCTTGTCACCTTCTTGATCTTTCTCTTCTTCGATTGCACCACCTTTTGAGTTTGATGTACTAGGTTATTTCTCATTCTTGTTGCTCAAGGCTACCTTCAAGCTCTCAATCTCTTCTCTCATCTTGCTCATTTGCTCTTCAAAGTGCTTGGCTTGATTTTCCAACAATTTTTCTGCTATCTTCTCGGCGAATTGGGTCATTTGAGCTTCACTTATCTCCGACATTGTGTTCCCTCACGCGGTGAAGCGCTAACACGAGGGTTAGGCTCCGATACCAATTGAAAGGATCTACAATGCCTAGAGGGGGGGGTGAATAGGCGTAGTATAAAACCTGAAACTCAAACTCAATTGAACGTGAGAACAGAGACCGGTACTACCGGGATTGGACCGGTACTACCGATACCTGTCGGTAGTACCGATGCAATCCATCGGTACTACCGGTCAAGAACAGATAGCTACGAAACCAAGATTAACTACACAGTAAGTTTAGATCTATGCTATACCAAACCACCCAAGTGTATGTAGAGTCCCTTGCAACCTTCTCCCTAACTTGAATCACCACCAAATCGTAGATCAGGCCTCCAAACCTAAGAACAAGGTAGAGAGAGAAAGAGCACGGTCGAAGCCGTGACACCACAAGTAGACACAACAACAAAGAGAGCAAGGGACAAGTTATTTATCCCGAGGTTCGGTCAATCCACAAAGAAAGGCCTACTCCTCGTTGTCGAGGTGACCACAAAGGTCGGAGTCTATTTCACCTCCTTTCCTCACTCAAGGTTACCACAAAGGTCACTTGAGTTTCTTCACTAGAATCTTGGGGTGATACAAACACTTCGGGGAGCCCTCACAAATGGATCAAACCGGGCTCTCCCGAACAACGCCTAGCCGCCTAGGGTTCCAAGAACCCAAGAGTAACAAATGCAAAGCAAAGCCGGCTAGAGGGAGGAATCAAGTGCTCAAACAATGGATTTAAGTTTTCCTCACTCGAATCTCACTTCTCAACTTGAAACTTGCAATGGATTGAGCTAGGAGCAATGAATGTGTGTGTGAGAGAGAGTGGGAGAGCAAGAGAGAGCTGTTGTCTCGGGTTGGTAGGCAACAAATGAAGTGGGTAACGTTCTAAACAAGAGGGAAGAAGTATTTATACTTCCTCCGTCTGGGAGCTACCGGTACTACCGATTCCCACCGGTAGTACCGATGCTACCTCAGCAGATCGAACGTTAAAAGCCTGACACACGCACTGCACGAGGCCCCAACGGTAGAAAAGTTTGTCAGTCAAGTTGACTTGACCGGTACTACCGGTGGTACACCGGTACTACCGATACAACAGTCAACCTACTACCGAAGTACAGTCGTTACTACCGATCCAGACCCTGAGTAGCTTGGGCAAAGTCCTACCGGTACTACTGGTCCAGGACCGGTACTACCGCTCTGGAACCGGTCCTACCGGATTAAAATCCGGTACTACCGAAATATATTTACTGAAACCCGAGAGCAGCGAGTTGGCTAGGAGGAGTCTCGGCGCTAAGTCCTACCGGTACTACCGATGCAGAGTCGGTACTACCGGTTCAACATCGGTACTACCGGATTAAAATCCGGTACTACCGGAATAAACTTTTCTGGAACCCGAGAGCAAGCAGTTCGCTGGAGAGGATCCTGCTCTAAGTCCTACCGGTACTACCGGTCCAAGACCGGTACTACCGATTCTCCAGGGGCAGAACAGGATAGGGCAGTGCACAAGTGTGTGAAGGTGTGAAAGCCCATGTTTGGTTTTGGGTAATTGATGAAACCTAGTTTGCTAACGATTGCTCTAAGTGTTTCATGAGAATTGATTAGCAAATGGCAAGATGGAGCAAAGGACCGGGTCGGTGGAGGTCACAAGTGAAGGGCAATGACGGCGTCCATGAAAATGGTGTAAGTCCATCAACAAAGGAGAAAGCCCTATTGACGGCATCCATGCAAATGGTATTAGTCCATCATCATAGGTGTCCACAAGGTCCATTAAGAGATGAGAAGGAAGTTGATAAGAAACCGGGAGCTCAAGGCAAAGGTATAACCAATAGAAGCTCTTTTAATTTTGGTGATCAAGACTCCATAGAGGGAGTGATCACATTTAGGATAGATAGCCGTACTATCAAGAGGGGCGAAATCGTTGTTGAAATATGGTTATCAAGTGCCACTAGGTGTTCATGATCATTGCATATGCATATAGATGCTAGTGACACTAACTTGACCCGTGGAAAACTCTTTGAAAAAGGCTAACACACGTGCACCTAAGTGAGAGACACTTTGGAGTGTTAGTGACTTAAGAAACTGGGTGAAGTTTGAGGGTTAGAGAGGGTTTGGTCCTCTCTTCCTCCTGCCGAGCTTGCGAGGCAGGATTCGGCGAATTTCGGAAACGTTACAATAGAAAAAGTAGCGTCGGACTCTAACTTGACTGAGCGTCGGACCATTGTCTTCGGTCCGACGGCTAACCCCTTCAGCAAGCGTCGGACGCTTGATTTCGGAGCGTCGGACCATTGTCCTCAGGGTCCGACGGTACAGAGCCGCAGCAGGTCGACACGTGGAGAGCAGAGGAGCGTCGGACTCTCGGCGTTAGTCCGACGGTGAGCGTCGGACCGACGTCCGACGGTTTTCAGGGCTCGGGGAGCTCTCTGGAAGCGTCGGACGGCCACGTTCGTTAGTCCGACGGCTCCGTCTGACTGAGTCCGACGGTGGTCAGCTGAGGGCGTCGGACCGGTTGATTTAGTCCGACGTTCGTCCGTCCGACGGTCGTTTTGGCGCGAGGAAATAGCCGTTGTGATCCAACGTTCGACTTCAAACGGCTAGTGACACGTGGCGTTCATCCGAGGCATCGAACCGTGCAGATTAGTCCGACGCTCTGGCCGTCGGACAGTCCGACGGTACGCAGTGAACTCTAAACGGCTAGTTCTTTGTGTGTGGCTTATAAATAGTCACTTGGCCGGTTTGGGGGTAATCTCTTGGCACTCCTAAACATCATAACATACTTGTGAGCTTTCCCACTCCACTCTCACTCATCCTACTTGATTGTGTTCATCATTTGGTGAGTTTGGAGAGCATCAAGTGCATTGCATTGATTGAGATCATCTAGAGGCACTTGGTAGTGGTATTTCGCAGCGGTTTCTCTTGTTACTCTTGGAGTTTGCCGACTCCTAGACGGCTTGGAGCTGCGAGGATCGTTGAGGGGAGTTGGTGATTGTCTCCGCCTCCGATCGGTGAAGTTGTGAGGGGTTCTTGAGCCTATCCCCGCGGGAGATCGCGAAAGGCATCTTTAGTGGATTGCTCGTAGCTTGGTGGATCCCCATCTTGTGTTGGTTGTGCGGCACCCTTGAGAAGGGTTTGGCGTGTGATGCCAATTAGCGCGTGAACCTCCAAGTGGGTGTATCGCTACAACGAGGACTAGCTTGCTGGCAAGCAAGTGAACCTCGGTAAAAAATCTTGTGTCATCTCTCTACCGAGGATTTCCCTTATATGTGATTGATTGGTTATATTGGACTTCATATCTTCTCTTCACCGGCGGTATTGAAATCACCTTTACTCTTTACATTTGTGTACTTCTCTCTTGTGTAGCTTGTTAGTTAGTTGCTCACTTAAGAGTAGTGTAAAGTAGTAACATAGCCTTTGAGTGTGAACTAGAGATCATAGTGTAGTATACTTGTCTAGGTGGCTTGCATAGCATAGTTTAGAGCTAGTGTTTTGCAAAGCTTGCTATTGTTACTAATCGGCTTGTTAAGTGTTGTTTGTAGATTTTTATAGGCTATTCACCCCCCCTCTAGCCATTTAGGACCTTTCAAGTGGTATCGGAGCCGAGGCACCGTTGATTTGAGGCTTAACAACCTACGGTGTAAAAAATGGCTCAACTCAACATTCACATCAACAACACCAAGAAGCCACCCCAATTTGATGGCACAAATTATGCATATTGGAAGAGCAAGATGACCTCACATATCAAGTCAATCAATAGAGAGGTTTGGAGGGTTGTGGAGACTAAGATTGAAATTGCCGATGCGGCAAACCCCACAACCGCCGAAGAAAGATTGCTTCAACTCAATGACATTGCGGTTTGTGCTATTCATGAGGCCGTAGATGAAAAAGTGTTTGAGCAAATCAAGAACATTGAGAGTGCTCATGAAGCTTGGAAGAAGCTTGAGGAATCATATGAGGGCACCAAGGGTGTAAAGGCCGCAAAAGCATACATCTTGAAGGACAAGTTTGCAAGTTTCAAGATGAAGGATGATGAAACCGTGCCGGAGATGTTCCATAGATTGCAAGTCATTGTGAATGATCTCAAGGCCGTGGATGAAGAGGTGAAGGATAGTGACTTCTCCATGAAGTTCTTGAAGAGCTTGCCCAAGCGGTTTGCCACATTGATCACGGTCTTGGTGAAGACAACATTGAGTGAATTGACTCCAAATCAAGTGCTAGCGGAGGTGATGACCGATGATGCTTATAGAGATGATGATGATAAAGAGGAGTTGATCAATAAAAAGAAGAAAGAAAAAGATGAAGACTCCAAAGATGAGAAGAAGAAGAGTGTGGCATTTAATGCCACATCCTCATCAAAGGGCAAGAGCAAGGCCAAAGAAGAGTCAAGTGAAGATGCCTCTAGCACAAGTGAAAGTGATGAAGAAATGGCCCTTCTAGTGAGAAGATTTGGCAAGTTCATGAAGAAGAAGGGCTACCGGGCAAGAAGAAAGAAGAATGCAAGAAGATTTGATGGCCCAAGAAGATGCTTCAATTGTGGAAGCAAAGATCACTTGGTAGCCGATTGCCCACACTCAAGTGAAGATGATCACAAGGGCAAAAAGAAGAACAAACATGAGAAGAAGGAGAAGAAAGAGAAGAAGGAATCTTCATACAAGAAGAAGAAGAACTATTCTCATGTGGTGACATGGGATAGTGATGCCTCTTCAAGTGATGAAGAGAGTGATGATGATAAGAAGAGCAAGAGGAAGGCACATGCAAGCATTGCCATTCATGACAAGCCTTCCATCTTCGACACTCCTTCTTGCTTCATGGCCAAGGGCTCTAAGGTATCATCCGACACCGAATCTAGTGATGATGATAGTGATGATGATCTAACAAAAGAAGAATTAATTGAAATGCTTGATGATGCACGTATTCATTTTGATAAACTTAGAAAGGAATGCAAGAGCTTGCGCAAGGATAAACAATCCATTGAGCAAGAACTTGAGAAACTTAGAGCATCTTATGAGAGTCTAAAGGAAGACCATAAGAAGCTCCAAAAGGTTCACACTAAGCTTGATGAAGCTCATTCTTCTCTAGTTGAGCAAAATAAAGACTTGCAACAACAAGTGCAAAAGAAAGAAACTAAAACTTGCGACATAGGTGTAACATGTGACATATCTTGTGAACCTATTGTTGTTACCACTAACCTTTCTTGTAGCACTTCCACTACTACCTCACCCACTAGTGACCCTTCACTAGTAGTTGAGAACAAGAACCTAAAGGAGGAGGTTAAAAAGCTCAATCACTCCTTAGCTAAGGCTTATGGTGGTGAGGACCGCTTGCTTATGTGCTTGGGTAGCCAAAGGGCATCTCTCCACAAAGAAGGATTGGGCTATACCCCCAAGAAAGGCAAAACCGCCTTTGCTCCTCACAAGACTTGTTTTGTGAAGAGAAATGGCCGGTATTGCACAAAATGCAAGCAAGTTGGTCATATAGAGCAAGATTGCAAAAGCAAGAAATCCAATGCATATGTATCCTCAATTAAGTTTGATTCTTGCTACGTTCTCACAAAGGGCTCAAACGGTGTGAAAGCTAAGTTTGTTGGTACATCCATGTTGGGTCCAAAGAAGAAGACCATTTGGGTACCAAAGAGCTTAGTCACTAACCTTCAAGGACCCAAGCAAGTTTGGGTACCTAAAAGGAATTGATCTCTTTTTGTAGGTCAATTACAAAGCCGGAGGGAGGCATTGGGTGCTTGATAGTGGATGCACTCAACATATGACGGGTGATTCTAGTATGTTTGGCTCTCTCAACACAAGTGCAAATAGTGGCTATGATGCAATCACATTTGGTGACAACAAGAAAGGGAAAGTGAGAGGACTTGGTAAAATTGCTATCTCCAATAATATGTCTATCTCAAATGTGTTGCTAGTTGAAAGCTTGAATTTCAATTTACTCGCGGTTGCACAACTTTGTGATCTTGGTTTCAAGTGCATATTTGGGGTTGATGATGTTGAAATTGTTAGTGTTGATGGGTCAAATTTAATATTCAAAGGGTTTAGATATGACAACCTATATCTTGTGGATTTCAATGCGAGTGAAACTCAATTGTCAACCTGTTTGATCACTAAGTCAAGTTTGGGTTGGTTATGGCATAGAAGGCTTGGTCATGTTGGAATGAAACAATTGAACAAACTAGTGAAGCATGATCTAGTTAGAGGCTTGAAAGATGTCACTTTTGAGAAAGATAAGTTTGTAGTTCATGTCAAGCCGGCAAACAAGTTGGAAATACACATCCTAAGAAGAGCATGATGAGTACTAGTAAAGCTTTTGAGCTCTTGCATATGGATTTGTTTGGACCAACCACATATACTAGCATTGGTGGGAGCAAGTATGGATTTGTGATTGTGGATGACTATACTAGATATACATGGGTATTCTTTCTAGTTGACAAGAGTGAAGTGTATGATATATTCAAGTCTTTTGTCAAGAGAAGCCAAAATGAGTTTGAAACAACCATCAAGAAAGTTAGAAGTGACAATGGTAGTGAATTCAAGAACACCAAGATTGATGAATTGTGTGATGAGTATGGTATTGGACATCAATTCTCACCCAAGTATACACCACAATCAAATGGAATTGTTGAAAGAAAGAATAGAATCCTTGATAGATATGGCAAGATCAATGCTAAGCGAATACAATGTTAGTCATTCTTTTTGGGCCGAAGCAATCAACACCGCTTGCTACTACATAAACCGTTTATATTGCCATGGTATGCTTACAAAGACTCCTTATGAGCTATTGAATGGTAGAAAGCCCAACATTGCATATTTTCGGGTTTTTGGTTGCAAATGCTACATTCTCAAGAAAGGCACAAGATTGAGCAAGTTTGAAAAGAAATGTGATGAAGGTTTCTTACTTGGCTATTCAACCACAAGCAAGGCACATAGAGTTTGGAATTTGGCTAGTGGTACTCTTGAGGAGGTACATGATGTTGAATTTGATGAAACCCAAGGTTCTCAAGATGAAGTTGAAAATCTTAGTGACGTGAAAGGCAATGACTTGGCAAATGCAATGAAAAATATGGATATTGGTGATATTAGGCCAAGGCAAGTCAATGAAGATGAAGATGATGGTGCAATTCATACTAGTATGCAAGTTGAAAATGAAGCAAGTGCAAGTGACTCACAAGATCAATCTCAAGTGCAAGATCAACAAGCTAGTTCATCTCAATCCAATGATCAAGTTCCTATTCTCCAACCGGTCTCTATTGCAAGGGATCATCCTTTGGATCAAATCATTGGTGGTATTCAAAGTAGAGTTCAAACTAGAGCAAGACTAGCTCAAATTTGTGAGCATTTCTCATTTGTGTCAACCATAGAGCCAACCAAGATTGAGGAAGTATTGAAAGATGTTGATTGGGTTAATGCTATGCATGAAGAGCTCAACAATTTCACAAGAAATCAAGTTTGGGAACTAGTGGAAAGACCAAAGAAACACAATGTGATAGGAACCAAATGGGTCTTTAGAAACAAGCAAGATCAAGATGGCATAGTAATAAGGAACAAAACTAGATTGGTTGCACAAGGTTATACTCAAGTTGAAGGTCTTGATTTTGGAGAAACCTATGCACCGGTTGCTAGATTGGAGGCCATTAGAATCTTATTAGCCTATGCTTGTGCCCACAACATCAAGTTATATCAAATGGATGTCAAGAGTGCATTTCTAAATGGGTACATCAATGAGTTGGTTTATGTGGAACAACCTCCCGGATTTGAAGATGTGAAGAAACCCAACCATGTGTACAAGCTAAGAAAGGCATTGTATGGTTTGAAGCAAGCACCTAGAGCATGGTATGAGAGATTGAGAGATTTCTTGCTCTCAAAAGGGTTCAAAATGGGAAAGGTTGATACAACTCTTTTCACTAAGAAGCTTGGAAATGATTTATTTGTGTTGCAAATATATGTGGATGATATTATCTTTGGATCAACAAATCAAGATTTTTGTGAAGAATTTGGAAATATGATGGCAAGTGAGTTTGAAATGTCCATGATTGGTGAGCTTAGCTACTTCCTTGGTCTTCAAGTTAAGCAAATGAAGAATGGTGCATTTGTAAATCAAGGCAAGTACATAAGGGATATGGTGAAGAAATTTGGATTGGAACATGCAAAGCCCATGAATACTCCTATGGCAACTAATGGGCATTTGGACTTGGATGATAGTGGCAAAATGGTAGATCAAAAGCTATATAGATCAATGATTGGAAGTCTCCTTTATGTGACCGCATCTCGACCGGATGTCATGTTTAGTGTGTGAATGTGTGCAAGATTTCAAGCCTCACCAAGAGAAAGTCATTTGAAAGCCGCAAAGAGAATATTGAGGTATTTGAAGGGCACACAAGATGTTGGGTTGTGGTATCCTAAGGGATCCAATTTTGAGCTTATTGGATATTCGGACTCCGACTATGCCGGTTGCAAGGTGGATAGAAAGAGCACTAGTGGAACTTGTCAATTGCTTGGAAGGTCACTTGTATCATGGTCTTCAAAGAAGCAAAATAGTGTTGCTCTCTCAACGGCCGAAGCGGAGTACATTAGTGCCGGAAGTTGTTGTGCACAATTGCTTTGGATGAAGGCAACTTTGAGTGATTTTGGATTGAAATATAAGAAAGTGCCTTTGCTTTGTGACAATGAGAGTGCTATCAAGCTAACCAACAACCCCGTGCAACATTCAAGAACAAAGCACATTGACATAAGGCATCACTTCATTAGAGATCACCAAATCAAAGGGGACATTGCAATTGAAAGTGTTGGCACCGAAGATCAATTAGCGGATATCTTTACCAAGCCACTTGATGAGTCAAGATTTTGCAAATTGAGAAATGAGCTAAACATACTAGACTACTCCAACATGAAGTGAAAAGCACCCTATATTATATGACATGCCTCTCCTTCGACTAAAGCAAGGTAAAATTGGTTGACATGGCATTCATACTTTGATAAGGATTTGTCTAGTTCATGTAGACATAAAATGCATGTTATAGGCTCATTCATAAAAAATCAAATGCTTTCATGTATATATGGTACCACTTTTGTTCTTTATGCTTGTATGATCAAGTGGTAGCATATGACATATTGATGGGCTTGCAAACCTAGTGTTGAATCTAGAACATGAGCTCATGATGTGTAACTTAACATGGTCAAGATAACCCTACAAGTAAGGTGTGAAGAAGCTTGTCCTTGGATCAAACTTAGTTACATATTTTAGGCAAGTAATCTAGATTGAACCAATGTGAAAATGAACTAAACCCCATTTATTGACTTGCTATTCCCATAATTTGCACCATTTTTTGGTGATTGTTGACAAAGGGGGAGAAGAAAGTCACAAAGATAAGAAAGGAAAGGGGTCAATTAAAAATTTGAAAGCACACATGTAGGGGGAGCAAGCTCATGAATAAGTTGTTGCATTTGTGTATCCATTAACATATGAAATGTTGCATTGTCAAAACTTCAATTCCTATACTTGTTTGAATTGATGAAATGCTTAGAAATAGGATTTGAATGGTGATTTGACAAACTAGCATGCATAGGACTTATATGTCATACAAAGTACCTCTTTTACTTAAATGTTGATCTCACGAGGTATTTTGAGTTTGTGATGCATGACTAGTAAACAATGGTGTTAAGGATGGTATATTTCCGCAACTCCGATGGTATCACGCTTCAAAGGCCCATTCTTTATACCTTAGCATCATTTGATAGTAGTAGCTCACCCAAAGTTTCAAATTCATGCATATGTGAAAAATTGAACCAAACATAAGGAATCACATATGTAGGGGGAGCTAATACTACCAAAGTGCAAACTTGGTTTTCATTTCATATCTTTGTGAAGGTTGTCATCAATTACCAAAAAGGGGGAGATTGAAAGCCCATGTTTGGTTTTGGGTAATTGATGAAACCTAGTTTGCTAACGATTGCTCTAAGTGTTTCATGAGAATTGATTAGCAAATGGCAAGATGGAGCAAAGGACCGGGTCGGTGGAGGTCACAAGTGAAGGGCAATGACGGCGTCCATGAAAATGGTGTAAGTCCATCAACAAAGGAGAAAGCCCTATTGACGGCATCCATGCAAATGGTATAAGTCCATCATCATAGGTGTCCACAAGGTCCATTAAGAGATGAGAAGGAAGTTGATAAGAAACCGGGAGCTCAAGGCAAAGGTATAACCAATAGAAGCTCTTTTAATTTTGGTGATCAAGACTCCATAGAGGGAGTGATCACATTTAGGATAGATAGCCGTACTATCAAGAGGGGCGAAATCGTTGTTGAAATATGGTTATCAAGTGCCACTAGGTGTTCATGATCATTGCATATGCATATAGATGCTAGTGACACTAACTTGACCCGTGGAAAACTCTTTGAAAAAGGCTAACACACGTGCACCTAAGTGAGAGACACTTTGGAGTGTTAGTGACTTAAGAAACTGGGTGAAGTTTGAGGGTTAGAGAGGGTTTGGTCCTCTCTTCCTCCTGCCGAGCTTGCGAGGCAGGATTCGGCGAATTTCGGAAACGTTACAATAGAAAAAGTAGCGTCGGACTCTAACTTGACTGAGCGTCGGACCATTGTCTTCGGTCCGACGGCTAACCTCTTCAGCAAGCGTCGGACGCTTGATTTCGGAGCGTCGGACCATTGTCCTCAGGGTCCGACGGTACAGAGCCGCAGCAGGTCGACACGTGGAGAGCAGAGGAGCGTCGGACTCTCGGCGTTAGTCCGACGGTGAGCGTCGGACCGACGTCCGACGGTTTTCAGGGCTCGGGGAGCTCTCTGGAAGCGTCGGACGGCCACGTTCGTTAGTCCGACGGCTCCGTCTGACTGAGTCCGACGGTGGTCAGCTGAGGGCGTCGGACCGGTTGATTTAGTCCGACGTTCGTCCGTCCGACGGTCGTTTTGGCGCGAGGAAATAGCCGTTGTGATCCAACGTTCGACTTCAAACGGCTAGTGACACGTGGCGTTCATCCGAGGCGTCGGACCGTGCGGATTAGTCCGACGCTCTGGCCGTCGGACAGTCCGACGGTACGCAGTGAACTCTAAACGGCTAGTTCTTTGTGTGTGGCTTATAAATAGTCACTTGGCCGGTTTGGGGGTAATCTCTTGGCACTCCTAAACATCATAACATACTTGTGAGCCTTCCCACTCCACTCTCACTCATCCTACTTGATTGTGTTCATCATTTGGTGAGTTTGGAGAGCATCAAGTGCATTGCATTGATTGAGATCATCTAGAGGCACTTGGTAGTGGTATTTCGCAGCGGTTTCTCTTGTTACTCTTGGAGTTTGCCGACTCCTAGACGGCTTGGAGCTGCGAGGATCGTTGAGGGGAGTTGGTGATTGTCTCCGCCTCCGATCGGTGAAGTTGTGAGGGGTTCTTGAGCCTATCCCCGCGGGAGATCGCGAAAGGCATCTTTAGTGGATTGCTCGTAGCTTGGTGGATCCCCATCTTGTGTTGGTTGTGCGGCACCCTTGAGAAGGGTTTGGCGTGTGATGCCAATTAGCGCGTGAACCTCCAAGTGGGTGTATCGCTACAACGAGGACTAGCTTGCCGGCAAGCAAGTGAACCTCGGTAAAAAATCTTGTGTCATCTCTCTACCGAGGATTTCCCTTATATGTGATTGATTGGTTATATTGGACTTCATATCTTCTCTTCACCGGCGGTATTGAAATCACCTTTACTCTTTACATTTGTGTACTTCTCTCTTGTGTAGCTTGTTAGTTAGTTGCTCACTTAAGAGTAGTGTAAAGTAGTAACATAGCCTTTGAGTGTGAACTAGAGATCATAGTGTAGTATACTTGTCTAGGTGGCTTGCATAGCATAGTTTAGAGCTAGTGTTTTGCAAAGCTTGCTATTGTTACTAATCGGCTTGTTAAGTGTTGTTTATAGATTTTTATAGGCTATTCACCCCCCTCTAGCCATTTAGGACCTTTCAAGGTGTCTCTCAAGCATGTTTTTTTTAAGTCAATGTTTGAGCACTTTAAACCTTCTACTAGTCAACTAGCTATGCATCCCTCTTGATAGTGCGGTAGTCCTATACTCAATAAAAGATAAAACTTGCTAAATTATGAGTAAAGATCACCAAGTAACTCGGTCAAGTTGGAGGGGTGCTGTTTCACTGAATATTTCAATTTGCTCATTCATATGGACTAACACCTGCACATAATCTTGATAAAACCGTTAGTCCCTAATTTGATTGTCATTAATCACCAAAATCCCACATAGGGGGCGAATGCACTTACAGGCTTGCTTGGCCTGAACCAGTATAATCCCCGTGTTCCACCTTGCACACCATCCGTAGCCTCAACCACAAAACACATATTTACTAGCCGGTGTTAGCCCCGCTAAAACTAGCACCAACACATCTTATAAAACATTTATTAATAAAATCATTTAAATTTGTCAGATTTAGTATTTCTTGACACAAGTCTAAATATACATAGTATGTGTTTGCAAATCAAATAATTAAGGTGTTTGTAGTTTATTATTATACCGTTTGGTCATATCTTATATATCTTAAAAATAGGAATACCAATTTTAGTATGACTTGATCTTACCCAATTCTTTTATCTCATATTCCGTCTCAAAGGTCAATTTCTCTTATATCATTTTAAACCTTTGTAAACCCAAAAAGCTATCATTATGTCAGATTCACAACCAAGAAACTTTAGGTTTTATTAACGGTAGGCGAGAAGTTATACTAGAAGTGATTTCTTACATTTGAGATAGAGAATCAACTGAGGGTTTTATACTGATAATTATTCGGATTAGAGTAATTCTCATACGAAAAGAACTGAAAGAGGTAGTTGTCTTATACTCAACTTAACTAACTGAAGTCATGAAGTGACTTTGAGTTTTAAACAACATATGTTATTATTTTATTAAGATTTAGAACACGGAGTTTAGTTGAGACTTAAACATCCAACTTCTTTAAATTCATTTGAATCATCAATGATTAAATATGAGAACTGATGTTGCTACAAGCCCTCCTTATTTGACTACCTTTTTTTTCACAAATTAGTATTGTGAGAAGAAGATATTACTATATATGACAAATACTTCTTATAGTTGAACGAGAGTAATTCTCATTAATTATGCCTCTGGTGAGCCAATTTGAGTGTTTAGACACTGTACCTAAGACTTTTAGTCTAGATCTAGATGAAGGTGTATACCAATTTTGGGAAAGAATATACTCCATCCAATCCAGTTTATAAGACGCACACACATATTGGAGCCAAGATTTACAATCTTTGAGCACTAATTTGACTAATATTTTTTTAGTATTTTAATACAAACTTGATACCGTTAGATTCATAACTAAACGTATCAGCTAATGATGATTGATTATTGGCATATGATTATAAATATAATTGCATCAAGTTTTTACCACTATAGTTAAAATTATTAATTTAATGATTATAAAATTAAATCTAACCCTGTCTGTTAAAAATGGAAATCTTATTTCCGGAGAAGCGCTAAAGAATTTTAAATTTGACCAAATAAATGCAAAACAATATGGCTATTTTTTTAGTGCTTATAGAAAACTAAAAAGCGGTTTCGAAATACTAGTCACTTTTGATGGCGTTTCAATTCTCTTAAGTACTTGGCACTGCGCGATTACCAAGATTTCATTTTTTCAATTTTCCCTTTGGTTGGGTACACCTTATCTATTATTCTAAAATTTACATATTGTGCTTATATAGCAACCTACATATGGGCTCGGTTAATTCACGCGACAGAAATGGTTGTTCTGAGCTTGCTTTCGTGCCACGGTTAAAATTGCCAAGTAAAGAGAAACTGACATTATCTGTGGAAGAGAGGGAGGACATCTCGCCCAGCGAGAAAGCACGTTTGGTTTCCTCGCCGGAGTACCTAGGGGCGAAGTTGGATTTTACCCGCGCGGACGAGCCAAATCGGCTCGCCTGCTCCGGCAAAGCTCTGGTTGCTCGCGCCGGGCGCAGCGAGAGCGAGGCGAGCGTCACGTGTTCTTATCCACGCGCTCGTATTTTACTCCCGCGGCGCTCGTGAGTCGTGATCGTGACCGTCCTGAGCAGTACTGTGCGTATAGCCCTTGTCAGCCCGCCACGTTCTCGTTCAGTTCCCCACGTCGTATTCCCCATGCGGATGCGGGCCACCGCCACATCATCACATGCACATTTTCTCTGATTTATTAGTACCTCGCCATCCAGTACAGTACCCCGACTCCGGCCATCCAGTGCCCGTGCCCCCTAGAAGCAGGCCAACATCGGAGACGTCGAGTCGAGAGACAGAGAGAGCAGTAACGATGGAGGAGGGTGGGGCGGTGGGCGCGGCCTGGAGCGCCGCGCGCGGGTGGCTCTCGCCCGCGGTGCTGTTCGTGGCCATCAACCTCGTCATCGCCGCCATCGCCGTCGCGTCCAGGCTCATGTCGGCGTCCGGCGACGGGGACGACGACGAGGCCGCGGGCGAGCGGAGGCGGGGCCTCCTGCTGCGCGCGCCGTCGTCGCTCCTCGCCCGCTCGTCGTTCAGCTTCTCACGCCTCGGCCTCGCCCCCGACCACGCGCAGCAGCAGGCGGTGGTGCACCCGCTCTCCGGCGACGGGGCGCCGGAGCCGTCATCTCCGCATCTGCTGCAGCAGCAGCAGCCCGCGGCGGAGGTCCACCAGCAGCAGCTGGAGACCGAGCGCCCCCAGCGCGAGGAGGCTCATATCATCGAGAGGAGCCGGTCGGAGGCCGCGCCGAATAGTAGGCGGCGGCCGCGGAGGGCGGCGGCGGCCGAGGAGCTGGAGCTGGACGGCCACCACGGCGGCGAGGCGGAGGCGGCGGCTGTGGTGGAGGTGGACGCGCGCGCCGACGACTTCATCCGGAGGTTCCGGGAGCAGCTGCGGCTGCAGCGCCTCGACTCCATCCTTCGCTACAGGGACCGGGACTCGCTCCGCCGCACCGGCACCGCCTAGTTTCGGATTTACCGCAGGGGGAGGGGGAGGGGACCAAGTGCAAACTATCGTGTCGCTTCCGTAGAGACGATGGAGTGTCTTGAGGAGCGTGTAATGTGAATGTAACGTTGAAATTCCGACATTTTCTTTTGTGAACTTTCGTGCGTTGTTTCAGCTCCTTTGTCGGTCTTTTATCAGGCGAGTGCAGTGCTATCGAGCTGACTCCAGAATAGCATACAAAATATGAGACTCATTTCACCGTTTAGATAGTAGACATCCCAAAATTTATGATCTCTAACATACACCTCGCCACGGGCCCACCACGACAGGCGCCAACGATTACGTCGTCCTACGTAGTTTTACATTCTAGATCGGTAGGTTCGCAAGATGGGTGCTCTGTTTTTGTTCCCTGTTGGAGCTTGTTTATGAGACGTAAATCACTATGAAAAACCTTTTTTAGGGTTTGGGTCATGCCATTAGAGGCAGTCTTACTGACATCCTATGCATGGCGCCATAGCCGCTGAGTGCAGACACTGTTCATGCCACCGACAAGTGTCTAAGACCATCTGCATCGCCCCGTCTTCACCGCGCACGCTAAAAGGGTGAGACCCACTTGGCTGAAAGGGTACAGGTGAGAGGAGCTGCCACGCGCCGACCTTTATCCTCTACTCGCTTGCTCCACCTCCCACTTCTCCTCGTCACGCGTCGCCGCCGTTGCAACCGTTTCCGCCCCTTCGTCCTCGGAGAGCGCGTCAGCGGGATCCGGCTCGGTGGCACACGGGCTCCCGAAGGCGCGGCGGCCTCCGGTGCTCCTCCCTTCGGGCGCGGCTCCCTCCAGCACTCATCCGTTCGACGCTCCTCCCTCTGAGCGCAGCTCCCTCCAGCGCTTCTCTCTCCGACTCGGTGGCACGGGAAGGGCGACCTTCACAGGGAAGGCGGCCAGCGGCATGAGGCCCACAGTTGGAGAGGATAGTGTTCCTCTCCAGCGCCCTGGGCTTCCAGGTTCACTATGGCGATCGGAGCAATAGGGGTTGGATATAGGCGAGCCGTGCGGGCCGGGAGTCGGAGCATGAAATTTGACGTTGTGGTCATTTTAGCGAGCACCGGTGCGGCTAGCCTAAGACCCCTTTGGATTCCACTACAACAAATCCTTGTGTTAACCACTAAAACTTAGCGACCACACATAATATGTGGTCGTCAGGTTCCATTTGGCATCCGTTCAAGTGTTCCTCAAGGTGCCCAATGACCAAATTCTACCCAGTCATGATTGAGGTTTCCTTGTGGTCGCTATTCCCTATCCCATGCCTAGATGTCACGGTCGCACCTACCTTTTACGCCGCACCTCTCTGCCCTAACCACCGCCATCATCGCCACCCCCGCGCGCCTCCTTCTCTCCCGCTCCGGCAGGGATACATCTTGATGTACTGACAAAATGAATCAATAATATTGCTTGCTGTTGCAAGTTTATTAATTGCATTTTTTTTGCTGTGAAAAATATGTCGTTGCACATGGTGCCTAGTGGTGGCTGTGCTGCAAATAAGTAGGCAATATGAAAAATCATCAATATAAATATGACCTAAAATATTATTAATTTAAAAGTGGTCGTTATTACTAAGACACGGTCGTTAGTGCTTTGTGCTAGATGGTGTAAAAAAAATTAACAACGGCAAATGTGGTCACTATTATTAGACATATGGTCGATATTAGTCTAGCATCAACGATCGCATATTGTTGGGTTATTAAAAAGTTAACGATGGGAAACATTACGTGGTCGTTAATAATATTAATGATGGAGCTTTTAACGACCATGGACGACCACATCTTAGTGGTCGTTGATAACTATTAACCACTACATTTAGACTTTTTTTAGATAAAGGATAATAAATATCCGGCTTCATCTATCAAAAGATAGAGTCAGGCTAATTATTACAGAGTCCTACCCGTAAGGAACCACACAAATCGTTGACAAACTCGAGTTTAAACAAATGGATAAACGAAACGAAAAAAAGCTTTGACTATGTAAGACCAATGTGTCTTGTTGACAATCATCCATTCGACCCAAAGAATTTGCTGTGCTGACGTCTTCAGATGCTGACCAACTAAAATCAGCTGGTCCCGTAGATCATCATGCCGTTGCAATCTCGCCCATTGCCGGAGCCACTAAGTTCCTCTGAACAGTACCTGTAAAACAGATTTAGGTCTGCATTTATCAAAAACCACTTCGTTTCTTGTTATCCAAACTGCCCAGCTGTTAATAACAATGCACTATAATTCTTGGTGGGTCTTTTAGACCATCTAATAAACATATCATCTATATTCTGGGGAGGTGACGCCCCGAATAAGATATGAACAACACGCCACAAGAACTTGGCAGTAAAGCAATCTAAAAAGAGGTGTTGAATGGTTTCATGTACATAACAAAAGGAACATGTTAATTAACGCACCTTCGCAATCACACCTTTTTTTAGATACCACAAAAAACTTTTATTTTCATAGGAACTTTAATTTGCCAAATATCCTGTGACAAACGCAGCATACATGAATTTGACTGTAAAACTCCCTGATGTATTCAACCTCCAAACGAAAACATTTTTTTCCTCCTGTAAGTTCACATCATGTAGTGAAGCCACAATTCGATGCCAATTCCTTAAGTTAGCATATCCAGTGGTTAATATCACTTTTTCTTGTAGTGTTCACTGTATATAATAGATAGCTTCCTAATAAATTACTATCTGATTTAGTCCAGCGAGTAGGATAGATATTATTTGAAGGTCTAATTAGTAACTGTTCACTATCTATATCGGTTAGCAGATAGTTATTATGTGACTAGAACCAAACATGTCCTAATTAATTTTTTTTTTCTGACCTTCGCCCACACTACTTCGTAGTATTCAATTTTAGGAGACAATGCTCCAGATTATCCGAGGCAGACATAAAACAGCCCCCCCCCCCCCCCCACCCCCCTGAAAATAAAGAGGGATGCATAGAGGAAAGGCCCCGCCTCTATCTATTAGTACATTGACAAAGCAATTAAAGACGTATGCCTTCGTTTGTATCATGATTGCCCTGTTCACTTGTTTAGATTTTAGTTTCTTTTTAGACATAGAACAATGTTTTTCTCTTACAACAAATCAGCATCAATCGAAATTAACGCTTCTTTTCAGATAACCAAACAGGACCGGACGTCATAAAGCATCTGCTTTTCTTAATGGCTAGTATAGTGCCCGTGCATTACAATGGGTTATTTCTACAGGTGCATGATGGAAACCAAAACGACCATAGTTATCGTTAGTATAAGTCTATAATAATAGTATTACACCATGTTTATGATCAGATGCACATTGAAGCATAAACTACAAATATTTTATAGTGATTTAATCTCCTTAAGTGGATCTTTGATTTCTCTAGGGATATTAGTAGAGATTTTATTTTGACCACTCTTCAATATGTAGATCAAGAACCTGATCCTCAATGGTTGTGATTCCTATGTTTGTCAAATTATAATTTAGCTTATTATTTAGTTACATACTACATTGTTGATATGCAAAAATCGTTTGCCAGCCCATGTCTTTATGAAGTTGTAAAGAAGGAAGCCTCTCCTAACTTCTTGTAGAAGAAGAGGAAGCCTTTGTTTGTTTTTTGTTAAATGAAATGAAAACATGTTTAGAAAGATGAAATATACTATAAGTTTTTACTGGTCGTTGGATTTGGCATTCCCTTTCTTTAGTTCATGGTGACAGTCAAAAAGATTTTCATTCCATGCATTATTTGCAAATAGCATAGCTAGATTGAAATGATTCAAAATCTCTTGTAATGTATATAAACATCGCATCATTGGATCATCACCCATGTACCTGACATTTTTTTAGGAACCACAACTCCTAGATACCAGTAGCATTTTGCCATATTAATTGGCAGTATGACATGCACCAAGCATTGATATTTTGTGATAACACTACAGGAAACAATACTTACATTTGATTTTGTGATAAAAGCTCTAAAGAGAAATTAATGCTTCCACTAATAAAATCTAACAGCTGATAGTTCCTCTTTAAAGTAAAAACATATTACTAATTTTCTTCTGGTCAGTCGGTCGCTGCTGGTGTTTTTCAGATATGCTACACCACTATTGGTTCTGACAGCCCCATGTAATTTGGCCCAAATTTGAGAATAAATATTCATGTGATGCTAGTTCACCTGTAGGCTGGGATATGCATCCGGTTTGCCATTTTGACAACATTTTGTGCTTGCTCCGATTGCAACTGGAAGATCCTTCTCCCTTCATTGAAGCTGCTCCCGAACGCCACGCGGGAGATGACGTCATCTGTGAGATTTTGGAACTCCGGCCACATATCTATCTCCAGTTGTCGCAGCTGTATATCAGTTGAATGCAACATGTGGCCAATGTTGGCAACATCCTCTGCAAAAAAACAAAAGAAAAATTAAAAAGAAAACCAATTGGCTGTTACAGTCGCAGGGCGAACAAAAGTATAGGACCTTAAATTTTTGTTTTGTCAAGCTGACAACTTAGATGCTGTTTGGTTTACGGTTTGTCTGAAATCTTATTACAGAGCCAACTGATACCGTTACACGTGTTTGTTTTGGAGTAGGCCACATATGCAACCAACCAGCTAAAGGTTCAAGTAATTCTTATACCAAAATTCAAAAATATATATTCCTTAAAGAGACAAAAAAAAACATTTTTTGATGAATTATAATCAAAGTGCAAGCTGCTCACCTGAAGATGAAAAGCTCTGTATCTGTTCCATCAGAATTCTATTTTACATGTCGTCTGATTTGTATTTCTACCCAGCCATTCTCTGATGGAGCAGCCGGCACCATGCTTAGCAAAAAGTCAGCCAAAACTTGTTGAAATCTAAATTTTAAATTGATCACCATATGCTGATGCATCCTTGATTTCATCAGGGATATCCCGAATAAGTTGTAAGCCCTTCTCCCTCAACAATAACATTGCTTGGCCGACAACAACATTCATAATGCCTCCAAGAGAAAACTCACTTTTCTCAAGCACCAAAGAGCTGTTAAATAAGGAGAAACAACTCAACAAATTTTCAGTTAATCAATTGTGGAAATAACAACAGAATTCAAACTCCTCGTTGGCGCAAATTCATAAACGCATCAACCGGAGGAAAGTGGGGGCTTTCACGAACAGTCCACGAGTGCGGGAGGGAGGAAATGCTGGACCTGTCTATTAAACTGTCAAGTGCATGTGCACCAACTACATTGCCTATCCATGTTACCCACTGAGAAAAGGTTGAGCTCACCTCGCCGTAAGCTCAGCATCAGGGTTTTTTTTTACCGACCGGTTACCGCGGTAACCGGCCGGTTACCGGTCATACCGGTCCGGGCCGGTACCGGTACCGGTCGGTTTGAAAAAACCGAAATTTCAAATTTAAAATCGGTGGAAAAAATGGTAAAAAAATTCCTAAAAATACTTCATGATTTATAGATTCCAATGGTGTCAAAATTTTTCAAATTTGACTACATTTAGAATTTTTTTCGAAGTCCCAAAGTAAAAAAAAAAAGGCCCATTAAGTCCCGTTAGGCCCATTAAATCATGAAGGTCGAAAAATATACTAAACGCACTCAAATTTGAAAAACTTTGACATCATTGGATTCTATAAATCATGAACTATTTTTAGAAATTTTTTTAGCATTTTTTTTTTAAAAATAAATCTGAAATTTGAAAATGCGACCGGTTACCACCAAACCGGTCGGTAAACCGGTCAAACCGGCCGGTAACCGGTCAAACCGGTCGGTATACCGGTCCGGAACCGATTGAACTGGGGTTCAAACTCAAAATTTGAATTCGACCGGTTTCTACCGGTAACCGGTCAAACCGGACCGGTATACCGGTACCGCCGGCCGGCGGTTACCGGCTACCGGTCGGTAATAAAAACCCTGCTCAGCATAATAAACAGAGCCAAAACAGTACCGTCTGCATCTGGAAAAAAAACAATGCTCACCTGCTCACCCTGATTGCAGAGGGCAATAACTACCGTCTGCGTCTGTAAAAAACAGTAAGCAGCATCAGGGCAGCAAACAGCCACAATGGGGCATACGCAGTGGTGTATGCAGTAATAACGAACACTGCCAATGTTCCCTTTGCATGATCAATTTTTCTGAAAAAAAAATATTTAATTGTGGAACATGATGTCTAGAAGCTATATGGCCATATGGATATGGTCAGCCTGTGATTATTACTTAGACATGATAAATTGAAAATCAGAAAAGAGCAATGAGTAACAGAAAATTAGGAAAGAAATTAGGTAGACAAAGTTTGAAAGTTACTTGCATTGCATTCTATAACAGGAGGTAGCTGACGAGCAACCTAATTTCAAGCCTGGTCACAGTAATTATATTCCCAATCCATCATTCACAGAAATCCAAACAAAAACTACTAATAGACCCAACAGAAAAATCCTAAAAATCACAGTTGGATGGGATTTCACATACCAACAACTGTGGAGACAGATCTTGGTAGCACAACAGACTCCTCCAACCCTGGAAGTTCCCAAAACCTACAAGCACACACATCCATCAGATCAAACCCAGGAAGCGAAACCCCAATGAAAAATGGCAGTAGAGTGCCGGGGAGGATGAGACCCCGCCGCGTTCTCACCTTGCCCAATGGCGGCCCCACGCAGACTCGCTCGGGGAGGCGCACCCCCAGCCAGGCCAGTTGTAGCCGCGGCCAGGGGAGGGGCGCCCCCAGCCAGGCCAACCGCGACCCCAGCAAGGGAGCCACCGACCAGGGGGGTCGTGGGGCTAGCCATGGTGCCCAAGATAGTAGATTGATTGGTAAGGTACGCCTGAGACGAACAAACGTTACACGGTAAGCGCGAGACACAAGATTTATACAGGTTCAGGCCGCCGCGAGGCGTAATACCCTACGTCCTGTGTGCTGGTGGATTGTATTGTATTGTTATGATATGAGATGAGGTTTGTCTGGATGTTGGATCCCTGCCCCTCCTTATATAGTCTGAAGGGACAAGATTACATGTAAACTATCCAAGTTGGTACAATAACCGTGCGGTGCAGTGCCTTGCGCCGCACGCTTTCGTATTCTGGGCCGGGCCAGCTTGATGGTGCGACCCATGTCTTGTCTTTTGATACCGGGGGTTTATCCCCTCACAAGCCTGGCCAACCGCGGCTGTGACTCCTCGGGCGGATTGCCAGGGAAGAAGAAGCAGGGAGTGGAGAGCCGAGGGAAGAGGTGGAGCGTTTCTGACTCTTGGCACCATATCCGGCGATCGCTAACGAGCCGGAGGAGCCGATGTCGGAGACCTCGAAACCAGGAGACAGCGCTGGAAGTTGTGCGATGTTTTTTTTCGCGGCGGCGTGTCGAGGGGCGGCCTTTTTTGCATGTCAGGGAGCGGGAGTTGTTATTCGCATGGGAGGCGGGGTGAGTGATGCTGTGAGATCCGGAGACTCTGAGCCCTTAGATTTGAGTGAGTAAGAGAATATGAAGGTTGGGTGTGTTTGGAGCGTTGGATTAAAAGAGGTTGGATTTCTGGGTACATGATTTGTGGTGCGCTTAGTGAAAATTAGGAGAGAGATAGACAGGATGTTTGTTTTGGTGGAGTGCGCTTAGAAGAATTCTAACCGGTGCCTTTTATATTATAGAGATTCTCTCAATATGGGCTCAAATAATAATTTTGACTGTTACTTTTTGCTATAAAATATTTATAAAATATATTCAGTATATATACTCTGATGAAAGTACATTTAAGGTAAATCTAGTTATATTACTTTCATATTTTCAAACTTAACTAAAAAAATTTATTCATAGTTAAAGTTCAAAATATTTGACTTAGGATAGCCTCATAACAACATCCTTTAGGACACCAGAGGGAGTAATATATACGAGTGCCTTATAATGCCCAACTAAATGGTGGGAGGAGAGAAAGAATAGATGTGTACGTGAGTTTCTAAAACAAGAGAAAATATTATGGTATCTAGAGTGTACAGTACATAAATAGTCGGAATGGGCAATTGTTTGACATTTTTATATGTCAGCCTCTGCAATCTCACCTCCCACCCTGGCCAGGCGAGCGTGAAAACGAAAGAAATCACCACAAAACTCGGTGCGACATTCGTTGTGATCCATGCCGCGTGCGTCCCTGGCTCCCCGTGGAAACAAAGTCAATCGCAATCCTCAATTACACACGTACGTATGTGTGCGATCAGTGCACCCGCCAGCCGCCCTCTCGAGAGCCGCGCCGTCGCCATCCCCTCGCCCAGAGCCGCGCCGTCGCAATCCCGTCGTGGAGAGCCGCGCCGTCGCCATCCCTTCGTTGTGGACTGCATCGTCACCGTTCTCAGGCCGAGCATCTCACCGTCGCCGTCCCTTGCCGAGCGCCATCGTCATCGTGGACGCTGCCGGTGTGCAGCGTTTTCACCTCATCCAGGAACTGTCCTGGAGCACGGCTGCTTTCCAGGAGTTCGATCGTATCAATGGCAGCGTAGCACGAGCAGTCGATGATCGCCGTGACGCCGCCTCGCCTCAGTCGTCTCGACTCCGGCCCTGGCGCTAAAACAAGCTACGTCCGCGCCAAAACTGCGAGCTGCCGCGCCAAAAAAAAGAGGAACACCGCTGGCTGTTTTCTCCACTTAGCAGTCCGTGTTATTGGGTGTCGTGCCACCGAGAAATTTTGATATTTAACCCGTATTCGCATGTCTCTCAAGAATTTTCTTGAGGTACAAATATTGAGAGGCACGCGAATACCAGGTTAAATATCAAAATTTATCCGTGCCACCGAACCTGATCGGGGCGAGGCTCGCTGTGGCATGACCACTATCGAGGTGATGAGGCCCTCTCTCCATCCTCTTCCTGTCATGTCTCTGGCCTCCCTCTTCCTCCTCTCTCACTCTTCCTCACAGGCCGGAGTGCAGGGCGGAGGCACGGTGGTTACAACAGTTTAAGTTGAGGAGGGGCGCTAGGGATGTGCATGGAAGCAATCAACTGCGAGGGCCACCACGCAGGAGAATGTGCTGGCCGTGCACAAGAAACAGGTCTGTCAGTGCACTGCCTCTCCCCTGTCTGCCACTATGCACTCTTGGTCTGTTCGCATATGCACGTAAGGTGCTTGATGAAATTCCCTGCTGCTGAGTGGAGATCTTTCGGATTTTGGTTGTCGGTAGGCTGGTGGTTCATTATTTGCTCCTGTCAGAAACTGGTGTTGAAAATTGGAGCTTACTAGGTCCAAGTTTCGGAACCAATCTCAATCATGCGTATCAGTATCCTTTGCTAATGTCAATCTGGTTCAAACACATTAAATCAGAGATATCAACATTTGTGTATGCATGTCATATGACCTCGTGACATATAAGGAGTTTTCCATAATGGTCAAACTATGTAATATGCATGATACCAGGGGTGTTGTAAATTTCACTAGGCCAAATTCATGAATACTGCTAGATAGCATTTTATTTGATGTCTTTTTTCTTTTGTTATTGCTATTGCTCTATAGGAGAGAAAGCGAGGAGTAATAAGCTTGAGCTGGCAATCGATATTCCAAGATCACTGGCAGATCAGGTATTGTACTGCCATGTTCACTGATGCATTGCACTGTACTTTTTGTCTACGTATATGAATGTTGCTCTTCTTATTTTTCTAATGATAAGTCACTGATGGCATTGTTTTCTTGATCCCTTTTGTTCTTGTTGACAATGGGCAATTTTACACTTCAATTGTACAGAAAAAAATCGATCCACAATGGTTGTTAGCAAATGCGCCGCAGATGACGAACTGTTATCCGCGGCGCATTTGATTTTGGTTCATGCTGATTTGTTGTGAGAGTAAAACTCCGTTCAAAAAGCGCTGATTTTGGCTCATGAGCTCAAGCGAACTTTCGAGAGCCTCAACTACGAGGAGCAGATATACACCGCCCCTGCCCATCTGCTGCTGTTTCCCTCGACGAGTGTGTGGTTTTGGTGTGCGGTCAGCTTAGTTGTTTGTGTTGCTGGGTCGGCGCAAGCGCAGCGGAGCAGGTTTTAGGTGCCCTACTACATCATGCTCTAGTGGTTGTTCGCTCTGCTGATCGATGTTGGTGACCACTCTATTTGATTCTTTGTTGTCATGTTATAATTATATAAAAGGATCAGATGCCCTCATGGTTCAGCTGGGGTAACTAACTTACTGGCTACCACTTCTTTGAGAACATTTGAATTTAGCATGAATCCACAAACAACAACATATGGATTATTTTTTTCGTGACCATACAACATATGGATTATTAATGGTTAAGCAAAATCCTTTCTCCTGCAGATGCCAGGATTCCAACCTTCGAGATTTTTCTTCTTAATGCAATGTCACGGGGGTGGTATTTTCTCTACATGTTGAACAATTTTGGTACAAAACAAAGGACAAAATCATTTTCCTCCAACTTGATAGAGGAATGTCGAACACTGAAAATATAGTGCAAAATCTTGTTTTAATGCAATTTAATGTTACGATTGTTCTGTAACTTGCATGGTTTTGTATTCATATATATTTTTTTTCATCAGCAGCAACACAATGCATCATTCCTAGCTATGACAAGAAAAATACAATAAACTCCAGGAACATTTCAACCTCTATATCCAGTTGAAAAATGGTATGATATCGATGATATAGTTCGGGGAAACATTTTTTTTTCCGATCCAATTCTGGGAACTAAAAGTACAGATTACCACGGATTTTTTTAACTCAGAGAAATATCCAAGAAAAAAAATGCAGATGTTGCATAGTTTAGTCTTTCAAACAGAATAGCAAAAGTCTAGCTGACAAGTGACCGCAAATCACAAGAAACAGTTACATTGCGTCCTAGGGCAAAGTTCAGAGTTCAAGCTTCCTTGTAGCTAGGAAGAACATTTTTTGGGGAATCAGGATGAACCTGTGTAGAGAGACCTTTAGGAGCATTTCTGAACGTCATGGCCCACCAAGAGGCCATATGTTGGATTGGAAGGTAGCTTGCTCATCTCGCCATTGCAAAACCTCTGGATATCAGAGACGATGCGTTCATCGGCAGGAGTCACAAAATTAATGGCCGCACTTTCAGTTTCAGAATATCTTCTTTGCTGCTGAACACGACTGATGTACTGCATCAGTTGTGTTGGCAGATCATAATTGATGACAATGGGAACCTGCCCCAGATTGGTGCCTCGAAGGTCAGTGGCGATGAGAATCCGCGATGATCCAGAGCGGAACTCCTGGATGGCAGTGTCCCTGCCAAGCTGGCTCATACCACCATGGCTTGCTGAGACAGTGTAGTCCTTGCCTCTGACATCTTGTATGAGCGTTTTGACACCCTGCTTTGAGTTCATAAAGATGACGATCCGTGTGGACTCTAGAGTGTTGAAAAGCGCACACAGCTCTCCCAGCTTCTCTTCCTTCTCAACTTTCAGATAGTACTGCTTGATTCCGATATCCTTTAGCTCTTCATCTCTTGGCACTTTAATTGTCACATGCTTATCCATGAACCAGTGGCTAGTTTCTAGGGCTTCACTGGAGAAGGCAGCAGAGAAGAGCCCCACCTGGATTCTGGTTGGGAGATACTGGATAATGTTACATGTCTGTACAAAAGATAGATAGTCATTAGCAAGTTCATGAAGTAGATGGTGTCATATTGTAGGCTTGTAGCATGAGCATAGCTAGAGCTTATATATGTTTTCTATGTTAGCGGTCTACCACAACAGAGCTGGTAGGGAAAAAAAAAAAACCCTAACCTGGTCCTTGAAACCTCCTCTGAGTAGTTCATCTGCTTCATCCAGAACAAGCATTCTGATGTGGTCTTTACACAATGCATCCCTTGCCAGCAAGTCAAGAATGCGTCCAGGAGTTCCAATGACAACCTGAACTCTACTTGACAGAGTTTGCTGGTTCACGCGCAAACTCATTCCTCCAGTACAAGTGTAAGTTTTGACGCCAAGGAACTGACCAAGTGCTTCGATAACTTTGTCGGTCTCGTACATTAAGTCGCGCGTTGGTACAATGATCAAAGCCTGGCATTCTGCGGATCTATAATCAAGTCGCTTAAGAACTCCAACGCAAAGAGTTAAAGTTGTTCCAGACAAAGACTCATGGATAACACTCTGGCCATTGCAAAATGGGACAATTCCTCTTTGATGGACCACGGAAGGCTTCTCCAAACCTTAAACAAAATTGCACAGGAACGGTATGGTGGATAAGCACAAAATCAGGTCTTAGAAATGTTTCCAGTACAGAAATAATTGTTACTTATCGGCATATCAAGAAAATAAATATAACATATGACTTACCATATTGATATATTCCCTTGAGTAGGTTTTCATGAAGACCCATGTCACTGAAACTGCCATATATAACAATGTCCTCAGTTTCAGTAACTTGCTGCTGCTTACCTCTTCTTTTGAACACATGTTTGATAGGAGGCTTTGGTTTACCTTCAGGGAAATGCCAACAAAATGATGTCAATCAGAAAAGAAAAAAATAAGAATCAAATAGTCCTATGTAAAGACATTTTTTTTTAGTAATGCACCACATGTTTATTACTCCCTCCATTCCAAACTATAAGACGTTTTGTTTTTTCTAGATAACTAATGCTATGCACTTGAATATACACTATGTCTAGATACATAGTTAAAGCAATGTATCTAGAAAAGCCAAATAACTTATAATTTGAAATGAAGGGAGTAATTATTAGGACAAAACCGAAAAAGCATTCGTGCTTGTCCACCTTCGAAGTGCTCTTCTCCAATCAATAATGTTTTTGAACTAGAACCTTGACCTACAGGTTGCACCTCTTCAGGTTTTGAACTTTCCATTATTGTTCTCTTGGTGTTGGCTATAGTGGCTGCTGGAGCACTTGTTTTGTTTTCTTTGATCTCTCCTGCCAACCTTGACTCTTCACTGCACTCCGGCTCTTCTGGAAATGTATTTTGTGCTGCATTCAGTTTCTTATTGTGTTCCTTGTCTGATTCTGTATTTTGCTGTTGTATACCTTCTGCTTTGTCTTGTACTGCTGTGAGCATGACCAGTTTGGAAGACCGTCCAAGCGCAAAGTAGTAAGAGAAGGGAGCACCATCAAGGCTTCTTAGTGCAATCTTGAGCCTAATAGGATCCTTATCCCCAGCTTCCAAACTTTCCTCATCCACGTCAATCAACACTCCAAATGCGGAAGCAACTTGATATAACTCATTCCAGTTTCTGTATATTCTTCGGACCCCGTGCACTAAAACCCAGTCTTCAATCAAGTCAAGACTTTCCTCATCGCTTTCTTTGCATCTTGTTACAGTGAAGTTTACCTCCTTGTCATCTAGCAGTGTTTCCATCTTAGGATGCTTTAAACAAGTTATGACGTCATCCTCTGAGCTGAAAGAGGCCAAGAAACTCTTGCTGCATTCTCTCCTTAGCTCCCAGTCACCGGACAGCTTCCAAAGCTTCTGGAGTTCAACTTTCAATGTCCCCTGGTCCAAGTTACTGAGATTGGATGTGATCAAGACACAATGTTGGTAAAATTTCTCTTTCTCAACCGTCTCCTCTGAAGGCTGAATCATGGCAAACGGATATTTTGTAGCATAGCCAAACTGATGTGCCACCGTAACATGTTTGAATTTTCTTCTGCACTGCTCCAAATTGTGCGATGTATCATTACAAGCAAAGCACCTCTTTCGAACAGATGAAGTAACAGATAGTTCTTGCTCTGGCACATCCTTTTTTCCAGGAACCCTACTTTCCAAAACTTGTGATGAAATACGCCCTTCAGTCCTTGATGAAACAAGTTGCATGCCTTCTGTCAGTCCCATGCTGTAACCTACCACATATAAACCCACGTACAGAGAAAACAGAGAGAAATAAGTGCTAAACTGTAAAAAATTAAAGAAAACGAGCGTAAATCTGTAGTTGCAAAGCAAGTGAAAACTTTCTTTTTCCTACACAAATCCATCATCAATTGCATAATTGGAAATATGACAAATGAAAGCTTATATTATATTTTTTGGATTTCAGTTTAACACAATGACTCATAATAAAAAGTTTGAGTTTTAGGATTCAGAAATCTTGGCAGAACATATGACAACATAGTGATGAATATGTTACAAGCCAAATGAGCAAATTTTTCATCTGCAAAGAAGATTTCTGTGCTCTCATAGAAATAAAATTTCACACAAACATCCTCTCGACTCTTGAGTACTTAATGTCAAATATTAACAGCCAAAACTACTCAAACAGCTTTGTACTCCATTATCAGATTGGAACTTTGCAAATTTCAGTAACGGAAGACCGTTATAATATAGCTCGCAGCACAACACCTATTTAATTAAATGCACCTTTAACATATATACGAAACAACATTATCCATGATGACATCAAAGCGTGGATATATGCCAAGCAAAAAGGAATCATCAATTGTTTCTATATTGTAAAATAGCATGTTCGATACCGACAACCTGAAAACAAGGCCTTTTTTGGAACCAAAATGAAAACAAGGCATTTAAATAGGCAACAAAAGTAAGGCACTTAAACGGCCAACAAATTTCAACCACGAAGAACCCCCTCGCACGAGGACTAGACTCGCCACCGTTAGATTTAGATGGATTAATCCCCTCTGTCCCATTCCAACGGTCCGGGAACCAAGCTTCTATGCAAGGATATTTCATATAGAGGATGGCGGTTTACAAACCCTCCGCGCCATTTTCTCCAACACATAAAACATATATAGGCCAATTCCTGCTTAACGAAAAACGTGCCTATATATACATGGTTGCAAAAGAAATAAAACATAGGACAGTAACATGAAGAGATCCATAGCAAGTTCGATCATGCTCGAATTAGTTAAAGCATACAAAAACCAACATCGTCTAGGTGTAGGTAGACGGTGGTCGATATGATTTTGGGTACAGTGTACCCTAGCCCACCGAGAAACAACGAAAGACGATCCTAGCTAGCTACCGGCAAACAATTCCACCAAGATCTCAAGTGGCCGAATGAACTGACGTGTGTGGGACGATCGAAACAACTCCTAGCTAGAGCAATACACGGGATCGGAGTCTGGTGTTTGGTGAAGCGTTGTTTGTTATTTCCTTACCAGCAAACCAGATTTAATCCAAATGCGGCCGGCCGTCGGCTCTCCCACTCGCTTCAATTCGGCTGCGGCAGCAACGGAGGAGGCGGAGGACGATCAACAGGGGTAGCTACCAGGGATAAGGATCCGATCGATCGAGTGGCTCGCTTCCACTGAACGATCGAGGAGGCAGCCGGAGAGGCGCTTTCCACGGCGCCGGCGAAGAGAGGATTGGCGACCAGGGTCGCTGCCGTTTCGAGATCGCCGAAATGGAGGACGAGGCTTCTTCACTGGCGCTAATATATATGCCAGCGGGGGCATTTCGGTCACTTAGCTTGGCAGTGCGAAAGCAAGAGGGCGGCACTTCTCAAAATCGGCAATATTCACGTTGGAATTCTCCCCCCCCCCTCCTCCTCCACGACGACAGTATGAACGTGATTGTTGGGCGAGTCCTGGCTGTGTTTTCTCGTGCACTTGGGAGCGAGCGAGTCTCTAGTGTTTATTCGAATTTTACCACCATGGTATTGGTATAGTACCATATATGACCATATTTTGGACATGTGCTGCAGGTCAAACTCGCTCTCCTACCTCTTCAATCGCTCCTCCATGCCACCATTGAGCTAGGCGTTCTCGGTTAGTTAAAAATGGAACTGTATATATACGGACAAATACACACCAGTTGGCCCTATGGCCATTTAGACCTTGACCTCGCGTCCTGATCGGAGGCGCCTAGCTCAATACAAGGCTGGTGACCCTCCGTTGCGCAACGCTATAAAGAAAAGTAAAGATGGGCGTGGGTCGGTTCGGCCCGTCGTCGGTTCATCGAACCGATCCATAATTTCAATCCAAATGGGCCCCTCTTTGGACCCAAATAGCGCTCAGGTTCTTTGGATCAAAATCCACGTAACCAAAGTATAGAACAGTTCGATCCACCTCTTTTCCCCTTCGCGGCGACACCACCTCTTTTCCCCTTCGCGGCGACAACGGCGGCCGAGCCATGCGCCGTTCGGCCAGAGTTGCACGGGCAGCACGGCATAACTAGAGTTCCACACGCCCAACGACTTCTCCTTGGCATCGCAGGCAAGCGTCCTCCTGTTCAGCTTGGCCTCAGGTCGCCCATGGCGCTGCTCTCTGCCACTTCACCCGCCAAGGCGCACTTGTCGGCGCTCCTCTTCTGCCACGACGAGCCATAGCAGCACCAGCACGCACTGCCGGCCCGGCACCTGCAGTGCTTCGATAGTGGCGGCGGCATGGTCAAGGCCAAGCAGCAGGCGCCGCGGGCCCGGTGCGTGGCGCAGGCGGCAATGCGGCCTCCCGACGCGTCCGTCGCCGCTCCCTCACCCGCGGCCGACGAGGCGCGGCGGGAGGAGAAGAAGAAGCTCCGGGTGCTGGTGGCCGACGGTGGCATCGGCGGGCTGGTGTTCGCGCTGGCGGCACGGCGCAAGGGGTACGACGTGACGGTGTTCGAGCGCGACATGAGCACGGTGCGCGGGAGGGCAGTACAGTGGGCCCATCCAGATCCAGACCAACGCGCTGGCCGCGCTCGAGGCCCTCGATGTCCGTCGCCGAGGAGGTCATGCGCGTCGGCTGCGTCACCGGCGACCGCATCAACGGCCATCAAGGAGTTCCGACCCAGACAGTGAGGTCCGGCCAGAGCGATTGCTCGCCGGTAGCAAGCAGAGCAAGGGGAGGAGCGGTTCCTCGCCGGAGTTTGCTGGATGGCGCAACTTCTCTGCGCCTGTGACCCGTAATAACCATCGGGGCCCAAGGGGTCCGTGGCTAATAGAAATGGAGCAACCAGAGCTCCTATACTTACTAGATGGATAGGTGGTTCGACTACGGTTCGCTCCATGGATCAACCATCCCCATCTTTAAAGAAAAGGTAAGGCGAGACACAAGACATGAGGTTCACTGCTGACACCGTACCATTTGCTTACCTTCTAACCCTAAACCGATCGTGAGTGTGCACTAAAGACAACGGAAAGCTCCACTTCGCTACTGGATCGCTCCACCGCTGCATCGCGATGTCTACAACACCGTTAGCCTTTCTTCTCCACAGAGTCATGCGTTGCGATTGTAAGTGTCCTACCCACTAGACTAGATCTACATATAGGCGATCTACAGTTCTATCAATATATCACTAGCTTAACTTTGTTGATTATTAATCAATTTGATTTATGTCCACATCTTTTATTAGCTATGTGTTGTACATCCGTAAGGTGTTCAATATGCACTACAAGAGGTTAGGCCTTCTATGACTAATTCATTGTGACAAATACAACATTTTCATGTCATTATACACATCCAATAACTATATAGCAGTTGTCATAGAAGGTGGGTCATAAAACCTCTTCTATGACTAACACGCCCAATTTTTCTGCGCCTTTTTTTTTCTAAGTTTTTATGACTAATATTTAAAATGACACGTGAGTCCCACCAATCTAACTATAATATGGCTGTGTGAAGATGGAATTTTTTAAAAAAATATGTTTTTTTAATTAATGATGATTATATTCAATCAATTTGTCACCAACTATTGTCATAAAGATTGGGAAATAGGTTTTTAAATTAATGACGACTATATTCAATCATTTTAGTCATAAGCTATTGTCATAAAGATTGGGAAGTGTGTGTGCTCACAAGTTTTATAACTAAATCACAACTTGGTCACGAACGCTCGTCATCCATTGAAAAATTATCATAAACATATTGTTTTTATGACTAAAACATGCTTTGTCATTTGAAAATAGTCACAAAGCCCTGATCTCTTGTAGTGATGGGAGAGCCAGCTAATGAAGATCTTGGAAATTCACACCACAATGCTTCTTCACAATGCCTAGATTCGTTACTGCAAATACAATTTAACTTCATATTACGGCCTATAGGTGGCCAAAGCCGCCACTAGAGCTGGTCGCTGGAAGCCCATGTGGCAGCTGAGCAGATGGGATGGTGGCAGCGGGTTCAGTTCGCCGGTTCCATGGTGGACTTGCCTTGTGCGGTACGGGTGGTGTTGGGAACCTCACCTACCTGGATCTGGACAATGAGGTTCTTCTTCCTTACCCTGGTTGGAGGATCGTGGATGCAAGGCGTGTGAGATAGCCAGCAACCCACAACCCAAATCTACTGCTCTTGCGCCTAAACCTGGCCATTGGCGTGGCTGGAGGCAGCGCGCTATGCACTTAGTGGTAAACTGGTGACGGTGTTGGGTGGGGTGGCAGCCGGCAAGTTAATTTGTTGGCGAACCAGCTTGTCACCTCCACACTCGGTTCTATTGTCCAGCACTGAGGCTATGCCCTGGCGTGGCCATGCCAAGGTGGCGCAGTGGCTGCGATCTGCTCCTAATGGATGGATCTGTGTTCTTAGTTCCATCGTTGGCTAGATTGTGTGGTGCTGCCATCAACGTTGGATTTTGCTAGTTGTTAGCATGTTGTCAATGGGAGTGAGTTGAGTGCAAGTCGGAAACCTTTGATCTTGCTGTATGGCAGATGATGACTATTCCTTTAAGAGCTTATTTTTCTTAGTCGATGCACCCCCTCTCTCGGTGTGGATCTTGCGGGAGAACTCCCGTTCCATGCATGTTGGACGGGTAGTAGCGGCGTCTATGTCACGTTCCTTCATGAGGACATTGTCTTTACAATGACTTTATTTTGACATCAAATTAAAGTTTCTAAGTAAACAATAACGCGCAGGATTGCCATTGCACAAGATCAAATTTTAAGGCTCGATAGAAAGAGTTTCTAAAAGTAAAGTAGGATGCACAAGATGGCCGTGCATAAGACTAAAGCAAAGACGGAAAGTTTAGTCTTTCTAGCTCTTTTAGTCCTTTTGCTCTTTGTTTTTTTGCTTATTAGCTCAGTGTTGAGGCTTCGAGACTAAAGGCTCATGTAATCTTTGGCCGTGTATATATATACGTGGATATATAGGAGCCGGAGAGATTTCTATCCATTATAAAAAATGATCATTTTTTTTCTATTAATCATATAATTGTCGTGTCCGCTGAAAACATGTACATAATTTTTTTAGGAAAAGGAGGAGCAAGCCCCTACTGATAATAATAAATTAAAATTAAAAGTATAGGGAAACAGGTACATCGAATCGAGGACTTCGGATACTACTAAAGCTCTTGTAACTATTAGGCTACATGCCCTTCTGGTTTCTACAACCTTTGATCAGCTGGACATCTAGCATCAGGCGTACGTATAGCGTACATAATTTTCCTCATCAGTACAACATTGCACCATTTCTAATTGCCGTACTGTATCACTTAACTATTAATTACTAGAACATTTCAACCGCCACAACGACCACATCGAGTAAATAACATTATTACATCTAAGATATGATATAGGTGAACTCAAAGGTTCCGAATGATAATAGGAAAGTTTCCAAGGTTCTTCAAATTTCAACAAACGCATAGTATCCGAAGAGAGAAAACGCACATGTTGCCTAGTTTAATTTCCCTAGGCATGCAAATAGCACTAGACTAGCTGACCACGCAAATCACAAGAAAAAGTGACATACATCCAGAGACCTAATGGTAAAATTGAGAGCTTCTGCAGCCAGGAAGAAGTTGTGCAGACAGCGCTTGGGCAAGTTCTACTTCTGCACTCTATAGCTCACCAAGAGGTCATTTCAAATCGGGGGGTAGCTCCCCCATTTTGACATTGCAAAATTTCACGATGGCATTGAGGGTGCGTCGATCATCAGGAGTCACGAAATTAATTACCATACTTGGCCTCCTGAACTGTCTATTTGCCTGCAGAAGACGATATATGTATCGCATAGATTTTGTTGGAAGATCATAGTTGATCATAATGTTAACCTGCGGAATTGAATTCGTGCCTCGATGGTCAGTAGCTATGAAAAAACTGGATGACCCAGACTTGAACTTCTGGTTGGCCGTGTCCCTGGCGCGCTGATCCATGCCATCATGGCTTGCAGAGACAGAGTAATGCTTGCCAACATCTTCTGCGAGGGACAACACCTTAGCCCGTGTATTCACAAAGATGACAAGTTGTTGCCCCCTGGTAGTCTTGAAAAGAGCAAACAATTTTCCTAGCTTCAGTTCTTCTTTCTCAACTTCCAGAAAGTAGTGCCTGACATTCTTTAGCTCTTCATCTCTTGGGACAATGACTGCCACGGGCTCATCCAGGATTCTGCAGCTAGTCTGTATAGCTTCTTTGGAATAGGTAGCAGAGAAGATCCCAATCTGAATTTTGTTTGGGAGATGCAGGATAATATCATTGATCTGCAATAAAGATATGTCTGTTCATAAGTTGATGAACAAAATATGGTCCGGGCCATCAGATTGTAGCATGAGCACAGCAAGACCTTATATTGGATCATGCATTCTATGTTACTAGTAGTAGGGGTTTACTACACTAATAATACATTGTAATTACTATAAATTCTATAATAGAGCTGATATGTAATATAATAAAACTAACCTGGTCCTTGGAACGTCTTGTGAGTAGTTCACCTGCTTCATCCATAAAAAGCATCCTAATGTGGCCTGGAGACAATGCATGACTTTGCAGCATGTCAAGAATGCAACCAGGGGTGCCAACTAAAACCTGAACTCTCCTTGACATGGTTTGCTGGTCTGCATTGGCACTAGTTCCTCCAATACAAGTTTGAGCTGTAACACTGAGGAACTGACCAAGTGCTTTAAGAACTTCCTCAGTCTCTTGTGCTAAGTCGGGTGTTGGTACAAGGATCAAAGCCTGGCATTCTGCAGATCCATAATCCAGTCGCTGCAGTATACCGGAGCAAATTGTCTCAGTTGTTCCAGACAAAGATCGTTGCATCACACCAAATCCCTTGCATAATGGGACGATTCCTCTTTGATGGACCGCGGAAGGCTCTTTCAGACCTTAAACAAAATCGCATAGGAACAGATGATAAGCACAAAAGCAGGTTCGAAATGTTTCCAGCCCAGAAATAAGTGCCCACATAATGCTGGTATAGGAATAATTACCATATTTATATATTCCCTTGAGTAGATTGTCCTGAAGACCCATCTTACTGAAACTGTCATAGACCACAACTTCCTCGGAATTTGGAAGTAGCCTATATCACACCACGTATATAAGAAAATTAAATATTCATTTATGAAAGCCAATGTTAATATGAGTGTCATGGCCAATGAGTAAACAAATAAGCTGATTCTAATTGACAAACAATAAAGTGGTAGATTCCACCATACCTTTTGACTATTTTGGAGGCATCTTCTTTTTTGGGAGCTTTAACACCTGATCTCATTTGATCTATCCCAACACCTTCAAAGGAAATAAACAAGTATCAACAAAGGCATCTAATGACAACTATTTATAACAAAAAAAAAATTGTAAGAAATGAGATTGTCTACCAAATTTCCTAAGAAAATCATCAAAGCATTTCTCTGGGATGACTCTAATACCCTTGTTATTCATCTAAAGTCCATCATATGGAAATCAGTGTTTAAAGAATAAGGAAAACTAGCAACTAGCTAATAGCTGCCAATAACTGCTAGGGTTTAGAACTGAGGCTTGAGTGCCTAGAGTTGTATCTTTCATTTTTTTTTCTTTGTGTGTATTTATTTTGATCCGCTATACTCTTTCATCTATGAATGTGGGAGGCTGGAATGTTGTCGTCCCCTAAACTAGAATAACCATTATCTACCTAATTATTAGCAAGAGTTGTTTGGATCTACCTGCTAGGTACTGGATAGTTGATTGGATGTGAATATGAACTATTACCACCTACTAGCTCTCCTCCACAGTAGCTCCACCAGCTAATTATAAGTGGCAGGTCCATTAAGCGGGCCACCTGTTGTTCGGATCCTCACCGGGTAATTCTAGATGCTAACTATTAGCGGCTTAGCGCTAATGTAGAGATCCATAGATGCCTATATAGTGCCTAGTCAAGGTTAGAAGACCGATTAGCCTGACCAATTGTGATCAATCAGATGACCAGGTAAAGTTGTAGCCAAATTCATCGACACATTTTCCTTCTACATTGAGCTTACATAAATTATTTAAAGAAAGTAATGAACTTGCATTACAAATTAGATGGATATGGTATTCTCACTCACCTTTGGTATGTTTAGTGCTCAACACATCTCTCTGAGTTCTTGATGTGTCTCCTAATATTTGTGTCTTCTTGGAGTTGATTGGGGAGGCAGCTACATTATTATTGTATTTAATACTGCAGTCTCCAAGCTTATTTTTACTTTCCCCTACTGGAATTATTTCTTCCATATTCAGTTTCCTCTTGGGTTCCATTATTGAACAATCTTTTTGATCCAGTATATCACACCCAGTTGAAGCTCCAGTTCTTGTGGCAATACTGATGCTATGTGGAGCCACTTCTTTATCCATTTTATTTGATGGGGTCTTGTATACTTCTTCAGTAACTTGCTGTTTCTTACCTCTTCTTTTAAATACATGTTTGATTGGAGGCTTTGGTATACCTTCAGGAAAGCGTCAAAAAAATGATGTCCAAAAACAAAAACAATTACCAAACAGCTAGTCCTATAACATCAAACACATTCTCCTACATTTTTTTTATATATGTTTCTATTTGGAATAAACCTGCAAAGAAAAGATCATGCTTGCTCACCTATGAAGCGCTCTTCTCCAATCACGCTTCGTGTACTTTGGGCTATGGATTGCACCCCTTCAAGTTTTGAACTTTCTTCTGCTGTTAACTCAGAGTTTGTTATTGCTGGAGCACTTATTTTGTTGTCGTTGGCCTTTCCATTTGATACTGGCTCTTCAATGCCCTTTGGCTCTTCGAGCAATATACTTTTTGCTGCATTAAGTTCCTTTTTATGCTCACTGTCTAACTCCTTATTTTTAATGCCCCTACTTTCCACAGCTTGTGATGAAATACGTCCTTCAGTCCTCTCAAAAACCAGATTCATGTCCTCAGGCTGTCCTCCCATGTTATGCTAATTCTTCAAACCCAAGGAAGAAGCTGCTGTCCAAACGAAAAAAGAGTAAAATCAGTGTAAACCTCAACTATGGAAAGCAAGGGTAACTTTGTATTCAGTTAAAACAAAATGAGATCTTTCTCACATGGTACACGTACGTTCACCATCGATATCAATAGCCATGTAGGCACAATATCTTATATTTATGACTATGAGAAAGTTGTTTGATTACAGATAGCATGGGTTTGAGATTATATTTCTCAAAATTTGGCAAAAAAATAAACATATTTACTATATCCACTTCAACCAAAAGAAAATTGCAAACAAGTTTTCCTTTACCATGTTAGTCATAAACTTTTAAGTAATATCTCAGCTTTCAAAAAAAAAATTCAATAGAAAACATTCGCTTTAATTTAGTACTTGATGGCATCGAACAAATATATATATAAACCTAAAAAGAACCACTAACAAAATAGTGGGCTTCTCCTAGTGCTTTAATTGTAATTGTTAGATTTAGTCTCGCATTGGTAATTGATCGATGGTGGGGGAGCACAGCATATAAGGTGAGGTCAGTCCTCACCTATCAGGCTAGTCTTTTGGTTTGAGTTAGACACAAGGCCTGTATATGTTATCACTAGTTATAGCACATGAAAATCTTAGTAGAAGACATTTGGTAGGGAAAATTTATACTAAATTCTGATTGATAAAACACTAGGAGAAACCCACATCACATCACTAAGAGAAGTGTAAAATTCTTGTTGTGAACAGTGGGTATACAGTTATAGAAAGCCATCCAACATCTCTAAAATGAATTAAAAGGTAGTACGAGAACAGGGACAAGATCAGATCCATGGTCCTCACACACACGGATACACAGATGCTTTAATTAGTTGTATGGATCATGACCAATGTCTCTGCCCGGAGTGTTAAACCCTGGCCCAGAGTTCATGTCTAGGTAGTTAATTAGGCTCGACCGTATCAGAGGCTGATTGATCTTGGGTGAGGAATCATGTAAAACGAGGAATAAATGTGTTCTTCTACAGTATTAGACAAACACTTTAGAGTAGTGTTTCTAATAGGAGATATCTTCTTCGGTAGTAGTTGATGGCATCAAATGAAACTACCGGCCGGTATATATAGCCCTAAAAACATGCAGTGGATATATATATATATATATATATATATATATATATATATATATATATATATATATATATATATATATATATATATATATATATGCATGCTCAGAAATTAAAGGAGACAACTCATATTTTATTGACATATAGCATCTTTGATATCTATAGCATAGAAGTAGTCGGACACTCTCACATTGTAATAAAATAGTACGAAATTAGCTCACTTAAGAACTTGAAGATAGAGACCATCACCATGCAATAATATCGGCTAGCTATGAGCTAGCTAGAGTTACAAGATAACCAGCGGCGACGGCCATTTTATGAACGGAGCTACACAATCTTGAAGACCATTAAATACCAAAGAGAGAACATCCAACGAGTGTGTGTGTGTGTGTATACACAAACACACACACTAATCAATTAACCAAAGAGCTAAGACAATAAATTAACGGCCAAAAATTCATGGAGACCACCCCTCGAATATTTATTACCAAGCTATAATCAATATTCTCGTTTGAGTCCAACTGTTAGAACATCCAAATTTCCATAGGAAGGGCGCCTAATAAAAGTGGGCATGTTGAGCGATAACTATATAAAGCCATCATCTAGCCCAGAACCTATACATATGTATTCTCGTGCAAACTATACCACCTTGTACGTTGATCTACAAGAAACTTGCTTGATTATGCAAAGCATGAATTCAATTTCTCAAAAGTACCTTATTGGAACAACAATCAAAAGCAGAGATTAGGGTTTTCAATTTCGTTATCGCCAAAATTTCGGTCAGCAGCGAAATTACAGAATTTCGCGAAATTCGGCCGAAATTTTTTTAGAGACTAGCACATGAAGTATGTATTTTTTCTAAAAAAATTAAATTTGGACAAATATTAGTATGATTATGGCTACACATCTATTGAGTAGAAGGATATGCAATATAAACAACAGAAAATATGAGCCTAGAGTTATATAACACATGTATAAGTGTATTATAAAATTTCGGATATTTCTTTCGTCCGCCACCGAAATTTCCGAAATTCGCGAAATTCGGCCGAAATTTCGCCGAAATTTTGGTATGTACGTCAACCAAGAGAGAATTATAGAAATGATATTTCCTCTACAATATTAGATAATAACTTCAAAGCGAGTCTCTTCACAGAAACCAAATGCATGCAACAGAAAACATCTGCTTATGTACTTGATGGCATCGATAAAGCCCACACCAACCCACAAAAAACACAAAAACGAGGTGAATATATTTGCAGTCTAGTTTCAAAAAAAAAAAATGCATGCTGCACAAAGGTGATATTTGGCACTCGGCAAACCTTGAGGCACTCGGCAAAGTACGCGTTTCCTGTAGTGTACTTGTCTATTCAAACCTATAGAATCCTAAAAGCCATTAAACGCCCAAGAGAACATCTAACAAAGGGGTACATATATATACAACAAGCTAGGGATCAATCATTATTTCCCTGTTGAAACGAATAAATGACCGAACGACTTCGCCCACAAAATCAACCCTTAGATATACTAGGATTAATCTTTGTCGTCGTAATTCAATGGTCCAAACACCTATCTGCAGGGGCAGATCCAACGTGGGGGCTGAAGGGCTCCAGCCTCCTACCCCATATATATATTGCCCATGGAACCCATGAAGTTCTTCCCTCTAAATTTTGTAGCGATAGACGAAGGAGGAGAAAGAGGAAGAAGAAGAGAAAGAGGATATGGAGGAAGGAGAAGATGCGCCTCCTCCCACAGGTCCCTGGCTAAGCCCCTGCATAGCTATATGCAATGGGATTCAGTCTGGTCTGGCGTGCTCAGATGGTCCATATAGGGAGCATGCATGCTAGCGTAACAGCTACAAAAAACCACCCACGATGTCCGAAACAACGGTAGTATGAGAACCGGGACAGAGAGGGATCAGATTCAGGATCCTCATACACACGAATACTGGAATACACATGCTTGAACATGGACAGGGATCAGATCCATGATCCTCATACACACAGATAATCAGTTGCACGGATCAGGACCAGCTTCGCTCTGCCAGGATTGTTAAACCCCATGGATTCACGTCTGTCTAGCTAGGCTCGCTCAACCGGATCGGAGGCCGATCGATCGATCTCAGATGACGAATCATGCCGAACGAGAAACGAAAATTCCTAGCGCCGCCCCAAACAATCCACGGACAGACTTGACGGAGGAATAACGCGTGCAAAGGCCAGGAGGCATCGTTTACGAGGCGAGATCGCGAGAAAACTAGTCGGGCTAGGGCTCTTTTGGCTTACCAGCAAAGCAGTGCGTCCGAGCTGAGTTCGATCGGCTTGCTCTCCACTCCGCTCGATCGGCTTACCAGCAAAGCGCGAACTCGACGCCGCGCGGTTGGGCTCTAACTGCACGTACGATGAGGATCTGGAGGCGCGTTCCGGCAAGGAGATGGAGGGATCGCCGGCGGCGGACGTCTAGCTGCAGTCCCCTGTGTCGTCTCTCGAGGGCGACGGCCGAAATGAGCTGGTCGATCGCTGTGGACTGCCTCGGCGACGGTTTTCACCAGCCAAACATATTTAATTCGGACCCGGGGGTATTTCGGCCACTTTATGAGAAAAAGACAGCGAGGGCCGCGTGTGTGAAAAAAGCCACAACGGGCAGAAACCAGAAAATGGTCAAATTGCCAGTTGCTACCAACCTTGGAGGTTAGTATATAATTAAGCGCGGGCGGGATTTTTGAAATAGGCAAATATTTAGAGCGGCATTCCCAAATTTCCAGAAAAAAAAAAAGGCAGAGAAATTCCGGCCATGTTTCGTCGCATGACACAAATGGTTTGGAGGACCCTTATATGTTTGTAAAAGATTATTTTTGACGTGAATCGACGAGGTACACTATGAACATATATTATATAGAATCCAGCAGCGTAGAATCATGTGTGCTTTAATTTGTATATAAAAAAGGTACACTATGAACATATATTATATATATAAAATCGATCAGTCTAGAATCATGTGCTTTAATTCGTATTGAAAAAAAAACAACGGATTGAACAAAAAAGGCTTGAGATGAGTTCAATTATAATTCACAGTGTATGACCATGTATAGGACAAAAGAATTTCCTATCTCCACTAGTGGAGAAAGGACCTACAGTCCCGATTGAAACAAGACCTCCAGCCTGCGCCCGGGGCAAGTCCATTTTTCTTTCTTTTTTCTCCTTTCTTTTTCTTCTATGGTTTGTTTCCATTCAATTCTTGTTCATTCCAACTATTTTTTTATACCTATTCTAAGCTACTACTGTACATCCATATGTACAAGTTTCCACTCGAGCAAAAAAATGTATGAAACTATCCTATACATATATTTCAAAGTATGAATTCATACTTTGGATGAGCTTCTAGTACAATGACAATGAGTACGTTACAATTAATCCATCTCATGTGGGAGCAAAGGACGTATTTGTCCATAGCCGTGAGGTATTCACCCTTATATACGACCTCCTCTACAAGAAATCCTACAATTGCTCTTGAATTGCTTTGAGCTGTTCCTTCTTCCATGCCAGCCTCGAATGAAACAAAAAATATAAATATGTGAATTGCATGTATATAAATAAACCAACATGTACAATGGTATTAAATAAATTGTGTATATTGTTTGCGTACTGAAGTTGTTGTACAAAATTTTGTTGGAAAATGATAGGCTATAGATGTGCTCGCAAATGTAACATCCACATAAATTGTTCCCTGGTGGAGTAATTCTATATGCATGCTACCATTTATTAGTGGGTTAGACTCGATTTGACCTAGAAGCTACAAGCTTCACACATTCAATCAAAAGCTTTTAAAAAGTTTTAAAAATTTCGTATTTTTGGTGATCAGGAAAACCAGGTTGTTACACTTATATGACAGATAATTTCAATATGAATGCGATGGGTAATGAGTGAAAAGATTAAATTAAAGCAAATAGACAAACACTACCTGAAAGTAAGACATGACCACCGGTTCACTACCCCCTGTCCATGCCGGAAAATGAACCAGCAGGAGCAAGGTGGTAGTGATTGAGTGATTGGGCTTTCCTATCATTGCTAGTTCACCAAAACAAGGACTAATATCAAACATCACTACCGGCTCATATCTTCAACATTGTCGACTGTGATATCATACGTCTAGATCACTGTTGAGTTAGGACTATAACCAGCAATGTTCATTTGAGCAACGTTGTCGGCTGGTTTGTGAGCCGATAGTGATGTTCCTATGATCATCGCTGGCTTAGGTATGGACCCCGGCAGTGATATGATTTTCTTATATTCCTTTTTACTATTTTATTTTATTATTTTTGTGTGATACTTTAACTTCCGAGGTGACTGGACTCATATACATCACAAACCCATAGAGATTTATAATATGAATGTTAAGGTATTGTATAAGTTACAATGAAAATGTATATATTACAATAGTTTTTAGAGCATGTTGATATCAAAACTGCTCCTATTCTTGGCCTGCCAAATGCTAAAAGATCCTTCTCTAGTCATCACCTCTCCAATGATGAAGTCTGCTAGCTCATCTTGAAATCCTCTGATCTCCATGTGTAACAACTGTTGGGTTTTAAGTTTCTTGCGCTGTTATTGACGAAGTGAGAAAAGCACAAGTGTTAGCAAAACAATAGTGGGTTTTGTTGAATTAATTGATATACATGAAATGGGAAGCATACACATCATTTGATTCCCTTCCGTCATGTTCCTGCCAAGGTACTCATGCATTGCCCACATCACGTAGAACCCGCATTGGTTGTTGGCCATCGGTTGTTCTAAGTTATGCGCTTCCATATAATGAGCCTTTAATTGGATCATCCTGTCCCCATCCATATTCTCCTTGACACTGTGTGACATTATAAAGTGTGAAAGATGGTGAAATTAGAATCTTCTATCCAATTAGAAAAATATATGTTACTAGATTCACTTACTCATTTAACACTTTGAGTAGGTCATTGATCTGAGAAAGTTCCCTTCTCTTCGAGTCCCACACCTCGACACGTGATTCTGCAAGTTTGATATCTACAAGGACGTAATGGTGGCTGCACTCACAAATGTACAATGTGCAAATCAGTCCTAGTTAATAATAATAACCTTGAAGAAAGATAATAAGCACACCCAATTAGGGTCGATAGCACAGACTTGCAGTTGTAGGCTAGGCGGAGTATGTTCGATTTATGTTTGATTCGATAGAAGATTGTGGTCAACTCATCAACCAGATCTTTCACGTCACAGTGGATGCTTTTGCATGTATTCTCGTTTACTTGCGCAGGGTCCAAGAAGGCTATATGATTCAGGCCGTTCTCTAAGCAATATTTTGCCTCCAACCTACATAAAAAAGGTATATGTTCAATTGTTGAAGACACAGTTGAGATAATATCGTGTGGGTAAGGTACTTACATAGTCCACATCATCATTGTTTGAAGATCAAGATCTCGCCTCTGGAAGAGCTGAAACAAGGCTGCATATTCGACCCAGTGGGTCTCTTCTTCTTCTTTCTGAAAAATGTAATGCTTCGGGATACAAACACTGAAGCAAACACAACCTGATTTTATAGTATCAACCAAGTAATAATCATGCAGTTGACGCATAGCAGTTGACAACTCCTGAATCTCCCTTTTCGTGGCCATCAGATCTTTGCCTTCTTTATACTCGTATGCAACTGTTGCCATGGCAATTTCTTTTTCGCCTATGTAGATCTTCTCGGCATCCTCCATGCTTACATTCAAAGTTTCGGCCAGTTGTTGTATTGCTAGCAGATCAGTGTGTTCTTCTTGGACAATAAAATGGGAGTAGGCTTCTTCTTTTTTGTGAACTTGATCATCTGATCCCATCTGATCCATCCCAACACCTTCAAAGGAAAAAAAACAAGTATCAACAAGGATATATAATAACAAAAAAGTGTAAGAACTGGGACTGTTTACTAAATTTGCTAAGAAACCAAAGCATTGCATTATTAAAGGTATGAGATTAAGACCTCGTACTCACCTAGCATTCGTCAAATGAAAAACAGTGTTTCCAAAAAAAACTAAGCATCACCGCAAGAGTTAAATAACATTAAAGGTTTTCAGTCTTAGTACAGCATAGTACAGTGTTGGGGAAACGTCCACAACACAAGAATAAGAATCCACGTGGCTGAATTGCCTACGTGTAAAGTAACTTTATTCTCGCTACTCTATATTAAAAAGACCAATTTACCCCTACTTGATTATTACAACTTTCGTGTTTTACATACAGGGCGAAGTTGTCTTTTCATACTTCGCAGCTATTGCTATACTATCTTCTAATCCTGTCTCTCCTTGGACATATTCTGACTCCACTATATGTTTTCGGAAGATTTTCTTCTAGTGTTTCTTATACAAGCGAAGCCAACTTCGCTCGTGATTCTTTATCTTCGCGTCTTCCGTCATTGCGAAGTCGATCTTTCTTCCGAAGTCTGAGGCTGAGTTTCGCCCGAAGTCAAAATCCCCAACAGCAGCCCCTCGCGAGCGAAGGCCTATTCCGAAGGTCTGAATCCCGCGAAGTTTAATTTTGCTACTGAGCTTCCAAACGCCGTCCCCGGACTTCGGAGTTTCTTAGGCCAAGTTTTTGTTTTGGAAGTTTGACCGCCGGTTCTTGCTTTGACCGAAGTCTCCCTATAAAAGGGTGGAGTTGGGGTCCCCCATTTCCGTCCGTTTTTTGAGGCATTGATACTCTGCTGCTTGATTCTCTGTCACGAAGTCAATTTTAGCTTCGCTGTTTCTTTGCTTGGTGCTTCTAAGGTTACATTTTTGTGCTTTGATTTCTCTTATTTTCTGTCTTCGCAGACTTATTTATATGATCTTTTCAGATTTCCATGGAACGTGATCTATTTGACTTGGAACAGAAGTCGGGTGATAATTCAATTGAGATGTCTGCTACGAATTTTGAAAGCTCGGGTGACTCCCTGGGTGATGTCTCTGTATCTGAGTCAGACTTGGTTGCTGATGAAACGCGTTCTTTTAAGTTCGGTAAGACTTTGATTACCGAAGAAGAGTTGGAGCCTTTCTATGGGCGCAATATTCTGGATAAGAATTTGATTCGTCTTCCGAAGGATGAAGTTGTGCCGGATCCTCATGATGATGAATGTGTTGTCTTTAAAGAGCTTTTCACTGTTGGTCTTCGATTCCCCGTGAATGACTTGCTCGAAGACATTTTCCACGCCTACAACATCGGGATGCACCATTTGACTTTGAATGGTATCTGCAAAATTGCCCTTTTCATTTGGGCTGTGAAATCCTAGCACACGAAGCCGGATATTGCTGCTTTCTGTAAATTGCATGAGATACATACACAGTTTAAGAGTCAGATGGTTAATGACAAGAAGATTATTTCAAACTTTGCTTGTAGTAGTTTTAAGGTTGCTCAAAGAGCCGTCCAGATTCCTCCGCTTCGCGTAACAAGTGGCCCGATAATTGGTCGAGACAATGGTTTTATCACAAAGTTCCTATTGTTGAGGAGAGAAATGATAAAGGAAAGATTGTTAAGAAGTTTCCTCTTGTTTCGAAGCTTGTCCGATCCTCTTTTGAGTACAAGCCTACTCTTGATAGGACATAAATTTTGAAAGACTATGAACGAGCTTATAAGCTTGTTGCTTTTGTTTAGTCAGCCCGTGACTTGTGCGAGGAGTATGTGGCTGCCCGGGTTTGGCCAATGTAGAAAGGTTGGGAACCTCTTCGCTTCCGTGAAAAGACTGTCAGTAACAAGAAATATTTGTTTCTAGACTTTGAGACTGTTTGCCCTAAAAGGTTTGAGTCTGATGCGAAGTTTGTCAAGGGAGTTGAGCTTAAGGTCTGTGAATTTCTCGAAAAACAATATAAGTCAGAGAATGATACCATTCTGAAATTGATTGGGTCTGATTATCAGCGTTTGAATCATATTTTTGAGATCGCGCAAATTAAATATGGGCCAAGGGCTCCACCTTTGTATACTCGTGGAGGAAAACCCTGCTTGAAAAAGACTACTCGTAAGAGGAAAGGGGCACCGGCTTCGAGTACTCTGACAATTGCTAAGAAAATTTCCAAGAAGAAGAAGAAACAAGAAACTGACGTTCTTATTCTTTCTGATGAAGAGGCTGACCAAGTTTTGGGTGCGACCTCTGGAAGGAGTCATGTTATTGTTGAAACTGATACTGAGGCTCTTAACGTCGGTCAGGAGGTGAGAGTCTTTGCTGAAGCTTTTTGTTCGAGCAGTTTGCCTTCTCCTCTGTCTCCGCTTTCTGACTTTTTTCAGTCTTTTGATGTTATGAAACCTTTGGTTGTTAATGAACAGCTTTTGAATGTTACGGTCGCAATATTGCTGGACCTCTTCCACCCCAAACTTTGCTTGATCTCGGAGGTGGTGGAGGTAATCTTGACGAAGAAGGTGAGATTGATATTGTTGGCACAGCGGAGACTGCCCGGCGTATTTCTCCTTGTTTCACTACTCATACACCTCTAAGGGGTGATTTTGTGATGAAGGAGAAACTTGAAACTTTTAATAGTTTTCCCTTTGCTCTGCTGGCTCTTTGCTCAATGCAGATTCGACTTCGCATGCTCGCCATGGTGAAGCTCCAGTTACTGAAGGTGGTAACCCTTCAGTTACTGGTTCTGAAAAAGTTTTGTCTTTGATTATTTCGAAGCCTGAAGCTTCATCCCGAAAAGGCACTGTGTGCGCCGAAGTCAATTTTGATGACTCAGATGAAGATGTTTTTGATGAAGACGCTAAAAATGCGAGGATCACTCGTCTATCTCAATCCTTGTTGAATGTTTCTTCTGGTGAGAAGATTGATCTTCAGAAGAAAAAGGGAGTTTCAACTAGTAAGCTCTGTTTTGCTTCGAAACTTTGTTATTACTATTTTTATTTTCCTGAACAATCTTTTTTTGTTTGTTTTGCTCTCTCTTTTTTTTAGATGTTCCATTTCTTGGCTCTTCTTCTCAGAAAGAGACAACTAAAGACTTGTCTAAATCAAAGAGTGTGACTGAAGATCCTCCTACTCCTCCTTCGGCTTCGCGACCGGCTGTCCAAGATATCTCTAAGGATTCATTGGACCGTTGCCTCGATTTCTATCAGTGCGAAGGTGTGAATCTTGATGCTTTTAAATTTATTAGTATTGGTTTGGACAAGATCTGCATGTTTCCGAAGTCGTCGAAACTTAAACTGTCTGAGTGTATTGATAAAACATTCTCAGTTCTAAGGCTGGACGAAAAGCTCATAGCTCGGTAGCTCGCTCGACTCGGCTCGTTAATGGCTCGGCTCGACTCGGCTCGTTTATACTTTTTAACGAGCTGAGCCAGCATTTCTGCTCGTTTAGTTAACGAGCCAGCTCGCGAGCTCGCTCGAGCTGGCTCGCGAGCCTAACGAGCCAACGTTGTTGGTATTAAAGTTATATTAATTTTGTATGATGATGTCTTGTACTCTGCCATTAGTTGATGTTTAGACTTATACTCTTTAAACTTAGGATTATTATGACTTTTTCTCTTTATTTTAAATGAATGTATGGATAATCAATAATAGATTATAGATGTATTATGTATTATATGAATGTGTATAATATATATCATATATCATTTTTTCTCTTTGATTTATGGCTTGCTTTTGAATAATTGCTATTATTAAAATTTAGATAAATATAGATATTTATTTTTTTGTATTTTTTATGTCTGGCTCGCGAGCCAAACGAGCCAGCTCGAGCTCGCTAACGAGCCGAGCCGAGCAGGCCTTCTGGCTCGTTAGCATAACGAGCCGAGCCGAGCTGGCTCGTTAGCTAACGAGCCAAAACGAGCCGAGCCCAAACGAGCCGAGCTGGCTCGTTAATCCAGCCCTACTCAGTTCCCAACGTTGAGGAGGAGTTAACTAAGAAATCTGTCTTTGAGCTTGGGGATGCTTCAGTTGCGTTGGCTTATAAGGTATATTTGTAATTTTGAATTTTCTTGTTTATCTTTGACTTTTCCAATTTCATAATTTCTCTCTGTTTTTGCCAGAACATGCTCCTCCAGCGAGGTCTCCATCGTAGTCTTGAGTTACGCGAAGAAGCCTCAGCAATTCGTGAGAAAAAAATGCTTGAAGAGATTGACAGCTTGAAATCTCAACATCCTGAAAAAGAGACGGAGAGGATTTCTGCGGTTGAAGATTACCAAAAATTGGAAGACAATTTGTTGAAAGTTTCTGTCTCTCTTTAGAATAAGACTGAAGAACTTTCTAAAGTTGAGACTGAACTTGGAAAATATATCCGGGAAGTCAATCATCTGCAGAAGAAGTTGAGGGAAAAGGATGAGTATTTCTAGACTACTGCCTGTCATGTCTGGGAACTTTGCAATGCCTGTTATGAGAAATTTGGTGCGAAGCCTGAGGAAGCAAATTGGGAGGTTAGGGATTATGCCCCGTTTTTTAGCTGGTTGTGTCGCCAATATGAAGATTTACCAACAGTGCTACAAACAACTTTGGATTTCAGTTGTATGTATGCTACTCGAGCCATTTTTCGTTTAATGAAAGAGGCTGGCGATCCTCTGTATGAAGAAATGCTGAAGGATGATTACAAGTTTGTCTCTGTTGAGGTGCTTAGTAAAATTAATGTGAGGACAAACGTACTTGGCAAGAAGTTTTTCAACGAATATTGCAATGGTGGTGGCAGGGAATATGCCATGATAAAGGCGAAGGCTCGAGTTGATAAGGTTTATGTCACTATTTGTATTGTTTCTTCTTATTTTCCTTCTTTTCTATGAAAAGTTGCTTGACTGATCTGATGTTTTACTTTTCCTTGCCTCTCTCTTTTTTAGAGATTGAAGAGGCGGCTGCTGCTGCAAATGCCCGAGTTGAAAGAGCGGAGAAGGCTGCTGCCGAGAGGGCGAAGATTGACGACGCAGTCCATGATCATCCACTTTAGTTTTCATTTTTAGAACTCTGGAGTTTTTGTATTTGTAATATTTGAACTTAACTGGTATTGTGTTGTGAACTTCAGGACATAATTGAAGTTATGCCCTTGTTGATGTTTAGAGATAATGTTTTCGTTGAGCCATATTTGTGGTTAGAATTTGCGACGGATAGTCCTTTCGCTTCCTTTGATCGTTATCTCAATAGTAAGCGGCTTTAAAATTACTTACTATTTTTTTAAAAAAGGTGCTTGCTTCTTTTTTATTGAAGTTTGAAATGATTTTGTTTGCTCTGTCTTCCTAGAGACTGACGTGCCTGGTGGTTTTGAGGAAAAATGATCGATTTCGAAAACCAAATTGTTTTCGATGCCGTCTCAGAGGTTAGTGCCGGAGCACATTGTATTTGACTTATAATTTTATGATGGAGATCATGATTAGTTATCTTTTCAGTCTTCTAGCTCCGGTGATCCTTCTCTCCCTTTATCGAAAGATTTTCTTAGGGCGAAGCTTAATGAGATTTTGGACGAAGTCGTGATTAATCTGGTTAATGAAGCGGCAAGTTTTGTAGTTTTGGAAGGTCTTTAATTTTTGTCAATTTGTACTCTTGTTGTAACTTTTTTAATTGAAAAAACGCCATCCTCATTCTTTTTAAGCGATGTCGACGCGGAGTCTTGTCTCTTTTTAGAAACTAGTTGACAGAAAACGCCGTCCCCCTTCTTTTTAAGCGAAGTCGACGCAGAGACTTGTCTTTTTTTTAAAACAAGTTTTTAAACTAAAAACGCCGTCCCCCTTCTTTTTAAGTGAAGTCGACGCGGAGACTTGTATCTTTTTTAGAAACGAGTTTTTGCCTTAACGAAGTCAACTTTTGGTTGTTCCTTATAACAACTCTTTTTCCAATTTTTGTGGATTGATTTGCCGTTCGCCTTAACGAAGTCAGCTTTTACTTATCCCTTAGGATAGCTCTTTTTCCATTTTTGTGGATTTATTTGCTGATCGCCTTAGCGAAGTCGGCTTTTGCTTATCCCTTAGGACAGCTCTTTTTCACCTTTTGTGAATTGAGTTGCTGGTCGCCTTTAGCGAAGTTAGATTTTGCTTATTATGCTTGTCTAGGTAATTGTTAAATGTTGAAGGTATTTCAATATTTGGCAATACCTAGTGTTTTTTGTTTGCCGATATCGATGTGATCTTGTCTAAATATTCGGTTTTGGAGAAAATTGGAGATTCTTATTTATATGATATGAGACTTACAGATAGAGACTGTCTCGTTAAAAAACCACTCACCCTGTGAAGGGTTTTCCCCTGAGTGGAAAAAGAGTGCAGCTCGTTTTACATCTTATTGAAATGTAAATGACATTAAAAGAAAGTGGAAAATGATAATTCCTTCTATGGGTAGTACTTGCGAAGCTCTTCGGCATTCCACATGTGATTCAGCTTGTTTCCTTTCGTGTCTGCTAGATGGAAAGATCCTGGCCTGAAACTTTCTGTGACCAGATATGGTCCTTCCCATTTCTGCTGAAATTTTCCCACAGTGTCTTTATTTCTCTTTCTTTTCAAGACGAAGTCTCTAGGACATATTTCAGTTGGTTTGACTTTGTTGTTATACCACTATAGGTGCTTGGATTAGCGAGTACTAACACCGGCTAGTAAACTTGTGTTTTGCGGTTGAGATCACGGATGGTGTGCAAGGGGGGACACAGGGATTATACTGGTTCAGACAAAGAATGCCCTACGTCCAGTGTGAGTCGAGTCGTGTTGCCATGCACCGGGGTGCTTGTTGTAGGGGTTACAAGCCTAGTCGAGAGAGGGAGGAGCTCCCAAGTCTCTTGTGAGTATGTGAGTGTATGTGAGTCTGTGTTCTTATGATAGTAGGGTGTAGTGAGTGACTTAAAGTCCTCTTGTGATCGATCTCTGACTTCCCTTTTATAGTTACAAGGGAGAGGCTAGAGTTACATGCGATTCGCTGTGGTTACAGTGCTTGGCATGGCGGAGACAGTGGTGATCAGTGGCTACCATCAGCCATGCCCTTGTCTTGGCACCTCGAAGGTATGGCCTTATCATTCGGCTGATCTTCCGCTGTTCCATTGGTGAGTTCCAAGGTGGCGCACTGTGCGGGATGTGGCCTGCTGCGTGGCGGTACGTCATGCAGTCGCATCCGACCCTGCACAGTGCAACGAGAAGACGGGTTGACCTTTGAGTATGCGCTCCCGAGGCTCGGGAGTCCTTGATGCCGTCGGGGGCTTGACGGGACGGAGCGGTAGGAGTGTCCTCCCTCGGGCGTGTCCCTTCACACGTGCGGTGCTTTCCAGGGGGTAGGTGAGCCTGGTCGTAAGCCTTACCCATTCCCCCGGGTTTGCCAGACGGTTGTCGTTCCCCTGTTCATGGTATCACACGTGCGGCCGGGGTATGGCAGTCACTGTCGTAGTTGAAGAATCTCCTCGTCAGCCTAGGGGGTCGTACGGTTGACCGTCCCTGTGGCGGCGTGGGAGAAGTAGGACCGTCAGATCGGTTGCAAGATGAGGTATGGCAGTCGGTACGGCGAACGTGCGCGTTCGGGGCGCAGTTGTGTCAAGGGGCCCGCCCGATGGGAACCATGCCTGTAAAGTGGTCAGGGAGGTCCCTTAGCCGTCAAGTTTGCCCTGCTGACGTCGGCAGGGCTCTGGCGAACCCGAGGGGTGCGCCCGAGGGAGTTTGCATGTAGCGGGGGGCTCGGGCGAATCGGAAGCCGGTTGCCCGAGGCTGTGGTATTCGCTAGTAGACTCGGGCGAATTGGAAGTTGTCGCCGAGGGTCCTGCTTTTCCGAGCCCGGTTGCGGAGGCTCAGGCGAATCGAAGGATTTCTCCCGAGGGGTCCCCGCACCCGGGGGAGGTGATGTGCTTCCGCGCGGCTCTGTCTTAGGCCCCGTGGGCCGTTCCCGCATGGGCCTTGGCTGGCGTCCTCTCGGGCCGGGCTTTATTTGGGAAGTATGTTTTTGCGTTGAAGTTGGATACCCCGTAGTGGGGTACCCGACAGTAGCCCCCGAGCCTGTGGTGGAGTGGAGGCACTCCTCTAGAGGCTCAAGTTAGTTTCTCCTGTCATGTTAGTATGGTTTGTTTATTTTATCCGGTGGGTGCGCGCGAGCGCACCCGCCGTGTGTAGCCCCCAAGGCCTTGGAGGGATGGTATATCCCTTCAAGGGCTTGAAATCGTGCATGCAGGATCTCGGGTGCCTTCTTGCTCGCTAGCGATCAGTCCCTTTGGTAGGAGTCCCCTCGTGCTGAGCCCCCGAGCCTTTGCTGCGGGTAGGCGGTCGATCCGAGAGCATTTTCTATCCTGCCAAGGTACAAAGAGTGTCCCCGAGCCCCCTTTTTCGTATCGGGGGTCGATAGGGTTCTTTTAGTTCGACCTTCGCGCTCTTCTTCGAGAAGAGGAAGGTTTGGTCATGTTCGACTTCCCACGGTGGGTGCGAGTCGGCACTTCCGGTGAGCTGCAAGCGGGTTTGTCCAAGTGGAGGTCCCTGCCCCGTTCGTTGGGTGTCGGCTAGTGGCCTGAGCACACTCCAAATGTTCCCCGAGGGTCGATTTGTGGGTCTCGGGTCCCTTTGACGGGTCCCGAGGGCCTGATGCCTCCCCCGAGGGGATCCCACATTATCGACTCGCTGCTGAGACTTGGACACAGCGTGGGGTGTCCCTTTTGACGCTCGAGCATCGGGATATTGACCATTTAGTGATCCACCCACTCGCTGTCCCTAACTCGGTATCCCTGGGGTGACTGTTCGAGCCTCAGTGGGCCAGTCTTCGATCCCCTGGGAATGTAACGGGCGCCCGAGCCCGGGGTTCCTTTGTCGAGAAGGAGAGTAATCGTCGAAATCGAGAGGGTTAACGTAATGATTCAACGCATCTTTTGAGGAGGGAAGCCTGACGGACGCGACGGTTCGGGGCAGACGAGACGGTTGCGTGCGCGAAGGCGACGGCGATGCGGAGAGTCGTGGCAGGGCCCACGCAGTTAATGCGGCGGATTCACCGCATCCGTTTTGATTCGTGGCTCAAGTATATAAGGGAAAACCGTTCTTCTTCTTTTTACCTTAGCCGTTCACCGCATTCGCTTGCCTTTGCCTCTCTGTCTCCATCGTCCAGAGCCCTTCGCTAGCTCCTCGCCCTCGCCGCCGGCGTCCTTTTCCTCTTCTCACGCCCTTCTCCTCTCGCAATGGCCGCTCCCGCGCCCACTGACGCCGCCGCTGCCGTGGTCGTCCCACTCGAGGTGGAGCCTTGGCTCCCCTCTTCGGTGACAGAGGGGCAGCCGGAGGATCTCATGACGCTGGGGCTCTTGCGCCGCCACACCGACCCGCAGCACCCGGAGTGGATCGTGCCACCGCGCGACCACCAGGAGCCGCGGCCCCTTGAGGGATACGTCGTGAGCTTCGTCGCCTTCCACGAGTGGGGGCTCGGGTCGCCACCGAGCCAGTTCTGCCGGGTGCTCCTCTTCTCCAAGGAGTTGGAGCTGCACAACCTCACCCCAACTCCGTCTCGCAGGCGGCGATCTTCACCGCTGTCTGCGAGGGCTACCTCGGGGTGATGCCGCACTGGAATCTTTGGCGGTACCTCTTCCGCGTCGACTCGTACACCAAGTCATTCGGCGCGGGGAACCCGCGGAAGATCGTCAGCGCCGGCGGCAGCAACTTCTCGCTGCGCTCCGTCGACTACATCCCCTGCAAGGCCTATTCCTCCAACAAGGGGTGGCACAACGGCTGGTTCTACCTGCACAACAACGAGGGCGCCTTTCCCGAGTATACGGGAAAGGTAATCTCCGCCCCTATTCCACGATGGAAGTGGGGGTGTCCGTCGCGGGACGCCAAGCACTTGGATCCCTACCTCGCCGCATTGCAGACACTGTGGGGCCGGGGCCTGATGGCAGCCGGGGTGGTGGCGCACTTCCACGCGCGGACAATGCTGCCCCTAATGGAGCGCCGGCTCGCCTTGTACGAGATGGTGGAGGGAGCGTCGAGGGAGGGCATGGCAATGTTGAATCAGACCCTTAGCTCCGACGAGATCATGCGCCGTGTAAAATATACGGTAGACAGTCACCTCACCTGGGACGAGCTGAAGAGGGTTGCCATGCGCCCACACCCGGGATACATCTCGCTGGTGAGCATTTATCTTCACGTGAACTATCCGCCTTTCTCTTCTTTTTTCTGATTCTCCTTCCCCTCTCGGCGTAGGGCCTTTCGAGGGAAGGAAGGCCCTCTCTGCCCCTGTCCCGGAGGATGCCGTCCTACGGGCCCAGAACCGTCTCCAGGGCGAGCGGCAGAGGGCGAAGAAGGAGAAGAAGACCACGAAGAGGAGGAAGCAGGCTCGGTAGACCCAGAGGCTCGCCCAGCTTCGCCGCCGCCAGCGGGAGGCCAGGAAGCCGGAGGAGGAGTCTCCCTCCTGGGAGGACGAAGAAGAAGAAGAAGATGATGATGATGACTATGCTGACACCACCCGCTATGTGGTGGCCACAAAGCCCGCGGTGGGCGTCGACGAGCCAGGGAAGGCTCCTATGTCGACGCCCGCCGGCGGAAGTGCCGGGGGCCGTATCCCGAGCCCCCGAGCAATGTTGTCCGAGGCCGCGCCTGGAAGCGCGGTGTTGGGCGGTGAGGTCGTCAGGGCCAATGCTCCGCCGACCGGTGGCCACGAGGGCCCATTGGAGGGGCCGGGAACGGGCTCAGGCCCGGCGCCCAAGGCGGCCGAGGTGGCACCTCCGAGCATGGCTGGTGATAGGGCCCAAGGGCCCTTATTCCAGCAGACCCACCCTCCAGACGCGTCGCTCGACGCCGCGATGGCCGAGGTCAGAGGGAGCGGGGAGAGGATGCCGTCCGCGACGGTGCTGGGCGGCGCCGGGACGCCAGACCTCGAGCTGGTGTCCGCCCAAACCAGGGCGTCCCCGCCGAGGGACGGCGAGGCTGAGACGACTCCTGGTGACCAGAAGGGGCCCCCGTCGTTGGGGGCTTCTCAAGGCGGGGACGACTCCAACGTCGAGGTGCTGCCCACTCCTCCACCGAGCATCGGGGCGGCGAAGAAGACCGCAATCCCCAAGACCAGGTAGGTCATTTTTCGAATCGTTCCTTTACCGATTTTCTTTCCTTGTGTCGCGAATGCCGATTTTTCCCTGCCTTGTTCCAGGAAGCGCCTGGGATCTGCCCTTCAGGTTTCGCACCAGAAGGTCCTGAAGGTGCAGGCTCGAAGCACCGCCGGAGAGGAGGGCCGCCCGGCGGCTGAAGAGGCTACCTCGGCGGAGACTCGTCCGTTTGAGGGCTCGGTGGCCCCGGAGGCGGTCCCATCTCCCGCGGTTGTCGTGGCTGCGGCCGCCGCCGAGGAGCCGGCTTCGGCTCCGGCTCCCAAGGCGCCCGCTGTCGCGGTCGGGGACACTTCGGGGGCGGCGACCACCGTTCCTGCACTGGAGCAGGTCGACTCCGGCGCTGCGACCAAGGACGTTGAGGTCCCACCATCATCCGAGGTCGCGGCCCTGACCCCCGCGGACTCCATGGCACTGGTTGTTCGGGGGCCCCTCCTCAGGTGCTGACGGGCTCCCGCATCGACTGGACCAACCGGGCGAACCGCGAAGCCCCGCCGGTCTTCACGTTGCGGGACGACGTCGAGGCCGCTCGCTGGGATGCCCTCCAGGACCTCAAGTCCCAGTGGTCGGAGAGTCTGCGCCTTCTCGCGGACTCCATCGACTCGGAGTTTCAGGTGCGACTCCAGGTGAGTGCACTTGCCTTGCCTCTTTCATTGCCTTGGATGTTTCTGACCGGCGTTTTCGTTTGACCCACCGGCTTACTTGTGCTTCTCTCTCAGGAGCTCGTGATGACTTCCCGTGAGAAGTCCTGCTTCCTCCGCCAGGGCCTTGGCCTCCGGAAGCAGCTGGAGCTAAAGAGCCGCGCTCTCGCCTGCTCTCAGGAGGAACTCGCCTGCGCGACGGCTCGGCTCGCCGACCTGGCCCTCGACCGCGACTCCTTGAAGGTCGAGGTCACGGAGGCTCGGGGCTAAGTCACTCCCCTGGAGGAGAGTGTCCAGTAGCTGGAGACCACCCTGGCCAAGGCAGCTCGGGAGCGGGACACCGCGCGAATGCTCGCCGACGAGAAGGAGGCCGCCATAGACGTCCTTTCGTCGGACTTGGACCGCTCGCAGGCGGCCCTGAACCAGGTGGTGGGCGAGGTCGACGCCATCCGGGAGGAGGCAAGGAAGGTGCGGGAGGAGGTCGAAGGTAATCCTTACCCTTTTTACCTTTCGTTCGTTCAGATCGTTCGTCGTTATTTGCCTTCTCTGCTTAATCGTTTAGTCGTCGCAGCTTTGAAGGTGGACGCCGTCAGCGCGCAAGGGACCATCGCCGTCCACAACGCCGCGCACAACATCGAGGTCGCCGACCACCAGGACTTGCAAAGGGTGGCACGCGCACTGTGTGATGCCCTCGGCACCGGCGGCGAGCCCTCGGGGAGCTCGCTCAGGAGTCGCCTGGAAGCCCTCCACAGAAGGGTGGGCGACCAGCTCAAAGGAGCCCTCCTGACGGGCGTCCAGAAGACGCTGGCGGTGGTGAAGTCTCACTATGAGAACTTCGACAATGACGCCGTCAGCGAGGGTTTCCTCGAGGCCTCTGACGTCGAGCTCCTTGCGCTGATTAATTCGATGGAGGTCCCTGGAACGGCGCTGGCGGCCCTCTTTGAAGAAGACATGAAGCTCCCTCCCCTGGACCTAGATTAGATAGGTTGGGCCATCGTGCCAAGAGAAATGTGTAAGAAACAAACATGCAGCCCTTCGCGGCCTTGATATTTATGTAAATATTCACTGCATGTTCGTTTTCGAGTTTTGCGTTTTTTCTTAAGCATTTTCCTCGCCGACCCTGAGCCCGGGCCATCGAGCCTCGGGGGACCTTTCGGGCGTTGTAGCTTTAGCGGCGTAGAATCGGCCATGGTCCTAGGGATCTCGGTAGGGCGAGAGCTTTAGAAAAAAGGTTCGATCAATACCGCCCAAGCCTTCTCCCCTTACAAACGTTACTCTTATAAGTTCTTTTCCGAGCGCAAGTTGTCTTTAGGCGTAGAGTGGTGAGTAGAGATGCCGTATCCCAGAGGCGTAGGCGGTCTCGCGGCTCGGCCGGCTCTGCCCTATGGGACTTCTTTTGCTCATCCAAGACTTATAAGCATGTGTTTGGTTTAGGTAAGAAGCGAGCTCGGGAGATAAAAATTTCAACAAGTTTTGAAATTTTTGAGTTTTCGAATTCGTTGAGTCTCGGCGGAATCCAGGGGTTCCCCCCGTCCTAGCCCCCGAGGGAGGGTTGGCCCTATTGGAGATAGGGCTGAGCCTCACTTTTGGTTGCACGGTTCACCCATTCCCGAGGGTGGGCTCGGGTGAAAAAAATCTTAAAATCGTATGAGAAAAAGAAATTGAATCTTTCATTGATTTCAAGATGTACAATGCTCGGAATCTTAGGGATAGAAACGACATAGCTGTTCAATATTCCAAGCGTTGTCATAAACTTCACCTTTCTCATTCGCCAGCTTGTACGTTCCAGGGCGTAACACCTCGGCGATGACGAATGGCCGTTCCCACGGCGGCGTTAGCTTGTGGCGTCCTCTGTTGTCCTGCCTGAACCGCAGCACCAGATCGCCCACGGTGAAGGCTCGGCCTCGAATGCACCGATCATGGTACCTGCATAGGGTCTACTGGTACTTGGCCAAGTGCTGCAAGGCGATGTCTCGGGCCTCGTCGACTTGGTACAGTGCGTCCTCCTGAGAGATCTGGTTGCCTTGCTCGTCATAGGCTCGGACCCTCGGGGCGCCGTATTCCAAATCCGTGGGGAGCACAGCCTCAGCGCCATAGACCAGGAAGAAGGGCGTGAAGCCCGTGGCTCGGCTCGGCGTGGTCCTTAGGCTCCATATCACCGCGGGGAGCTCGGCCAGCCACCTCTTGCCGAACTTGTTCAACCTGTTGAAGATTCTCGGCTCGAGGCCTTGGAGGATCATGCCGTTGGCACGCTCAACTTGGCCGTTCGTCCTTGGGTGAACTACCACCGTCCAATCCACTCATATGTGGTGGTCGTCGCAGAATGCCAGGAATTTCTTCCTGGTAAACTGCGTTCCGTTGTCGGTGATGATGGAGTTCGGGACGCCGAACCGATGAACGATGTCGGTGAAGAACATCACTGCTTGGGTTGAACTGATCTGGGCAATTGGCCGAGCTTCGATCTACATCGAGAACTTGTCGATGGCGACAAGTAGGTGGGTGAAGCCCCCGGGCGCCTTCTTGAGGGGCTCGACAAGATCCAGTCCCCACACGGCGAAAGGCCAAGTGATGGGGATCGTCTGGAGAGCTTGGGCCGGGAGATGAGTTTGCCGAGCGTAGTATTGGCACCCTTCGCAAGAGCGTACTACCTTGGTAGCGTCGGCCATGGCGGTTGGCCAATAGAAGCCTTGTCGGAAGGCATTGCCGACGAGCGTCCTCGGCACGGCGTGATGACCGCAGGCCCCAGCGTGTATCTCTTCAACCAGGCGCTTGCCTTGACTAAAAGGGATGCAGCGCTGCAGGACCCCGGAAGGGCTACGCCGGTAGAGTTCGCCGTCGATCATCGTGAAGGACTTGGCTCTTCGTGCCAGCCGCCGAGCCTTGGTCTTGTCCGATGGAAAAATCCCTTGGATGAGCCAACTTACTAGTGGCTCGCGCCAATCTGGCTCGTCATCGTCCATGTCGGCTTCAATCTCCATCGCCTCGGCTTCGTCATTGGTTTCAGCCTCGGTACCGGGCGGCTCCTCTTTGTCAGAGGGGTCGGCAGCCCCCGAGGGATCTCCACGGCTTGAAGACGTTTCGAGTTCTCTCGGGAGCTTGGGGATCTCTTTCCCCTTGCTTCCTAAGGGATCGGTATTGACCGAAGGCTTGTAGAGATCGTTGGCAAATACGCCTGTCGGGACTGAGGCCCTTTCAGACGCTATTTTTGCCAACTCGTCGGCCTCTTCGTTGTATCTGCGTGCGACGTGGTTGAGCTCGAGGCCATCAAATTTTTCCTCGAGCAACCGCACCAGCTTCTGTAGGCGGCCATCTTAGGGTTGTGGCACGTCGACTCCTTCATCACTTGGTCCACGATGAGCTGGAAATCTCCTCAGACCTCGAGGCGCCTGATCCCTAGTTCAATGGCAATGTGGAGTCCATTGACGAGAGCCTCGTACTCAGCCACGTTGTTAGAAGCCGTGAAGTGCAGCCGCAGCAGATACTTGAGCCGAACCCCGAGAGGTGAGACGAAAACTATGCCCGCGCCGGCACCGGTCTTCATCATCGACCCGTCGAAGTACATGACCCAATACTCTTCTTGGGTTGGAAGCGGTGGCAGTTGCATTTCAGTCCACTCTGCCACGAAGTCCGCCAGCGCCTGGGACTTGATGGCCTTGCGTGGCGCATAGGTGATGCCATCTCCCATGAGCTCGATAGCCTACTTAGCAATCCTCCCAGTCATTTCTCGGTCTTCGATCACCTCCCCAAGGGGAAAGGATGATACCACGGTCACAGGGTGGGATTCGAAGTAGTGCCGCAACTTGCACCAAGTGAGGATGATCGCGTACACCAGCTTCTGGATCTGGGGATAGCGCGTCTTGGTCTCGGACAAGACTTCGCTGATGAAGTAGACCGGCCGCTGGATAGGCAGCGCGTGTTCTTCCTCCCGCCGTTCTACGACAATTGCTGCACTCACAACTTGGTTAGTGGCAGCGACGTATAGCAGGAGGTCCTCCGCTTCGGTGGGTGGCTTGAGTATCGGAGCTTCTGGAAGCAGAGCCTTAAGCCTTTCGAGGGCTTCCTGGGCCTCGGAGGTCCAGGTGAAGTGCTCGGTTTTCTTCAGCAGCCGATATAGAGGCAGCCCTTTCTCGCCGAGCCGTGAAATGAAACGACTTAGGGTTGCAAGACACCCCATCAGCTTCTGTACGCCTTTGAGGTTGTGGATCGGCCCCATTCGTGTGATGGCCGATATCTTTTCTGGGTTGGCCTCGATGCCACGCTCGGAAACGATAAACCCGAGCAACATGCCTCGGGGGACCCAAAAACACATTTCTCGGGGTTGAGTTTTATATTTTTCTTTTTGAGGCATTCGAAGGCCTCTTCTAAGTCGGCTACCAAGTCGTCTGCCTTCCTAGTTTTATCACGATATCGTCTACGTAAGCCTCAACGGTTCGCCCGATGAGGTCCCCAAAAACTTTGAGCATGCAACGCTGGTAAGTTGCGCCCGCGTTTTTGAGGCCAAATGGCATGGTTTCGTAGCAATACGTGCCGAAGGGAGTGATGAAAGAAGTCGCTAGTTCATCGGACCCTTTCATACGAATTTGGTGGTAACCGGAATATGCATCAAGAAAACAAAGTCGTTCACAACCAGCAGTGGAATCAACTATTTGATCAATGTGAGGTAATGGAAATAGATATTCAGGACATGCTTTATTTAAACTAGTGTAATCAATGCACATTCTCCATTTTCCATTCTTTTTCTTAACTCAGATAGGGTTGGCTAACCACTCTGGATGGAAGACCTCCTTGATGAATCCGGCCGCCAAAAGCTTCTGCACCTCCTCCCCGATGGCCCGGCACTTCTCCTCGTCGAATCGGCGCAGGCGCTGCTTCACCGGCTTGGACCCGGCCCGGATGTCCAAGGAGTGCTTGGCGACCTCCCTCGGGATGCCTGGCATGTCCGAGGGACTCCAAGCAAACATGTCGGCGTGCTTGCAAAGGGAGTCGATGAGCACAACTTCCTATTTTGGGTCGAGAGTGGCGCTGATCTTCAGGACCTTGCCATTGGATGAGCCAGGGTTGAGGGGCACCTCCTTCACCCCCTCGACGGGCTCGAAAGTGCCCGTGGCCATCTTGGGGTCAGGAACCTCCTTGGCCAGCTCCTCGAGGTCGGCGATGAGGGCCTGGGACTCCACCAGTGCATTGGCGTATTCGCAACTCTCAACGTCGCACTGGTAGGCATGCTGGTAGGAGGTGCCGACGGTGATGACCCTCTTGGGCCCCGGCATCTTAAGTTTGAGGTAGGTGTAGTTCGGGACAGCCATGAACTTGGCGTAGCATGGCCTCCCGAGGATGGCATGGTAGGTGCCACCGCCACAGAAGCCTACCACCTCGAAGGTGAGGGTCTCCTTCCAGAAGTTCTCAGGAGTCCCGAAGTAGACAGGCAGGTCGATCTGCCCGAGGGGTTGTACGCTCTTCCCAAGTACTATCCCATGGAACGGGGACGTCACCACCCGGAGAAGAGCACGACTGATCCCCATCGAGCGAGGGTCTCAGCGTACAAGATATTGAGGCCGCTGCCTCCGTCCATAAGGACTTTGGTGAGCCGTGTGTTGCCGATGATGGGGTCGACAACAAGCGGGTAACGCCCCAGCGATGGGACGTGGTCCGAGAGATCGTCCCGGCTGAAGGTGATGGCGTTGAAGGACCAGTCGAGGAAGCACGATGTCGCTGGGCCGACGGACTAGACATCCCGACGCTCACACTTTCGCTGACGTGGCGTGGGAGCGGTCCCAGGCCCACCGAAGATCATGAGGCACTTGTCGATGGGGGAAACTCGTCGTCCTTCCCCCTGGTCCTCCTTGTCCTCCGTGGGCTTCTTGCCGGCGTCGTCCCTGAACGCCTGCCGCCCGTAATACTTCTTGAGTATTACGTAATACTTCTTGAGTATTACACACGCTCCGAGCATGTGGTTCACCGGGCCCTTGTGGTAAGGGCACGGCTTGGAGAGCATCTCGTCGAAGCGGCCACGGGGCGGCTGTTTCGCCCTGGGCTCGGCAGCCACAACGAGGGGTTCGTTGCGGAGGCGGGCCTTTCCCTTTCCCTTCTTCTTCTTGTTGTTGGGGGCTCGGGAGAAGGAGCTCTCGGGGGCTTCCTCCTTCCGCTTCCCCTTGGGGTCGGAGAAGAGGGCTCCCACCGCCTCATCACCCAAGGCAAAACTGGTGGCTATCTTCATGAGCTCGGCGATGCTCGTGGGGGTTTGATGCCCCAGCTCATGAACTAGCTCTTTGCAGGTCGTCCCTGCAGCAAAGGCTCCGATGACGTCGGAGTCGGTCACCAGGGGCAGCTCATTGTACTGCTTGGAGAATCGCTGGATGTAGTCCCTGAGGGACTTGCCCGGCTTCTGCTTACAGCTGCAGAGATCCTAGGAGTTGCCAGGGCACACGTAAGTGCCCTGGAATTTCCCCCACGAAGATCTTGACCAGATCGCTCCAGTCAAAGATCAGTCGAGGGGGAAGGTGTTCCAGCCAGGCTCTTGTAGAATCGGCCAGGAACAGAGGTAGGTTGCGAATGATGATGAGATCATCCTGCGCGCCGCCCAGCTGGCACGCAAGACGATAATCCGCAAGCCAAAGCTCAGGGTTCTTCTCCCCTGAGTACTTGGCGATGTTCACTGGTTGTCGAAGCCGGGGTGGAAATTTGGCCCTCCGGATGGCCTCGCTGAAGACGCGAGGACACGGGGGCTCAGGTGAGGGTGCACGGACCTCGTCGGAGTCATAGCCTCCTCCCCGGTGGACGTTGTAGACTCGTGCGGCCCCGTCAGTCTTTCGTCGACCGTGGGCCTGGAGAATGGCGCGGATGTCGATGTCCTTGCCAAGCCGCTGGTGGACCGAGGGTGCCCTCGGTGCTTCAAGCTGCATTGAGGCCTCCCGTTCATGGCGCGTTGGGGCGCCACGATGGCGTTCCTCGGCTCCACGGTGCCGGGATGCCGAGCTTTCTACCTGGAGGACTGCGGCGTCCTCCAGGAGGTCTTTGAGCCGGTTCCTGAGCTACCGGGCCTCCGTATTGGAGGGCTCAGGCATGCTCCGGAGGAGCATTGCAACCTCCGTGAGCTTCCGGCTTGCCCGGGGTTCCGACTCTGGTACTCCAACCCCGTCATCGGTGATGATGCGGGCCTGGACATCGCGGGCTCAGTATCGCGCTGCTCCACCGTCTTCCCACTCCTCCTCGTGCTCCAGCGCGGCTCGAAGCTGGGCGAGGCGCAAGCGGTCCTCGTCCATCCGTGCTTCGAGCTCTCGGAGCTGCTCTAGCTCCGGAGAACGATGGAGGGGGTGGGACGTTCCAGCCCCCGGGTCCTTTGAAGGCGCGGGGCCAGGGGCTGGTGGAGGTGGCGTGTGCAGCTGCGGTTGTTCTGCCAGAGCGTCTTCCTTCTTCTCCGAGTGGACGTCCTCTAGCACGACCTCCTCTGGGTGCACTAAGTGATAGCACTCCCGGGAGTGGTCGTGGAGGCTCTCGTCGGAGTCATAGACAATGAGGGTGTTATCCCTTGCGTCGTTGGGGGGGAAGGCTTGGGGGTCGTGGACGCTGGAGAAGTCCATGTTTGCCCAGAAGTTGTCATCGTCGTCGCTGTCAAGATCCCACCGCGACGGCGAGACGCGGCCATAGCGGTCCCATCCCTCCGGGTACTCAGGAAGGCTGCAGCTGGTACTGGAGTTGGACTCCCCGCCACAGCATGCCTAGGGAGAGCTCGCCGGAGAGGACGGTGGAGAGTCGTCGAGGTCGTCCAGGCCCTCCAGTCGATGGACAGGCACCATCGCCTGGTCGTGCTGGTTGGCACGAACAGCATGGACATGGGCGTCCGCAGTGCTGCGTAGCCCGAAGGGAAATGGTGAGGGCGCCGCCGGCCTTCCCCGGTGAGGACGAAGGGAAATGGCGGGCGATGCCGCGACCCCTACCACATTCCTCCGCAGAGTAGTGGGGGGCGTGGCGCTACCACCGCTGGCGGCGTTGGGCTGGTGGTGAGCGTGGAGGTGGTGTCCCGCGCAGGGGGCACCGGGTGGGCCGCGTTTCCCGTAGCGAGGTTCGGGTTGACGCGGTTGCGCCTCCCCCGCCTAGCTCGGCGGGAGCGGCGCGTGGCGTTCCCTCCGGCCCCCGAAACGGGTGGAGGTGTTGCCGGGGTCCTTTCCCCAGCCACCTGCTGAGCCGGGGTCAGGACGATGATGGCCCGAGGCTCGGTCGGGCGGAGGTTCATCTCGAAACCGTGGCTAGTGGCCACGAACTCGAGGCTCCGAACCGGAGCACCGCGCCAGCAAGAAGCGCAGGGATGTTGGCTGCCATCCGTAACCTGGATCAACACACAAAAGCACCCTATCTGGCGCGCCAACTGTCGGTGCTTGGATTAGCGAGTACTAACAGCGGCTAGTAAACTTTTGTTTTGCAGTTGAGATCACGGATGGTGTGCAAGGGGGAACACAGAGATTATACTGGTTTAGGCAAAGAATGCCCTACGTCCAGTGTGAGTCGACTCGTGTTGCCTTGCACCGGGGTGCTTGTTGTAGGGGTTACAAGCCTAGTCAAGAGAGGGAGGAGCTCCCAAGTCTCATGTGAGTATGTGAGTGTATATGAGTTTGTGTTCTTATGATAGTAGGGTGTAGTGAGCGACTTAAAGTCCTCTTGTGATCGGTCTCTGCCTTCCCTTTTATAGTTACAAGGGAAAGGCTAGAGTTACATGCGATTCACTGTGGTTACATTGCTTGGCATGGCGGAGAGAGTGGTGACCGGTGGCTACTGTCAGCCATGCCCTTGTCTTGGAGCCTCGAAGGTATGGCCTTAGTCATTCGGCTGATCTTCTATTGTTCCATTGGTGAGTTCTAAGGTGGCGCACTGTGCGGGATGTGGCCTGCTGCGTGGCGCTACGTCATGCGGTCGCATCCGACCCTGCACAGTGCAACGAGAAGATGAGTTGACCTTTGAGTATGAGCTCCCGAGGCTCGGGAGTCCTTGATGCCGTCGGGGGCTTGACGGGACAGAGCAGTAGGAGTGTCCTCCCTTGGGCGTGTCCCTTCCCATGTGCGGTACTTTCCATGGGGTAGGCGAGCCTGGTCATAAGCCTTGCACATTCCCCCAGGTTTGCCGGACGGTTGTCGTTCCCCTGTTCCTGGTATCACACGTGTGGCCGGGGTATGGCAGTCGCTGTCGTAGTTGGAGAATCTCCTCGTCAGCCCTGGGGGTCGTACGGTTGACCGTCCATGTAGCGGCGTGGGAGAAGTAGGACCGTCAGATCGGTTGCCAGATGAGGTATGGCAGTCGGTGCGGCGAACGTGCGCGTTCGGGGCGCAGTTGTGTCAAGGGGCCCGCCCGATGGGATCGTGCCTGTAAAGTGGTCAGGGAGGTCCCTTGGCCGTCAAGTTTGCCCTGCTGACGTCGGCAGGGCTTAGGCGAACTCGAGGGGTGCGCCCGAGGGAGTTTGCATGTAGCGGGGGGCTCGGGCGAATCGGAAGCCGGTTGCCCGAGGCCGTGGTATTCGCCGTCAGACTCGGGCGAATCGGAAGTTGTCGCCCGAGGGTCCTGCTTTCCCGAGCCCGGTCGCGGAGGCTCGGGCGAATCGGAGGATTTCTCCCGAGGGGTCCCCGCGACCGGGGGAGGTGATGTGCTTTCGCGCGGCTCTGTCTTAGGCCGCGTGGGCCATTCCCGCATGGGCCTTGGCTGGCGTCCTCTTGGGCCGGGCTTTATCTGGGAAGTATGTTTTTGCGTTGAAGTTGGGTACCCCATAGTTGGGTACCCGACAACCACTTTCTTGTTTCGTGTTGATACTTTGAGAGATTCTGTGCTGCTTGCAATCTTTCTTCTTCGAGTAGATCTTTGATTGTTGTTAGATCTTCCTGTATTGCTTCAATGTTTGTTCTTGGTCCTTGGAATTTGATTTCTTCTGGAGTCATTGCTTCCTCTCCATATAGTAGCCTAAACGGGGTAAAGCCTGTTGATCTTGAGATACTTGTGTTGTGAGTCCCAATTACTTTTGGTAATTCGTCGACCCATTTTCCTTTGGCTAATCCCACGAGACATTTCGAGATTCCAGTGCATATAATTCCATTTGCTCTTTCAACAGCCCCATTTGACTTCGGATGCCTGACTGATGCGAAGCATAACTCAATTCCCAAGTATTGACAATAAGATTTGAAGTCTTCACTGTCGAACTGTGTTCCGTTGTCTACGGTTATGTGTCTCGGGACTCTAAATCTGCATATTATATTTTGCCATAAAAATTTCTTCATAGTCAGTGAAGACATGTTCGCTACTGGTTTGGCTTCTATCCATTTTGTGAAATATTCCACTGCTACCACTGCATATTGTAAGTTTCCTTGAGCAGTTGGTAGTTTCCCGATTATATCTATACCCCATCTTGCGAGTGGCAAAGCTGGATCTATGGTTTTGAGATTTGTTGATGGGTTGTTTGGCTTGCTTGCTGAGACTTGACAGTTGTGACATCTTTTGATGATTTCTTTACTGTTGTTTTGTGCCGCTGGCCAGTAGAATCCTTGACGAAATACTTTTCCAGCAATGCTTCTTGGGCCTTGATGAGTTCCACATATCCCCTCGTGAATTTCTTGCAGTAAGATTTTACCTTCTTCTTTTGATATGCATTTTAACAGTGGTTGACACAACCCTTGCTTGTATAGTTGATTGTCAAGTATTATATAATTTCTTGTCTTGTGCTTCATCCTGATGTCGTCTGTTTCATTTTCTGGTTCGTAGTGCCCGTGAAGATATGCTATGATAGGTGCCCTCCAATCTTCGCTTTCTATCAAATGAACTTCTCTTGGTGATTCTGGTGCAAATTTGATTGAAGCTTGATTTAGCACTTGATAAAAGACATCTTGTGGTAAAGTTGTCTTTTGTGCTGCTGCTTTTGCTAGCTCATCTGCCTCAAAGTTGTCATTTCTTGAGATATTTTTGACTATGAATCCTTCAAAGTATTTCTCTTAATCTCTTAGATATTGTAGATATTTGGCTAGCTCCGGGTCTCTTGCTTTGTAATTTTTCTCTATGTGGCCGGCAACGATTTGCGAGTCAGTTTTGATTATCAGCCTTCTTATTCCTAGTGCCTTTGCCTTCTGAAGTCCTAAAAGGACAGCTTCATACTCGGCGATGTTGTTTGTTGATTGGAACTCTAATCTGGCTGCATATATCATTTTTACTCCTGAAGGCGAAGTTATGATTACTGCTGTGCCTGCCACTGCGAAGCCCCAAGCCCCATCGCAACATATCGTCCATTCTGGGTCTTGTTGAACTTTGCCTGTGTTTCTTGTGGGTGTCCATTCTGCTACGAAGTTGGCGAGAACTTGAGATTTTATGGCGGTTCTTTTTTTGAATTCAATAAAATGTTGAGAGAGTTCTGCTGCCCATTTACCGAGTCTTCCTGAAGTTTTTGAACTTTGTAATATTTCTTTGAGTGGATGGGTTGTGGGTACCCTGACCTTGTGCGCTTGAAAATAATGCTTCAACTTTCTTGCTGCTGTTAATATTACGTAGGCTATTTTCTCTATTTTTGAATAATACTTCTTTGCTCCTGAAAGGGCTTCTGATACAAAGTAAACTGGGAACTATTTCTTCAAGTGCTCAGTTTCTTTTTCTTCTACTAAGACTGCGCTTACTGCACTTTCTGTTGCGGAGACATAAAGTAGTAGATCAGCTCCTGGTGTTGGATTTGTCAAAGTAGTGGGATTGGAAAGGTACTTTTTTTATTTTCTCAAATGCACTTTGTTGCGAGGATCCCCATTCAAAGTTTTTTGCCCCTTTCAGTGTTTAGAAAATTGGTAGGCTCCGCTCTGCTGACTTTGATATGAATCTGTTTAATGCGGCTAATCTTCCTGTTAACTTTTGGACATCTTTGATATTTTCTGGAACAGCCATGTTTAAGACTGACTGGACTTTGTTCGGGTTTGGGTCCATTCCTTTTGCTGATACTATGCATCCTAGAATTTTCCCTTTTTGTACTCCGAAAGTACATTTCTCTGGATTCAATTTCAAGTTTGCTTTTCTCATATTTGAGAATGTTTGCTGCAAGTCTTTGATGTGATCTGCTCTTTTCTTACTTTTTACGACGATGACGTCGACATAGGTGAGGAGGTTATCTCCGACTTGATCTTTGAAGACGTGTGAAGTCATTCTGACAAAGGTTGTTCTGGCATTATGGAGCCCTTCTGGCATTCTCTCGAAGCAATAAGTTCCAAAAGGGGTGATAAAGCTTGTATATTCTTCATCTTCTTTTTTCATCCATATTTGATGATAACCAGAGAAGCAATCCAAGAAACTCATCATTTCGCTGCCTGCAGCTTTGTCTATGAGAGTGTCTATTCTTGGGAGAGGGAAATTATCTTTGGGACATGCTTTGTTGAGGTCTGTGAAGTCTATGCACATTCTCTATTTTCCTTTTTTCTTTTGAACCATGACTATGTTTGCTAGCCAAGTTGTGAATTGTACCTCCCTTATGACTTTTGCATCGAGCAATTTTTGGACTTCGGCTTTTGCAGCTATTGTCCTTTTTTCTGCTATTTTCCTTAGTCTTTGCTTCTTTGGCTTGAAAGTTGGGTCTATATTTAACTTGTGTTCAATGATGTCGCTACTGACTCCTTCTAAGTCTTTTGAAGACCAGGCGAAGATATCTTTATTGCTACGAAGAAGCTGGATTAACTCTTGTTCTTCTTCTGGGCTTAGATGTGTCCCGATGATTACTTGCTTCTCTGGTAGCAGCGGGTCTAGAGGTACTTTTTTGGTGTCTTCGCAAGGTGTTGCCTTTGGTTGGGGCTTCGCGTTTTCTGTCTCTTCTTTTTCTTCTTCCGAAATGGTATAGATGTTCTTTTGCCCTGGAACAGAGTCTTTTTCTATATTTCGTGCCTTCGTTTGGTCCCCATAGACGGTTATTATTCCATTGATGGCTGGCATTTTCATGCAGAGGTAGGAGTAGCTTATTATTGCTTCGAAAGCGTTTAACATTCCTCTTCCAAAGATTGCATTATATGAATAATGCATTTCGACAACATCGAAGGCTATTTGCTCTGTTCTTGCATTATTTACTATCCCGAATGATACCGGTAAGATGATTCTGCCGATTGAATGTATTTTCTTTCCTCCGAAGCCGTACAAAGGATTCTCGGCTCTTTGTAGGATTTTGCGATCTATTTTCATGGCGTCAAGTGTTGAAGTGAATATAATATCCGCGGAGTTTCCTCCATCAATCAAGACCTTGGAGACGGTCCACCCATCAATGTTGGCTTCGATTAACATTGCGTCCACGTGAGGGAAGTCTTTTAGCTTGAGGTCTTCTTTAGAGAAAGTTATGGGTAAATGTGACCACCTTGTCTTTTTGAACGGTCCTTCCATTGATATTGAATTTACTCTTCTAAAGTAATTCTTTCTTTGAGTTCTGTTTTCGTGCTCCAGGCTATTTCCCCTGTTATTGTTAGAATTCTTCCTCTGCTAGGTATCACTGAATTGTTTGCTACCGAGGGTGATGGAGATTGAGCTTCCTGCCTATTTTGATTGTTTGTCTGATTGCTGTTTACAATTGAGGCTTCCGGCTGATTTGCACTTTGTTATTGGTATGCTTTCCATTGATTTTGTGGGGGATGAAACATTGCAATGGGCTCAATGGTGAATGTACTGGGCGAGGCTGGAATCATTGCTTCAACAAAATGGATTGGGTAATAATTTTGGTGGTGAGGAGCTGTATTTACATGATTCACATGTTTTGACTTGGCTTCGTCTTGTAATTCTTCAATACTCTTTTTTACTTTTGGGCACATTTTTGAAGTGTGCCCAGCCCCTTTGCCATGATTGACACAAAACATGTCTTCGGGTCTGAGGGGCCTTCTCCCATTAACCTTGCCACCACTAAAGTTTCCTCTGTTGCTGGGTGCTCCTCTTTCGAATGATCTTTCCCTTTGGCTGCTTTTTCCTTGGAAGTTGCATTCTCGTTGTCAATTTGATTGACTTGAAAGGTTGTTGGCGGTTTTCGCACGAAGTTGTTTTGTCTTGGATAGGGAGTGTTTTTTGACTGAGATTTGAAATTGTTCTCTTCTTTGACTCTTTTTCTGTAGTCATTGTCTGATTTGCAAAATTTTTGCATGACTTCGTAAAGTTCTGCAATCGAAGCCGGAGGTTCTCGAGCGATGTGAGGCACTGTTGACACTTCTTAGCACAGCCACCAGAGACAGGGTGTTAGGCTATCTCTGATAACGGCGCCAGAAGTGCCTGAGGGTATTTCTTATGTCTATTGGATAATTCCGCAAGCGCACAGAATATACCGCTGTAGCACTTCACCCGGGAGTATTCCAAGGTATCGTTATTTATTTTTATTCCAAGGGAAAGCGGTTGCTAGGAATAATTAATAAAAAGAGAGAGATCCTTAAGTCTATAGCAACTTAGTATCAACTAGTGATAGGGGGTAAATCGATATATAGAGAAAAGGGTAATGACACCAAGACACGACAAGGTTTTAGGATAACTAAAAATAACTAGTAGAGTATAGTTAGGTGGGAGGACAACGAGTGAGTATAAGACTCCTATGACACTTACTTTACTCTTGTGAACTATCTTATCAAATAGATGAAAGACAGCTACCTTACTTCCGGTGTGTAGGGGATAGACGAGACAGTAGGGGATATAACCTCTACCCAAAGCGGCTATTCTCTTATGGGAGCCTACCTTTTAAGAACTTGCCTAAAACACGTGGAGGGATACTAAGGCTAGACAAAGCTGTCACCACCTGCTAGCACCCACAAACAATCCGTGCGACAAGCGGCATTCAAAGGCAAGATCTAGCCTAAGCACCACGTTTACATTAAGCCTTGCTACTCTAGTTACGTACCAACAACTAAATTACCCTATGACAGGCGATGAACTACACACGTGAGCTGGTTACAGGATCACTATCCAATATAACTCAACTATAAGTTAAGACAAAAACACAACAATACTATAAAGAATAGTAATGCACTAAGTAGAGACTTAGTAAAGTAAAGTAAAGATAATACATTGATAAAGATAAAGTCTTACAGAAGGAAAGGTACAAGAGCTATACCAGACTCTCCAGCAGATGACTCCGGAGACTCCGAGTGTAGCTTGACTCGACTCTAACTCCCACACTAGACTAATACTACTACTAAAGAGTAAACTCTTGTGACTTGTGACTCTTGGGTATCTTGGGTGTCTTGAAGAGGGTGATATCAGCCTCTATTTATAGGGGAGAGTTGAGGGGCGCCACGTCAGCGATCCACGTGCTCCTTCCCTATCCACCCTTGGATAAACCGCCATTGAACCGCCATAAGATGGACGGCCGTGGTGATTTCAGCACATGGGAAACATACTGGAAGGCAGTGGAGGCCAACCGACCTGGCTAGGCACCAGGGGGATCGGCTGACCCCCCTATGGCAGGTGGGCCCAGCCAGGGTCTTCTAGAAGGAGTCCCCACCTGTCATAGAGTGCAATAGTGGCCTGGTCCCACCTTGGGTGGTTCAGCCGAACCACCATTGGTGAGTTGGGCCTACCACTGTGGTCCCCATCTGTCATTGATTGTCCCCGTGTGTTGGATTCACCTTGGTTGCATGTTTGTTACGTTGAATCCTTGTGCTTTGTTTCTCCACCGTTGAATAGAAACACATGTTGATCTGATGGATGAAATGAGCTGGGTGGAGGGTCACATGGATCTTGCCATGTCACCAGGGCTAGGTGGCCCCATGTAGGGTTTGGCCGACCCATACATGGGCCCACCCTTGGCTCTCCTCTCTTCGAAGTGATGTTGTGCACAATTTCTTGATGTTTCTCGGCCTGTTTGATCTTTGCTGCATTCACAAGCTTAAGAGTACAAGTGGAACTCGTTATTGATAAAATATGTTCATGATATGTTTATCTTCCCTTGAATCCGAGGTCTGTTGACGGTGTTTGAATATGGAATTTTAGGGTATATCCACCGTCAACAAGATCCCCCAAGCTTAACCTTTGCTCGTCTCGAGCAAATAATTAAACTTAGCCTCGGTGGATCAGGAGTTGCTACAATGTTCATATTTCAATAATACCATATGCACAACTAAATACTTCTCTTTTGAATGGAAAAATTAGCTATAAAAATTTACCCATTTACCTTAGTCCTTTATGGGGCTAATGGCTTTTCCTTTGCCTTAGGTGGTTGAGAGACAGAACAGTTTAACTAGAGCACTACTTTGCTCATTCTTTGCAAGTTTCATACTGGAGGTTTTAGCAATGTTTTGCAAAAGAAAACTTAATGTTCCTCATATGGTTCTCTCATGTCGCTCAAATGGTGTATGATTCCTTACCAAGGCACAAAGTAAATGTTGCCTTCTCTTTCTCATCCTACTAAAAATGGCTTATGTGGAGCTTAAGGTAGGAATGAAGGGTATAGCATACTTACTTTGCATATGTTGTAGAGTCAAAGCTTGGATCCAAAGAGAGAAGTGTCATGCCCTTAGATCAAGATGTGCAAGTGTGTGGAAAATATGAACTATAATGCTCCTCTATTTGAAATTGTACCTCTCTCTAATAAATTTTAGAGACATGGCTATCATTTTTTTCTTCTCTTTATTCATGAGCCTAGACTTGCTCAAATTTTTCTCTTCTTTTCTATGGACTCTCTTGTGTCCACTTTTCTTTTTCTTTTCATTTTGCATAGTTCTACCATAATAACTAAGAGAGATTTTCTATGACTTTAACACATAGAGCATTTATTTAGTGGAAATGAAAGACAAGTGGTTGCGTACTTCCAGTGTAGAAGCAGCACATATATGTGGTGTGTACGTGATCTTGATCTTAGGAGCATGATAAGTCTCTCAATAAGGGTCACAAGACTTGACAAAACTCAATACAAAGCAAATAGCTTATGTGGAAGGTTTTAGACATGTATAGCATATATGGTTGTGGTAGGAATTTATCACCATTGATGAACAATAAGGTTTTGATTGATTAAGAAATAAATCTCCAGTAATCATGTATGCTTAGAACAATATTATAGTAGCTCTTGTTTCACTATATCATATTTCACAACAACTTAGACTTAGTTCTAGCACTTAGCATCCATAAAGTTTTCAGGTTCATGATGATTTTAAATAAACCAAATAATCCATACTCAAAAAAATACTAAGTTGTAAACTAGGCATTAAAGAAACATTAACAGAGCAACTATTCATCATTTCCATGAGGAAGTTAAACATTCATGAGACATGAGAATAAGGGAAATATTTTTGGTATTTTCATCTTATGCAATTTTTTTTAAATGCAATAAATTAAAATAATATAAATAGCTAGAATAGAATACTTACCTTGGTGGGGGAGAGGATCTTCCCCAAACTTGTCCTTTTGCTCATTGTGGTGGCGGGTAGTATTGGAACCATCCCGCCTAGCGTTGTGCTTCTTCGTCTTGGATAGATTGCAAAAGTTGGGCATTTTGTTGTGCCATACTCAGAGTTGCATCTTACTCAACTTGCATTGCGCCCATGTCGTTGATGAGTTGGTCCATTTCCGATCCTTGGCTTCGACGACCCCTCGCCCGTGTGGACGGACGGGGAGTGCGCACTCTTTGAGTGTGCTGTTGAGGCCGTTCCGTGGACCTTGAAATGTCCATGGAACTTGCCTCATCACCTTCTTCTTCATATCTCCCTGCAGCTCATGATGTGCTGCCTTGTTCAAATTGAGCGGCTTGTGACATGCTCCTTGTCACCCTTCTTGATCCTGCAATATTTTGGTTTTTTGCCTCTCGGTCCCAATTTATGGTTAGTGTGCGCAGCGCATACAACCGACGCCTCTCACATGGGAGAGAGATTTCGGCTGTATGGCCGGGATAAATCATTTTTATATCACAATTTTCATCTCTTTTTAGGACTTGAGCACTTATGAAGAAATCTCCGGTTACAATATCTCTAGGAGAAGCAATGTATTCGAAGTAATGTTTTCCATCTAGCAAGTCCATTGTTTCCGCAATGCGTGTGATAAAAGAAGTAAAGAATATGGGCCCACTTCAGCCAAAAGTGAACTAACATCTTAGCAGGTGAAACTTTTATTTTCTTGGTCATGGCATAGAGCAGTCTTAATTCATCATTATAAAGAACTTCCACATTGGAGTCAGGAAGAAAAGTTATGGCCATCCAATAGCGGATCAAGCGCAAAGTAGGATTATGGATTTCATCGGTTTTAGGATCAGAGAAATCATTAGAGCATGTTATAGCTTTCCAAAATTCAGCTTTATCAAATCTTCTTGTCGCATTAACAAGGTCTAGATGACAGTCATTATCAAAACCAAGTGCCACGCTAAAAACTCCCCATGTTAAATTATACTCTTGGTTAAACATGCGAAAGTGGACATTATTATCAGTTGCTTGTAAAGAGCATAGAAATTCAATGGTGAGCTTTTCTATTTCAAGTTCTTGCACTTCCCAAAAACTTCCCCAACCGATTGTATTAAAAACAGTATTAAATTCTGCAGTCACACCTGTGCTGTCTAAAAGGACAGGGTCGATGATGCTGGTATGTTCAAACCCTCAGTGTCGGATGGAGGTGTACCTTTGGTACTCTTCTTGATTTAGCATGAGGCCGCTCACGGGGTAGAACGTCCTCTCGGAAGGCACTCCAAAGCTTTTTCTTGGTGGAGCTTCTCTTCCTTCATCTTCCTCATGGCGGCGTCGTCGGGAGGAACTCCCTACGACACTCTTGGCCTTCTTGAGTGCGGAGGAGAACTTCTTCATCCTGCAATAATGAGCTAACACAAGAACACACTACAACCACAGGGATTAGCATTAGCGTTAGCGTTAGCTATCCTACTGTTAGTAGTCCTTACGGGGTATGGTTACCTCCACAAACAAGATATTGAGAGCGAAGATGAGAGTGAGACAAGCTTCTGCTACTACAATATTTTTGGGTTTTTGGTTTGAGTAGCTAACTACAACTAAACTTGAGAAAGAACTTGCTCAAATGGAGAGAAGAAGGGAGATTGTGTGTTCGGAAGAATTCAGCTGGTTTGGGTGTGGATTTGAGCACACAATGCAAGGGTATTTATAGGGGGAGAAGGGCTGGTGGCCAGGCCACCATGGCCAGTTCGGCTGACCCCCCCTAGGACAGGTCTTTGTTGTTTTCATCTTTGGACAGCGAATCCATTTGAATTCAAATTCAACTTTGCTGTCAGCTCTTCATTGATGGGTCGGCCGAACCCATTATGACATGTTCAGTGTTTATTTTAGCTTTGGACAGGGAATCTATTTGAATTCAAACACCACTTTCTTGAGGGGAGCCAAAACATGGTTCGGCTGAACCATGTCTTGTCCCTTTTCAGCTTTAAACAGCGTGTCCAGAAAATTAGAGACTAGTGGTGGACCAAAAGTTTTGAAATTTTCAGAGATTCCCTTGGCTAGTGTTTTGTGAAGGTAGAAGGTGTATGACAAAAGTGGGGACATCTTTAAAGTGATTCCCATGGACCATGGGAACACTAATGCATGCCAAAGTATCCAACTTTCAGAATTGGATGGTAGTGGATGTTGGATTCTCCTTGGAGCAAGTGAAAGTGGTCATAACCAATTGTGGTTGGCCAAATTCAAAAGGAGATGGTGCTCAAAATTTAGGAGGTGATTTACTGCACCAGGCCAACACCACCAGAGGTGGGTGGACCCCATGGTGGGGTCGGCCGACCCCACCTCCACCTCAGGTTTGAGCACTACTATTCATTCTCAAGTTTTATTCATCTAAGTATTTTATTTTGTCGAAATAAATTATTGCAAAATTTAAATATGAAATGCAATGAAGAAAATGCAGGAATTAAATATGAGATAAATATTGATTTACCTTACCAACAAGGGCTCCATGTTTTAGGTCCGTAGAGCAGGACCGCTCCGTTTCGGGTTCATTCTTCGGGTGCTTCGGTTGGTCCCGGAGATGGGGACCGTGATGATCGCACCCCTTTCTTCCGCCATTCCTTCTTGGTTGATGTTTGTGATTCAGCGAAGTCAGTCTTGTTTACCACTTCCGCCTTACTTACCAATTCGGCCTTTTTGGCCCTTGGCGGTTGCTTCTTTCGGCGGGGTGCATATTGTGGCTTGTTTCTCCACAGATTCTTCTTTGCCTGTTGCATTGATTTATAACCATTGAAAGGACATTTAATTCTCTTACCTGGGAGTTGGAAGTGGACTTGGCCGGATCCCACGTAGATGATGGCATTCACGGTGTTGAGGAACGGCCTTTCCAGGATGACGGGGACTTCGTCATCGGCCCCCATGTTAAGAATGATGAAGCCGGCGGGGATGTATTCATCTTGAACTTTGACAAGGATGTCCCTTGGCAATCCCTCGGGGAACCGGATTGATTGATCGGCCATCTGCAATTTAACAAAAGTGGAGTACAAAGGTCCCCCTAACAAGTTCTCATACATTACCTTAGACATGATGTTCACTCCAAATCCAAGGTCGCAGAAGGCGTTGTTGAAGGTGTGCGGTCCGATTTCGCAGGTGATGGTAGGATGGCCAGGGTCACTCTTCTTAGCCATGAACGGCGGATCAAGAAGACAACCCGGGTTTTGCCTAACCGGAGGCTTACCAAACCTCGTGGAAATTAACTTAACACCCTCAATTGGTTCCTCAGATTTCCCTGGGATCTTACCTCGTTCAAAGGATAGGACAGCTGGTGCTATTTGAGCTAATTGGGTTTCTAGCATTTTATTAAAGCTCAATTGGTTTTTCATAGCAGTGTTAAAGCTATCCATTTTCTCACTAAGATTTTCAAGAATCTTATCATTAGCCATTATTTTCTTGTTTATGCTATCATTGATTTTAAATTGGCCTAAAACAAGATCTTTAAGAGAAAGTTGGTTACCATAAGAATTATTAAAATTATTGCTGTAACCATTACCTTGGTTTCCATGGTAGAAGGGGCGCGAGTTCCATCCTCTTTGTTGCTGAGGTCGATAGCCATTATTGTTGTTGTTGTTGATGAAACTCACTTCCTCCTTCGTCTCGGGACAGTTGTTGCCCGAGTGATCTTCTCCACCACATACCTCGCACCATGGATCAGCTTCGAATGGCCTCTTGTTCCTTTTTGGAACCTTCCTCAATCTTTTTCATCAAGAGGTCCATTTTTGCTGAGAGCATGTCCACCTCATGAACGGTGTGTATACCCCTTTTCTTGGACTGGAGACGCTCCTCATTCCATCCTTGGTTGATAACTATCTTTTCAATGAGGTCTTTGGCATCCTTGACATTGTGTTGCAGGAATGCTCCTCCAGCGGCAGCATCAAGGTGACTACGGGCTAATCCAGTCAGCCCATGGTAGAAACCTTGAATTAGGAGCCATTCTTCAATCCTATGATGAGGACAAGCACGAATATACTCCTGGAGACGTTCCTATGCTTTGAAAATCGTCTCGTCAGCTTGCTGTTGGAAGCTTGAGATTTTTCCACGAAGAGCACTGGTTTTGCCCATTGGGAAGAATTTCTTGAGAAATGCATTGGCCCACTTCTCCCAGGTGGTAGCTTCATTCTTATTGGCATAAAACCATTGCTTCGCCTTCCCAACCAGTGAGAATGGGAACAGACGAAGACGGATGGCGTCAGCCGAAACATTCTTGATAGTGAAGGTACCACACACCTCCAGGAAGTGCTGGAAATGGGCATTGGCGTATTCATGCGGCTTCCCACAGAATGGATTGGCTTGCACCATGTTGATCAGAGCTGGCTTAAGCTCAAAGGTAGCATCCCCCAAGTTGAGCTGCGGACCGGTGGCAATGTTGTCAGCCGACGGTGCAGAGAACTCGGAGATGGTCTTTTGGGCCATAACTTCCTTGGTTGATAGTGCGGAGCCTCTTTCCTCGAACGGATTCAGGTTTGAGATGAACCCTTGAGGTGAAACTTGACGGCGTGTAGTTCTCCTCAAAAATTGCTCAGGATCTTCAATGAAATTTGACAGCAATTGGAAACCGTTCATGCACTGTCTAGCTTCACGATAGCGAGAAACACAGACAGGGGTAAGCCCCTAACACTAATTGATAACTAAATTGATAGTAGACTCCGGATTTAATTTTTTTATTAATATTCCTAGACTAATGCTTTCTCCGGCAACGGCGCCAGAAATGCTTGTTGACACTTCTTAGCGCAGCCACCAGAGACAGGGTGTTAGACTATCTCTGATAACGGCGACAGAAGTGCCTGAAGGTATTTCTTATGTCTATTGGATAATTTCGCAAGCGCACAGAATATACCGCTGTAGCACTTCACTCAGGAGTATTTCAAGGTATCATTATTTATTTTTATCCCAAGGGAAAGCGGTTGCTAGGAATAATTAATAAAAAGAGAGAGATCCTTAAGTCTATAGCAACGTAGTATCAACTAGTGATAGGGGGTAAATCGATATATAGAGGAAAGGGTAATGACACCAAGACACGACAAGGTTTTAGGATAACTAAACATAACTAGTAGAGTATAGCTCGGTGGGAGGACAACGAGTGAGTATAAGACTCCTATGACACTTACTTTACTCTTATGAACTATCTTATCAAATAGATGAATTATATTAAGACAGCTTCCTTACTTCCGGTGTGTAGGGGATAAGCAAAACAGTAGGGGATAAAACCTCTACCCGAAACGGCTATTCTCTTATGGGAGTCTACCTTTTAAGAACTTGCCTAAAACACGTAGAGGGATACTAAAGCTAGACAGGGCTATCACCACCTGCTAGCACCCACAAACAATCCGTGCGACAAGCGGCATTTAAAAGCAAGATCTAACCTAAGCACCACACTTACACTAAGCCTTACTACTCTAGTTGCGTACCAACAACTAAATTACCCTATGACAGGCGATGAACTACACACGTGAGCTGGTTACAGGATCACTATCCAATATAACTCAACTATAAGTTAAGACAAAAACACAACAATACTATAAAGAATAGTAATGCACTAAGTAGAGACTTAGTAAAGTAAAGTAAAGTAAAGATAATATATTGATAAAGATAAAGTCTTACAGAAGGAAAGGTACAAGAACTATACCAGACTCTCCAGCAGACGACTCCGGAGACTCCGAGCGTAGCTCGACTTGACTCTAACTCCCACACTAGACTAATACTACTACTAAAGAGTAAACTCTTATGACTTATGACTCTTGAGTATCTTGGGTGTCTTGAAGAGGGTGATGGCAGCCTCTATTTATAGGGGAGAGTTGAGGGGCGCCACGTCAGCGATCCGCGTGCTCCTTGCCTCTCCACCCTTGGATAAACCGCCATAAGATGGACGGCCGTGGTGATTTCAGCACATGGGAAACATGCTGGAAGGCGGTGGAGCCCAACTGACCTGGCTGGGCACCAGGGGGGTTCGGCCGACCCCCCTATGGCAGGTGGGCCTAGTCAGGGTCTTCTTGAAGGAGTCCCCACCTGTCATAGAGTGCAATAGTGGCCTGTCATATAATTTTGTATATTATTATAGGCTATGTGCGAGAGATACTTATGTGTTATATTTTTACCGTGTGGGAGCGAGTTGAAGAGCGTGTTTTAAATTGTAAAGTAAAAATATAGCATAGTGATCTATAAAATCTAATTCCATATCTCACCCTGTGAATTTGAGATATACTAATATGTGAACTTTTAAAAATGATGGAATGTCATATTATAAGTGAACTAAGTTGTTAACTAAATTTTAATTTCTCTTAATGAAAGGATCCAAATAGCCCCTAATGGTATTTATTTTTTATCATAAATATTGATATTTTTTATCTATAATTTATTAAATTTAAAATACAAAACTATGATAATATGCTAGAATTGCATTCTTTCCCTCTACCTATTTTACCTGGTCGCAGTTATGCTACGCATAGCTGCTTCCTTTCCTTACTTCATTGTGTACAATGAATAGTCGTTCTTGGCATATTCTGTGTTGGAACATAATAGGTTTCAATGCGCTTGGCAAATGGGATGCAGTTAGGGAAAAATTAGAGGAGTGTCTGCTCTGTTATTTGCTTACAAGAAAAAAAAAAGGAGCACTTTGATATTTGTTTCATCAGGAAGTTTGCCCCCACCGCGTTTTGAGTTTTGACAGCTTCGATTTTATTCGCTCCAATGGGGCCTCAGGAGAGATTCAGTTGGTCTGGAATGGTTCTATTGGGCTATCGATTTCCTTCACCTCCCTACATAATGCGGATGTCTGGAAACTTTCGACAGTCTACTGTCCTTGCACTGAGCCTGATCGATCCAATTTATCACCTGGTTCAGAGATCATGACATAGAAGGGGGGGGGGGGGGGGGGATGTGACAGGTTTTATGAAGGGAATATGAACTTGGAGAGTGTCAACAGTTCCTTCATTACATTAGTTCCAAAGAACAACGGTCCAGAAACAGTCAGTGATTTTAGAACCATCTCTCTCCTAGACTGTAGTCTCAAACTGTTAACCAAAATTTTGGCGGATAGGCTTCAGCAGGTCATTCTCCAACTCATCCACAGAAAATTATGGCTTTATTCGATCCCGAACCATACAAGACTGCATGGTTTTGTTTTGAATTCATACATCAATGCCACCACTCGAGGAAAGAGCTTCTGATCCTACAGCTCGATTTTTGAAAAGGCCTTCGATATGGTGGAATACAATGTTGTCTTGTCAGTAATGCAACACATGGGCTTCCCCGATACCTGGCTTCACTGATCTCCTGTCCACTCATTCCATAACGCTCTCGCACACGAAATCTGACGGAGGCAAACCTAGCGCGGCTCCACCGCTGCAGCCTCCCTTCAGTCTACCACCGCTGGTCCCCTCCTCCATTCTCCTCCGACATCTTGCCGAGGGTTGAAGGAAGTGAGGATCCATTATTTTTTTATAAGTTTTATCTAGTAGATCGAGTCATTAAAGTTAGTGTCTCTCCATACTAAAGTTCTTAGAATTGGAGTTTTATCTCCTCCTCCTCTCCGACGACGGTGTTGGGGAAGGGTGGAATCGTCTTCTCCATGACGGCTTCATTGAAGATGAGAGCGACAATTACGGTGTCAGCATCTTCATCAACATGACGACATGGAGACTTTGTTTTCGGATGGCGGCATCAAGGTGGACATGGTGTCGTCGCCATAGAATAATTTTCTTTGGTCTCTTCTCCGTTTTATTATGGTTAGATATGACCATAATGAAAGACTGGGACAATAAGTTTTAGATCAGTCTTCATCATTCTTCGGTGGCAGAAAGGAGGAAGACACCAGAAAGAAAAAGTTCATCAATTCTGTCTAAAAGAATGTTGGCCGTCGTTTATTAGATATTTGTTTTCAGGCCGTTTATCGAGTGTTTGCCTGTGTAGTCATCCACACTGTAAAACATCAAACGAGTTAGGTTTTAAGTTGTGCTATTCACGGCGTGGGTACTTTTTTATAATTCAGAGTGCTTATATAATATAATTCTTATTTCCTCGAAAAAAATACCTTGCTTCACTGGATTCGGCTGATCCTTTTGTCATGTTCTTCTATAGTCTTGTTCAATGGTGTCCTCGGAAAGAAATTTTGCTACAAGAGGGGTTTACGTCAAGGCAAGCCCCCCCCCCCCCCCCCCACCTTCTTTGTTTGCGTTGACAGCAGACCCGCTCTAAGCTATCGTAAGGGTATCCACACTCGTCATCTTTTAAATTCATTCTCTAAAAGGAATATTCTGTCCTGGTCATCGAAATTCTCTCCTCTATATCTCTTTCTCCCGCATCCATCCATCCTCTACATCATCCCCTATCCACAGTGGGTCTCACATGTCTGTAAATAAATATTATCTATATATATCCATGTGATATCTTGTTTTGAAGGATTTAATGAAACGAATTTAATGGTGTAATCAGAATTTAATTTGGAGTTTTAGTTTGTGAGTTATAATATTTTTTAGTTAGTTCCACACGTGGGGCCCGTGCACTCTCTCTCCCTCCCTCCCTCCCTCTTCTCTCTCCTCTCTCTCCTTCCTGTAAACAATCGCTAGCTCCGTAGATTTGCCGGATGCGTTGGTGTACCGGATTGCACAGAGGATGGCGCTGCACCAATTTTGTTCGGTAAAACGTCCTATAGGAGCTTGTAGCGGACTTCACTGCAGGCAGCCTAAATAGAGCAACCTCTTGCGAATTTCTGAGAAGACCAATTCTGTTGCCGGATGAAGATTTTCCAATAGTACAGGATGCAAATGACACGCTAATGATTTTAGAAGTGGATGTTCATCAGTAGTTCTTTCTAATAGGAATTCTCCACTCCTCTGAGTCAACTGGACTTAAAGTCAATTACCAAAAGACTCAGATCATCCCTATTAATGTACAGTCGGAAAAAGATGGAGATCTTAACCTACACCTTTGGATGCAAGGCCGGCTCTCTTCCCTTCATTTATTTGGGTCTCCCAATAGAAACTACGAAGCCTCAGTTCCAGGACCTCACCCCAATCATGGACAGAGTGGAGTGCCGACTGTCAGCTTGTTCCTCTATGCTATCATATTCTGGGCGGCTAAAAATGCTTAAATCAGCCATCACGCAGATCACCACCTATGCCCCTTGTGTATTAAGCTACCAAAAGGAGTTACTGATAACATTGATCGTGCCAGGAAGCAAATGCCTTTGGAGAGGAAACTCAACGCAAACAAAAGGGGGTAACTCAACTTGGCCAGTGGTTTTTTAGGAGCTTGAATCTCTTTTCCACTTGCCACTCTCACCGGCGGTTTTTGAGGAGCTAGAAGATTTGCAGCGACGGTTGACTGGCTTACCAGTTCCTCAGTATTCTTCCTAGAGGCTCCACAAACTAGCCTTCGGTAACTCAGATGCTCACCCAGCCTTCAAATGGATTTGGGATGCCGAGTGCGATCATAGATTAAGTTCTTTGCCTGGTTGGTCTTGGTAGATCGACTGAACACCAAAGACACGCTCAAGCTATGTCACTGCAACATCCAAGATGATGACCGCTGTGTACTTTGCACCCTTGGATCAGTCGAAGATATAAGACACCTGTTTTTCTCCTGCAGTTTTGCTCGACGATGTTGGCAAGCGCTACACATTCAATGAGACAAACAGCTTAGCGCTTGGCCAAAGCAAAAGCCTCTTCCAGTTTGCCATTCTTCATGAATTTAGTGCTGATAACCTCCATGGCAAGCTGCCTCTGGTTAGCAATTAAATCTCAATGTAATCTCCATTCTGTTAGATTCAGAGGAGACCTGAGGTCTTCCTTAGGCACTCGTCGTACTCTAAATTCATCATCTAAAAAGAATATTCCATCCTGGTCATCGAGATTCTCTCCTCTATATCACTTTCTCCCGCACCAATCGATCATCTATATCATCCTCTATCCACAATTGAGCCCACATGTCTGTAAGTAAATTTTATCTAAATATATCCATGTGAGATCTTGTTTTGAAAAATTTATTGTAACGAATTTAATGGTGTAATCGGAATTTAATTTGGGTTTTTGGTTTGTGAGTTATAACATTTTTTAGTGAGTTAAAAAAGTGAGGCCTACACCTCCCTCTCTCCTCTCTCTCTCTCGCTCCCTAGGCCCCACGGTGCGTAGGATGCAGTGCGAGCTCGCAGGCACCACAGATAGCAGAAGCGGGAAGTTACCGTATCACATAGCGGATGACGCTGCAGCGAATTTGATATTGCATGCGCGCGTAGCGGATCCGATGGAGTACGCGGTGCAGACAGCCTTATGCGCTTGGCTAGATGCATATAGTTAATCCCTTCTGTAAGTACCTTTTATCCTCTTAATGGTGCAAACTTGTCACTTTAGCGTAGATTGTGATCTCGTGCGTTTATGTTTTCATTAATTAACCTCAACAAATTCAAAAACAAATGCAACACAATGAGCAGCAGAAGCAACATAAGTACATAACTGAGGAGATAAATATTACTAAGACATTTATTGTTTGATTAAATTACAAAGAGATAAACAAATATAACCAACACATTCGCTTTACAGTGCTCCTACGCAGTTCATCCAATCGGCATAATATTACAAAAGGCGCCTCAGACTGAAAGAATAGGATGAGTACATATATCAAAACAAAAAGGACACAAGTCGTTGCACTCTCCTCTTTATTCAAGCAATCAAGCTGTGATTCGGTGAAATAGATTCTTTCTGTGCTGAATAAACAGATCAATGGGTGGCATCCCTGTTGTAGTATTGATCCAAGGTCTTTGCAGGAATACGGTGGAGAAGTTCACGAGGGAATATGCGAAGCAATGTCCATGCCAAGTCAAGTGATTGGAAAATGTTCCGGGTGTCATATGCACCTTGTGTTACAAACTCTCTCTCAAACTTGTCAAGGAATTCTAGATAGAGCTGCATATAACAATAGAAAGAAAAGGAATAATGAATGAAACTTCAAAAGTTAAAAAGAATATCTGAGCACAAAGTCAGTAGTCTATTGACAGACCAGATCCTCGGATGAAAGTGCTTCCTCTCCAACAACTGCTTTCATAGCTTGAACATCCTTCCCAATGGCATAATTGGCATAAAGCTGAACAGCAAGCCATGTTATAGATACATTTAAAATATCGGAGGCAGAATGAATCCTAATCACTGCACTGAAGGGCTCAAATGAGTACCTGATTAGACACATCTGAATGATCTCGGCGTGTCATACCCTCACCAATAGCACTCTGTAGGTGAATAATTATGGCATTATTACTCGTGCAATTTCACATTAAGAGAAACAAACAGCGTAAAAGATCGCAATGACTGGCACCTTCATCAACCGCGAGAGAGATGGCAGGACATTGATGGGTGGATATATCTAAGAGACAAATAGAAAACCATACATCTTGTTAATGCCATGAAATGGAAGAATAGAAGTAGAATGCAAGGCTATAAGAGAAGACACAGCTACTTCTACAAGCAAGCAAACAAAACTGTCTATTATGGAGCTGTCTATCAATGTATATTTGCCCTTCAGTAATATATCCAGTAAGATCTGGAGTTGGATGTGTGATATCTGTTGAGAAAACACAAAAGAACAAAGGATGTGGTATCATAATTTTGAAGTAGAGAAAAGTAGTATTCATGGAAAAGAAAAGCTACAACCAAGTGAACATTTAAGTAGTCCTCCAGGGAGGAAATATACGGCAGCAGACGGGCCAATCCAACCTTGCTAAGACACCAGACACTATGTTCATCCTAACTCTGCAAATTTATAGTTAGTTTCATGGCTTACCATCGTTAGGCATAGTTAGAATGGGAATCTGAGTAATTGAGCCTTTTCTTCCTTCAATACGCCCAGCTCGCTCATATATGGTTGCCAGATCAGTATACATATACCCAGGATAACCACGCCTACCAGGCACCTCTTCTCGGGCTGCTGAAACCTGAATATAAAAGGCATTCACTTGTAATTAAAATTTCACTGATTTGTATACCAAAAAAATTGCAGATGAAATTTGCTCCAAGTAACTCTAAAATAAGTTCAAAGAGTAAGTATTAAACGGATAGCTCAATATGAGAAAATGTGGTAATACACAGCATTCAATACCTCACGAAGCGCATCTGCATATGAACTCATGTCAGTAAGAATGACAAGAACGTGTTTCCCACATTCATATGCCAAATATTCTGCTGTTGTCAGAGCAATACGAGGAGTGATGATCCGTTCAATAGTGGGATCATTTGCCTGTAAATCAACAAAGAGAACAGATAGCAAGAATCAGCTTTAATACTAACACATCAACTCATCAAAATTTCATTTGTTACAGTATAATAACAAATGATCGCCATATAACAATAAATTTGGTACCAGATTCAGAAAAAGGGTGACCCGTTCCATTGAGCCATTTTCTTCAAAGTCACGTTTGAAGAATTGGGCTGTTTCCATGTTTACTCCCATAGCAGCAAACACAATGGCAAAGTTGTCCTCAACACCACTCTGAAAGTAAAGTAAACCAGAATTAAAATGAGTGATAGAATCAATAATCTATTTTGGAGAACAGGTAAACAGACTAAACTTCACCAGATCGTGGTTAGTTACTTGGTTTTCACAGTATGTCAAAAATCCAGAGTTGAAAACTCACAAGTGTTGTTCAGTAGTTTTTTCCCAAAATTTCCAGATATCTATTTGATCAGCTAGAAACACAGAAGTTAAATCTTTCAATAACAGAAAATATAACAACAGCACAACCAAGACAGATGCAAGTTCAGCTCAAAAGAACCAGGTGCTGAAATCAGGAAACTAAGACTGAGGCCAAGTATACGTAAGCACTAACCACATGGAGGTCAATCAATAAATAAAGTAGCAACACCTAACAGTAACTTACATACTATTATGGAAGTGCAATATCTTCTTTTAAAACATCTTAATAAGTTTATACTCTACCTCCTTGTGTTTGCCAGATTTCTCCAGAGTTTTAACAAGACCAGCCTGACGACATATCTGAGCAGCAATTTCATTGTGAGGAAGACCAGCAGCAGAAAAGAGAGGAATTTTTTGCCCTCGTGCTATTGAGTTCATCACATCAATGGTGGATATTCCTGTTTGAATCATCTCTTCTGGATAGGTTCTCTCACTGGGATTGATAGAACTTCCTGGAACAACATCAGACCTTATAAGTCTATCATATGCTAAACAGGAAAGTTTCCCCAAAAAAAAAGGAAGATGCAGCACCTCTCAGATCCTTTACCAAGACAATTAGTGACTTTATGTCCTTTAAAATACACGCTACAGAGTTCTCGAAGCCTAAGGTTTACACATAAAGCAAAATAGCTCACCAGAAATATCCAAGTAAGCCTCAGGCAATATCGGGGGACCATTATCGATGGGTTTGCCAGAACCATTGAAAATCCGTCCAAGCATATCAAGTGAAACAGGAGTTTTCAAGACCTCTAGAATAAAAGGCACATGTCATAACATGCAAATAAGGGGGCAAAGCAGTGAGGAAAGGCACATATAGGGGGGAAAAAACAATGGATGATCTTGAATGCCTAACATACCCCTTCAATTCAATATAGAATGTTATGTGACTATATGCAAAATATCATAACACTAACTGAGACACCTCAATAAAGCCTAAGCTCAACACTAGACTTTTCAGCAGGAACACTGAATGTGTGCATTACCCAAATTCTACAATATCAGGTTCCATATAATTCACATAAAGGAAATCAGATTCATATTCCCTAGAAACCAAGAAATTGGGCATTTGACTACATTAGCTGAAACCTAAGTAGAAGAAAAAATAAAGAACAAGAAATGAAATTAGCAAAAAACAAATAAGCTGGAATAAGATGCTACCTCGCCGGTAAACTGCACGGTAGTATACTTGTTGTCTATCCCTGAAGTACCTTCAAAGACCTTTAAGAGACATGTGGTTTAGTATCCAGATTAATTATTCATAATGCACAAAGCAAAGTAGATTATTAAAAGAAGACAAAATCTGATCATTATTCCAGATTAATTATTCATAATGCGCAAAGCAAAGTAGATTATTAAAAGAAGACAAAATCTGATCATTATTCTCGCGTCCATAGGAAAGAAGCAACCTGCACAACAGCCTTTTCACCATCGACTTCCAGGACCTGACCACGACGAGTAGTTCCATCTCCCAATCGAATGTTCACAATTTCCAGATACTTAGGGCCCTAATATAGTTTTGAATAGAAAATAGTAATGAATACATGAGTGCGATCAGGGGGTTCTTTCATAATCATTTTGAGTGGGCAATCAATGATAGCAACTGCAATTGTAAAGCTAAAACTAATCATACCTTTACTTTGTCCAAGATAACCAGCGGTCCTGCCACACCAGAGACGGTTCTATATTCTGCTTATCAACAAATCGTTTAGTACCACTACCATATAGACAAATGTGTCATTGCTTTGTCAATTAAAAGGATAGTATTTCGTATCCATGATGTCACTACAGAGGTTAACAGGAGACAAAACTAATGATAACAGTGTAAACAGGCTTGATCCCTGACGAAGGAATCATACTAGTTGCTGTCTTGCTACTATGTTTTCCAGTAACTATGTTTCAGATAACATTTTTTTCTGCATGAGTTGCAACATAGGAACAATAGGATTCAAGAGTTCCTTAAATGGAATAATCACACTGGTATGTGATGCATGCAAAAATAAAACCTCTACAATGTTGCAACAAAGAAACAATAGGATTCAAGAGTTCCTTAAATGGAATAATAATCACACTGGTATGTGATGCATGCAAAAATAAAACCTCTACAATATTCCTCAATATAATTTACCTACACTTATATGGCACTGCAGATTAAGCATGTGAAACACAACATATCATATAAAATGATTTGACACATTCAATTTTGATGTATGTGTCTTATACAAGAACTGGGACCTGCAGACTGCGCAACATAGCTAACCAACCAACTTGCTAGCCTACTAGCAAAGATTGTGTACTGATTGCCTAGTATCTTGTGATCATACCTTACAGATTATGCGATCATTTAGCACTTTTCAGAAAACATTCAACAGAAACAAATTTCACAATCCTATCTATTGCCACCTACACTAGACGTATGACCAAACAAATGCTAAACAAGCCAGGCGGCGAGTTTCTCGGCCAAGTCTCAGGTCCACACTTACCCATGCCAATCTCCAAGGACCCCTCCTCCAACTCGACGCCATCCTTCGCCAGGCCCATACTGGCGACCTAGCAAGCGAGAAGGCAGCAGGCAAAGAGGCAATGGCAGCATCAGGATCAGCAGCGGACATGGGCGTACACATGTACATCGATAGTTTGTGCCACAATAAATCGAAGTTAGTACTGCATGTATACTGCACTTGCAATCACTAATCTGATCGGATCCGGATACAAATAGCCTAAGTTAGGGGAACAAAAGGGGTAAGCCGCGTACTTTGTGAAACCACCTCGATTTCAACGAAGGGAAATCCACAGGCTCGAATTGTAATTCAACAGATTGCTTGGGACAATCCATGAAATTACCCATATCTCAGTTGACACCAGGATCCATACAACGGTAATTAAGTCTTACATAAACATTTATTACATCGTCACACTGGCGGAATCAACATTCAGAGAAACTTTAGAAGATGCGGAAACGATCCATCCTTCACGGCCAACTTGAGTGTAGCACGTGACCCTATTCCTCGCCATCATCTTCCTCGAAGTCGTACTCATTCTCGTCACCTGACAGCAAATTTATCAGTACGATATGTACTGGCCACGGAGCCCACCTATGCAGCATTTGCTTTGTGGAAAGTGGATACAAGGCTATACAAGCAGACCTATAGGCTGAGGTTTCCTATGCAGCTGTAATCAATGTTTAATTAGTTAAGTTTTATCTCCAGTTAACACCATCATCCCTTTTCCCATCACCACATCTCACTTACCCACACCTCGCTCTCATTCCATTCGACAGGCCCAACTCCCTCTCGGGCCTATCTCAGCGGCACACTACCACAGCGGGTACACTGCCGGAAAAAAATGTCATTCAGGGGGAGAAGAGAACACTCACTACACTAGTAGAAGCTTCACAGGAAAGGTCCATAGCCAACGAGTTGGCATATGTATCGATCGATCAACCGTACACTCTGCAGAGGTTTCACTACCCACAAGATTAGCCATCATAGGTGTTGCGCAACACCTAGGCAGAATTCCGGGTGCTTGCTTGTCTAGGTCAATGCTACCCTACCACTCAGCCCTGGGATATTCTGGATCCTACACCGTTATGCTGAGACTGGGAGACACAGTACCGGGCCCATCCAGTGGTACTGCGCATCTAGAACGGAACGGGAACCCATCGACCGTCTCCGCCCACCCTTATCACCTCTCAACCTAGCAGTAGTGGCACCGTCCTACCAAGTAGTCCAGCCGTCTCCCGTCCATCAGAAGCGAGTGAGTAGAAAAGGATTCCCATGAACCTGAAACTAGTCCGTCCTAGGTTTGACCAAGCAGCCATCTTCACTTAGGGGATACTCTCCCCGTGCCATCACAGCACCTCCGTCCACGGGCTTCAAACCACCAAGGCTATCCCACCTGGAACCTCCTCAACAACTTTACCCGCCACAGGTATCTCGCTTGGGGATGCCCAGGTTGCACCCCCGGCACGACTTGCCCCATGGGCTTGTCTCACATCCCACTTGGTCGACATCAACCCTTACCACGCACCCAAGACGCACGCAGCACTCTCTCCCAGTGGTTATAATCAGTTATACACCGTCCCAATTCCACCACATAGCATATAACAAGTAGAAAGTAGTGGAAGAGTAATAGTAAATTAAGCAGCAGCAGACAGCAGGGTGTAGTCTTATCAAGGCAGGGAATTCAAATATACTACCATGCAACCAATCCATACATAATCATAAAGCAATAGCAATAATGTCATTTGCAATGCGTAAATAGGATCTAAGGATTTGGTGGGACGTGGCACCTTCGTAGTCGTCTCCTAGCTCCTGAAGGTACTCGTGGTCGTCTTCCTTAGTCAGATCCTCCTCCGGCTCTGAAATCGAACACGAAATAGTCGCGTCAGCGACTCCTATAGAGTATTTCAGAAAAATCCAATAAAATAAAGAGCTAAATGTACACAAACATAGTCTTAGATTGTAGATCTTATTTTTCTGAGAATTTTGATATATGGTGCGCAATTTTTGGGCATAGTATGAATAAGTTATGAATTTCCGAAGATTATCCTATTTTCTGAAAATGGAAAATGGTCGATTAATCAGGTGCAGCTCGGGATTGGTCCACGTGGCGCGCGGGTCCAGTAGTGCGGCATGTGGCGCCTCATCAGAACACAGACCCGATGGTCGCCCACCAGGTGTTCGATGCTGTTTCCCAGAGAGTCGCCGGCGTCGGCGTAGCTCGGCGTAGCTCGGCGGGACTCGGCGTAGCTCGGCGTAGCTCGGGCGAATCGGAGATTCGGGGCGCCGAGGGTGCCGTTCTCCCGAGCTCTCCCGGGGAGGCTCGGGCGAATCGGACATTTGGGCGCCGAGGGTGCCGCTCTCCCGAGCTCTCCCGGGGAGGCTCGGGCGAATCGGAGATTTGGTGCGCCGAGGGTGCCGCTCTCCCGAGCTCTCCCGGGGAGGCTCGGGCGAATCGGAATTTTGGGCGCCGAGGGTGCCGTCCTCCCGAGGGTTGGCTGTCATTAGTGAAATGATGTCGTGGGCCTCCTTCTCTCCCACGGCATACGGCGGTTCTCCGACGAGGTGGAGGCGCACGTAGCCAAGGCGACAGACATGATTCGGGGCTCGGCTATCTACGCGGCGGTGCCGAGGCAGACTTGGCGAACCTCGTCGGCCTTTCTCCGCAGCGCGAGGCGATCGGGGGTATTCGGAACGGATTTTAGGTGAGGCGGAACGTGTCAGCGGCGATCACGTTTCCCCGAGAACGTACCTCTCGGTGTTCCGGGCTATGGAGGTTCGATCTTCCGCAACTAAGCTTGTCCGAGGTGGTCGGTGAGTTGGTGGTCACGCTAGCGGGTCGCGTCGGTGGTTTCACGGCTTGTGCGCGGGAACGCCGCCGAGGTGGCGGTGCTCCGAGCACGTGTGACGGCGATGCCCGTCGGAAGTGGCCTGACGTCCATAACCGATGTCCAGTGGTTTGATGGCCGGTCTTGTGCGCGTGTTGTGCGAAGTGTTCAGGGGCCGGAAATAGCCCGCGGCCTACACGCTCGTGATGCCGAGCGCCATGACCGGTAGCACGGCGAGATCGTATGAGGTGCATGGAGCAGGTGATCTTCCTGAGCCGGTAAAGGCTCGTGCCTGCGCGTCCCGTGGGTGGAACGCCATGGCAAAAGCAGGGCGAGGTTCGGATATGGCGTGCGGTGGCTCACCGTGGTGTCGGTGAAGTTAGGATGGCGGTGCAGTGGCGAGTCGGAGCCGTGCAGAGCGTACGCAGTGCCGTGCCGAACCGCGACGGGGCTCCGGCTTCTCCTCCGTGTCCGGCTCGGCGTGCTCCGCGACGGCGGCGCTCCGGCAGCTCCTCCTCCTCTGCTCCGCCCTTCTCCCTCTCTCTCGGCTATGCGGTGGGTGCGGTGGCTTGTGCCGCGGCGGCGGCGAGTGGGATGAGGGCTAGGGCTTCGGAGCGGGTCTCATTTATAGGCGAGTTTGGCAGGTTCCCATGGCGGACGGCCGCGATTGATTTCGGTAGATCAAAGGGCTACGGGCGCTCGATGCTAGGGCTTTGGTTGCGGCCGCGGCGGTTCTTGGCGGGCAAGACAGCGCGACAGGCAGGGGACAAACCTGACGGAGCGTGGCGCTGTCGGCTGTGGGACCGGGGTCACGCGAATTGCGTGCACTCGTCCCCGTCGTCTCTGCGAGGAAGAAGAACAGTGGGGGGGCGAGAGCGGCTGACAGGCGGGGTCGGGTGGTCAGTGGCTGCGGGGGAGCGGGTGAAACGGTCGCGCGCGTGCGGATGAGGTGAGGAGAAGAAGGCCGGGCTGGCTTAACAGACCGGCTGAGCCGAATGGCTGGCCTAACTCTCTCTCCCTTTTCTTTTTCCTTTTCTATTTTCACTTAAGTGTATTTATATACATATATTATCCTTTTTAAATATTGAGTAAATACAAACATAAATTGTAATAAATTCCAATTATGATGCATAAGCTATTATTCTATATGAATAGAATTAAAATGCAAGCTATACTCCTTTATTTACCAAATTCATAATGAAACCTATATGCTTGCACAAGAAAAAATGAGTTTTCATAATAAATAAATGAAAAATTTTAATTGGTTGAGATTTTTAGGTTGTGTGAGTTTTTAGGGTTGTTACACTTTGTGAGTGCTCATCGCCGGTGAAGGGGCCGAAGAACACCTGCAGGCTAAGGGCCCGACGACGACCTGGGCACCTCCCTGGCGTGGGGCGGTAGTGGCGGTCGCCCAGTCGTCGCCAAGAGAGAGAGAGAGCACGCGGGGAACGGGATATCAGACTCTGCAAGACGGGAGAACACGATGCACGAACGCAGGGCCGCAGGACGACAGGAGGCCAGGAGCCGCGGGAGACTTTCGTCCCCGCGAGACTGGAGTGCAGAGTCTGGAGTACTAAATACTAGCAGAAGTGCTCGTGCGTTATAACGAAAGAGTATTAAAATAAAATTTTTATCAATTTAATAGTTAGTGACCGTACGTTGTAGCTGGAGAGTGTCAAAATAAATTTTTTATTAACTCAATTGATTTTGTAACCAATCTAGAAAAAATAATTATTATACGTGTTTGACTTGTGTATCAACATCTCTTTGCCAAAAAAGCTCAAAAAAATATAAGTTTTCATAGTACAATGTCTCTTATTTTATTTGCATCTCACTTGGTTATCCTCCCTCACTTCACCGTATGGTACTAATGTTAATCGGACATACAAAACTAAATTGGACTAAGTACACGTGCTATTAAGATTTAGACATGGCTCATTCAAAATAAAAAAAATATATAGACTGTCTAAGTCTAATCGTACAAACTATCATATAGATAGTTATTTTATTAAATTATATTGATCTAGCTCAATCTCAAATCAAATAAACTCTAAAACCAAAAATAGATTTAGCCCAAAATTAAGGGCACCGTACGCGAGGGCCGGAAGGCCGGCAAGGAGCTTCTGGGCCGTTGGGACGCCGCATGCATGAACCACGATGGGTGTGGCTCTCGTTGGAGCGCGGAGGGACGCGTGCATGCTCCTCTGCGTGGAGTCCCAGAGCAGTACGTTCGCGGAAGAGGAGACCAAAGTGGGCCACACTGTCGGACGAAGGCTGGACGAAAAAAAGAGCCGGAAATTTTCTCGTTTTATTAGTATATATATAAGTATAGATATAGATATAGATATATTTCTAGATTAATAATTAATATATATATATATATATATATATATATATATATATATATATATATATATATATATTAGACCTAGTTACACATATATACAAACGCTATATATTTATTCTATCAATCCATATGTACATCCTAATATTCACACCCTTCATATTCCATATATTATTAAGACCCGATGTCTTTCTGGTACCAAGTTAGAACATGTGTTTAACAATAATGCGAGATTCAATTAAGATAGAGTCAAGCGATGGTACAAAGTTTCAAAACGTATTAGAAGAAACGATAAATCTTGAATAAATCTGTACTGCAAATCGTTCACTTAATAAGATGGATGTGTTAGAAATTTAAGCATCTTTGTGTTTAATTTAGCTCAGAGAAACGACAGGAAAAAAAATTATGACATCAGGTACATGTGAACTGTGATCTATCAAGTGCAACAGGAGCATCATATATAAGACAAATATAATAAACAACAAGATCATACTACTGAAATTAATGGTAACGGATCCAGTTAAATAAAGTTGTACATGCGCCATAGTCGATGTAGGTCCTATTTGAAACAGCTTAAGTGATGTTTATGGCCAAAATAAATTAAATCGATTAGCCAGACAACAAACTTTTTTACGGCTTATTTTGGCCGCGCTTCTCCCCATCACCGCCATTTACACTAAAAGGGAGAAGCTGAGACATACCCACTTCTTAGATAAGCGCATTTTCCATATTGTTGTAGGTTAGGCATACCCACTTCTTAGATAAGCATATTTTCCATATTGTTGTAGGTTATCTGAGAATAGCTTCTCACAACCGAAGTACCAAGCAGGAAAATAGTACATTGCTAGAAGCTATGGACCATGATCAATGCAGGAAAATTTTCACAGTGGAATCCCATAGACGTCCACTAGGAAATGTACATAAGAAAACTAAAAATGAGCAGTCAGGTATAGACGCTCCCAAAAAACATGATCACTCGAACTCGACACACCCAAACTCGAGAAAAAAGGGTGTGGTATTATGTGCCTTATTCCACCTAAGGCTCGTGGAAGGTTCATGAGGATGGAGTCCTTATGTGCGCGGAGGCTCGGGGAATGAAAGCGGGCAAAATCCGGAAGATCATAGGAATTACAACATAGAGAGTTACGGATAGAAAAAGAAACTCCCGCGATTACTCCTTCGTTGCTCCGTCCATGTACGGGGAGGGTTGGGGAATGAAAGCGGGTAGAAGAAGAAAGGTCACAGAAGTTTCGAATGTGGAGAGTTACACACAGAAACAAAAACTCCCACGTGTACTCCTTTGTTACTTTGTGAAATCGATATCGGTGTCAATCATCCCGAGTGGTAAAACCAAGTCCAGCATGTCATGTCATGTCATGTCATAAAGTGCGCGCGACTCACGTTCTCGCCTCGGCTTAGCTCGGCAACACCAACACGCGCAGCACACTCTTGGCCTCTCTCAAAATTAATAGGAGCACATGTAGTCCACCTATTTAAATTAAGCTAACATATGGTCAAAATGTCATAAGGGACTAATAAAACATTGCATTATAGCATTGATGTAGGTCGAGGACTTATTTGATTTAGTCAATAATATATTTGGTGCCTTTAGAGAGGTTGAGAGACATTGTGTGACTTGTCCTATTCTTGAGCACTTAAGTCAAAGAAACATTGCATGGGGGAGCTTGGCCAGGCAAAGCAGGCTTTGGAAATGGTGGGCTGAAAAAGGAAATGAAGAAGAATATAGAAGGAAGGTTTGGGCTGGGTTTTCAAGGATTTGGCCCACGACAGACTTTTGAAGATTATCTTGTAAACTAGTTTTAAAATACAGTTTCCAACTCTTTTCAAACCCACTTGAAATTATTCTCGAAACTAGTTTCTAAAGCAAATTTGGAACTTTACTTTTGGAAAACAGAGACCCTATTCAAGGCTTATACGAATTTTAGAATCCACTTTTATTTTCACTCATAAATAAATGCAACTAGCATGAGTTAACAACAATTACGAAAAAAGTTTTATAAATCCATTATTATTTATTTAAATGATAACAAAATAACTACATCTTAGATAGTTTTAGGAAAAATGGTAAAGCCTTTATTTTATTTAGTGTTTTCAAAGTTGCGCCCCAAAATAGAAGTTTTGGGTGTGACACTACCGAAAGCCAGGGAAACTCTTAAGAACATGTTTTGCAATTTTTAGTTCACCTTAGTCAGAAACCAGATTTACAACTTTCTGATAACTAACTCATGTGTCGTAACGCGTTTGTTTCAATTTCTAGATTCTAAGTGGCAGAAATTAGCTACGAGCTAAAACAAACCTACCCACCGGATAGGAGCCTGCCTGGGCATTCGGGTTACCCGAAAAATTCGGGTCGGCTAATTCGGGTATTTAGTAATTTGGGTTTTAAAAATTGCTATCCGATTTTAGTTAAAAAAACACTACCCAAAATTTCGGGTACCCGATAAATCGGGTTCGGGTTCGAGTTTTTCCCAATTTACCCAAAACTCATAAACCAAGCATTTTACGAGAATTTTAATCACATTTTATAATAAAAAACAATAGTCATACAAAACATATCATGTCTTTATATCAATTAACAACAAAACAACTATTAAGTTAGCATAAAATTACATTGATGCATAATAAATAATATATTTATGTTATACTAAACCAATTCATGTCTTCATATTTAATACCCGAATTACCCAAACTAAATTCGGGTTTTTACAATTACTATCCGAAATTGTGATCGGGTATTTCGGGTTCGGGTACTTCGGTCTGGGTTCAGGTAATTCGGGTTCGGGAACTAGGTATCGGGTATTTTGCCCACTCTTAATACTAAGAATGCTCATATTATGATCACTAGTATAATGCCCGTGTAATTAATGGTGCACGGAAGGAATATCATCATACCACCAGCTGCGCCTAATATTGCTATTCTAGGACTTGGCACGAAGACCAAGGCACCTGAAAATTTACCAAAATACCTTTGCAGATATTTACCCTGTTATTTCAGTCTTTCTTCCCGTTTCTTTTTTTAATACAATGGGATTGTCTAATCCAATAGAAAGACGCAAAAGCTAGCCTGCCTATGTGAGAGTGTTCTCGAAGGTAATGAGTGGATAGGAGTGCTCCACGTCGCTTACTGCCAAGAGCCTGAACCTCATTGCTTCAGTATAAAACCTACTATACTCGTAACATACTCCTCTCTCCTGAAAATATTGTAATTCTAGGACTTGGCACGGAGACCAAGACACCTATAAAATTACCAAAATACCCGTGTAGATATCTGCCCTATTATTTCAGTTTTCCTTCCCATTTTTTTTTAATACAATCGGATTGTCTAATCCAATGGAAACGCCTGAGCAAAAGTTAGCGTGTGCATGCGAAAGTGTTCTGGAAGGTAATGAGTGGACAAGAGCGCTCCACATCGCTTACTACCAAGAGCCTGAAGCGCATTGCTTTAGTACAAAATCTACTATACTTGTACGAACTGACATACTCTCTCTCTCCTGAAAATATTGTAATTATAGGACTTAGCACGGAGACCAAGGCACGTGTAAAATTACCAAAATGCCCTTGCAGATATCTACTCCCTGTTATTTTAGTCTTCCTTTTCGTTTCTTTTTTTAATGCAATCGGATTGTCTAATCCAATGAAAAGATCTGAACAAAAGCTAGCTTGTGCATGCGAGAGTGTTCTAAAAGGTAATGAGTGGATAGGGGCGCTCCACCTTACTACCAAGAGCTTGAACCACATTGCTTTAGTACAAAACATATTATACTCGTATGAACTGACATACTCCGTCTCTCCTGAAATATTGCAATTATAGGACTTGGCACGGAGACCAAGGCACATGTAAAATTACCAAAATGCCCTTGTAGATATCTACCTTGTTATTTCAGTCTTCCTTCTCGTATTTTTTAATGCAATCGGATTGTCTAATCCAATGGAAAGACCTGAACAAAAGCTAACCTGTGCAGGCAAGAGTGTTCTAGAAGGTAATGAGTAGATAGGAGCACTCCACGTCGCGAGCATCTCCGGCAACACTACCCATCCTACTACCTATCTCCAATCTAGGTAGTGGTGGCCAAAAAATTCACTTCAGCAGACTACCTATCCCACCCAACAGATTTGTTGGCTACCTAAATCCTCTCCTTCCCTACCTATTCGTGTTAGCCCAACAAAAATGACTACCTATTTTTCCTTCATCTCTCTCCTTCCCCACGCATGACAACAGGCCGCGCGCCTCCTCCCGCACACGCCGGCTCTATAGTGCCGCTACCACCATCGTCCCCAGGCCCGTCGAGGCCGGATCCGCGCGCCTTCTCCCAGTACTCGTCACTAGCGTGAGCTCTGCTCGACCACAGGGCCCAAAGCTCCCACGACTTTGCGACCTAGGAGCGGAGCTACCCCGACGCGCGGCCTCCCCGGCGGTGGGTTCCTGCCGCGCGCAACTCCCCGGCGGCGGCTCCTCCCACATGCGGCTTCCCTGTGGCGAGCTAAAGCTCCCCGCTGAAAGCCCTAGTTTGGTTTTGATAATTAATGACATCCTAAGCACTAACCTAAGTTGCTAAGTGATGGCAAGGTTTAGGTTGATCAAACCATGTAGTGTGGAGCCTAGGAGACTATGTTGATCAAGATGGCTCTACCATGGATCAAGTGAACAAGAAGTGAGGTGATCAAGTGTTAAGCAAAGGCATGAAGGTAAAGGTATAATCCAAATAAGTTTTCCTTTTGGTGAACAAAACACCTAGTGGGTGTGTTCACATTTAGGATAGATAGCCGACTATTAAGAGGAGAACGAGTGTTGGATTACTTTCAAGTGCTCTAGGTTGCATTTCATTTGCATTGAACTAACACAACCTAGAGTTCAAAGTTAGAAACCCTTGGAAAATGTTTGCAAAATGCTAACACACTGTGCACAAGTGTCGAAGATCTTGAGTGTTAGCACATAGAAGCAAGGGGTGAGAAATAGACTTGAAAAACTCTGAGAAGTGAGCGTCGGACTGTTAGCAGGGGCAGCGTCGGACCATTGTCCAGAGTCCGACGCCTAACCCTAGTTCTGACCAATGGCGAGCGTCGGACGCTCGGTTAATGAGCGTCGGACCATTGCCCACTTCAGTCCGACGGTGCCGATCAGTGTCGGCGTGACGCGTGGCGTTCGGGAGAGCGTCGGACGCTAGAGCTTCATCCGACGGCGAGCGTCAGACCGGAGTCCGACGGTTTTGAGCGAATTGAAACCTCTCTGGAAGCGTCAGACCGTGGTAATCATTGGTCCGACGGCTAACCTCACGAGAGTCCGACGGTGGCCGAGCTGTGTCTCGTCTGTGAGAGTCAGACGGTCCGACGCCTAGAGCAGTGCGCGCGTCGGACCATCAGCTTGAGCGTCCGACTGATGGGAAAATGGCGCGAGAAGTAGCCGTTGAGATCCAGCGGCTGAGGTTGAACGAGAGTTGACACGTGGCAGCCATCCAAGCGTCGGACGCGAAGGATTGGTCCGACGGAACCAGTCCGACGGTCGGTCTGACGCCCCGAAAAGCGTGTTAACGGCTGTTTTTCAGTGGGTAACGGCTAGGATTGCACTTAGGGGTATTTATACTCCTTCTCTGGTCACTTGGTGACATCTCTTGCACACTTGAATCATTTGCATACTCTTTGTGAGCATCCTAAGCCTCCCACTCACTCTTTTGATCATCTCTTGTTCATCCATTTGAGTTGAGTGATCCTCAAGTGCATCATTGCTTAGTGATCTGCATTCTAGAGCACTTGAGAGCAAGCCAAGGCTGAGTTCTTATTCTCTTGGGACATTGCCGTGTCCCTAGCGGCTGGGAGATGATTCCGGTGTGAGGTTGATTGGAGATTGTTCAAGCCCACACCGAGGTGATTGATTGTGAGAGGTTTTGTGGTTATCCTCGGTGGAGTGCCAAAACCAACTCTAGTGGATTGCTCGTGGTTGATAGCCACTTCTCTTGTGTTGGTGAGCGGCTCCCGGTGAGGGATTGGCGTGTGAAGCCTAGCTCGCAATCCACCAAGGAAGACCGGTGCCACAACGAGGAGTAGCGTGACGGCGATCACGTGAACCTCGGTAAAAAATCAAGTGTTCCTTGTCTTCTCCACCATCGAGTGGACTTTTGTCTTTCCGGTATTCTATTGGATTTAATCTCTTGGTTTTCATATTGGATATCTCCCGGTGATTGGTCTTCACGGTGTGCGGAATTCACTTCAATCAAGCCCATTGGTATAATCCACTCGATTTTTCTTCCTTGCGCTTACTACTTGTTCAGGTGTCATCTCCTTAGGAACGGAGGAGTTGGTTTCTTGCGTATTGAGTGCTTATATTTGTGAATAGCATATCGTGTTAGGTGGCTTGCATAGAATAGTCTAGAGCTAGCGCTTTGTCTCGTTTGCTTATCTACTAACGTGTAGTCTAGTATTTTGCTAGAATTTTTTAATAGGCTATTCACCCCCCTCTAGCCTATACGGTCATTTCACCCGCGCGTGAGCTGCTCCTCCCCACACGCGCGACTCCCCCTGCTACAGGCTCCTCATGCGCGCACGACTCCCCGGCGGCGAGCTGCTCCTCCCCCACGCGTGCAGCTCCCCGGTGGCAGGCTACTCCTCCCCACGCGCGAGCACCTCTGCTCCAGCCATATCTGCTCCACCGAGAAGAACATGAGTGAGGATGACACATGGGACCCACATGTCATTCTATGCCAGGAACAAAATGGATAGCCAGTTTTAAGTAGTACTGTTGGAGTTGAGAGCAAAATTTAGGTAGAATAAAAATAGATGGGTACCTAAATAGATAAATAGGCAGTCTAATTTAGGTAATATTGCTGAAGATACTTTTACTACCAAGAGCCTGAACCGCATTATTACAGTACAAAACCTACTATACCTATACGAACTGACATACTGTACTTGCATGAGGTCAAAGTAAGCATTTATTTTGAGAAAAAAATTTAACCGTAGGATTGTATTAATTCATTCATGCACGGAGGGAGTATGACAAAAAACCAGTACGCCCTTGGATGACACGTAGCAAATGACAAATTCGGGTAAAAATAACCAGGTCTGGCTGTCTTGAATGTCCATCAACCAGATCTATGGAGAGTGGAAGCTATTTTCAACTTATTTTCAGTCGTATAACAATATTTTTCTTACACACCGTAAAAAAACAGCTGCAATAAGAATAATTCCTTCCGAATATTCAGCAGTTAACGCGCACGATCGACGGAACTACTTGAAAAGTAGTACGTCGAGCTCCACGCACAGACAGAAGAGGCAAAACCAGCGCCTCAGGTCAACGCTCAAGTACGCATGCCAAATTGCCAATGCCATTTCTCATTCGGCCGGTCCAGGCCCGTCCGTGTTGTGCTCGGCTTGGGTGGGGTACGGCCCGGCGTCCGGCAGCCGTCTCTTCTCTGGTCGGCAGTCGGTAGAACAGACAGCGACAGCGAGAGTCTACGAGTCGTCCGATGGGGGCGGTGTCGCGGAATCCTCGGCAGCCTTCATCACGGCCTCCCTTAGCGACGCTGCGTCGAATTCACCCGCCTGCAATACAATCCACACACAACATTTTATTCTACTATAAATTCAAAATCGCAGTTTCAGAGTAGCCCGTTTGGTAGAGCTGTGCTTTCTGATTTTTCGGCAAAGTGATTCTGTAGTTGAAAAATGATTCTCTTTAATTTTTTTATCTTTTAAACATAAACTCTCAAAATCAGGATGAAGAATCACTTCGTAGAATCAGGAGAAACTACTTTTTTTAGCTCTCAGTCCCTTATTTTATTTCAGAGAATCAACGGCACTAATCACTGCAGTCAAAGACTCTGTTCGGCTGGCTAGTCCAGCCAGCACCAGCCAGCCACTCAGCAGTGTTTTTCTCTCAGAACAATCAGTCAGCTAGCCGTACCGTACCAGCCAGCCGAACAGAGTGAAAGAGTGATTTTCTCTAAGAATCCGCTCTATGAAGCTCTCCCAAACGCCCCCTAAATACGACCAAGTATACGTGTTGGTTTGTCTTGGAGAAAAAACAAACTCTAGGTGATGCTCATTTATTGAGAAAAATACTGGTGATATCTGAAAAAAAAACAAAATAAATTAATGATTGGAGCAGGATCAACAGGGTTTTGGACTCGTCGTATACGCTGGGTGGCGCGGGCCGTGACGTCAAACTAGTGAGGTGGGCCGACGGACGGTCAAGCTTTTGCGGGAAGGAGTCGTTGAGTTTTCGCCTGTGGGCTGTTGGGTGGGCCCACGACGACCGTCGCTGTATGGGGAAACCAACAAGGAGAGGCTAATCCCATTGACTTGGACCAGGATTATTCCAACAGGGACAACTCGAGAAAAGACAGAGAAAACTACAGCTACTTCCAGAGGTCCCAGCTAGCCACAGGTCTCATAAAAAAAATCTCGGATTTGTCGGTTTTGTTCAATCCTGATTATTTGCCCATTCCTGATAGCATGCAAGCAAGCTAGTCCTGATTTGAATGCCTTGAAAGTATTGCCATTGTTCCTTCAAATGAGTTTAGTTTGGATCTTCATAAGGAGCCGTGCGTGTGGTTCAGTGACTTCAGTCTACCTTTTTAAGTTTGAACAAGTTAATTAGGACGTGTGCGTCCATATAGCTTTTCAAATGCATGGCCGTGACCCATAATAAAAACGAAAAGTGTAATAATTAATATAGGTATTATTAAAAAGGGCAAACCCAGTGCTGGATAGCTCCCACGTGAGTGGGGTAGTGGGGAAAGGAATATACGGGCAAGCCTTTCCCCTGTTTTTTTGATAGAAAGGCCGCTCGAACCCAGGACCTTTCGGGTTTAATTCCATCTAGATGGTAATTATCTACTAATAACTATCTTTTTTTGAATCCAAATAGGTTTAGACAGTGAACTAAATAGTTATTAGTTAAATCTCTAAATAACAATTATCTTGCTAGCGAGATTAAATCAGAAAAAATTTTATTAGCTATATAGCTATTTATTATAGACAGCGAATTCAAAAGGGCCTAAGCTTACCGTTGCTCGCAGCGTGAAGGTGGCCTGAGCAACGTCACTGCCGCCATCGCTGGGCCGGGCACCGGCGTCCACGGCCACCACCGTGAAGCACCCCATGTCCTTGATCACGGCCAGCGCGCGGGCCACCAGCTCCGCCACGTCGCCCTGCGCCACCCGCGCATGCACCACCACCTCCCGGCTGGGCGGCGGCGGGCGGCCTGCCGCTGACGACGACGAGGTCGACGCACCGCCGACGTCGCCGGCGGCGCTGGCGATGGTCACGTGCACCTGCACCCTGCTCGCCGACGACGACGTGCCGGTGCCGCTCATCGTCTGCCCCTGCAGAACCACCACTCGTTGCTCCGACGACGACGACGACCTTTCCTTGTTGGAGCCGCCGCCATTGGCGTACCCACGGTGGTGGTGGTGGTGGTGGTGCTGAGCTCGGCTCTCCAGGTTCCGGTTCCTCGCCTCGAGGTCGGCTATTTGGGCTACCAGAATGTTCATGTAGTCCAGCGTCTTGGCCAGCACGGTTGCCTTGTCTTTCTACATTGTCAGTAATGAAATGAAAATGCAATTTAGACTTAACAGTGATTAAGCAAGATTTAAGCTAGCGTATGCTTTGCTACAACCTTATAACTAGGAAACTATGGAGCAAAAGCATTGTTTTAAATCTCCCGCTATAACTTTTTGAGAGGGAGTGCCGCTACTTGTGTTTATATGGTATAGCTCCGCTATTATAAAACAGTGATAAAAAATTAAAGTATATAAACTCAAATTCGTCCAAATACCAAAGAAAATAAAATAAAATACACCAGAACATGCACCTGCAATTGAGAGGCATTGCAATGTGTAGTATTTCATGCATAGATACACATCAATTCTATTTCTATAAAAAAATAGAGTTAATTACACATATATATTGATGCTTAATTAATCATCAAGCAACACCATCTTTATTTTTTTCTGAAAGAAAGATCAATCAAGCTTCAAGCAAGCGATGCTGCATGCAATTGGGGAGTTTATACCTTTGATCCCGGCGGAAGCAAGCTCCTAAGCGCCTCGAAGCTCTCGTTGAGCCTCTCCCGGCGCCGCCGCTCCGATATCATATGGTTGAGCTGGCTGCTCGTCGGCACCGCCGGCGACGAGGGGTCATCGTCCACCTCCTGGCCCCGCTGCGCCGCCATCGTGTTGGTGGCAGTGCCACCCGTGCGCTCCCGGCTGAACCTGAGCACGTGCATCCTCCTGAGGATGGAGATGCCCATCTTGATCATCCGCTGCCCTGGCGCGCCCGGCGGCCGCCGCCACGGCGCCCTCGGCGCCAGCGCCGCGTCGTACGCCCGGAACGCCGTCGCCGCCGGCCGCCGCGCGCGGTGGTGGTGGTTTCCCGGACGAGGTGGAGGCGGCGCCGCCGGTGCCGTGGACGACGGCGGAGTGCTGGGGAGCGCCGAGGAAGACGACGCGGAGATGACATCGAGCATGGCCTGCGCCATCGCGGCGTCGTCGGCTTCGGCGCTCGGGAAACAGACGTGGCCGCCGGGGCCGTGACGGGCGAAGGGGAGGACGGGGATGACCGGCGGGCGGCGCGCGTGGGGCGGAGGAGGCGGTGGCACAGCCGGCGCGGCCGCCGTCGTCGTGGCGGCCATCGTCGTGCGGGGGAGCGACGTCGAGGCATGGTCGGCCGCGGGGCTGCCCACGGAGACGGCGGACGGCAGAGAGGAGGAGGACGGCGACGACGGCCGCGTGGGTGGCAGCTGGAGCAGCTCCTCGAGCAGCGACTGCTGGAAGAAGTCCTCCGAGAAGACCTGCTGCAGGGTGGACTCCAAGCTCATGGGTGGCCCGCTGCTTGCCGCCGTGGAGGACATGCCGATCTCGATCTCGCCGCTCTCGCAGCCCATGAACGCCGCCATCTGCGCAAGCCGATTCCCAAGAATTGAAGTCGATGATCATGCATGTGCAATTGTGTATAGAGAAGGTGCACGATCGATCGAGTGTATATTTATAAATATATATGTATGTATATAATATCATAAATGTGGCCATATATATACATATACTCGCTCATATCACATATATATATGATCTGATCGAGGCACGGTGATGACTGAAGGAAGAAAACAAACCTTAATGCCAGCTTCCTGCAACATCACAAGCAAGCGAGAATAAAAGCAAGCTCAGGATATATTAATTTGAGGATCGATAGATGAAGAGAGCGAGGGAAACCAACAACAACAACAACAACAATGCAAGTCCAGAATGAACCAAAATGCAGTAATTAATATTAGTACACAACCAAGACGATTGCGTACAACAGAACACACGGACCTGATAGAAGTGCTGCTGCACCGGCAGGGTCGCCGAGGTTGCGAGGTCGTGCGCCGGCAGCTCCATGTACGCGCGGCCGTCCTTGTACGCCCACCCCGGCACGCACCTGCATGAGCATGATGACATGAGCTGATGAGCCGTGAGCGATGTGGGTCGCCGTCGCTGACATTATATTGATGGATACGCACCCGGCGACGGGTGCGCAGAGGGAGCCCCGGTAGGCGTCGAAGAGCGCGCGGAGGCGGTCGTCGTCGTCGTCACCGCCGCCGTCGCAGAGCCATGCGTCGAGGCAGCACAGCAGGCGCCCGCTGCTGGTGGAAGGTGGAGGGTGGAGGAGGGGGCGCGGCTGGGCAGCAGGAGGGATGGCGGCCCAGGCGCAGAGGTAGGCGCAGCCGGGGACGCGCGACGCCGCCTGCCGGAGGATGCGCTGCCGGGACTCCTGGCCGAGCACGAAGAGGGTGTCCATACATCGTCAGCCGGCGACGACGGCGAGGTCAGGAGGAGAGTTGCTGGTGTGCTGCTCCATGGCCATGGCTGGCTTCTAGCTTAATTAGCTTTGGTGATCTGATCGAGAGTCGGCCGTCGCTGGCTAGTATTTATATACTCCGAGTCCAAGGCGGTGAAGACGACGACGACAGGCTAGATTGTTCATGTGTGCAGATGTGTACGCGTGGGCCGGGCCCGGGCAAGGCGTGCATGCACTTGCGCCTTGTGTTGTGTGTGGATGTGAGTGGAGCGGAAAAGTAGCAGAGGACTGGACGTGGACGTGGACATGGGTAGAGCATGGACTGCTTGCTTGCTAGTGGGGTGGACGGGGAAGGTGAGGTTTGGCGGTTGGCCTGGAGGCTGCTGGACGACTGGAGACTGGAGAGGCTATGGCTGCATGGATCAGACAGACTCGGTTTCGTTGAAAAGTACTCGTAGGCCAACGCAGGGGGGATGACACCAAACAGCAGGTCGTCGACTGTCCGACTGAGATTATCGATTCCTTGATGTGCTTTTGTGGAAGAAAAAGGGTCAAACAAGGTGGCACGGATCGATGAGGGCTTTTAATTTGTGTATATACTCATGTCGCCTTCTCTCGTCCATGCAGCATGCGGACGATGATGATCTTCGACCTCGGTTCATCGGTCCTGGCATATATGTACCTAGCCTCTTAAGCTCCTCTCTAATTAAGTCCAACAACGAACCTGCAGGGTTGAAGCATCACTAGGGATGGCCGCCACACCGGTGCCTATCAGTACGTGGCGGGTTAGGGTTTGCTGCCTCCCTTGACTCTAGATCTTGGTAGCGGGCTGGCTCGGCGGTGAGGTGGCGGAGCGCCGCCAACCACCGTGATGAAGGCGGCGGGTTTGGGCAGAGCAGGTACAGGGAAGGGAGGCTCAACAACAATGCGTTTTAACGAAGATAACATATTAGTCATGGGTGGAAGAATCGATGCAAGAGGTGGACAGTTGCCGGTGCGACACAATAATGCGTTGCTAGCAAACATGCACGGTGGTGTGAGAGGTGGCAGCAGGTGGGATCGCGCTCTCAGGTGACAGCGTGATCGATCACACGATAAGTGCATCCTTATTATCACATACCGTAGTGGTCAGAGTATATGGAATTCACTTGTAGGAGAATGCTAAAATACTAGAATAACTCCGCCTCACTAGGAGAACTTGCAAATTCTAATTGTGGATCAAGGCTTAAAAAGAAACAGGCTTACTCATTGACAGACGCCTGTTTTTTTGCTTTAATGTCAGTCACCTAATTCTATGTTGTTGTATCTGTGTTATTCTCTGTATCTGTACTGTGGCTGTCGGCGAGTAAGAGCATCTCCAGTGTATGAAAAAGTCGAACCGTGGCGTAGCAAAATCAAACCGACAACATTGTGGCCATCGAACCATGCGTGTCAGAACAAAAAGCGGATGCTGCAAACGGTTCGAACCGAGATATCAGTCGTGCGAAGAACTCTGCAGCCGGGAGAGCAATGCGTGGGCAAAGATACGTTATTTTATTATTTTACGGGGGTGAGTGACGGGTCCTACCAATCGATGCTCACACTACAGACGTCGAACCGTCTGACGCACCGCAGAATTTGCATGTTCGGTTCGCTGCTCACACTGGAGCTGCCCTAAGGGAGCACCATGAGTCCACTGGCCGACTGTGCCCACTCGAGATCTCCACTGCTGCTTGCTGCACCTAGCATGGCGTCAGGGTGGGGGAAGTCCACCATGGTTGCGCCGTCATGGTGGGAGAGGGCCGCGCCGTCGTAGTGCGGGGAAGTCTACCATGGCCGCGCCGACGTAGTGGGGAAGGTGGGCGAGGAAGGTGGAAGACACGGAGAGGACAGAGGAGCGTCGGTGGGAGAAAGATGACTGATATATATACCAAATTTCAGGCAACTGCTAGGGACACACTCCTAAAAAGAAATCGTTTGTCAATATATGTATGCAATGACGATATATCAAATGGACCCTGCTCATCACATACGTATGTCCCCCTTCCCAGTGGAAATGGGCATGTGGAAATGTATGCAATCACGCCTATGAAAAATCATGTATGAAATGTCCGCTTGGTATGAACTGCTATGTCAATGGAGGTAAACACGGCCGGTCTTCCGGCATTTTGCATGGAATAGCATATATATTTTGCGGTGGCACAGCCGCAGCCTCCCGGTGAGGCGGTGACCGGAGTGGCGGTGGCTATTACAGGAGTGAGAGCTGCCAAACAGCTACTTTTCGACCTTGATCGATCAAACATGCATGTAGTCAAATCATCCGGCCGGTCGTCCATCATCACACAATAATGTCAATTCGAGCGATTATTATGCGTACGTGTATATATTTGTTTATTTAATTTCCGCCTCCAGGTGAAATGGATTGAAGTAAAGCATTTCGTCAAACGAATTGTTGGCATTATCAAATATAATAACCCCTGCTAATGCCGTCTGCCCTTTTCTCGGATCCGCTTCTAAAATGGGATTTGGTCTACCGCCGTCGCCGTGGACCTTTCTTTCTTTAATTTCTTTCTCCTGGTGCTGGTGGCTGGTGCAGAGGCAACACAAGGTGGTGGCATGGAATCCTAGCTACGGACACATGCACGTACATGTACACATCTACGACTAGATTAATTAGTACACTTCTGGTCAAAAGCTAATTAAGGCTGCCGCCGCCGTGTATGCATGTATGTATTTGGTTCTTGCATATATCACACAAAAATGGTAGCTGTCACGTGACATTAACACACAAAATATTACAAATTAGCTTCCGTCCAAATCAAGTGAAATGTATGCGCGCGCAATTCCGTCGTGCTTAATTTGTGCTACTACTACCTTCGAGTCGAGGAACCATATGTTGACTTCGAAACGACTTGAGGCTCTGTTGTTAGAGCTGAAAAGAAATGCTGATTTTAGCTGATGTTGATTTGTTATGAGAGGAAATATTATTTTAAAGCTAAAAAATAAGATGAAACGAACAGGAATCTGACATTCTGACCAAAGGCACTATCGATCTCGTCCATAGGCGTACAAACTCGGACTAGTTTCAAGGAGCTCCATTAATTTCTCATCAAGCAACCATGCTCTAAGAGAATCAGAACACGTGCATATAATAAAACTGACGGTTGTCTTGTGTTCACCCCACCTAAAAAAATGCATATTTCTATCTCGTCTCTAAAAATTGATTTTTATGATTGAAAATAATTACCTAAATTCAAATGAAATTAGATGCAGGCAAACTTTATATAAAAATTATAGTGTTCGACAAGATCTAAGCTTTGGCATCGACAAGTTTTTCCTATTTGAGATTGTTTAGGGCCTTAGGGGTCCAAATTTATATTTTAAGTTCTTAGATTCTGAATTTCAAAATTTATGATTTTCAAACGACCTCGGATGGAAATATTCCAATGTATAAAAGATGAGGTCATCAAAGATCTAAAACCTTATGGTTGATCCTTTTTTCCATTTGAGATTGTTTTAGGTCAAAATATTCAATACAAAATTTATAAAGGCTAATATAAAAGGATAACAAGGTTAGTTGCGCAAGATTAAAGGTCATGGGTTCAAATCTTTATTGACACACTTGTGCAGACAAGAAAAATATTGAAGCTTGTGACTATGCGATAGCCTCTAGAGCAAGCAAAATATTTATTCTACTTTTTTGCCATATTTTTTTGCGTTTTAAAAAAATTACAAGGACAATTTACTTAGTCAACCATCGTCGGTTTCTAAAAGTTGATTTAAATATAGTTGATTTAGTAGGACCATCCTTAAAGTCAATCCCTCTAAAATGCATCATTTATATAATCAATGGCATACAATGATATAAAAAACTACCACTAAAAATCGATTTTGATGGCCAAAATCGATTGTTTAGTAGTGCACGGCTCCTCTCTAAGCTTAGGGTACACATGAAAACCCTAAATCTCATGAGGTACCTTAATATCATCAATGAGTGAGGACTGAGTGAGGAAGACTAAGATAAACCAAAGCACAAATTATAGAGCAAGATCAAACGATGAGAAATTGTTGTGATTTTTCGCTACCTAGACTAGTGGAAAAATACGATCACCTATCGCTCTAAGTCTTCGCAACTTTTGGAGACTCTAAACAAAACCTTTTTTAATCAATCAATAAGACTCAGTGGTGAAGTCAAATTCTGGCAATCTTTTTGCACACTTTATGCTGTCTTTACATCCTGATATCCTATGATTAAGAGGAGGTAAGAATAAAGTGCACACGTTAATTAATAATTCTGTTGTCGCTAAAAGGGACAAAAGATTTATATTATTCAATGTTAAGATCTTGCCAAACTGCGGGTCCTCCTGCTCCGGTGGCATTTGCTTACATGCTCAAACGAATCTTGATTTTTCGTTCACAGCCTATATGTGTAGGTGAAGAAAAGGTATAGAGAACTAGTTTGAGAAAGCAATGAGTTGACACGTCTTTATGAAAAGAAGCGGTTGATTTCAGTTTACTTATTAATTAATAGAAAAAAAAGAAGTAATGGATGTCTTGCCCCTTGCAAGTTGGTACTCCCGGTCAGTTCTAAGACGTAGGCCTTTTTAGTTTTTATCATAAATGGGATATTTAAATTTTCAAAAGTTTACCCAAAATATATTAACATCTAAGATATCAAATAAACACACTACTAAAGTGTATTCGTGTTGGATTTAATTAAATTAGTTTGACACAATGTTGTTGATGTTGGTGTATCTTTTTTCTTTAAATAATTGATCCATGCTGGAACCAAACTTCCGGACAAAACTAAAATGATCTATTTTTTGGAAGAGAGGGAGAATGTGTTATCCAGATACGTTAGTTGATTAGTTGACTAAGATTATGGCCCCGTTTGACAGGGCTTCTCCAGCGGCTTCAGGAGTCATTTGAAGCTTTTTTCTATCAATCGGGATAAAATGAAATGGCTCCACCCATAAAGTCCCTAAAAACATGCTCTCGCAGAGCTCTTGGGTGCAAAGTAGCCAAAAATAGTGGCTTCTCCCAACTTCACCTCATCTCTGTGAGAGCTCATTCTGAGGAACCCTATATGTGGAGCTGTTTTGCCAAACGATTTACCAAAATGGCTCCAGCTCCACTGACAGAGCTGTTCATGGAGCCGGAGCCAAAAATAATGGCTTCACTGGTGAGGTAGAACCGTGCCAAACGGGGCCTATATATTATCCATTCAAGTGGCTTCCTTCCTAATAACCTCTTAGATTAGGAAAGGTTTACCACTTTAAGCCTTTGATCTGTAAAGGTTGACGAGATTCTTTACTACCACTAAGGCACTATGTACCGTGGCAATTCTAGTCATAAACTAGGAGTGTCTAATTTTGATCTAATTAGATTGGCCTTGTTTAGATGCACTTCAAAAATCTAAGATTCCTGTCACATCGAATATGTCAGCACATGCATGGAGTATTAAATGTAGATAAGATTTTTGCATGTTTGTATAGTTTAGATATAAATTACGAGACAAATCTTTTAAACCAACTTAGGTCATAATTGGACACTTATTGAAAAATATTCTCTGTTCAAAATTTCAAATCCAAATGCATCTAAATTGGGGCCTAAAAAATTCGCCTCGCCGACTCCCTCCTTTCGAAAATATATATCACTATGGGATACGTGCGAGTCAAACTTTTTCAATTTTGACTGAGTTTATAGAAAATACGTGCAACTATTATTCCTCTAAATAAATTTATTATGAAAGTATATTCAACGATCTATCTAATGATACTAATCATATATTATAGATATTAATATTTTATATATATATTTGGTCAAAAGTTAAAAGTCTTTAACTTCTCGAGAAGTAAGAATGACATCTATTTTGGGACGAAGGGAGTAGTTTATTTTTATCTACATTTAATGTTCTATATGTGTATCCAAACATTCGATGTGGCAGAGGTGTAAAGTTTTTGGGGTGTAACTAAACACCCCCTAAGGCTTTGTTTAGTTCGTGGTTGTAAAGTTTTTGCGTCACAACAGATGTTTTATACGATGTCGCATGAGGTGTTCAGATACTAATGAAAAAAAATTATAGAACTCCAACAAAATCATAAGACAAATTTATTAAGCCTAAATAATTCATCATTAGCAAATATTTATTGTACCACCACATTATCAAATCATGTAAGTAATGGCAATATGTGCAGTTATTTTTTTTCTCTATATTTAATACTCTATAATGTGTCCAAACATCCGATGTAATGAGCCGTAAAATTTTGGCGTTGGAACTAAACAAAGCCTAAATTAATTTATGACCCTTTTGCATGCTTCCATATAATATATCGGTGTCCACGACATTGCTGAATAAGTGAACATACGTGGCCTTGTCAGTTTGCATAAGACATGCGATTCGTTACACCCAGGCTTTCAGTGAAACTGCATTCTAGGTTGACCATGATTTGGTGGAGGACAGTTCACATGGTGCGGCAGATCTGGGTACCATTGCTTCAATTTCATAGCGCGCCGTACATCAAGTGTCCATCCTGAATTAAGGATAAAGCGATGAATGCGACAGAGAACGCTACAGGCCCGTCCATGGTGTGGAGAAGGTTCTGCACTTCTGCTCAAGCAAATAACCAAAAAGATTTGTCAATGCATGATTGTGAATAGAGAAGCTTCCCAGGGGCCGAATCCAATCATATGAAGAACTTACCTGGAAAGAATTGTCATTCATTGGAAAAAGGCAGCAAGAGAAGGAAAGAATGAATGCACTGGACACGGGGTCCCCATTGAACTCTTCTGAAAAAAGGAAGGAAAGAATTGGCCTAGGGCAAATGAAATTGACAGATTAACAAGTGACAACCCATGGGTGAAAGGGTCTGCTCTCTGCTCCCTGGTAAGCAGCATACATGCCGCTAAGTGAAAGGAAAAAGAAAACATAAAAGAAATTCCACCATGGAAAAACGCCAAGTATATGGACCGTAAGTGTCACTTTATCGTTACAGGAGCATCTTCAAGAGTTTTTCTAAATCTCACTTTCTAAATTATCATTCAGAGAGTCATTTGCATAAAAAATCGTTTTCTATATCTCTTAACTCTTCAACAGTTCTTCTATATCTCATACGTGCTCTAGAGAGCTATTCTTGTCTTCTATATTTGGCTAGCGAAAAATTCAGAGTAGGAGATGGTTATATTGGATAACCATTTAGATAAGCTGTTGAAGGATAATTTTTCACTAAAATCTCTATTCATAACATTTAGAAAAGATTTAGAGTCTATTGGAGTTGCTCTAAAATAATTACCCCCTCTATCAAAAAGGAATATTTGGTTATGTGCCATTTAAAGTGGATCACATGTGACCAAGTTTCTATTGAATATTATTTATATTTATGTCACCAAAATCAATTTATTATAAGAAGAATTCATAATTAATCTAATAATATTTATTTGATATCATAAATAATGACTTTTTATCTATAATACTTATGACATGTAACAAGTATTATTAGATTGATCGTGAAATATACTTTGATAATAAACTTGTACAGAGATATAAACTTGGCACGCACCTTATATCTAACTAAAATAAAAAAATGACTTATCGAGAAGCATATGAAATTATTTTGAGACCAATGAAATTACTAGACAAGTAGAGGTAGACCCATCACGAGATCAACTTGCACAGTTTCGGCAACACCTAGAATGAAAATGAGACACGTAACTCGAAATGTACGAGGTTCCGTAAGAAAGTTCAGATGTTTAAAAAATGGCATACAACTTGCGTTGCCTTGTGTGAGAAAATAACCTTGCACAGACTGAGTCGTATAGAATCAATCAAAGCAGGAGGGTTGGCATCTTCTTCAGGTTAACAAGTGAGAGTCCACGGGATCAGCCGCCAGACGTTGGAGATTTAGTACCCCCTCTTTCTTTCTTTTTTCTTTTTTTTTTTGGCGAATAACAGCTTACTACTCCTACCTGCTTACCGGGTAAAGCAGAGGTGAGGACAAAGCTACACGACAAATTAAAGAACCGGAGCCGGAAGTAGCTCTCTCGGCCACAGATCATGGGAGCTTCTCGATCTCCACAACTTAGTTTAAGGTAAACTGATTCACAGTACATTAACAGTATGTAGACACCACGCTAGGAGAAGGTTGATAATGCCAAATAGCTAGTGTTTTCACATGTACTACAAGCAACAAGTGTCAGTGTGATCTTCCAAATTATAAACAGGGCTGCTGACATAAGGAAGAACAGTCATGAAAGAGGAGGTCCTCATCGCGTCAGCATGAACACAGAATGAGTTCAAATATCGTCAAACCCTTTTCGTGCTTTCCCCCTCTTTATTTACATCCTACGACTAATAAGCAGGTAAGAATGATCAAAGCTTCAGTAATCTGTTGTCACTAAGAGATACTCCAACTGAACAACATTTTTAAATGTTTCAATCAGTAGGCGACGAAACAGGCAATTTCTGTGGACATCGTCTGCAGGAAAAATAAACCTTGATACTTTTCAGTTTTCAACTCCGCAAAGAAGGCCCTGTTAAGATGTACTTTAAAATTTCAAGATTCTCATCACATTGAATGTTGCGGCGTATGCATGAAACATTAAATGTAAATAAAATTTTTGTATATTTACGTAGTTTGCATGTAAATCATGACACGAATCTTTTAAGTCTATTTGTACCATGATTAGACACTTATTGAAAAAAATTCTTTTCCAAATTGCAAATTACAACTGCATCTAGACGGGCCGAAGTAAAGGTGTCTGGATCGGACGATCAGGTGGTTGATTGGTTGACTCAGATACACTCGAGATGCTCTCAAGTCTAAAGTGGGGTTTCCCGACATATATTTCTTTATTTTGCTAGACACTAAGCCTAGGTAAAGTATATATCACTCTGACCCTATGTATTCTTTTATGAAGTTTGGCAAGGTCCTGCCTCTAGCACTAGCGACTTGGTCCTGCTTTTTTCATTTTATCATCCTCTAAACTCTACCGGCCAGAAATACAATACATGATCTAAACTCCCCACTCCCACCACCGATTGCAGAAAAATGGCAATGTCGCCTTTGTGAGACAATTGGATGCTTGGTAGTCGTTTTCCAATGTCAAATGCTAGTCAACAGGAGATCACCAAATGACCAAAACTCTAAATTCAACATTAATCTTTTGCCTAGATATTGGGACTCGACCAAGATTTGTGGTATGTGGCTTGTCCGGCCTCCGTTAGGCATACCATGCATCACCATACTTCAAGTGTCCCATCCTGAATTTTCCTAGAAACTAGGTTTAGAATTTTGATGCAAAAACATGAGGTGTGGGAATAGACAGGAGTGGAGATGAGGTGATAATTACATCATGAAGACGATGCCAAGAACTCAGAAGCTTTCCAAATCGTGACCCTATTCAATAGTTAGGAATGTTCCCGGAAGTCCTGCAGTTTTAACTTTCAGTTGGAAGGTAAGAGAAGAAAGAAAGAATTGTCTTACCTAGGGCACGTGAGGGGCAAACCCATTCAATACAAGTGAAACTGACAGATTACGTCGCCAAAAAAAAAAAGGAAAAAAAGGGTGAAAATAACAGATTGTGACAACCCAGTGCGACCAACTGCTCCCTGCGAAGCAGCATATCTGCTGTTATCTTGGGACTGCTAACCTTGCTCTTGGACCAGTGAAAACTCAAGGGAAAAAAAAACAAACTATTGTGCTCTTGCAGCATATCAACCTTGACATCCATAGAAAATACATGCAGATACTCACTAAGCGTGTGCCAAGTTTTACATAATGCCAACCGAGAATGAACATGAGATGCAGAACTTCAAAAGTATGGATGAAAATGACATACAGTTGATCTGAGTTTGTATCAGAAAAAACAGCATACTGAATGCAGTTATCAATTCCATTTCCAAGTCAGAACAGAATCCATACCAGAGGAGAGTTTGCCGGATGGCGTCATGAAGTGGGGCCGTACAGAATACACATGGCAGGCGTTCGATATTTTGCACATCAAAAACGATGTCCAGTTAAAACAAGCTGAAAAAGAAATGGAATAATAACCAGTCAGCAACGGTTCAATAGGAACAAATGTGTACCTTTCTTTCCTGGGTCAAAGAGCCAGAGAGGTGAGGGCAAAGCTACACGACAAAGACCAGACTCAGAGGCAGCTCTCACTCTCAGCCTCAATTCAGGGGGACATTTCTCCAGAAATAAGTTCAAGGAAGAGGGATTCACTGGACATAAACACCAGACCGGATGTATGAACATAGAAGATTGACAGCATCTCAAATGTTAGTGAACAAATGTCATTGGGTATCTTCCGAATAAATAGTGTTGCTGACAAATAAGCAGATGATAGGGACATGAGCGATCGATAATTGTTCCCTCAGAGTCAATGGGTGAAAGCATTCACATGCATATGATGCCTTCTCATGTTGATACATGTGCAAGTATAGAATTAGAATAAAATTTCCTTACACGATGTGCATCCATTATTCAATTTCTGTACAGTGTGTACCAATATCTATCAAGTTTGCTTCGAGACACCATTATTCAATTTCTATACAGTGTGTGCCCATATCTATCAAGTTTTTGTTCGAGAGGTTGATAATTGAATCTGCTATGACCCGAGCACTTGACTACATATAGCCTCCTGAGGAGAGAGAGAGATTCAGAGAGTGCAGACACATCGTCAGTAAGGTCTCAGTGAATATAACTAAGGGTCAAGGTAGATGAAGTTAAAGAATAAACAGCACAATCCCCCACCTGATGTCAGCATGAGGACAGGAACATTCTGATCCTTTGCAAACCTGAAAACTTTTTCGTCTCTAGTAGTCACACCATCTGGGCTAACCTGGAAATGATGGAAATTTTATATGAGCAAAGCGGGAGCTCTCTGCACTGGGTACGCCCAGAATAGAACCATCCATGCATCTGTAAGCAGCTTTGGAAGAACTACAACCTATATGCCACTGCAGATATGTACATTTACATGTTACATGAATTATGCGAGAAAATGTGAAGTTTGCATGAAAAACATACCTTTAGGCTGCCTAAAGGATCGCCATCTAGGATATCAGTTCCAGCATTGTACAGAATCAACTGGGGCTGAAATCTACTTTTAGCTACCTGCAAACAATTAGGATCAATTAATGACAGTTTAAGTAGGCTTGCCAGTATAAAGCAGAGTAACAGAACAGTGCTATTTAAGCTTGCCAACGATGTATATAGGAAAGTTGCATTCATGATTTATTTTTCAAACAGGTGGCGCCATTTTGAACAGGCCTACAAATTTATTTAGTTGGTAGCAATATGCAGGGAATTTGTTGGGTGAAAAAAGTTGCACCAACTTTATTTAATTGGTAGTACCTACTAGTGTATGGAATAAACTAGCACAAGAGTGTATAATTTATTTTCCTGTTTCTTTCTACATGTTCTTGTTTCAAATAAACAAATCAATGCAAATCACGAATAGGCATGCTTAAGATCTTACTTGTGTGAACTAAACTACACACTTGACACTTTCGTTGCCTACGAAAAAGGCCCTTGGATGTATATTCTCACTTCCATATTATAAGTTCATAACAGTATTGCCACTCAACCTCAAATATTAGCATGGTGTTTTACGTGAATATCCCAATCAATCAATGATACAGGTTTGCAGTTCTCTTCATCTCGAGATTGTCTGCAGAAATGAGGGAGTAGAGTAGAACCCTGAACTCAAATCCCCCAGCCCTTTTATCCACTATATTTCTTTCCGTGAAGGAACAGAAGGAGAAAGTAAGATGTTTCTGAACCATAGTATTTGGCGTGAGTTGGAGTGAGTTTGTGTGAGAGGGGGGGGGGGGGGCGGCTTGCCTTTCTTGGCTGGCCTAGGGTGTGTTATATGGGTTCTTTCCCATAATGGTACGCAGTTTTCCTGCGTTTTTCGAGAAAAAAACTGCCAAAAAATAAAAGCGAGAAAATAAAGATTTTTTTATTGCCAAGAAGTTTTCTCTCTCAAAAACAAATCTGGACCCTTTGCAATCCATTCCTGACACAACTTTTAAAGATGTCTGCCCGTGACAAAAACTACCATAGATAACAAAGTCTGCATCTGGAAACTATCTTGAGAAGTAGATAGTTTCAAATAAACAATCCTTGAGTCAGGTAGCAAAAAGAAGATATACCGGAACCCACCCATAAATCTTCAACAAAGTGCACTGTAGTTACTTACTATAGGATGATGAGTCAGATGAAGTAGTGCTAGTGCGTCATCACATCCTTAGCCGTGAAACATGATGATATCTTAAATCTAGCAAAGTAACTGACTAACCCAAAAGAGCTCCTTCGGTAAATATCATTCTCCTTCCATACATGGCTCCAAACCATCGTAACAGGAGGGAGAAATAAACATCTATAATAGTAACTTTTTTTTCCTACCAGTAGAATTGAATCCTCGTGGCAGGGAAAGCTTCATTAATTAAACAAAATTGTCTTGATTCTTCAAACTACAAAGAAACGGCAGATTCCATAGTAAACTCAATCTAGGATCACTTGCCAAAACTTCATATTTCCTGACATCCTAAATGCTCTTAGAGCCACTGTCAGTGCTGAAATAAAGGTCCATCTTGGTGTGATGTGCTTATTCCTAATTCTCCTCAGCACCTTTTTAGTTAATGTTGTGTATTCACATTCATATTTGGCTCAAGGAAATAGGCTGCAACTTTATGCATTCAGATCTCAGCAGAATAGGCCACGTATATATTAGAAATGAGCCTTAGCTATAAACCACAAGTTCTCGACTGTGTTCTCAAAAGTTAATTATTGTTAAGGTTTATAATGATAAGCAATTCGTCTCAGCTATAAGGGTATCTACAATGCAAAGATTGTTGTAGAGACTCTTAAGGAGAGAGAAAAATGGTCTGTACCAACTACCAAGCATCCGAAGAAGAGCCATGACCCACAATGGTAATAAAAAATTACTAGCGCTTAAACATATTAATAAACCTAAAAGCCTAGTTTAAGTGTTTGGATGCTACTCCCCCACCATTCCAAATTATAAGACATTTTGGCTTTTGTACATACATAGATTGTGCAATGCACTTATTAGATATACACTATGTCTAGATGACTAGATACATGGCTAAAGCAATGTATCTAGAAAAGTCAAAACATATTATCATTTGGAATGGATGGAGTACAATGCAAACCATAGCCTCCATGCTTGTGCATAAGTATTTCATATCCTAAGCTCCAAAAGCCTCCAAGTGCTGGACTCCCAAGGGTGCATTCCTAGGCTCCTAGCACCAGCTGCCTGGTTGAGTGCGTGGACCTCCACCATGGCAGTTCCAGTAACTGCTCACAAGCATCCATCCATGTAGATGCATTGTACAGGCCCTAACTGTGTTGGGTCTAAGCATGCAAAGCTCCTTTTAAATGCATGATGGTAGTATTAACAGCATTAGTGCATGCTGGTATTATTATACAATGCATATAATTCCAGCCTCTGTTCTACAACTTGATGTAACATGAACCTTACAGAAATATGCCACCTCAAATATCATGTTCTGCAATCCAGATCCTTACCAAAAAGAGTCGTGCAGAATATCAATTCACAGTCAAAAGAAACACATACACAAACAGTTGACTTATGTTAAATGAAACATATAAAATCACTGATACTTCAGGTGAAATGACAGAGATACTGTGGCAATGCACAAGTTACCTTGAGAGCCTTATCAAGGATCTCCAAATAATCTTCTGTTTTTGTCTCACTCTAAAAATGCAAACAAGTGTAGTTTAATTACAAACTCCAACATGAAACAGATGCCAAAAAAATATAATACACAACAGGATAGGAAGTGCAACTTACATCTAGCTTGACCTTTTGATCAATGTACTTCTTAGCCGCATGATCCTAAAACAACGTTTTATACAAAAAAGGAACATATCGGTCACTATTTTGCATTAAATGATGTAAAAGAAATTCTATAAAGAAAATGCCTTCTTTGCCCCCCCCCCCTCGCGCGCGCGGTTCAATAGTGATGTGTTGAAACACCCGGGCTACAAAGCCAGGTATAGTATACTGCAACCTTGAACTTTCAAATAGTTATGCAAACAACCACCTTAAGAGTGTGAACCCCCTCATAAAATCCAAAAGGAAGTGTTGGTTGGCATGTAGAAACCATTTCAGGGTTAAGTACTTACAAAAGGATATATTCCAGAGTTGTACATGTCCAAGGTGTAAATTCTCCCTGCAAGCGAAGAATAAATGTCAACAAGCCATGAAATAGTAGCAACTACAAAATATACGAAAGAAAACAATAGAGCACTCAGCCTCTCACCATCACTCCTGAAGTCTTTTTCATGCCCATTTCCTTGATGAGCATCTAGATCAATGATCATTACTCTGCAAATAATGAGTGACTCATGGAATCAAAATAGTTATCATGTATTCTCATGTCAACAGTTTCTATTCCTTAGAGTACTTTTAGAAGAGTAACGAAGAACTGTAATGCTTTGCTTATGGAACTGCATGTTTCGCATTAAAAAACATAAAATAGGCAGGGGCAACGCTACATTGAGCGGGTAGAAGGTTCTTGGCACTAGCTAGGCTCATATAGTTATATTCGCCATATATTGCTATGAAATAATATATGTTCCTTCCCTGGTGCACCAGGGCTAATTTAGAGCTGGACTCGCCGCTGACAATAGGTCAGCTTACTTGTCTGTGCATAAGGAATATAAAGAAAATATGATGCAGATGTCTAGTGAAGTTCAATAATTATCGTACCTTGAGATATTTAAACGAACGAAAGCAAAATGGATGCACAGAGAAATATCAGCATATGCACAAAATCCACCCCCTTCCTCTGCCGAACAGTGGTGGAAGCCTCCGCCAATGTTGATAGCCCCATCCTCTTTCTAGTGCAAGTTTGGCTGATAAAATGGAGCCACCCACCTACATAAAAGGTAAAATCTCACTTCATCATGCTTCTTGAACATCAAAAATAAACAACCAAGGGAGCATTTACCTGCTTCGGAAATGGATAAAGGAGTTTTTGCTGAACAAGCAAGTTAGGTAGTAGTGCCAGTGCTGGAACCTAGGATAAATCAGGAAATACTGATTACGTTCATAAGTTTAAGTTGTATTTTGTTTCATCAGGAAAAAACTCTGACTATACTGATGTCATTTTTAGTACAAAATCTTAATCACAAGTAGCAATAACTTTTGAATGGGATCCAATAACAACACTTTCGTATCAAAAAAGGCTTGTCAAACCAAAACCAAATGCACCTTACATATTTGGGGTGTACATTTTACACCCAATAACTCCATACAACTTTAGCAAAGTCAAAGACCAAACAGATTGGTTTGTGTAACGGAAAAGACTGCAGATGGTCAAAAGCTTCAGAAACCATCATGCTTTCCATGATGCAGTAGACAATTTTGCGAGTGGTTACAGGCTTATAACATGCAAACGATCACACTGTCAAATATGCAATACTGAATTTAGCAGTACCTCTACAATGCGGGCAACCTTCGCACTGCTCTTAAGGCTGCTCAAGTACGACTCTGAGTGCACCTGATTGGATAGGCCACAAACCATAAATGGTAAATTTACACTGCATCCCACAGTACAATTCGCTGTGCGTCAAGTATTCAAGTTACGCACCACTAGCAGATCGTCCTCGGAGGCTTCCAGCGGCTCGATGATCCGATCGTTCTCGAGGAGCCCTGCGTCCACAAGGAAGTTGCGGACACGGCCCCATTTCGCCGAATCAAACGGGTGCGAACAGCAGGACAGGCTTTGCACAAGTGATTGCTGCTCTGCTCTGCTCGTCTCCGGAAGGTCCCGGAACCGGGATATTTAACCTTTTTTCCATCCTAAGGAATATCACCTCTCCGATTACCATTGTTACGGAGCCTCCTACAATTTTACCATCGCAAATAGTTCTCCGTCCCATGTTAGATAACCCTACGGGAAACGTGTGAGTCAAACTTTCTCAATTTTGACTAGATTTATAGAAAATATATGCAACATTTTTATTTCTAAATAAATTTGTTAAAAAACTAGATTTAAGGATCTTTCCAATGATACTAGTTGTGTACGTTCGATGTGAATATTTTTTAATATAAAATTAGTCAAAATTAAAAAAACTAACTTCTCGAGAAACGAGAATGACATCTATTCTATTTTGGAACTGAGGGAGTAGTTTGTATGCCTTCACCCTGCACACACACACGTGCACGCCACACACACACACACAACACACGCAAGCCTGCATGCACGCCTGCAACGCTGCCTGCTATTGGCGCTTCCACGTGCGCGCACACACATGCATGCCACACACAACACACGCATGCCGCACGGTGTCGTTTTCGGGCTTGATGATGGTCCTCGCGACCTCGGCTTCTGCGGGCACGCCGCTCGTGCACCTGCCTGGCGTCCTCCGGCGAGATCAGTTCACGCCGCTCGCGCACATGTCTGGCGTCCTTCGGCGTCTGCTGGCGCACCTGTCTGCCTGGCGGCACGCCTGCGCACGGTGGCGCGGAGCTCGACGCGTGCTGCCGGAGCGAGATCAACGCCGCGAGGAACGGTCGAAGGTGTCGGTCAGGACGGACGAGGAAGCCGTCCACGGTGGACGGTCCACCAGACCATCGGCGGAGGTGCGGCTACCGCGACCACGCATGGCGTGCGAGCGACGGATTATATTGTGCGGATGCGGCTACCACACGCGTGGCGAGCTCGCGCTGGCGAGCGGCGGAGGCGCGGCTGCGGCGAGCGAGCGCTCTGTCGAGCGGCGGAGGAGCGGCTGCGGCGAGCTCGTGGCTCGAGCTGGCGAGCAGCGGAGGCGTGGATGCAGCGACTGCGCGCGCTCACGACTCGCGCTGGTGAGCGGCGTAGACGCAGCCAGCGAGCACGCGCGGGCAACTGCCCACGACGATTTCAGTATCGACTCTCACCGCGCACCAAACGGCTACTCCATGCTGGAAGTCACCAAGTTCATGCGCGCCACTTACGGGATCCCGTGCGACGTGGCCGCCGGCGGCACCGACCCGACAAAGCAGCGGCCGAGGCTGCTGGTGAACACGGAGGAGATCGTGCGCGGCGTCGAGAGGCTCGGGTTCGAGGTGGTGGTGTCGGAGGGGAAGGGGACGCACAAGGTTGGTGCCCTTCGCGGAGATGGCGCGCGGCGTGCATGGCGCCGGGCTGACCAGCACGGTGTTCGTGCCCACGGGCGGGGTGGTCTAGGCAGGCAAGCGGGCCGCTCTGCAGACGTCCTGCAAGTCGCCGCGCTGGCCGCCACGCTAACTTGCAGACTTTGCGGTGAAACCAGCTAGGTCTAGCAAGACCCGCAAACATGCATGAAGAAGCAGGCACCTGCTGAAGCCTGGCTCGTGGCCTCATGGGTGAGCTCGACGAGGCAAGCGTGGATCCCGGCGTAGAGGTGCGGCCGTGCGGGTACTTGAGGACGCATAAGTCGACCGCACGTGCAAGGCGCCATGAGCAGTCAGCCGCGCGACGGAGTCAGAGCGCGCGCGCCGAGATACCAAGGCTCGCGATGGTCGTACTTGCGGGCCGCAAGTTTCGGAGCGTGCAGAGCAGCTCGGGAGGAAACGTGCGTGGGATGCGGTACGGTGACCATCCTCCTATTGCGGCTTGAGCGCGGAGACGAGCTCCCCGGCGATGCGCGCGTCACGGACGGCCGATGGGTCGGAGGGGAGGCCGCACGGGTGCATGTAGGGGAAGCCTGACACGTAGGCCGGGCGGGGACGTTATGTTCCCAGTATTATCGCAAGACGGTTATGTTCCTGGCTGGAGGTGGAAGACGACCTGATTTGTGGAACCCACGTGTTAGACAGCGAAGGGAGGCATGGGTGACGGACAGCCGCTCTGCAGCTATCGCCGTTTGCGCCGGTGAGACGGAGGCGTCAAGTTTACTGCCACGTCAGCAGCGAGAATGGCAAAAATGTAGGTGTTTTAGTATGCACGATGGCAAATATGTAGAGCGCTTACAAAGCTGTCAATTGAATAGGCGCCATCCGTAAGGGTGGCAAAAAGTTAAATATCCCCCCGGAACCACAAGTACACGGATAGTCGGGCAGCACAGATTGGCTATACCGGTGTTCAGTTCCCGTATCTCTTCCACGTGGACCAACAGAAGCATATAGGGCCTGCTTGTTGGCATCCAAAGTTTGGCATGACATTAATTTAGCACACTAAATATTAGAAAAAAGCTTGTCATAGATTTAGCAAGCCAAATATGAAATGTTGACAAATTTTGATAGCAAACCAAATACTAGTCAAAATCATAGCTTACCAAATTCATGACATAACAGATTTTGCTTGGAAACCAAGCAGGCCCATAAACCCAAGAAACTGACCCAGCTGCCAGACAAATCCCTTTTTTCTGCAAAAAAACAAGTGGCTCTCAAACTGGTTTCGACGAACTTAAGGACCTAGTATTTAGACACAAAGTATTTTTAGAGTAGGAGAAATACTAGAATTTTAAAAGTATTTTGGCATTCAAAAGTTGTTGGATGTTTGGATACAATAAAAATTGTAGTTCAAACTATGGTATTATTAAAACTGTAGTTTTTTCGAGTTTTGTAAACTCCACTCTTGCCTTTTTTTAAAAAAAAACCATGGTTTTGTGTCTTTTCGACCTACAAAATTATTGTTTTATGATACCATAATTTTCAAAAACCACGTCACCTTACATTTCTTTTTTGTTATTGACATGTTGCGGGGTTAGGACATCCGTACCGAGGGTGAGCGGCGTGGGGGAGCAACATCCGCGCAACATCCGCGGCGTGGGACAGGAGTAGGCCACGACCAGGACGATGTGGTCATTAGGCCACAGGGGCCACAACTGTGCGGAGGAGCCATGACGGTGGCCGCTCAGGTGTAAATCGGCAAGAAAGAAGATGACCCAAAGATTGACATGTCGGTCCCATGTGTTAGCGCTATAACAAAACAGAAAATATGGGATAAACCTTAGCTCCTAATCAAACAAGAAATGGGTACGACCCATCTGTGAAAATTAGATTGGAGCTAAAGCAAATCAATTAATCCCCAAACCAAACACATGCTAAAGCTTTATTGACGAGAGTTTATGATATATTTTGCTTTTCCCAAAAAGTTTTAAAAGCCCGACAATCTTCTAAATAGGCTTTATTTAAAGCTTCAAAAGTTGCACTTTTGTACTAAAAGTAGAGAAACTCTCTCGGAGTAGCTTCCCTAGCTTTTATAGAAACTATCTTCAAAAGGTGTTTGTACAAAAACTATATCCCTAAATAGCATTAAGACAAACAAATACATAGATGATTGATGCAGTTGATGTGACCTCCAAGGATATTTCCAATCCAGGACCTAGGTACTTTCGTCGGACTCAAACAAAACACAAGCCATAATTTTCAAGGGTTGTTTATTTGGTTCCCAACCACGAATTGTTTCAAAGTGTGGCAAGCCACAAAAAGGTGTGGTTAAGAATTTTAGAGTCACACTTTACCATACCTAAAGAAATCTTGCTATATTTTTATACTCTATGATATGTATAGCCCATTTTTTTTTTTTGCCTAAGTTCAATATAACCAAACACATACCAAAATTGGTCAAACTTAACTAAGGTGAAGTGTGGTTACCAACCAAACATCCTATAAGAGCGCGTTTAGATCACGAGAATAATGTAGAAAAAATTGAAACCTCACACTCTATCTTGTAAGGGCACGTTTAGATCACAAGAATAACATAGGAAAAAAATAAAGGAATCTAACTCCTATACTATTCTTCTCTGCAACACCATTTGAACACCATTTGGAACGAAGGAATTAGCTCTAGCCGTTCCACAGGAAAGGCGAACAAACTTGTAATTTTGGAGGAAATAGAAAATGAGATCCGAGCTAAGGGAAATCTTTATTGCGTCGTTACTGAACTCACTCCTGAAAATAAAACAAAGATTATGCAGTTATGTGCGGTTCTACTTTATCAAAGTGCTACAGATACACGAATACACAACATGGAAAGTGAGCGCCAATAGTTGTATGCAATTTTGACAAATTACAGATCATTCTTATGTAAATACACTTAAAAAACCATAAGCATTTTGAGTAATTAATTAACTATTCATTAAGTACTACATGATTTTTTTTATTGGTATATCATCGACCGAGAGATATAGTACCTTCATTTAGGCCCGGTTTAGATGTACTTTAAAATTTCAAGATTCCCATCACATCGAATATTGTGGCACATGCATGAAGCATGAAGCATTAAATATAGATGAAATTTTTACATATTTGTACAATTTACATGTAAATCACGAGACGAATCTTTTAAGTCTATTTAGACATGATTGGATACTTATTGCAAAAGATTCTCCGTTCAAAATTCCAAAGCAAAATGCATCTAAACAAGACATGATTTTAAACGTGTGATATTAGTGCTCAGTTTCAGTATTTTTTCGCTCCTTCGCGCATTCTAACATACTAGTATAATGCCCGTGCTAATGCCACGGTTTTATTTTAGAGAAACACATGAAAAGAAACAAATGTCAAATTATTTATCCATAGTTAAACTTTTATACAATTGTATTTGAGCATTTATACAATCTGATAAACACTTTTGCAGAAGTGAAAGGTCGAGATGGTGGACTAGAGGGGGTGAATTGTCCTTTTTAACAATTAATCGCAGCGGAATAAAACATAATCGATTCTAACAACGATTCACCCCTCTAGCTAAATCTCTAAACACCTTGTAAAAGATCCTAAAAAGAAACAAATGTGCTAACCTAACTTGAACTTCCCTAAACCGTTCTAACACAAGATCACACAAACCTAAGCGCTACTACTTCAAGCACCGGGAGAGCTCCTACCAACTAGCAAGTAAAAGCGCACTAAACACCTAAACCCAGTAAGTGCTCAAAGATAAGGATACACAATCGTAATCAAGGAGCGCAACTTGTTTAGTTACACAAATTAAACAAGAAACTACTTCTAACCTACACAAGCAAAAAACGTGAGTGGCAAGGTACACAAGCTAACCGATCTCACAAGAGCTACAACTACACAAGTAAAGTAAAGAACAATAACAACAACTTGTGTAGGGAAATACAAACCACCGCGAAAGATGATGTAGAGGATGACACGGTGATTTATTTTCCGGAGGTTCACTTGTTGCCACAAGCTACGTCCTCCGTTGTGTCCACCTACACTCCGTGGTTCAGTAGCTAATCGATCACCAAGATCAAGCTCTACCAAAGAGCGCCACAAGAACCTACCCGATGGGTGAGATGTTGAACAACACGCTCAACTAGAGTTGCTTTTCACGATCTCCCGCGGGGCGAGCACAACACCCTCACAAGCACCTCTCCGGAGCCAAGCACAATCTCCTTTACTTGCTTCGACAGAGCCACGAGCCACCAAGCCGTTTAGAAGGTGGCAACCTCCAAGAGTAACAAGCACACCGACTTGCAACTCGATCACCAAGTGCCACTCGATGCAATCTCACAATGCAATGCACTAGCGATCGATCTCTTACTTCTCGGATGTGAATTAGATGAGCATAAGTGAGTTGGAGAGCACTAAGCCAAGCACAAGCAAGGGAAACACATTCCCAAGGTGCTGGGCCTTTTTCACAGCCGGCCACACACTCCTATAAATAGCTCTCAAGCCAAAGGAGCCATTACCAACTCAAACCGGTCGTCGGACCGAGCATCGGACTCTCGTACGCATAACCGTCGGACTATTGTTCATGGTCCGATGCCTTGGATTTGCGCCACGTGTCACTAGCCGTTTAAATCCGACCGTTACCGCGCTCTAACGGCTCTCTGTGAGCGTCAGACCGTGCGTCGGACTGGAGCGTTGGACCGTTTCTTAGGGTCCGACGGTCTACAGAGAAGTTCCCCGAGAGCAAAATAGCGTCAGACCCTAGCATCGAACTATTGTTTATGGTCCGACGCTTTAACCCCTTCAAATGGCTGTTTTTAGAGCATCGGACCCTACCGTCAGACTGGTCCGACGCTTAACGTCGGACTATAGTTTTCCAAGGTCCTACGCCTGTCTTCGTTCGTTAAAACGGCGATATATATTAGCTCCGAACTCCGATTTCGATGATCTTGGACATTTTGGAAAGATTATTCAGAGGGCTACACAACCCACATGATTGCTTGATCCAAAGCTCAAAGGATAAAAGCAGTTTATCCATCCAAGATCCAACCAAGTTTCCTGCGAGCTCGAAATTTCCACCCTTTTGTAAATGTGCAACTCTAAAGTGTTCCACTACCTTGTGCATGTGAGTTAGCATTTTCACAATCATTTTTTAAAGGTTTTTTTTACTCTTTTTACCACGCCACTCGATCCTATTAGAGCATGCAAGTTAGTTCATTCAAATGGCACTAGATGACCGATATGCAAACAAGTTTGTCCCTCTTGATAGTACGGCCATCTATCCTAAATCCGGTCAAGCACTTCTCTACTCAATCTTAGACCGGTAAAATGGAAATGCCCTATGGTTATACCTTTGCCTTGCGCTTTCCATTCCGATCACCATCTTCATCCCCTTCTTCATCTCCAACTCGATCGATGCCGTGCAACACATGCACCAACACCTCATGAATGATATGATCCGCTTCATATCATCACATGACTTTTGGTTCATCAATCCTCGACTTGCTTGCTCTTCACCGTTGCGTTGGTCCATCGGCACCAAGCAATCACCCGACTTGTCCTTCACACTTGCAACCGGTCCATCGACGCGAAGCCTTGTCTTGATCTTCTCCACCTAGCCACATGACTCCATGTCATGTTTCATGTGCATTAAGCTCCTTCATCACTACATGTGTGAGCTAAGCAACACTCTCCAAGCCATAACCACCTCCATGGCATAGTTGCTCACACACATGTACATGTAGACTAATCACCTGTGTAATCAACACTCAGACACATATTAGTCCACCTAATTTGTTACTCAATTACCAAAACCAAACAAGATCCTTTCAAGAAGAAGGCATAACAAAGTTATTTCTTTCATTAACCATCTAATTTACATTCTGCCAAGTCCTTGAGCATGCCTTCGAGATCTTCAGGGAATCTGTCAAAACACTCAGTTGGATGGCTGTTCAAAACACCAAGTTAATAGCTGTGCACGGCGGGAAATAATTTAAGTTATTAATTTCCTATATGTAGTGTACAATCCCATTAGCTAATGCAACACTACAAATCAATAGAAGAAATTCCAACTCAATTAAAAACTAGATGATATGTATGTAGCAGGAAAGTAAAGTTGACACAAAGTTTATGAATGGTTCAGCTAACCTGGGAGTGGCAACGTCGTTAATGACTGCAGATTAGGGCCCTTGCCCTGCTTTCCGATACCAATCCTCTTGCCGCTGCACCGCCCACTGCTGTTTCATCGCCGTAGTCGGCGTTACGGGATTGGGCCGATTCTGTATTGCAATAACAACCAACAGCTTAAGAGGCGTTTGCTTTGTGGCAAGGTAACGTCAGTGGAAACGACATGAGGTGACGGGGGGGTCGGCGGTGGGATCACTGATTCCAGTATTTGTTTGTTTACGTACAGTAATGGTATTGTTTACCATTACAGGTGTTTGGTTTTCCATCTCAGGTATCACATTCGCAAGCCAGAGTAGCATGGCTAAGCAAAATACATGACAAGAGCATTATAAAATATCAACTCACGTAAAGAAAAATCAAGTTGACATATGAAAGAAAAATCATCAATTACTGCATGTCGTACAGAAAAAAAAGGATGAACACAAGACTGATAATAAGCCAATCCTTCTATTAATAAAACTCCATTTTAAAATCCATCCATTAAACAAAACTTTTTTTTTCTCTCGAACTACCATGATGAGAACATGTTTAGTACGAATCTTACCCATCTGGTTCACAGGTTCGAAAATGGACGTAATTAAGACCAACGAAATTCAAAAAATATAGAACGGTAATAAATTAAACTAATATTGGCATAGCTAATATCTCTTTCACATGTTCACATGCATATCTCGTAAACCAACATAGTTAAGAATCTCCTCCATCTTGCTAGTTGCAATTTAGAAACCCTTATAAATGCAAACATACTACCGACTTCCGCCTTCTATCCGCTTCCTTCTGTCCTCCTCTAAAAAAAAGATATTTAATAAATAAATGCAGGGCATATATATATCACAACATGGCAAGTGTTATGTTTTTAAGCTTGTCTATAAAGACTTTCAAACCATATAGGCACTTTACAGGTCAGAACAAAATAGCATCATTGTTTCATCATCCCATATTTTAGCCTAGTATGGAAAGAGAACAGCATGGCTTGGCAACCCCTAATGTTCCAAATATCAGACTTAGATGTTTGGCAAGATGAACCAATAGGATTAGCATGCTCTATATGATCTGTTTCTTTCACAGAAACAGAAGCGTTTACCATGTCATATGCCATCTAGCATGGTATATATCAATAAGATGCAGAATTTAGAATGTTCCACAGCCAAAAGTGTTTCCTCTAGCACACGCAAATCAACTTAAAAAATAGCTCTACTGGTAGCAGCGATTTAACTGAAGACACCTTATCTGATCACCAGATGCCTCCATCAAGATTTCAGAGCATTAATTCTACATTACATGATGTAATAATCTCTAATGCAACAACAGCATGATCTATGATCCACGCTTCAGAAATATATACATCAATCTTGGATTATGAGGCCACGAAAGTTACTAAACCCAACCATTTCAATTCATATGTCAGTTTTCATCTGATTTACCAAACATCATTGCCACAAATATGCCAAATTATCCTCTGGGTAACCAAGAAGAGAGCAAGAACAGCGTTGTGAGACCCTATACCAACATGTTACATTGTAGAAACACCCACACCAAGATTGCTACATTCATTAGGCCTAGCTAATACTATTGAAAAAAAATATGGGTTAGTAGATAAGTATTTACCCCTGTTGCTACTCCTATATATATATTGATTTGTTTGTCTATACAGTATTTGCCAGCATGCACTTGACAGAAAGAAATTGACTACGTAAATAATTCTTCAGGTGATTTATACAGTATTTGTCAGCATGCACTTGACAGTAAGAACAAATTGCCCAGGAACATCCAGTATACAATATTCACTAGTTGTTTGGAATGGATGTACTAGTTGGTCACTCAAATACAATTGCATGAAGGCATCAGTGGTGACATGAAATTGACAGTATGCTTGAGGTACCTTAATTTTGTTGACACAACAAAAATATCTCCAAATTTCTTCAAAGTCACACCAGTCGGACATGAGTGAACATAAGTGAACCACGCGAATGGGGATTTGAGAGGGAGAGGAGTAAGAAAACCAGGATCTCATACCTAGGGCAAAGCAGAACAGCGGTCGCCGGAGGTGAAGTGCCTTGCTTGCTCCGCGTCACGCACTCTTCTCCTTCGGGCAAGGATCTTGGACCTGAAGAAAAAAACCCTATAGGGTTCAGCATTGGGCAACGGGGACAAGAGAAAGGAAAAGGGAGAGAGAAGGAGAGGATAGGTGGTGAGAGCTCACCGGGCAACGGTGAGAGTCGCCGCCGCCGTGCAGGAACCGCGGCGAGGGAGTCGTCGAGCGGCGAGGGAGTCGCGAGTTCCTCTAGACGAGCGCGAGCGGTGGAGACGAGATCGCGAGGGGGCGCCGTAATTGGATAAGTGACGGGGAGGGGCGGTATCCAGGGTGTATGGGGCGTTTTCTGATTACGGGGAACCCAATAACGGGCCAGGCCCAACCAAATGGCCGTATCGGTATCGAATACCAGACGCAATCAAATAGTGTTACATTAAGCCTAACCAAACACGTTCTTAGAGAGTTTAATCCAATTAGTGTCATATGTTCCATCCTAGACTGAGCAAGCCGAAAGCAGGAGAAGTACATTTGTTTCAAGTCGCACACACTTCATCATTAAAATAGGATACTGAATGCTAAGACAAGTCTCATACCGAAACAAGAAAAGAGGCTTCTTCTATGTCATCTAAAAAACTAGATTGTTCCCAAAAAAATTTAGGAAATAATAAAATATATAACAAGTGAATGGTTTGAAACTGAGGGGAAAAACATCTCCAAATTGAGGGGGAAAACAACTCACTCCTAACCTGGCGAATGAACCTATTTCAGGTGTGAAAGCCCAAGTTGCCCATTACTGTAACCAACATTAACATTCTAGTGCAAGCAAGAATCCACAGGGTGCAAATATAGGACTACAACCGTCATCTCTACCTGGGCTGCTCCTCTCTTAGGTCCACGGCCATAGTGGTACCTATACGTTTTATCTGTCATATTATCACCTGTACTTTCAAGTTGGTTACCGAGTACCTAATGTTTTATTTGCTCAGCATACCATCTGAACATGGAAACCAAGCAACAAATTTCAATACATGCTGTAGGTGGATATCTGCAATCCATTTATCTCTCCTATAATTGGATTATCAAACAAAGCTATGTTCACCCAAAGGAATATCTCCCGCTGAGGTTTCCAACATTTGTACACCTAGAAAATTGTACACAAAGATTTGTCTCTATCAAAATTAAAGACCACGATAGCATGTAATCACGATCCAAGGGCTCTTAATCAAAGTTTGTCACTGTGGCGTTAGCACAGGCATTATAATTTGACATTTGTTTCTTTTCATGTGTTTCTCTAAAATAAAACCGTGGCGTTAACACGAGCATTATACTAGTTAGTGCATATGTCATTTTTAGAGAGTAGCTTTTCACCTTACTGCTCGACCTAATAAAAGGAACTCAGAAAGGTTTGTCACGATGACAAACTTTGATTAAGAGCCCTTGGATCGTGATTACATGCTCTCGTGGCCTTTGATTTTGATAAAAACAAATCTCTGTGTACAAGTTTCTTGGTGCACAAAGGTTGAAGCCCTCAGTGGGGGACATTTCTTTGGGTGAACATAGCTTTGTATGATAATCCAATTATAGGAGAGATGTATTCCTGTATTTTTTTATTTCTCTGTTTTCCCATCTTGATTCATTTTTACTCTTACATTTTCTGTTAATGTGTTCCAAATGTGACACAAACATTGATGGACTATTCGTTCAAACTAAAAATAAATACTGATTTTGATCGGTGTTAATTTACTATAAAAGAAAAGTAATATTGCATAAAAAGAAATACTGATTTTATCGATAAGTAACATGGTGAATCTTCAGGCTCCATTCGAAACGGCCACACATGATCTGCCACTCGATTTTACTAGGGTATCAGCACCGCCTGAGCCTACACTGCGCATGCTACACGTGTGAGACCCATCTAGCAGGCGCTTTACAGGAAAGAGGAGCTGCCGCGTGGCTACCTCTATCCTCTCCTCACTCCATCCACTTCCGTCTCCGTCTCTCACCTCCTCGCTGCACGGCGGCTTGATTGCCTCCTCCTCTGTCTCCCACCTCATCGCCGCGTGGCATGGCCCGAGCGCCTTCTCCTCCAAGCGCAGCGGTGAGAGCGGCGCGGAGCGGCTAGAGCGCGGCGGCCAAAGTGGCGCGGCGACGACTGGCTCGATGACGTGGGGGCCGGTGGTGTGGGCATCGTAGCTGCAGACGATAGAGGTCGGTGACACTACCTCCGGATTTAGAGATCCCCTGTAACAACATGTGAGATAGCGATGGAATTGGTGACGTGCGGTGCGGCTCCTCCACCTCTACTGGTGTCGTTGAGGCGGATATAGAGGTCGGCGGTGCAGATAGCCTGAGCCGACCCAACCCGACCTGCCACGTCAGCACGCTCATCCATCCCATTTTCTTCGTTGGCCTCCACGCCGGTCAAACCATTACCACTTGTAGCGGCAGGCGCGTACACGGTGTGGTTAAAAGTAAATAAATAAAATAAAATAATAAAATAAGATAAACGCACAGAGAGCAAGGTATTGGTGCTCCCTGTCGCTTGGCCGCCTGCGTGCGTCTGCCTTCCTCTTCCAGGCTTCTCCTGCCGCGTCGAACCCGAACGCGAAGCATCCACGACGACTCGACGCCCCAGCAGAATACAAAAAAACCCACCAGGTCACGAATGGATAGGTAGATCGCTCGAAGCGATTGAATAATCGGCCTCCGACAATTCCTAGCGCCATTAGGTAGCTGCCTCGGATCGGATCGGCGCCGGAAGAGGAGAGGAGAGGAGAGGAGGCGTGGGGGTTCGGGGCCTGCCTCGCATGCCGCCGCGCCGCCGCCCATGTCCCGCATGAAGCACCTGCTACGCAAGCTCCACCTTGCCGGGGGCCCCGCCGGGGCCGGGGGCGCGGCGCCCGACCACCACCGCCCGAGGCACCGCCGCTCGGGGCACCCGCCGCCGCCGCCGCCGGCGCCGGGGGCGGCGGCGGCCACGGTCGTCGTTGCGGCAGCGGCCACCGAGCCGCCGCAGCCGGCGGCGGTTGCTCCCGCCGCGGCTGTGTCGATCGCCCCCGCGGCGGAGGAGCCCAGGGGGCTCGGGGCGGAGGCGGCCACGACGCGGCTGGAGGAGGACTACCAGGTGCGCCTCGCGCTCGCCATCTCCGCGTCGGACCACGCGGGGGTCGTCGACGCGGACTCCGTCCAGATCCGCGCGGCCGAGCTCATCAGCCTCGGGGCCGCCGCGGGGGGCGGTCACGACCGGAGCCCCGCGGAGGCGCTCTCCGCGCGGTACTGGAACCACAGCGTGGTCAACTACGATGAGCAGCTCCCCGACGGCTTCTACGACGTCTGTGGCGCGCAGCTGCATCCCGGCTTCCAGGCCAAATTCCCCTCGCTCGACTACCTCAGGTCGGTCCCGCCTGGGCGCGATGTCGCGTTCCTGGCCATCTTGGTGGACCGGGAGCACGATCCTGCCCTAAAACGACTGGAAGATAGGGCTGCACAGATTGCTGCACAGACTAGGGCACGGCATGGCGCCGCAGCTTCAGCTGAGCTTGCACAGAAGATTGTGGGTCTCATTGTTAATGCGATGGGTGGTCTGGTTGAGGATGCTGATGGTTTGAACAGGGAATGGAGCATCAAGAGCCGCGAGCTCTCTGTCCAGCTAAACAGTGTTGTTCTTCCACTTGGTTCGCTTCGGGTTGGGCTATCGCGGCACAGATCACTGCTATTTAAGGTTAGTGACTTAGCATCCTGCATCATCTTTATGTTTAATCTGATAGTTATCTTATGATGTTAGATAGCAAAAGAGTATAGGGAAGGATGCTAATGGTTTCCATTCTTGTCATATGATCATATCTGGATCGTTAACATATGACACTGTACAATAGTTTGGTGTGTTGTGCACAACTATTATCGTTCCTATATCTTCACTCTTTCCAATCTTTCTATTTGAATGTTAGATTACCCGTGGAAGATTCAAGACAAGAAAAGAACTTTAACTGCGATTTAAGAAACTTAGAATTGGTTCATCAGAACTTACGATTAGTCCTTCGTGTATATATGTTTTTAAACATTGTTCTTCTCGTGCTGAGAACTTACAATTTGAATATAATCTTTTCAAGTGTAATTGCATATAACTGTGCATTCAGACTTTGGGTTTAATAATTCAAATAGTGGGATAGAAAGTTTTTTCAAACCAGGTTACCTCCCAGGCTTGGTAACTTCCATCTGTGGCTGCCCGATTCTAGTTTATTCAGTGAGCTGATTCAGGCAGCGTGTGGTGGCTCCTGACTGCTCTTTGGTCAGTGATGGTGGATTGAGATGATAAGGTTGCAGTGGTTATGCTAAATTATCAGCATTGTTGGCGTTGACATTTGGGACTTAACATGAGCTCATACAAGAGGAGAAGTTTGAGAATGAGAATGACGAATAATAGTGTATTAGAGGACAACCAGATATTCTCGTATGTGTTCTTCGTGTCATTGTGTGGCCATAGCCTGCGGTCATAATTGTCATGCAGGATTTATGTTACTTATAGAAGGTTTGAACACATTGTGTTTTCTGTTCTTATATTTGTTGGTAGAAGCACTTCTATTTATGGATTTTTATGGTTAATGGTGTAGCACTAACTTGTTGCAGTTGAGGATTTTTATGGTTAATGGTGTAGCGCTAACTTGTTGCAGTTTAGATAATTTATTTTAGTCCTATGTTGTAGCCAACTTAAGAAGCCAACCTATTTTGTCAATATGCATCAGTGGAATGTGTATTTGTGACACCAGATTCATAACCAAAGGGTTTCTCCGTAATTTATTTGATTGCTTAAAAGTAGGGATTTGGGTAGGACTATCTGCCACAGAGTGACAGTCCACCAGATACATAATCGAAGTGTTTCTCTAAAAAAAATGTATTTGATTGCTTAAAAATAGAGGGTAGGACTGTATATCGGACACCAACTAACCAAATTGTTTTCAGGTACTTGCTGACCGAGTTAACCTACCGTGTAAGCTTGTGAAAGGAATATGCTATACCGGAACAGATGAAGGAGCTGTTAACTTGGTCCAAGTTGATTTTGACAGGTATCTGCATGTTTCTTTACCATCTTTCAAATAATTAATCTTACACATTTTAAGATTGACAACAACAATGACAACACTAAAGCCTTTTAGTCCCAAGCAAGTTGTGGTAGGCCAGAGTTGAAACCTAACACGAGTGACCAACAAAAAAGAGAAAGAAAGAAAAAACAAACTGTTGCAGCACTGAATATTTTGACATTGTTCACAGCTATTAACCTTATGTACTGTAATTCTTGCAGCACGGAATATATTATTGATCTGATGGGAGCTCCAGGCACCTTAATCCCTTCAGACATTTCTGGGAGTCAGTTTCAGGACTCCAACAATAGCCAACTGAGCAGTGATGCCATTGAAGAGAGTGTTGCAGAATTGTGCTTAGCTCTTGAACAGATTAACGGTGGAGGTGAAAACAAAAATACCATTGGAGGATGCTCATCTGATCACAGTTCTATTTTAGCGCTCACGAGTTCACACCTGGGAGATTTATCTCAGAGAGAATTTAAACAAAATGTTTTCTCTGAGAAAAAAAATGAAGTGGATATTTCTGAGCATGTTAAAGTCGATGATCTTTCCAAGTATATTGTGCCTGAAGTAGTGGACCCACAGTTTGCACAAAATTTGCATGACTTACTTTTGGAGAGTGGCGCATTGCTACCCTCTGATTTATTATCTGATCAAAATAGTCACAACATTCATGAGAAAGAAAGTACAGGATGGTTATTAGTTGCTCAAACAACGCAAAATTTGCCAAATGCTTTTGTAGCTAAAGATTCTTCATCACCCGATGAAGGTGCACAACATCATCCTGCGGAAAATACAGAAGAAGTCATCAGAGATTTGGAGTTGCATGCTCATACTGCTAGTGCTATTTCCAACGAGGATCAAAGGGCTGCTGAAGGTTCTTCGGTGAACATGTCAGGGAGTAGCAATGGAAATTTGGACAAGTTGAGCTGGTCTAGTGCGAAAACTATCAGCTCTGTTATAGATGACGTTGCTGAATACGAAATACCATGGGAAGATCTTGATATTGGAGAACGTATTGGTTTAGGTATGTGCCTAATTCATAGCCCTTTACCAGTAAGGCAGTGAAGTACTAGCTAATAGAGACCTTGAAGATAAAATACTGCTTTCGACCAGTACTATTTAATTGCAAAACCAAGCTTTATAAATTATTACATTTTAATAATGTTTACTAAATACGATTCACAATAATTCACTGTTTCATTTTTCCTCTCTTGCTACAAATTGGTGGAACCATTTCTTATGATTTTACTGTTATTTTGATCAACTTTCCTGTACATATTCTCTTGAAGCTTTACTTCTGTTTTCTGATTTCAGTTCCATAATCCCATTGGTCATCTTGTAAACCTTCTGAATACTAAATGGCATACAAATTACTTTTTTCTTGGACATGCGGGAGAGCTGCATATCATTATATTAAGAAGAATAAATGGGTACGGAGAGACCTGAACAACACACAGTCACACACCCGCACACCCCTAGGGAAAAACAGCATATTACACCTATGAAAATATAAAAGCATGACCATGACCAAAATACGTTAGTTCTCTCTTTGGCATCAGAGCAAGGAGATGTGAAACACCTCTAGCTCTGGCCAAACTCTACAACCTGAGCTACTCACTGGCGAGTGACAGAACTCTAGATGAATTCGGAGAATCCCCATGGAAAAGCATGACTATGGCATACAAAATGCTACTGTGCTAATTGTTTTTTCTTGAAAATGCAGGAGAGCTGCGTTTCATTATATTAAGAAGAAAGGTGGGGTAAAAACCCAGAACAACACAACCTAAAAGCACAACACAACACACACACACACACACACACACACACATAGCTACTGCAACTAGGAAACCAACGCGCCCGTGACAAGGAGAGCACGACCACAAAGGACGGGGCTCTAACTACCCGGAGCGAGGGCATCCAAGAGGGATAATCCTCGAGTCCCCGCCAAAGACCACTCCTAGACTAGTGCAATTCTGAGATATGGAAATTCAAATCATGTAATTTTAACAACTACACAAAAGATACCTAAATGACACATAATAAAGACACTTTTCTTTGCATTAATTGTTCAAACTTTTATCAATAACGATACAGCAACAATCAATTTTCAAAATTTATCTTTGAGGCCATGAAAAGCAGAAGAAAAAGAATTATTATCGATAGAAAAACAGTTAGCATGTAAAAAAAACAGTTATTTACACTTCACTATGGGCCTCCCCATGTTAATTCCTCTCAAGTTCCTCTTCTTTTGGCATCTACTACTGTTATTGTTAGAGTAGAACTTTTTTTTTGTGTTGTATTTTCGCAATTAATTGGTCTTTTCATTTCTGTGCACTGTTTGTTTCTTGGCTATGGCATCCCGTGTAATAAACTTAGGATTTATATCATTGCAGGTTCCTATGGGGAAGTTTATCATGCAGACTGGAATGGCACAGTAAGTCGGATATTCTGATAGCACATTCTTGCATGACATTTTGCTAGGGATTGAATCATAATGTACTATAAGCATTATTGATCATAAGATAACAAGAGATAGTTTAGTTGCTTGTGCTGATAAATTGTTATATATAGTAGTTGTCTTTATGCTTTAGTTCTAGTTTGATTAAAAATGTGTTCTATCTATTGCTGAGGGGTACACAAAGTTTGTGGTGTGTCGCTACAGGCATTGGAAACATTAGAAGTTAAGCACGTTTTTGAGATTGACAAATTCATGCAAGTGATGGGAAATCATGGTACTCCTCACCTGGTAGCTCATTGAGCATTCACCTTCATTTTCTTGATTAGTTGTTGCTTGGATTGCTGATGTCTGTAAAGTGTAAACCAAACCTTTGAGCAAGGCAAACAAAATTGCTGACATAATATTAAAGACCGAGTGATGGCTCTGTTGGTAGAACCTCCAGTTCAGAGGCTTCCCACCATCCCAGTTATTCCATGGATTGCTGATTGCTGTAAAGTATAAACCGAACCTTTGAGCAAGGCAAACAAAATTGCTGACATAATATTAAGAACTGAGTCATGGCCCAGTTGGTAGTCTCTCCAGTTCAGTTGGGGCTCGAACCCTGGCGCTCATAGCTTTTGTGTGAGCCTACAGGGTTAGGCATACACTTCTCTCTTATGACAAAACCAAAGGATGGTTCTCCCCATTGTCAAGTTTTTTTTTTTTTCTTCTCTGTCTCTCTCTTAACTGTGATGTATCTGCTGAAGATATGGTTCTGAAGAACTCACACATACTAACTTTTTGTATTAATATTCTTCCATCCGCCAAACATGGAATGGCATGCTTACATTCGATTAGACATTATGCAATGGTGTTACAGGTTTGAGCAATTCCTGTAGCTTTAAAGGCTGATAACCTTCTTAAACAGAGCCATTTTTATATCGTGCATGGATTAAGCATTAATTGATAGCAGGCAAGCGTTGTGCATCAGGTTTACCTCCTAATAACGAAAAAAAATGTTTAAGTTTGTCTGCACGAGTTTACCTTTGTGTACATATTAGCGAATAGAAGAGAAAACTAAAGAACCATCTGATGCACAAGTCAATATAATCATGAGCATTTAGCATGTGTATCAAATTGAGCTGTCAGCATGACCTGTAGTCCATATGCTTTAAGGGCCAGTTTGGCAGAGCTCCTCCTCTAGATTCTCTGTGAGAAGTGATTCTCTGACCGAAATTGATTCTCTATGATTCTCTAGGATAGTCTCTATGCATACAATGAGTTTATGCGTGGAGTGAATCAGGAGAAACTAATTTTTTCAGCTCCCAGCCTCCAAGTTCATTTCAGAGAATCACTTCACAGAATAAACAAAGAATCACTTCTCAGTAAAAAACTGTTTGGTGGAGCAGTATAGCTTCTCCTGGATTCAGTCTGGAAGTTGCTCTGGGAGCTCTGCCAAACTGGCCCTAACATTACTAGGAAGTAGGAACCTTCAGATTAAACATTCAAAAGGTCTTTTCTTATCTTCAAGAATACGTATTTCAGCTGGCTAATTCTATGGAGGAACATATGCAGTCTTCCCTTGACTTCTGATTCTTTGGGAGTTTCTGTTCTCCTGACGTATTTTCCTGTAAATTTCAGGAGGTTGCAGTGAAGAAATTTCTTGACCAGGATTTATCAGGCGCTTCACTAGAGCAATTTAAATGTGAAGTAAGTTAAATTTTAACACATGCAGCTCTGTTCCAACTGGAGCTTAATGATTATTGGGTTCTTTTACCTTGGCTAAGATTATATTTTGTTACATTTTAGGTGAGAATAATGTCAAGGCTAAGGCATCCCAATGTCGTTCTTTTCTTGGGATATGTGACACAACCGCCTAATCTCTCTATATTAACTGAGTACCTCCCAAGGTTTTTACAAGCTTTTCTCTATTTGTAGTCAAAATGGCAAATGATAATTTGAACCTATCTTGGCATGATATTATGAATACGAAGAGTTCTCACAGCAGTACAACAATCTTTTTTAGGGGGAGCTTATATCGCCTGTTGCATAGGCCAAATAGTCGAATTGATGAAGTACAGAGGCTAAAAATGGCACTAGATGTGGTAAAAACTTGGGCAAGTTGTTTTTGTGTTTAATACATACAACATTGTGACTTGCTCTTTGCAGCTGCTTAATATTGTATTCTTTCAGGCAAAAGGGATGAACTACCTGCACTCTAGCCATCCTACCATCGTTCACCGTGACCTGAAATCCCCCAATCTTTTAGTGGATAAAAATTGGGTTGTTAAGGTGAGTTCGCCCTCTATACCATCTGACAGCTATTTTCTTGCTAGTGTGTCTCATCTGGAGAGACTTGTTACTGTTTACCACACTGGTCATAGCTTACCAGAAATACTGTGGTAATAAAATGTTTGATTTAAAGAGTGCACTTAGCTTGTTGCTTTTGTGTATGTAACTAATAGATTGTTGCACTGTTCGATACTCTTCCTAATAGTCAGTGTCAATGATCAGTTTGCATGTGATAGGATTGCGGATCCTATCGGTAACGCTACATAGGTTGTAAGGATGAGAGGTTGGTGGACGAGACGAACTGCAAAACCACACCACCCCCCTCCCCCCCGGAACCTTCGAATTATGATTTATTTTGAGTAAAGCAAATACTGGGTTCCATGTACATTAGCTTCGGGGTACTCCATCTGCTCCAAATTATAGTTCACTTTGGCTGTCCTACGTCAAACCTTTAACTTTGACCAAGTTTATAGAACAAATGCACCAACACCTACAACATCAAATTAGTTTCATCAAATTCTCCATGTGATATGTTTATAGTGCATTTAAGTAATAGAATCTCAGTCAAAGTTAGAGAAGTTTGACTTAGTGAACTATAATTTGGAACAGAGGGATGATTGTTTATATCAGTTTAGAGCAAGACATGCATTGCTCATTATTGCTGTTTATTTGGCAGGTGTCTGACTTTGGCATGTCAAGGTTGAAACATCATACTTTTCTTTCCTCCAAGTCAACTGCTGGAACAGTAATTACCCCTCACCCATTAATGTTTTTATTTGTTCATATGGATTGTTTTATTTGAGATGCACTCCTAATCACAAAAAATGGTACTTCGGACCTTTGTAAAAACAACTTCGAATCTTACTTTTTTGTCGCAACATAGTTTTAAAGCTTAGTGAAAATGTACTTCAATAAAGTTGTTTTGAGACAAATCTGCTTGTATCATTTTCAAATACCCAAACCCCGAAAAAGTATTTCTAACGAAACCTAGGAATACTTGGCTTAAGATGAGCCCAAAACTTCACTTATTTCTGTCTGGAGGGAGGATAAATATTAGAATATACTGCAGCTAACAGCTAGAACACTGAACATACGGATTCACCAAATGAAAGAGGTGTTAAGCGAGGCAGGAAAGGATAACACAAACACAACTCATTTAGACAAACTTAAGAAACAAAGTGAGAAAATTGTAATTAGCATTCATGATGAGTGGGTTCTGATTATGCTATCCTCTTGCTCAATGCTAAATTGGCAACTGAAACATGACACATGCTCTATGTAAAAATACATCATTGTTTTGTAGATCATTAGAGTACTTGTTTTAGAATTTGCTATGAAGGGATACTGAATTCTTTTGTAGAGCATTAGAGTATTTGTTTTGGTGAAAAGGCCTCTAGCTGAGTTGGTTAGGTGAACTTGAGTAACTCCTTAGGTCCTAGGTTCAACTCCCCATGGGGAGCGAATTTTGAAGCTGGGGTTAAAAAATCCCCTCATCTGTCCCATGCCGAAACACCAATCTAAAGTCCATCCCTGGTCGTGGTCGTACGGTGTGATAGCATATAGGTGGGACCGGGGTGGTCCCCCTCCCCCCTCTCTCTCTCTCTCTCTCTCGTGGTGGTCGACGTTTATAGTGTTTTGGGATAGGCTGGGAAGAGAGATGCCACTATTCTGTAGAGCATCAGAGTACTCACTTTGGAATTGGTTCGGAGTGGCAATATATCGCTGGCAAACTATTTGAGACACATCATTCACTTGATCTATGTCTAATACATGACTACAGAAAATGACCTTTTGCAAATAGCAAAGCTATTTTGGAATTAAATAGGTTTCTGATTGCATAGGGCCACAAATATGCACAAGTGAAATATTTCCCATAGTTCCATATCTTAGGAAGCTGTATTATGCATTATGTGGACCCTGTTTAGATCAGGATTTAAAAGCTCTACCCAATCCTGTTAGACATATACTCCTTCCGTCCCTAAAAAAGTGTCTTTTTGCTTCCCGAGAAATAACTTTGACTAAATATATATTAAAATTTATTAGTTTTTATCAGTGTTCCGCTAGGCGGCGTCTAGGCGGCGATTAGACGCGACTAGTCGCTCGGCGAGGGGGTTCCGCCTCGCCTATGGGGGTAGGCGGACCCCTAGGCGGGCTGAGGCCGCCGGCGAGGGAGGAGCAGGCGTCGGCCGTGGCAGAGAAGGCGGAGAAGCAGAGACGGGGCGGCGGACGGCGCGGAGGCGGCGGAGATGGGGCGGCGGACGGCGTGGAGGAGGCGGAACGGCGGCGGCGGACGGCGCGGAGGACGCGCCGACGCGGGGACGAGGGCGGCGGCGTGCGGTATTTTTTGATGGGAGGGCGTGCGGTTGGGATAGGGTTGGGGGATAAGGTTAGGATATGGGCTTGGGCTGTTTTATGGGCCTTTCTATGGAACTATTGGCCCACATGTGTACTGAAATCCACTTATTTTCTATTTTCTTTCTGTTTTACGCATATATAAATATATATACTAACGCCTAGAAACGCCTAGGCGCGATTAACCCCGGCTAGTCGCTAGGCTGAGGGTTAGCGCCTAGATTCCGCCTAGCGCCTAGCTGAACCTTGGTTTTTATAGTACATAATTAGTATCATTAGAAAGATCTTTTAATGTAGTTTTTTAATAAATTTATTTGGAGATACAAATGTTGTACATATTTTTCTAAAAATCGAGTCAAACTTGTGGCACGCACACCAACGACGACGTTATTTTAGGGACGGAGGGAGTATGTGTTTATGTATGCGTGTATATAGCTGGACTGGGCCTTGGGCTGTGCACCTCCTGCCCTCCTAAAGTCTGTCGGCCTTCTCCTCTGTTGGTTATGGATAGGAATAGGGGATGAGATCTTGTTTTGTTATATTTCTATAAACCCAAGATCTCCCGTCTCCATATACTTGTACCCCTGTACTTTGATTAATCAATCTACTATTTCCACGCAATCCCTATTCCTTTCAGGTCTGAACAGGTCAGCTTGTAGAAGCAGCTTCAATCTCTAGTTATCCAAGCAGCTTTTAACAGTCTCTAGTCCAGATTGTGACAATCCCGCAATCCATCTTCCTCTAACCTTTTCCTGCTTTTAACTATCCACAATTTACAAGCCAGATTTTTAAAATCTCCCAGATTGTCCAATGAGGACTTAATCCTCAGCATAATTATTTCATGTGCCTATTTTAACTTTAAAACACTGCCCTTTTTTTTAATGGAAAAAACAAGCAGATACTTAGACATTGGTTCCAGATTTTGTAATTGATGCCCTATGTTCTACAAGAATATTGCCTTCCGTTTGTTTTCTTGTTCTGCATCACATGTTTTCTATAAATAGACCCATAATCACATCTTTACAAAGCATTTCCTGTTGGCCTGCAGCCAGAGTGGATGGCACCTGAGGTTCTCCGAAACGAACCATCTAATGAGAAGTGAGTTATTGAGTTGCACTGGCATGTTGCTCTTTTCGATTGCTGCTGTTTCAACAAAACTTGATTTTTTTGGGGGGCTGCTTTAGGTGTGATGTCTACAGTTTTGGAGTAATCCTGTGGGAACTAGCAACCATGCGTGTACCATGGAGTGGATTGAATCCAATGCAAGTTGTAGGAGCAGTTGGATTTCAGAATAGACGACTAGACATTCCCAAGGATGTGGATCCGCAGGTGGCTAGCATAATATCTTCATGTTGGGATAAGTAAGACTCATTTAATCTATACGCCCCATTTAATCTATACTCCCCTCCTGGTTGGTGGACCCACTGATGTTGAAACCTTTTTTTTCAGCGATCCGAGCAAAAGGCCGGCATTCTCCCAGCTCTTGTCCCCTCTAAAGCAACTACAGCGTTTAGTTGTTACAGAGGGCTGCTGACGTACGTTTCCTGAGACAAATCTCAGGACACATATATTCAAGTATTTAAGCTCTGTCAGAGGGCCAAAATTTACATTTTGAAGGTCGTGGAGGTATATACAAAATCTCTGCGGTATAGATGTGTTTGGGCGAAGGTTCTACACATCACCTTGTGAAAATGTGAGTCTCTGAAGCTGTGCAAAGGCGCTGCTGGAGAAAGCGTAGTGTGTAGTCTCAAGTGAAGAAAAGTGGTGCGACACGAAGTGCTCTGTGCCATGGTAAATAATTGTTTAGTTCTGGATTTGGACGGGTGATTCTGAAAATCGGAATTCACCACAAAGATAGGATCTTGAAGTTTTTCCCCTTGCCTTACAAAAGATGAAAAGAGAAGTCAAAATTTCATGGTGTCTGCAAAAAGTTGCAGCCCAATGCCACGTGCAAATGTATATCATGTATACTGATGCTACCTTGCATCTTTGTGAATGTGTATTTTTATACTTTTGGTTCTCTTGAAGAGGACACCCGAAAAGTACACTATCGATTCGCCAAAATCTTGCTTTGGAAAGGCAAACATAAAAAAATCAGTCTTGTTCGATAGGCGTTTGGAACTTGAGGTCTGGTTGAATTCAATTATTATTTGGTTCGATGAGTTTGCTATTAAATCCTATTTCTACTGGAAAAAAGTGCTATAGCTAGTCTGAAGTCCTCCCTCGTTATGGCAGTTCCGCTGCAGTGAGAGATCGCGCCACCTTACATGGTACATCTGAGAGCTACATACGGCAACTGATCTTCTCTGATTATTTCCATTTACTAAATGCCCCCCATGTCTCAAATAAGTCTTTTTTTTCAAGGTATATAGCTTTTACTATGTAGGCAAACATACGTTATATCTAGGTGTATGTGTATATTATAATAAAACATATGTAGAGAAGCCATAACGACGAGAAGGACTCGGAACTTGGAACGGAAGGAGTAGCATGTCTTTATTTTTGCTGTCCCAATTCAAATTTCCTTAATTTGGTTCAACGTTTGCAGCATCAAATATGTTTTAGTAGAGCATTTATTTAAAGTTAAACTTATAAATGTCAACCTATGTATTTAGAAATTAAATTAAAATTAGAGAAGTTAAACTTGTGATAAAGAATATTGTTTAAAAAAATTAGGATAAACAATGGTATGGGAGTGTCAGGGCAATATTCAGATAAGAAACAAGTAGTGCATAGTTGGATAGTTATTTTATCAAGAGTATTTATTGTTATCAGATGCCTAGAATTGGACTATCTGTTAGGATGTGTTTATGAGTGAAAAGCAAACTGGAGGGGAGCGGTTCCATGCCAAGTGCCATGCCTTTGGTTGGAGAGCGTAGCCTTGCTAATGGGTTAATACCCACCCCATACCCAACCCAACCCATAATAAATTAATTCTCTTTTCAACCCGCTCCACCCCATGCCATTCTATTTTCGACCCAACCCATTCCAACCTATTTCAACCCATAAACCGGACCCTGAATTTAAAACCTTACGTTCACACTTTAAAATTTTATCGAATTTGGTTGAAATTTGTTGCAGATAATTTAGTATAGCAAGCAGCAACTTCATGTCAACCGGCGCTGCCAGATGTGTATATGGGCCCCACGTCAGAGTCGGACCCTAAAAATAAAACCTCGCGTTCACACCATACAATTTTATCGAAATCGATTAAAATTTGCTGCAGATGATTTAATATAGCAAGCAGCAACTTCATGCCAACCAGCACTGCCAGATGTGTATGTGGGCCCCACGTCAAAGCTGGACCCTAAAAATAAAACCTCGCGTTCACACCATAAAATTTTATCGAAATCGATTAAAATTTGTTGCAGATGATTTAATATAGCAAACAGCAATTTCATGCCAACCGGCACTGGCAGATGTGTATGTGGGCCCCATGTCAAAGCCGGAACCTAAAAATAAAACCTCGCGTTCACACCATAAAATTTTATCGAAATCGATTAAAATTTGTTGCAGATGATTTAATATAGCAAGCAGCAACTTCATGCCAACCGGCATTGCCGGATGTGTATGTGGGCCCTACATCAGAGCCGGACCCTAAAAATAAAACCTCGCGTTCACACCTTAAAATTTTATCGAAATTGGCTGAAATTTGTTACAGATGATTTAACATAGCAAGCAGCAACTTCATGCCAACTGGCACTACCGGATGTGTATGTGGGTCCCATGTCAGAGCCGGACCCTAAAAATAAAACATCGTGTTCACACCATAAAATTTTATCGAAATCGATTAAAATTTGTTGCAGATGATTTAATATAGCAGGCAGCAACTTCATGACAATCGACACTGTCAGATGTTTATTAATATAACATCCATCCGTAGGTTCAAACCATTCATTCAAAAAAAACGAGATGTCAATCTCAACCCGTCCCAATCTGTTTTTCTATTAAACACACCCCAACCTAACCCGTTCAGTAAGTCAACCTATTTCTACCCGTTCAAAATGTACCACTTGAGAACCCAACCCATTAAACACGTTTCAACCCGACCCATTAGCAGGCCTAGGAGAGCCAATGCAAGTGGAGCGGACGAGCGGTTCCATCCCAAGTGCAGAGTTGAATCAGTAGTTGATCCAGAATGTTTAGCTGTCATCCGATGCTTAGAGTTAAACTATAAGTATCTTTTAGATCTGTCTGGTTTGAGAGCAAACATGAATAGAAACAGAGTAGTTCCATCCCAATTTCTCGAGTCTTTAGTTTGCGCACACATCACGGATAGAAGGCTTCCACCAGCAAGTAGTTCCATCTCTTCTTCATTGGTTCGCTTGTCGCTTCCTTTGTTCGGCCCAACAAAGCCATCCCTCTGCAACGACGGCATTTACTTATTATAGAGATGGTGCGATTTGACTCTTTTTTTTTAGCCCTATCTATATCTCATTCTTACGAGAAAGAGAGAGGGTTCGCATAGAGAGAACAAAATTAGTAAAGGAAACCCGCGCTTGGGGAAGGTGAGGTGAACTAACAATTCCTTCTGTCGTGTATCCTCGATTGATGTGGCCTCAGATGCTTCAATTGTAGATTTGAGTATTGAGCGAAAGGTTACACCTATAGTATTACAGGACAATCCGACTCTACTAGTACCAATAGGCAGGCAACATAGGGGAGAAAAGCACTTGTTAACACCAAATTTTAGGCTGGGAGCCGATAGCCGATACCAGAGGAAGATAGCCGATCTCGAAAGCAGATTCCGTCCAGCGGAAGGAAAGAGATAGCCGATTGCACGGTGAATCGGTTATCGGGCCAAGGTGACAGGAGGCACGCAGCGTCAGTATTGATGACGTCATCCAGAGTCCGCGCTGCCAGGGTGCGATCACGATCGGAGTCCATTATGGAAAGGGAAGGTTGGATTCCAAGTTACCTTAGATATATGATAGTTTGTTAGTTTCCTTATCTATTGATGAGTTGTAATTCGACTAGGACTCTATCTACGCTCAGGGTATAAATATAAGCCCTCAGCTATTGATATTAAAAAACACAACATCAATACAACACAACTTTCGGCTCCGGCCAACAAACCCTAGAGTCAGTCGAGTCCGGCGAGTTACTTCATCCAGGCTGGGTGTCATCCGGTGGACGCAGGCTTGCTTGTAAGTATCGTCAACCCCCTGTTAAACTATGCCTTTTTAGCGTCATCCGGTGGACGTGGAAGCATGGCGGACCAGGGTCCTTACTAAGCTCTGTTTCTTTGGCGTCATCCGGTGGACGCGGGAAGCATAGTGAGTCAAGGATGATTCACGCTGGTTTACTCGATCAATCTGTGTTAACCGTCATCCGGTGGACGAGATGCAGATTAGGACGGTTTTCACGCGCGGATTAGTTATCGATTCGTGTTTGCTTGCTTGATTAATCTATTAGTTAATGTCATCCGGTAGACAGGCTATAGATTGAAATAGTTTGCATGCATGGATTAGTTATCGGCTCTAGCTAAATATGGCAATTTAGTTAGATTCATTAAGTTATCAAGATGTTATTTGTTGTTTATTGTTTATTTATCAGCATAACATCTCTTTGCCCGATCAAGATTGCATAGTATTGGCCTCAGATCTACATGAGAGAATGTTCATTATATTCCGTCCATGTTTATACTTTGTTATGATATTTATTCGATTCGGCCAGTATTATCGTAATCTTGTTCGTACGTGATGAGAGAGCTTAGCAAGAGTCGATCTGAATGAATATAGAGCCGCCGGCCTTCTAGACCAGCTTTGTATTCCTTTAGATCTACTTGTGGTTACTTTCAAGAATAAATCTAAATTGATATAAAGCCGCAGGCCTTCTAGACCAGCTTCGTATCAGTTTCAGATTTATACTTGGGACTAGTCACCGCTAAGTTTTCTGCTTCACGGACCCTGGATCGGCTAATTAGCCGATGCAGTTATGCATCACGAGGAAAACCAGTTAACCGATTGTTCCCTGCCAAATCGGTTAAATAGCCGATTTTTGTCTGTTTGACATTTAGACAACCTGAACTGAATGATTTGACATGTTAACATTAATCGATTGTGCTTTAATCTGTTATAACTATCTGCATAAACTTGTTTAATATAGATTGTTTTATCTGTTCATACATATCAATCGATTATGCATCATTTCAGTATCTATTTCCGTGGCTAAACACATATACATGCCGGAATCGACTCTTTAGTCGATTTCCGATTGAATCGGCTCTCAGAGCCACATAATTGGAACTACCTGGACACACCGGTTAGTTCCGCCCTGTGATTACTGATTACTATTTTTTTCTTGTCAATTGCAGGTCAAATTGACTGGCACGCTTGGGTGTTACCGACACTCTCAGACCGGGTCCGAAGCTAGCTGGATCTGCGAGAGCTCTACTGCTTTCAAGGGTCGTTTCCGGCTTCGCTGGTGTGTTGGGCTTAGGGAACCACTTTTTGCGCCAACAGCACTACACTATGAAATAGGAATCAACAAGAGAAAAACTTCGGCCCAACAAAGCCATCCCTTTGCAACGACGTGAAGCGCCTACTTGTCTCGCTCGCCTCTCTCCCTCTATTGTGTGTTCAATGGGCGCCTTTCTTTTGTGTGCTAACAAGCGTCCTTACTATGATGGCCGTGAATCTGTTCACTTGAGTTTACTAGCCAACATTAGCCAGTCATTCAGCAGTGTTTTTCTCACAATAATCAACCAGACATACAATCCAGTCAGCCGAATGGAGATATTGCCTTCTAGCTTATTTGGAAGCCAAAGCTGGCTAAGAAGCCCAACGGAAGGGACCCGATCCTGCCAAACAAAGCCTAAATAACAACCCTGTGCTGTACAGGAAAAAGAAAAAAAAATTGCACACACTGGATTGACTAGGTACACAGTAAATGAATAAATATATGTAAATGAGACGGTAAATGAATAAATATATGTAAATGAGACCGTAAATGGATAAATATATGTAAATTGTAATACCCCGGGTATTACGGCTAATTAATTATGCCATGTCATCATGTTTATTTTAAAACACCTGCATATGATTGTGCTTAGGGACCGTAGAGTGGCTTATTTATGAATGAGATTGAGGTTGCAATTGAATTCCTAATTGGTGGTTAAAAGGAAAAGCAAATGAAAAATCTAAATTAAGCCCTAATTGGACCATAAAACCCTAAATCAAAATCTACTAGGAATCAGGTGATGGTGTCTTAATAAAAGTTGTAGATCTTTTTAGATGGAACAACTTTTATTTTAGGTGTTTTTGAAGTTCTTTAATAGAAATTTAAATTAAACTCTAATTACTACTTTGAAATTCAAATTTGAAATGCTAATTTGAAAACTATTGAGAATCTGACTAAACTGACTTAATGAAAGTTGTCAAGCTCAATTAATAGAACAACTTTTATTTTGGAAGATTTTCATGTTGTTGAGGATAAATTGGAGAATTTAATGGAATTAGAAATAAAATTCAAATAGTAGTTTTACCCCCTTTCAAATATCTTCAAAATTATTCAAAATCTGAACTTGGTCCCAAAGCCAAAGTTGTGCAGAATTCAAAACCCTACAACTTTTGTATTGGCCAAACTTTGAGTTGCTGCACAAAAATTTGGTGAATTGGTCAAAAACCGTGTGGGAGGCATTGAAACCGCTACAGTGCTCTGCCCCTCCTCTCCTGTTCGCGCACAGAGACGGCCGCCCGCCGGGCTGCCCGCGCGTGGCGCCGCCCGTGCCGGCCGGGATCTTGCTCCCCGGCGTGGCCGCGCGTGTGGGAGACCTCGCGCCACCCTGGGCCGCTCCTGCCTCCCCTCTGACCGGCATATAATGGCACCGGCACACTCCTCTGCCCCCTCCCCACTCCGACCACCACCGCACCCGCCTCGGCCCCGAGCCGGAATTGGCCGCCCTCAGACCTCCTTCTCCAAATTCCTCTCGCCATTAGCCTCTCCATCTCCCTGAGCACAGTTAGACTCACCTTGGGCCAGCCTTCGTGCTTCGAAGGTCCGGGAACGCGCGTCGTCGTCCTCGGGTCCAGCAAGAGCACCGCCGCGGGCACCTCCTCTGCGACTAGCCTTCCATGGTTAGCTTTTGCCCTCGCGGTCTCATGTTTCGCGCTATATAGCCCTCACTAATCACCATGCCACGATGGTTTTCCATTTTGTCCCTCAGGGCCGTCGGAACGGAAAGCAAGCCGCCGGTGAACTTCGTTGCAGCCGTTGCCGTCGTCACGCTCACGCCTCGGCACCGCCTCGAGCTCGACCTTCTAGCCGAACGAAGTCCCGGTGAGCTCCTAAGTCGATTACGCCCCTAACCTTGAACGCTACCGTTTTGACCTCGCCGGAGTGCGGCGTGCCGCCGCGGCCGAGCTGCCGTGCTCGCGGCTGGGCAAAACCCTAGGTCCCAGTAGCCCCAAAACCTACCTCGATGGATGTGCTAGGGTCTTGGGAGTGTGTTGGGCCAATTGGTTTCACCGGAGACCTCGCCGGCAGCGAGCTATCGCCGGTCAGAGCGTGTGTGTGTGCGAGAAGGGCCTCGGGTGAGAAGAAAAAGAAGCGCAGGGGGTTATTTGCAATGTGTATAACTCATGTGAATAGTGAAATTTGGACTGCGGGTTGATTGCTGTGAAGTTCGGGGGGTTTCTGGCAAAGTGGCCAGGGCACCGCGCGGGCAGGCCGAGTTGGGCCGGTCTGTTCGCTCGTGGGCCGACTCGGGCCGAATAGATTTTTCCTATTTTTGATGGATTTAAAGGTGTTTTTCTATTTCTGGATGAAATGAATAGTAGTGTTATTTGTTATTTTCATAGGAATATTTCTGTTGAACTAAAAATCATGAAAATAATTGTGTATGCTCTCCGAAGTAGTTAGTATTTAATAAAAATATTAAATATAAGTTTTGGACACCTTTTGCAAGAACTAAAAATCAGCATAATAATTAATAAATGTAACTTTGGGCAATTTTAATAAATTCTAGATTAATCCAAAAATCATGAAAATTTATATGGCAGTGTTGTAGGCTAAGACCTATCTGTTGGTTAAGTTTGGGATCAAACGGAAACTGTTTGATCATCTGTTAATTAAGTTTTGGGTTATTTGGATAATAGGATTTAATTTAAACAAATAATCCCTGTAGTTTGTGTGATTTTTGGATTGGTTGGTTTCATGGATCTTTCACCATAATGATCCTTAACAGTAGTAGAGATGCCACTTGGTAGTTGTAGTAAAGCTGTGCAGCGGCTTTCTATGACTGTTAAAATGGTCAATAAAAACAAAGTATGAAAACACCGTTTTGCTTTCTGTAAAATGTTTACAACTTTACCGTGAAGGAAAGTTGTACTCAAGGACTAAATTGTTTACTTTTGAGCATTTCATTCATTATCTTCACACCATGCTAAGCATGCATCATTGCATACGTGTAGTGCCCGTCACCGAGAAAGTCAAGGTTGAGGCCACTGCGGAGGAGGTGACTCCCGAGGTCGTCCAGGGATTCGACATCTGCGGAACCGAGCCCGACCCGACACTTTTCGCAATCCAAGGCAAGCCTCGGTGCATTCAGCCCCACCTTGTGTTTTATAAAATACTTATAACTTGAGTTAATTATTGCATTAGGTTATTAGGAGTTGATTGTCACCTATATTATTGCATTACCTGCCTTGATATATATTACCCTTGAAACCTGTTTAAAATAAAAATGTTCGAAAAATGCTTAGCCCTGTTTAATCAATTTAGATTTGCATAAAAAGGTTATTTTTGACTTATGGGGATATGATATTAATGAATCATGAGAAAGGAAAGGGATATGAGTCCGTTCGGGAAATTGTGCACTTGGGTAGCAGCCCCAATGCATCGTTACCGACGGAAAGGAGTTTTTCCGTTCGCTGGTTGTAAATTTGGGTTAGAGTCCCAATGCTTGACCATCGGTGGAAAAGGGATTTGAAAACCGTTGGGACACTTGTACTTGGGTTACAGTCCCAATGCAATGTCGCCGGCGAAAAAAGAATTAGGGACCGTTCGTTGTAGGCCTGCTGTGATCGAGACTTCGCAACTAGCCACATACTACGAAAAGCCCTAACTCCGGTGGCTCTACTACTTGAACCGACAACCACGCACTGAGAGTAGAGAGATGGCGAGAGCAGCGTATACCCTCGTGGCCGGCGTGCCTGGAGAGGAGAGAAGTACTGTGTTCTCGGGTGGCGCAGGACCGGTTCAGGGGTAGAAAAGCCGTGGTAGCCAGGGTTGGTATATGCAAGCTTAAGTGCTACATATGCAGTGTGGATAGGGATCCCCAACTGGGTACTAATCGATTCGAATCCTCGTTGCTCCTCGGATATGGAGACTTGATCCTTTGACCTACAATTGAAAAGTGGTTCGTGTGGGGGTATAAGCCCGTATACCCGCATAGTCATACATGGGCCAAGTCTACCGAACAGGCCCGAACTACCAAGGACGCGTCGCCCATACGATCTCCAGGAGATCGCGTATACCCACCGAGACCTTGGCGGGCAAGGAAATAGCTTTCCTAGGATCTAGCCGATTAGTTTCCCAGATCGGCTAGGATTATAATCTGTTATGTATGGCAAGATCAACTTGTAACCCTGCCCCCCGGACTATATAAGGCGGGCAGGGGGTCTACTCGATTCATCTAATCTACTAGCAATACAACACAGCAACATACAGGACGTAGGGTATTACGCCTCGCGGCGGCCTGAACCTGTCTAAATCTCTGTCTCGCACGAATTGTGCTCCCTCATTCGTCTCAGACGTACCCTCACTGTCTCATCTACTACCGCGGGTATACCCCTCAGTAGACTATCGCCGGTATTCCGTCGACAGTTGGCGCGCTAGGTTGGGGGTGTGCCACCTGATTCCATGGCGAACAAGGTGATTTTTCAAGCTCCATCGACCTCCCGACGCCGGGCCAGATCTTCACGGTGGGATCCATCACCTGGGTCATCGGCGCGAACGGTGAAGGGGAGATTCTGGATGCAGCCCAGATCCCCTCCGTATCTCCTCCGACGAAGAGGCTACGACGCTACGTTCGGAAAAGCATCAACAACGACGACCTGATCGGATCTATAGATCGGGTCACCAAGAAGCTGTCAGAGGGACTCCAAATCCTGGAGTCCGTGTCATCCACGACGCATCGCCCCTCATCGCCGTCCCACGACACAACACTGGTCATCACCGTCATGCCTCTCGGGCGCATCGTCGAGGAGCGACCTCGAGGGGACCGTCCTCCGAACGGCTACTTGCCGTTCGGTCTACAAAACGCAGCTTCCAGCTTCGCTCAGACGCTGCGTCGACGCGCCTCCATCCACGTCGGCACCAGCTCCTTCATCACCCCCGCCAACGACCGCCCCGACAATGATGATCAAGAGGGTGGCCTTCCCGCCGATCTGCCCCCCATCAAGCAATTCTTTGGGGGACCGGTCCTTGCCATCAGCAACGACAGCGACCCGCCGCCCAATGAGACCGAAGAAGCCCGAGCAGCCCGCGAGGCAAAGAACGCTGATCGCAGACGACGCCGCGAGCAGCAAGTTGAAGTGAAGTGGACTGCGGCGCGGAATCTGGAGCCCGAATTTTGCATGCTCGGGCAGTACGAGGTCTGCACGACTCCAAGCGCCAATGTCGCCGTCGCGATCACCGAGGCCAAAAGGTTACCCCGGACTCCAGAGCTCGGACGGCTCACCGCTCTTCTCCAAGCAACTTAGGTCCAGATCAACGAAGGAAGACAAGCACCATCTCATAGTACGGCATCTGCTATAGAGCTCGTCGACGAAGATGGTGAGATGTCTCGCGGTGGTCGGAGACCTCATCGGCGAGACGGCGACCAAGAGGTGAGCCAATCCGACCTCCGTGCAAAGCTGAAGACCAAAGACCTACGCGGCTGCATCAAGAACAGGAGAGAAGCCAGACACTCAGCAGAGGCCGAGCGACGAAGAGAGTATGATCAGACGCACGGCTTCCCCAATGACAAGACCGCCCCGGAACTGCCATTCACGCCGGCACTCCGAGCAGTTGTCTGGCCTCCTAACTTCAAAGTTGTCGGCGTCAAGACTTACGACGAAAGAGCCGATCCCAACAAATGGCTCAACGTCTACTAGATCGCCGTCCAAGCCGCCGGTGGAAATAGGGATGTGATGGCCAACTACCTCCCGGTCATGCTCAGCGCCGCCAACAACTGGCTTCATAGTTTGAGGCCGAACTCCATCGACACTTGGGATCAGCTGAAGGAGCAGTTCGTCAATAACAACCGCGCCACCTGCAAGCAACCGGGCACGAAGTATGATCTTGAAAGGCTCCGGCAAGGCTCTCGGGACTCCCTGTGAGACTACATCCGGCACTTCTCGGAAGTCAGAAACGACATCCCCGACATCACAGATGCAGAAGCCATCTCCGCGTTTATGCGCAGCCTGAGGCCCGACGAGGAACTGCGGAAGAAATTATACCGCACCAGCCCGACCACCGTCGCCGAGATGCTACGCATCGCCAACAAGTACGCCGATGGAAACGACACAGCTCATCACTCCATTCACAGTCGCCTCCGCTTCCTCGACCAGTCGCGGCACCAAGACGAAGGCCACCGAACAGATCGGCGCCAGGATAATCGAGCTCCTCGGAGAGACTACCGCCGCGATGACCGCGTCCACCGACGATGCCCAGAACATCGCCGCTACGACGAACCCGAGAGCTCCAGGGCTGGAGAGAGGCGCCGCCACTACCAAGTTTACAACACCCGACCAGCCCCAAAGCGCAATTACAAGGAGGCCTACTCCAAGCTCCTCGACGCCCAGTGCCCCGTCCACAAGCACCACAAGCACACCATGAGGGAGTGCGAGGATATCTCCAGGAAGTTCCAAGTAGAAGAGAAGAAGAAGGCTCGCGTAGAGTCCGACAGGGACCGGCGCGACGACAGCGACAAGCCTCCAGGCTTCACCGACGCACACCGAACCGTCTCCACCATCATCGGTGGTCGCGCTGCCATCGAGTCAAAGAGGGAGCAGAAACTCGTCAATAGACGTGTCAACTCCATCGCCAATACCGACAGCGCGATCGCTGATCCAAGGCTTCCTCCTTGGTTGCACCAAGACATCACCTTCAGCAGGGCCGACCAATGGACCCAGATTACGTACTTGGGTCACTTCCCATTGATCGTCGATCCGGTCATACGCACGACGCGTTTCCGGAAGGTGTTGATCGACGGCGGCAGCGGCCTCAACATCCTGTTCTCCGGAGCTGCCAAGGAACTCGGGCTGAAAGAAAACGACTTGTAGCCAACATCGGCCCCCTTCTGGGGTATCGTCCCGGGACAGCCGTCATATCCTCGAGGGCAGATAAACCTCCCGGTCCAGTTCGGGCACCCACAGTGCTTCCGCATCGAGCACATCGACTTCTTGGTGGCCGACTTCGACGCCGCATATCATGCTATCCTCGGCCGACCAGCTCTGGCAAAATTCGGGGCCATCCCCAACTACACCTACCTCGTCATGAAGATGCCAGCGGAGAACGGCGTCCTTTCCATTCGCGCCGACCTCCAAGTCGCATATGCTTGCGAGCGGGAGGCCATTGCCATGGCTGAAGCTATCGAAGAATCCATACTCAAGAACATCTGTGCCGCGGACGCAAAGCAGGTAGCTCCAGAAGACCAAGTCATCCCAGAGAAGACCCTACCAAGATCAGCCACCAAGAACAAGAAAACGAAGGAGGTTATCCTGGTCCCCGGTGAGCCAAGCAAGACTACTCGCATCGGGGCCGACCTCGATCCTAAATAGGAAGACGCGCTCGTCAGCTTCCTAAGGGAGCACGTAAGCACTTTCGCATGGAAACCAGCGGATATGCCCGGCGTTCCCAGGAAGTTGATCGAGCACTCCTTGAATGTCTCGAAGACCACCAAGCCAACCAAGCAGAAGCTCCGGCGATTCTTCTCCTCCCCAACCTGGAGAAGATCAACGCGGTTATGAGGATGAAGCCTCCGACCAATGTCAAAGATGTGCAAAAGCTCACCGGGTGCATGGCGGCCCTCAGCTGTTTCATCTCCAGACTGGGCGAGAAAGGCCTCCCATTCTTCAAGTTACTAAAAGCTGGCGAGAAGTTCACCTGGTCGGAAGAGGCAGATACGGCCTTCAGAGAACTCAAACGCTTCTTGACGAGTCCTCTGCTTCTCACAGCTCCAAAAAAGGACGAAACATTGCTGATCTACATCGCCGCGACTAATAACGTCGTCGGCACTGCCATCGTCGTTGAACGAGAAGAAGACGGTCACGCCTATCCGGTCCAGCGACCAGTTTACTTCATCAGTGAAGTCCTCAACGAGTCCAAGACCCGTTACCCAACGGTGCAGAAATTGATATACGCTGTTCTCGTCAGCTCAAGAAAGCTCCATCACTATTTTGAAGGATATTCCATAGCAGTAATCTTTGAATACCCCTGGGTAGCGTCCTCCGGAACAAAGACGCCAACGGCTGGATCCTAAAATGGGCAGTAGAGCTGGGAACATACTCCATTGATTTCCACAGCCGAATAATAGTCAAGTCGCAGGTACTCGCCGACTTCATAGCTGAATGGACAGAGATGCAAGAGTCTCCGCGTCCAGCACAGGAAGAGTATTGGACAATGTTCTTCGACGGGTCCCTCAGCATCAGCGGCGCCGGAGCCGGAGTACTCCTTATATCACCCTCCGGTGAGCGCCTCCGTTACGCCTTGAGAATTCACTTCATGGCGTCCTACAACGCGGCCGAATACGAGGCCGCCTTGCACGGTCTCCAGATAGCCTCCGAGCTCGGCATCCGTCGCATCATGGTCTACGGGGACTCGGCTCTGGTCATCAACCAGGTTAACAAGGGCTGGGACTGCAACAATGAGAAAATGGACTCCTACGTCGCCGCAATCAGAAAAGTCAAAGGGAAATTCCTCGGAATAGAATTCCATCATATCATTCGAAGCAAAAATCAGGCAGCCGACGAGCTGTCAAAGCTCGGATCATCCCGGTCCGACGTTCCTCCCGGTGTTTTTATCCAGGATCTATTCAACCCCTCCATACAGACTGATGGCGATACCAGCAGCTCTGCGACCGACCAGATAGTGGCATATATTCCGAAACCTGAAGAGGATTGGAGAACCCAGTTCATTGATTACCTACTGGAAGCAAGGGTCCCCGAAGATAGGACAGAAGCCGAGCGCCTGGTAAGAAGATCCAAAAGCTATGTCCTGGTCGACAGCAAACTCATGCGCAAGAATACCAGGAGCGAAGTCCTACAAAAATGCGTCCCACGGGAAGAGGGTCTCAGGATCCTTCATGAGGCTCATAGCGGCATGTGCGGCAATCATGTGGCTTCACGCACTCTGGTCGGCAAGATTTTCCGAGCAGGTTTCTATTGGCCAACAGCAGTCCAAGACGCCGAGAAGATAGTCAAAGAATGCGAGGCATGCCAATTCTTTGCCAAGCAGACACATGTACCAGCCCAAGAGCTACAGACCATCCCTGCGTTGTGGCCTTTCGCCACATGGGGACTGGACACGGTTGGTCCATTTAAAACGGCAAAAGGGGATTTCGCTCCTTCTATGTCGCCATCGATAAGTTTTCCAAGTGGATCGAGTACAAGCCGTTAGTCAAGGCTACGGCAACCAAAGCAGCAGAGTTCTTCGAGGACATCTCCTACCATTTCGGGCTTCCGAACAGCATCATCACCGACCTGGGATCAACATTTACTGGAAGCGATTTCTGGGACTTCTGCGAAGAAAGAAGCATATTCGTCAAATATGTATCCGTGGCTCATCCTAGAGCCAACGGCCAGGTGGAGAGGGCAAACGGTATGCTGTTCGACGCCCTCAAGAAGCGTCTCCACGCAGTCGTGAATAGAAGCCCAGGAAACTGGATTGACGAATTACCGGCGGTGATCTGGGGACTTCGGACTCAACCCAGCCGGAACACAGGCGTATCGCCGTATTTTATGGTGTATGGCTCGGAGGCAGTACTACCCGCAGATGTAATCTATCGATCTCCAAGGGTTGAGGCGTACGAAGAAGTCCACTCCAACGAGGCCAGAGCAAACGAAGTCGACAAGCTAGAGGAAGAACGCCTGATCTCCTGTGTACGAACAGCTAAATATCTGGAAGGGATCAGGCGATATTACAATCGCAATGTCAACGGCAGAGCCTTCGCAGTCGGCGACCTCGTTCTCCGGCGGAAGCAGAGCAAGGAGGGGATGCATAAACTGTCATCTCCCTGGGAGGGGCCAAATATGGTCAAGGCAGTTACTCGACCAGGCGCATATAGGCTCTCCGACCTAGACGGCGTCGACATCCCCAACTCCTGAAACATCGAGCACCTGCGACGCTTCTACCCCTGATCTAGGGATCAAACCAGATATGTGTATTTCCATTTTATTATAAACAAGGGCAATACATTGTTCTCTTCGATATTTTGCCTCCATTACATTTTTGTACAGCTAAACGTCTTCGACAATGCGTAAGCCCCGCCACTGCTCGGGCAGCATGTCTTCGCCCATGCGTAAGCCCCGCCACTTCTCGGGCAGCACGTCTTCGCCTATGCGTAAGCCCCGCCACTGCTCGGGCAGCACGTCTTCGCCTATGCGTAAGCCCCGCCACTGCTCGGGCAGCACGATTTCAGCAATGCGTAACCCCCGCACCCGCCGGGCAGCATCTGGTTCGACGCCGCGTAAGCCCTAAAAATGATAGGCCGCCTAACTACGACACTTCATCGACCGCCCCGATATATCGGGTAGCCTTCGCCCACGATAAGCGTAACCCCCACCTAGCGCGGGCAGCTTCGCCACCACGTAAGCCCCGGGGACGCCTGGGCCGTTAAGTCTTCGCTAACACGTAAGCCCCGAGGACGCTTGGGCAGTTTAGCAGCGTCTCCAAAAGCCCCGGCAAAAGCACGGGCGACACGCAGGGCGTGTAGGATTATTCGTCGACCATACAAGACCTCGACCATGCTCGGGCGTCTCAATTCAAATCCCCTCTGTGGGAAAAAGCTGAACATCAGCAGTCAACATCTTGGCGGCTTCCCTAGCCTCTTCTTCAAGCTGGTCTTCCTGCTCTTCGGTGGTCCCCCGCGCATACCCGGTCTGCACTCGGTCGTTCTTCACTCCTGGGTAGTGCGACCGGACGACTCCAAGCACATGGGCGGCCACATTCTCGGCAGCAACCACGCAGAAGTCCTTAAAAAACCGAAGAGCCTCCCGTCCACGTTGCACGATGTCAAGGACACCAGGACCTTCGGCAGGCGGTACGGCGGGCGCATACTCAATGAGGTCAAGCACAAGTTTAACACCACCAACCAAGGCGTCAAACCTTCCGTCGGTAGCCTCAAGGCGACCCGCAAGGTCATCGACCTGCGCACGATGCCTACGTCCCATCTCTGACAAACAAAGCACGTCAGTCGCACTACAAAAATAAAAAGAAAGGGGAAAGCCGAACAAAAACAGGCAACCTGTCATCGTCTCCAGGTTCTTCCGGGCAGCCTCTCGCATCAGCGCCACCTTAGCCTCCAGCTCATCGGCTGCATGTCACAAAGAATACAATCAGATCATGAAACCCCACAACTCGTTCACTTGTCCCAGCTCCTCTACATGTGGTTTCTCCGTCCAGCTACTCTGTTTTTCTGGAATCTGATCCACGGCGTAACGGACGCTCGGTTCTTGGTTGGGGATATAGAACCATCTCTTGCTCCAATCACGCACACTGGTATTCAAAGGGATTTGGAGGTAATGTGCGGACATTCTGTCACACATTTTCAGATACACTCCACCAGCAACTCGAGAACCTGTGCCGCTCGATTTCACAAGAATGAAGAGATGGCGGAACAGATTGAAGTGCGGAAGAACGCCAAGGTACGCCTCGCAGAAGTGAATAAAGATGGAAATCAAGAGGATAGAATTGGGATTCAAGTGGCACAGGGAAATCTGGTAATAATCAAGCAATTTGCGAAGAAACGAATGGCATGGCAGACCAAATCCCCGGGTAAAATAGTCAGAAAAGACAACCATTTCTCCAAAGTCAGGCATTGGATATGGTTCACCTTGCGATATTCTCCAGCCACCGGTTGCCTGGTGAGGAAGGAATCCCCAGGCCACGAGCGCTTCGAGCTGCGATTTTCCCAATATCGACGGCTGCCACTCGTTCGACATGCGGAACTCCCCCGGCTGTGCCTCCTTTGACTTTTTCGACTCGTGGGTGCTCTTCCTGGTGCCCGTCATGGCAGATCTGGGCGGGTGAGAGTTGGAATCGACGATTTTTTCTGTGGCGGCGGTGGGAGAAATGGAACCCTAGACGGCGGTGGAGGAATAGGAGGAGACGGATGCGGATTTTGGGATTTGAATGCGCAAGAAGACAAACCAACTGTTCGCCTTTCTACTTATTCCCCTTTCAAACAGCACAGGGGTATTTTCGGTTCACAAGTAAGGCGCCTTTTTTAAGCGGCGCATTGTGCGTTCTTCGTCAAATAAAACCAAAGGTACTCGGTCATACAGAAGACAAAGAGCAGCATGAAGACGATATTGGAGTCATTTTTTCTCTCTTTCCATATGACCGTCATACAATGATAAGGGACTATCACATCATTGAAGTTTTTCAAGAAAAAAGTATACAGGATCCTGCAGCTGACCAAGAAGATGGTCGAGGATGGAGCATTGCCATGGGATTATGGCATCGCTTCTGCATCACAAGGCTTCTTCAAATTGCTTCATCAAGCTGCAGATCTGCTACCAACAACAGGACCAACCTAACGTTGGTTCCCTTCACAAGACTTCTTCAAACTACAGGAGACGTAGTAGTCCGGAGTCTGGAGGACGGCCAAGCTCGCGTTTCTTCAGATCCATTAAAAGAGAAGGGGAACTTGAAGGCTTTTTCTCCTGAGAAGATACATATGGCTACCAGTTCCACAATATTTATAGGCACAAGGAGCTCCATTTAATTAGAACTTACCAACTTCTAACTGCCAACTACCAACCGTCAGTAATAAAGGAGATTGAATGCGGCAACCACTGGCAGGGGCCATTAATATGCTACAGATCGCTTGTTGCAGAGAAAAGCTATCCCGGGTACTCCGTCGTCTTTACAAAGCGTCCCCGAGCAATAAGCACTGCTCGGGGACTCTGTCGTCTTCACCAAGCGTCTCCGAGCAATAAGTACTGCTCGGGGACTCCGTCGTCTTCGTCAAGCGTCTCTGAGCAACACTGCTCGGGGACTCCGTCCTCTTCACCAAGCGTCTCCGAGCAGCAATGCTCGGGGACTCTGTCGTCTTCACCAAGCGTCTCCGAGCAATAAGCACTGCTCGGGGACTCCGTCGTTTTCGTCAAGCGTCTTCGAGCAACACTGCTCGGGGACTCCGTCGTCTTCGTCACGCGTCTCCGAGCGACAAGCTGCTCGGGGACTCCGTCGTTTTCGCCAAGTGTCTCCGAGCAATAAGCACTGCTCGGGGACTCCGTCGTCTTCACCAAGCGTCTCCGAGCGATAAGCAACGCTCGGGGACTCCGTCATCTTCGTCAAGCGTCTCTGAGCAATAAGCACTGCTCGGGGACTCCGTCGTCTTCACCAAGCGTCTCCGAGCGATAAGCAACGCTCGGGGACTCCGTCGTCTTCGTCAAGCGTCTCCGAGCAATAAGCACTGCTCGGGGACTCCGTCGTCTTCACCAAGCGTCTCCGAGCGATAAGCAACGCTCGGGGACTCCGTCGTCTTCGTCAAGCGTCTCCGAGCAACAATGCTCGGGGACTCCGTCGTCTTCACCAAGCGTCTCCGAGCAATAAGCACTGCTCGGGGACTCCGTCGTCTTCACCAGGCGTTTCCAAGTGATAAGCAACGCTCGGGGACTCTGTCGTCTTCGTCAAGCGTCTCCGAGCAGCAATGCTCGGGGACTCTGTCGTCTTCACCAAGCGTCTCCGAGCAATAAGCACTGCTCGGGGACTCCGTCGTCTTCGTCAAGCGTCTCCGAGCAACACTGCTCGGGGACTCCGTCGTCTTCGTCACGCGTCTCCGAGCGACAAGCTGCTCGGGGACTCCGTCGTTTTCGCCAAGCGTCTCCGAGCAGCAAAGTGCTCGGGGACTTTGTCATTCAACCAAAAATGGTCAGCGATATCATCAAAATTTATGACCCTGACACCACGTGACTATGTCACATGCTATCAGGCTCGGGGACTAAGTGGATACACTTCACCTGCCGGTGAAGGTATTGGCTCTACCGTGCCAAAAGTGGATACATTTCACTAAAGAGAAGCTTCTTTCAATTTTTTCTGAGCTCCCTACATCCGTCTGGTCAAGCAACGCTGAAGATCTGCACCTCTCGACGAATGCAAGGCACTCGGGGACTAGCTGTGGGGGTATAAGCCCGTATACCCGCATAGTCATACATGGGCCAAGTCTACCGAACAAGCCCGAATTACCAAGGACGCGTCGCCCATACGATCTCTAGGAGATCGCGTATACCCGCCGAGACCTTGGCGGGCAAGGAAATAGCTTTCCTAGGATCTAGCCGATTAGTTTCCCAGATCGGCTAGGATTATAATCTGTTATGTATGGCAAGATCAACTTGTAACCCTGCCCCCCGGACTTTATAAGGCGGGCAGGGGGTCTACTCGATTCATCTAATCTAGTAGCAATACAACACAGCAACATACAAGACGTAAGGTATTACGCCTCGCGGCGACCTGAACCTGTCTAAATCTCTATCTCGCACGAATTGTGCTCCCTCGTTCGTCTCAGGCGCACCCTCACCGTCTCATCTACTACCGCGGGTATACCCCTCAGTAGACTATCGCCGGTATTCCGTCGACAGTTCGGAACTAGGTGTTTTGAGAATGATTAAAGAATTGGAAAGTATGATGGAATATGATGATGAATTTGGAATTATGTATTATGACGAAAATAAAATTGGGATAAAATATGGAGATAGGATAATAAAGATTTTCTGCAAAACTCTTTGATTCTTGCTCAAGCCTTACCTTGACACCCCCTCAGTCTGCATTCCTGAGTCTCACTCTTTTTCTTTAGTCGGGTAAGTCTTGCGGAGTACCCCAGTACTCAGGGTTTGTTAACCCCATGTTGCAGGGATACAGCAGTCGGAGATCTGCCTTGCACCCTGCTGTGTGACAGTTGTCCAAGAGGGAAGTGAGGAGTAAGGTTGAACCCTTGGGCAGGGTTCTGGTTATTAAGTATTTAATTATGTTGTATCGTCGTTTCACTGGTACCTACTTTTATTTATAGTCTGTAATAACTTCACCTTAATTTTATTTAGACAAATGGATTGTAATCTAAGTACGCTAATGTAGCTCGACAGGACCTTCTAGATCATTTAGGACACAGGTCCGGCTGTCAGATGTCATTAGTAACAATGACAGGTGCTTGTGGGCCATGTGATTTAGACGGTTCTGTTACATAAATGAGACATAAATGAGACATTTAGGAGAAGGGTATAGGATGTCACGATTCCAATGCGATAATCCATAGACTGCACGCGAATACAACCTTTTCCCAGTTCACTTACTGAGGCCATAACTCTCAACATAGCACAGAAAATAACCATTATGCCAATATCAAAACTAACATTCATGGCTGTTTTAGAATTAGACCCAAAAATCTAAATAACTCTTTCCTCAACACCATTCCAAAGAGACGAGGCTCACTTGAAGCATTTTGCATCCAGCAAGGCCTCGCCCTCAAAGGGTTCCTGGTCCTCAATCATGGCATTGACTCTCTCCTTCTGGGCCTCATCAGAGAGGTCAACCTTGGTCCAGTCGTAGAGCTCCATGTCATAGACTTCATCCATGACAAACTTGGGGATTTCTGAGCCACGGAAGAGCCAGAGCCCCTTAACCTTGAAAGGGGGCTCAGAACCAACCACAAGCATCTTGCCAAAGGCGTATTTGCGGCACAGGTCCATCCGCTGCAGGAACCCACCAACCTTGTTCATAGTCACAAATGACACCGTGTTCTCGTCATTGTACTTGTAGTCACAGAACCACAGGGAGTAGCCCTCTGGGTCATACATGTCCCAGAAACCTGAAAATATACATGAGTTTGAGTTCAGTTGACATCAAAACAAAATTTTGGGAGCTGCTTAAAATACTAAAAGATATGCCAAAGCTAGCTGTCTTAGGGCTTATTCGGCTGCTGGTTGCATCCGCAACTTTCAGCAATCCAACAGTTGCATATTCTCAGCAATACTCATGCAGCAGCAGCTGGATCAGTGGCCTTGACAATCAGCCGAAGAATATGCCCTTATTAACTTGACCAACTGTTCTTATTTAACTTGAGGCACATGTTTGCTTAAAGTTACTCAAGAGTTTATGTTTCTAATTAGTAATATCTTGTATAACCATAATCATTGTTATTACTGTAAACTATAATCATTGTTAAAACTGTAAACCATAATAATAGTTAAAACTGTAAACCATAATAATAGTTAAAACTATGGAACCATAGTTGTTAAAAAATTTCAACAGGTAGTCATTGTTAAAAAATTTCAACAGGAATTTAGTAACAAGCAAACATACCTTTAATAGCAACCTCACGGAAGTTGGTTTTTGTGTTAGAGTACAGCCTCTTCCAATCATCAAGAATCATCTTGCTCGGAGGAAGCAAATCAAGGGGATTCTTTGGCTTAGGCTTTGGTGCCTCCTCTTCTTCTGCTGGTTTCTCAGCTGCCTTGGGCTTCGGAGCCTCTTTTGGGGCCTCCTTTTTGGCTTCCTTAGGCTTCTGCTCTTTGGCCGGAACAGCCTTCTTTGGAACAGGTGGCACAGCTTCTGCCTGCTTCACGTCACCAATGACTTTTTTGAAGTTTGGTTGATTAACCATGGTCCAGAAGTACCTCTCAACATGTGGGAACTCTGAGGTAAAACTCTTGGTCAAGATACGGCTAAAGCCCAAATAAAGATTGCATGTCAGAACAATATCTGCAAGAGTCACTGAATGCCCAACAAGGAATGTGTTTGATGCAAGATGGGTGTTCAGGGAACCGAGTGCTCTCTTCAAGGCAGCAATGGCTGCTTCTTCTGTCTGTTGGGCAAATGCGAATATGAGACTGCAATCAAGCTATTAAGAAAAAAGTGTTAGCCACAAGGAAATACATACCACAGCAGCATAGGGATAAAATCCCATACGTGGGGATAACCAGTTCCTAATGTTTGCATCGACCTCTGTCGTAGCAAAGTCCATCCATTGCTCAATATGGGCCTGAAACAAACACAGGTTCAAACAGAGAGAAACATCTAAGCACAAAACTGAATGTAAGAAAATATTAAATGATTTTGAATGAAATATTGAACAACACTCACATAATCAATCAGTGAAGATCCGTAGAGTGGGTTGTCAGCCTTCAAACGAGTAACTACAGGAAGATGACAGGATTCAGTGCTCAATCAAATAAATGCAAACAGAAGACTAAACAAACCAATGGTAGCTACATTTGAATTACCATATCTTGCAATTGCATTGCTCTCAAAAACAGAACCATCAGGCGTCTCCAGGACAGGAACCTGCAAAGAATTGCCTGAATTACATCCTGGACTATTTTCTCACCTTCTTAACACAGACAGAATTTTTCATACCTTCCCAATAGGGTTCATCTTGAGGAACTCTGGAGTTTTGTTGGAAACACCCATTTGAAAGTCTTTTACCAACTCAACCATGACGCCGCTATATTCCGCGGCAATTAGTGTTTTGAATGAATTTTTGTTACCACTGCCAGCATGCAGTACCTACACAGTGCAGAAGGTTGGTCATATGCCTACATACTGACACAAAACATATAAAAAAACCTGAAATATATCAGAATATACGGCAGAATATAAGTTGTAGAATCAAATAGACAATCAGAATAAAATAAAATAAAATAAAATTCTTACAGAATCTTTAGACTAGCACAACTGAAGTATGATAACAGTGTGGAATCATAGGGAGGAGACCACAACTACAAAGGTAATCATAAAAAAAACAATATGATATAAACAACAATGATGCTTATACTGATGCCTATCTCTAGTACAAAGTTAGCAAAATATAAATTCAAATGGATGTGAAAAGGTGAATATGCCTTCTGTGCTCAGAAGAAGCAGAACTAAACTGTATTCTGTTAGCATCAGCAAGGATTACATTGTCAATGTAACACCCGAAAAATTGCATTCTTTTAAATAGTGGGAATTTATTTAATTATGCAATTAGTTGATCATTCCAATATAGGGAAATAATAATTTTTCTCAAATATAAAATCAAACCTAGGTCATACACATGTATGATGCATTCATGCTGGAGCATTTCTTCTTTGTACTGTTGTAGATTATTTGAATTTCTCAAATATTTCAAAACCTAATTTGAAAATCCTTTTGGAAAATGGAAAAAGGAAATAGAGCAGAGCCCTTCCCCTCTCCTTTCTGGCCCGAGCAGCAGCTTGGCCTGTTTTCCACTCCCTGGCCCCAGCAGATCCAGGTCGGATGGCTCGAGGACAGCTCGGCCGACCTGCTCCCTCCCTTCCCCTTACCCCATCCGACTGACGAGTGGGACCCACGGGTAAGCGCTTCCTTCTCCACCTCCCCCGCCGCGCGAACAGAGACGCCGCTGCCGTGTTCATCCACCGCGGCCGAACGCGCGCGAAGCGTCCCTCTGCCGCGACTGCCAGCCCGACCCCAGCGCTCGGTGCTACCGACCTGTGGACCCACAGAACAGCCCCTCCCCTGTTTTCCTCTGCTGCTCGCCAAGAGTCCGACGCGGGCAAGAAAGAAACGGCTGAAGCCGAGTTCGTCGCCGCGCTGAGAGTCCGTAGCAGAGAAGAAACGGCCGAAGCCGATTTCTCCGCTCGCCGAGTTTGTTTCAATCTCCGAGATTGTCGTCACACCTCGGGAGTATTTAAGCAACGCCACACCCCCCCGTAGCCGTCACCTAACCCTAGCCGCCTCTTCTCGCCGCCATTGCCGAGCTCCCGCGAGAACCGAGCAGCCGCCGCCGCGAGCAATTGGCTCGATTCGCCACCAATTCCTCTCGGTAAGCCTTTAGGGAGCTTCGCTGTGATCTTGTGAAGTTCCCGAGCACTTTCCCCCTTCGATTTGTGCACTGACACGCCTCCGCCGCCGTTGCAGAGATCCACCGTCCGCCGGATCACGCCGCGAGCTATCTCCGAGTCGATTTCCGACCTTCCCACCACCCTAGGTGAGCTTGCGATGCTCTTCCCGATCTATGGGTACCCTTCCCGACCTATTTCATGCACCGAAGGACGAGTTCTCCTTCTCCGGCGGCCCTCCAGCCATGGCGCCGCCGTCGGCCTCTGTTTTCCGGCCGAGAGCACCGCCACCCCTCCTCTCTTTTAATCTGATCCGCCGATTTGGAATCGGACGGCCGAGAGCAGCCCTTACCGATTCGGCCAGCGTATAACCCCCTGCAGTTTTTAATGCTAAACCCGCGGTCCCTTAGCGTATTCTGTGATTTGCGCTTTTCAAGTTAGAAAACGTATTTTCTCCCGGTATTTGGAAAATGTGTTTTCTATTATGTACAGATTTGCCACTAAACTTCATTTGATCATAATTTACTTGTTTTAGATCCGATTTGAACGATTCAAATTGCGGTAGATTCGTAATTTCATAATCTATCTGATGGTACCACTGTTTAATATATTTTCAACTTTGAAAATTCGAGATTATATTTAATCTATTAATATTCTATTATAAACCTTGTAAAATTCACATCTTCCTCGTTCTAAATCCGATTTGCGCAAACTTTATATCGATGTGATCGTAGCAACGTGTAGATTTGTTTTATAACCTTTTTAATTTATTTTCTCTCTGTTGGTGTACTGTTCTAATGAAAACTCTTGTTTGTATGCATGATTGCCCCTGTATGCGTGTGTGTTGTTATGATGGATCGAGTATAGACGGTGAGCTTTACGTGGGTGATCAAGATCAGTACTGCGACAACCCGGATCACCAGGAGTTTGCTGATGAAGGCAAGTATTAGCATGGATCATCCTTGCTGTCCTATTCACCAAATAAATAATTGCATTTGCATGTGTCTTCCTTGTTAACCATAGTTGCTTCCTAGTTTTGTTATCCTGTTCCTTGCAACCTATGGGATTATGCATGTGGTAATTGATGCTAGTGCGTTATTGATATCATGATCATGTAAACTTGATTAATTGATTATGCAATATGATTAAAAGATGCCTTTTTAGCAACATGGAGCTAGAGGATTCGAGCATAGTTTTGTGATGCTCAAAATCCTTCACCTTTGATAACGATCTGTAAGTATGGCACCGGGACTTACAGTGCAACTATGAGGGCTATATGGCTCTGGTTTTAGCTCAGTATGAGGACATTTTCTAGCTTGTTAGAGGTTACCGAAAGGCGCAAGAGGGGCTTAGACGACTCGGGTATAGTGCGGCCTCTGTCCATATGTGTATAACCTGCGTGACCTTGTGCCATATGGAAGGGGGGCTCTACATCTGCTTGCCGAGGAAACCTTGCGGCCCTAACATGTTAGACGAACCTTTGAAAGGCTTCATAGTGAAACCCTGCTCTCTCACCTTGGTAGTGTTATGGGAGTAATTAACCCGAGCAGATGGGAATCACGGCTCATAGTGAAAGTGCACAACCTCTGCAGAGTGTAAAACTGGTATACTAGCCGAGCTCACGGTCAAGAGCGGCCTTGGACGTCTTATGGAGTAGTTATTCTTTTGGGGTGATGCTTACTTATTGCTAAATCTATTTATTGCTGCTCATTAATTATGTTTACTATGATCATGAGAATGGGCATGTTAACTTGTTGCTATCCAACTGCATAAAAGGATGATTAATTAAAAGCAACCTGCTGTTAAAACCGTGTCAACCTTTTGAGCCTCATGAACCCATGCTAGTCTTGTTGAGTACGACATGTACTTACGCTTGTTTATTTTTCATTACTTGGTTAAAAATCCCGGATGAGTAACAGATGGTGATAGTGATGAGGACTACCCAGAGGATTACTAGACTTGTGCTTCACCAGTCGACGTCCCTGTGCTATGGAGCTACCGCGAGAGTTATCTTTATTTTCCGCTGTGTAATGACTTTGATGTTATTCGCTATGTATTAAACATTGGTTATGATACAATTTATGCAATTTGTTGGCTTATGTGTGTGACTGATCTCTGGGCGCACATAAGATTATGCATCCCATTTTATCCTTAAAATTGGGTGTGACAGTCAACCACTTGGTGCTTATCAGCTCAGGGAAAAGTTGAATGAGCTTTTTTGTATTGGAAAGACCAAACATATTAACACAAAACTATAAGCTCAGAGCAAGGACTATATTGTCAATGACTTGATGCTCATTAGCTTGCAGCATATTAATACACAGAACATATTGAAAGAAAACTACTATGCAAATCACATCAGAGACTAGGTAATGTTAAAAGCATGGAATGCCTAAAAGAGTGACAAGGACCGACCATATGTTTAAAGAAAACCACTATGAAAATCATATGTGAAAAAGGGGGCGTCTGCTACCTCAACTTCGTTGTTACTATACCATCTGATGATGGGAATAAATGGGAGGTGTTACCATTTTCCTAACTTCAGTAAGAATCTAAAGAGATCTAAATGAATTCAATCTCTAACAAGTCAAAATAGACCACACCCTTCCTCTGTGAGAAGGAAAAGATGCAACCAACAAGCGCAACAAGATAAGGGTAATCAACAATATGCATCCATGGACGATAATTTAGCGACCAAATCTTATGCTAATGCGAGAGATAACATATATCCACGATGTAGGCTGTACAGGTAGGAATCCGCAGAAACCCACGAATGGAAATCAATTCACCAGAAAAATAACATGCCACACCACAACTCGAAATTACAATAAAACAATCCCACTAATATACAAGCTACTTAAACGCCCCCTAGCATATCGAAAATCTAAGAGCAAGAGGCTGCTTAAACAACTAGTAATAGTTAGAACAAGCACTTACAAGCGCCATCTCGACGAAAAGCTAGCTTCGCACGATCTCAGATCTGCACAGCAGCAACAAAACAAAAAAGAAAACCAGAGAGATCAAACACGAGCAGGCGAAGAAATAATATAAATCCAGAAAGGCACCGGGATTCTATAGGAAATACGTGGATTTTACCGCTGCTGGCAGCGCGAGATCGGGGGAGCAGCGCGAGATCGGGGGAGCAGGGGCGGGGAGTAGCCAAAAACCCTAGCGGAGCCGTCTACTTATCAGAGTGAGTGCCACTTTCACCCAAGAGCCGAGCACCGTCCATCCACGTGGGCCGAGTTGGGCCTTGCCGTGGGTGTTTTTTTTCATCCTGTGGCCCATACGTGGGTGGGCAGTCTCACGGGCTGGGCTAGGTAATGGGCCTCAAATGAAGAGCACGAAACCAAAGCAAATATTCCGTTCGTTGATCGAGCGGTGGCGGTTTCCCTGCCGCGCGGCCGCGCCTGGTTCTCTGCGCCGCACCCGCACTAGGCGCGCGCCGGCGGCAGAGGCAGAGGCGAGAGGCGAGAGGCGAGAGGCGGAGACGCATGTCTACGTAGAACCCGGCGGACGGAGGCAAGGGGTCCCCGTCTCTTCGCTCTTATGCTGTGAGTTTTTGGACCGATGGAAGGAAGGAAGCGGGAGTCGTGTGCCGCTCACCACGTGTTCGACGAAATGCGCCCTGGAAGGCCACTAGGATTCGGGAGATCTTTTCGATAGTCAATTTTGTGTGCTCTTATGGGGTGTGTAGATCCCAAATTTTTTGGGTTTTTGGCACTGTAGCAGTAAGGAATCTTTTGCAATAAGTATCCAATTATAGCCCAAGTAGACTCAAAAGATTCGTCTCGTGATTTACAGGCAAACTGTGCAAACATACAAAAGTTTCGTCTATATTTAATGTTCCATGCATGTGCCGCAAAATTGATGTGACGGAAGTTTTGGGTTTTTGGAGAGGAACTAAACACCCCCTTAGTTTTGATTTTGCCTACAAGACTGGTGCCTGGAGAAATGGCCGCGGTAAGCTGCTTTGTGCTGGACAGCAACTGATCTCTGACGCGTGCATTGCTGGAGCATCAATGTTATAGCACTGCTCATTAATTTGTACATACGGTTTTGTACACACCTTAAGGTTATGTATATTATTGTTATTGTTATTGTTATTGATTTTTATGAAACTTCAGTGACCCTTTAAGCTGCGTGTTGTTCGTTTGTGAAGTTTTGGCAGAGCGTATACAGAAAGCAATGGTTCAGATCGAGCTCATGGGAAAATCTGGCATCCGTGAGTTATCTGCCAGTTCACCAACGAAGCCACTGGTGTCTTATCAACCTTATCTCCAACATTTTCAACTAGTGGCACGTGGTAAGCACCAAACATTTCACTCCATCTCATGATAGAAAGTATGTTTTTTTTTTTCCGTTGTGTGTTGTATTAGCTTCAAGTAACTCACCAGACAAAAGCAGAATGCGTAATTTGTTACCTGCACTGAGATCATTGTCCGTGAGTGTTTGGGTTGGGGATTTGGGGGACGGGGTATAGTGCCCAGATTCCCTTTTAATACAAAAGATACAAACACCAAAATGGAAAAGTGTATATAGTATCGTACTTGGCCTATCAGAAAATAGAATTATTCATAGATTGAATTCCTATTACTATATTTGTATTCTAGGAAACTAGCATTCTGATGATTCTCCTCATCCTATCCACTAGCTGGACTTGTCAGCGTCATGTTTCTTCTCAGCAAACTGCCCCCTTCTTGGTTTACCATCCGACATACATACAGACAAATTTGGCTCTAGCATAATGACGGTCTCAAAATGTTTCAGAAGTATTTGGCAACTTCAAATCTTGGTTCTGCCTGTACTAAAATTTTTCATTTCTTCAAATCTTTGAATGGTTTGCAAAATTTGTTTGGCAGGAAAGAGGTATATGTGCTGTATGAAAAATGTGGTTATGGCCTGATGCTAAAGAAACATGTGGCACATGAAGAATGATCTCCAGCAATTATGATTAGCATCACTTAGTCCTTTTTTTTTAGAATGCGCAAGAGGGGAGCGTATCTTTGTATTCAGATAGCAAATAGTAGTTTGGCTATGAAATGGCTACTACAACGCATGCCCAGCTCCAAGATCCTGCCTGATGCCAGAGCTCTGCCTGTTACTACAGAACAAGAGCATATTTTCATGTTTCTTGTTCCTGATTTTTTTGAATTCATAGATTAGACTTTTCATGAAGGTGTAAGATATTACTTTTATTAATACAAAGACATTGCAACTGTAACTCGAAAAACCTATAGAAGTAAAAAATGTTGTAAAATTTCCACTCCCACACCCTTGTGTATCACCGCAACTGAGAGACTCGATACAGAGAGAATCAATACAGACTGATGAGGACCTAGTGGAAGCTCAGTTGTCTAGTTCGCAGGGTGCTCAGGCAACCATCGCGTCCAGAGTGGTGTCTGGTGCAGGTGCCTCAACCTCACCTTTCTCTCTTAATTGATTGGGCAGTGTGCCCCTGTTGGAGATCTTGACTTCGGACCAAAACTCAGCCCCGAACTTCGGGTTCAGTCGGCTTCACTCAACTTCGATCCGATGATTATGAAGCGAAGTTAACTCCGCCTGTTGGCACGAAGATGGAAAGAACGAAGATAGCAGCGAAGTCTCGTTAACAAGGAACATCAAGAGGAACCTTCGCCTAAAAGTTTGGCAAGATCGGCGAAGTGAAGTTGAGAAAGATTAGGATTGAATTAGTTTGGGCGAGGTGTGAAAATACGACTTCGCCCCTCATGTAACGATTTATGGTGAATCAGAGAGGGGTAAAACGGTCTTTTGACCATTAGTTAGCGAAGGTCAGACCCCCTATAAATACCCCCTCTGACATGTACAGTACGGCAGGAGAACAAAGTTACTTTACACGTGCGCGCGATTCTGCCACGTGGACTCTCCAAATCTGTGTTGTGAAAGTTTACCCCAACAGCCCCTTTCAACCAAAAAATAATGAAATGCCCCTTTCAAGCAAAAAAAATTTGAAAAAGAAAACATGACAACTGATAGATTTGTGCCTCCATACTAATATTACTTTCTAATATCACCTGATCTGTCATTCATGCCTAACAAAATCTCGAAATCTTGTGGAATGGCATTTAGTCCCCAAATGAGTGGCTGTGGCTCAGTCCTTCATCCTACCCCTAGGTTACCTTATCCACTAGCTCACGGTTAGTGTATTCTCTGTTTTCTTCTATCTTTTTGTTGTTTCTTTATTCACTATCATCCTGTTGTTGCAGGCATGTGCTGCAGCCACTTAGGGCATGTTTTGGTGATCACATCCTCATCTTATGATATCATCTAAGTAAAACTTTTTTCTCCAATATGAAACCCTAAATTAGATCATATCTCTAAAATATCAATTTTTGTTCTAGTTTTTTTTTTCACTAGATTTTGACCTGTGATAGTAGATCTTTCAAAGAAACTTTTCATGCCAGTGTTCCCGTAGCATTTCTCTCACTTATGTGTAAATTTGATGTTTTGTGTTGATCATATTTTGTAATTCCTTTCTGATAATGGAAGACTCCAGAGCTACTTTTCTCAAATATCATGTCCTGTGTTTTTCCTAATTAAGAGAAAGGTGCAAGAGGGCTGGTGTTCCTGTTATTGTGCCAGCGGAGAATATTCTTTGCTTACTGGAGTGTTGGGCTGCTTGGTTGGTGAGCTGCCTTTTACTCATCTGGTTCTTCCTCTTGGCACAACATTTGTAATGTCATTTTCTTCTCTATTGCTCCTCTGGCAGCTGTTGTAAATAGGCAGCTTCACCTTGTAATTTGTTCTCTCCCGTTTTTCCAATAAAATCTGGGGAGCTATGCTTCATGGTTCTCAATTAAAAAAAAAATCCCCTCGCACATCTGACGTCTAAGCACATGTCTAAAGCATGACCCAAAACATGATCGTTCTCACATGGGCTACGCTGTCGTTGTGTTTGGCGGGGCAGGAGTTCAGGGTTTTTCGACCTACGTGAGAAGGTCTTCTTCTTAGCAAAATGTTCATATATCCTCGCAGGTCAAGTTTTTGTTAACAGTACATCTTCTGGTTTTGTTCTTAAAATGATGTTGATTGACAGCAACCCTTCAAGAATTAACCCTTAAAATGACGTTGTAGCATGATTATGCCATTTGTTTTTTCTGTATTGGTCTTCTTATGTTTGTACTATAATGTTTTAGTCTTCCATTGCCAAGTGAAGGGTGCATGGTTATATTGTACATAAATACATCTCACAGGATCCAACCCCCTCCCACACACAAGAGGGTCCATGTAGCATGGAGCACAGTGTCTTTTTGCACAAAGCCATGATCCCATTGGATTTGCAGAGCCTTCAGAAAGCTACATCTTTGTTCGGCACAAGTCTATCATTGAGCTGGGCACCTTACATCTTGTGACAGTGAGTGAATTACTCTCATACTCACTCTCTCTGTAGGAGTGATTCAAAAACCATATACGTATGCATCTTAACCATCATACAACCAGAATCTGGCTTTCTATTGGAGTGAACATTATCCATGAGCACGAATGGCAGTTTGAGCGCAGGCTGAAAATTTCAATTACTTCTGTGAGCATGTAGTATGGCCTATTTGAAGTGACATTAGCAAAAAGCGGTTATTTGTCTAACTTACTACATCTATAGTGCTTATTCTTGGCATGATTTCCTGGCATTTCTGATGGACATCTCAAGTGAGACAATAATATATGGCGTACAATGAGATTTCATGGATATGTAAGTCATTTTCTGCCAGATTCCATGGAGATCTATGAATGAAGAAACGACTGTACATTACTGCATTGTATTATCATTTTGGTCACCTTTTGAACTGACTTCATGCTATTAGTCGATTAGGATGCTTGTTCATAAGATGACATCATTCTGCTTTGACCAAATTTCTGAAATAATACATAGCTCAAAGCTGCTTGCATTCTTCTTGCAGTAGACCAGCTTGCTCATTCATGCATCCTCTGTGTAATCTTTGGACGGCGCTGGATCCAATGTCCCAAAGACAACCGCTGCAATCTGGCTGAATTTCTGACCATTCAGAACTCTGGAACCGTGCCTGACAAATCTTGTGCAGAGCAAGGTGGAAAGGTCACTTGGAGAGATGTGCTCAGCAACAAGTTGAACCTTATGTTCTTCTCCAAATAAAACTGTATGCATTCTGCTGATATTTGGCACGCACCATGGATCCCTCTACACTACACCTACTTCTTCCAGAGCTCACTTCAGGTACGGATGCGCTTGAAATCAAATTGCCAGCTCCACTCTACCTCTTGCCTGAAGATCTCTGATTGTCTGCATTGCAGGCCGATCGGTCGATCGGGCAGGCTTGTTAACTTGTGCACTCTTTTGTATCTGCCATGCATGTACTGCAGTGATGCTCTATACAATTCATCTGACCGCGAGAGCATGGTGCACGTACATACAGAGGTCATCAGTGGGCACGGCCATGCCTGCCTGCCTGCCTGCTCCTTTTGCACAAATCTGCACAATTAGCTAGTAGCCCGCTTGTCCCCGCTGCCGTTTGTTCCCAACGGGGGATCACGAGAGTATGGAGGAACAAGTTGCCCAGATTTTGGCTGCGCACCCATGGAAGAGCGTGGCCTTGTCATGTCGGAAGAGCCGTCGCTTTTATCGTTTAAGCAGTTTCTGCTTGTCTCCTGCCCAGTCGTAGCATTAAGAGAGGGAGGGAGGGAGCGCTGGCTGGGCTGGGCTGGGCTGGATGGATAATGTCGATTGTGATATTAACAAAGAAGAGCCAGGTACATGCTAGGAGGTGCTGCGATGTCGTTATAGCTAATTAGCTTTGACCTGTAATCTAAAAGAAAAAATAGCTTTGCCCTCTTTGAGTGATGAAGGGGCAATGCAAGCTACTGGTTGAACAGTCAGAGCCTCAGAGGGATGTACTAGATCGGTTAGCAAATGTACTCTGTCCTGTTCCAAATTCATGGCGAGGTTTTGGCACATATGTAGTTTGGCCGTAGCTAATGTAATCCGTAGAATTAGGCAAATGATTTTGTGTTTAATTTTATCAATTGCTTGTAACTAATCTAATTAGTACAACTTCTGGTTGTTGTTTTGTACTGGTGCATGTTAGGCTCAGGAGCTCCGCCGTTCTTTCTGCACAAGTTATTGATGCACAACTAATATACTCTGCCAAGGGAGGGCACGCTTGATCCTGGTTTCTGTGAAATTTAATAATACCCCATCATATTGCCTGCTCATAGCATCAATGCTGATTTGTCTGTATTCTGTGTGTGTGAGAGAGAGACTTTAGCCTCAGTGAGACCTATACCATCCATGATCCTGCTGCTGAAATCACTCAGATCCTACACAGTCCTCCCTCTGAAGCGCTCCAGCTTTTGTTTAACAGATCTGTCACTTGCACTACAGTATGGGAACGTGCATGGGCCTATTGCAAGAGAGCCAGGAGAACATTGATGGCATGTGAGAGTTAGTCCTATCTATAGCCCTAGATTGACCTGGTACTGGTGACCTACTAACGTACAATGATTGCTGATACACACTAGCTACCTTATCCACCAACGACGTGTAGTAATTCATAAAAGACTATTTCTTTTCATTTAGATAAGATTAAAACATCTCTGTGGGGGATGCCTTCACCGGTAATAGCGATGGAAATACGCTGTCCAGCTCGTTCTAGCTCGTTAAGAGAATAGACCAGCTCAGCTTGGCATGTTATTTAATGATGAGTCTGAAGGCTAGTTCGAGTTGGCTCATTTAGCTTGCAAGTGAGGTATAAAAAACGCAAAACATATTCTTGTCCTTATCTTAAGCAAGAGACTAAAATAACATGTTTATCCATAAATCTTAAATCAAACACAGAGTAATATGCGCTGACATATATAAAATATGTGAACGGTCGCCTAAAGTGGTTGCCGGTTGGTCAAGGCATGCTAGTAGCACCCTAGTGTGTAGTGTTCGATCCCACGCTAATGCCAACCGGAGGTTAAAAAATCACCTCGCATATCCCTCGTTTGAAAGAATAGGTCTAAGAACCAATCCACTCACAGGGCGATGGTGCCATTGTCTAAGGGCGGGGTGCTGAGTTTGGAGATTTTTAGTTTGCGTGAGAGGTCTTTCTATCTTATAAGTGCAATGCTCAATGTCGTCTTTCGCCCCGCAGGCCGAGTTTTTTATTCTATAACAATATATACCATAGTACATTAGTACTACATACATTCATGGTCCATACTACAAAGTATGCATAATTCATCCGTTATTGATTATTTATACATCCATTAAAAACAAAGTGATAGAATCATAATAATCCCAAATTTACGGGTCTTCCAACCATAAACCAATTAAAGTGTAAGACCAAAAGTGTAAGATATCATGTAATACAAAACTAATACAAGTTTAAGACCAATAGCTTTGGCTTGTTAAGCTTGTGTGTCTCGTTAACTACACAAGATATAATATTGGCTCAGTTGTTTCTACTAAAAGTTAGCACGGCAACCCCACTAAATCCAAAGACCCAGGTTTTGTTACCAAAACATACAATAGGTTTTTGTGGAGAGCCAATTGTATGATAACCAGCTTTGGGTGCAATGTTTTTAAGCAAAAGATGTAGTTGCTTTCAATAGGTTGACAAAAAAAAGGAGAGCAATCATCTATATTTGGCCAAGCCCACTATTGCTGATTTTTGGCCTCTAGTCTCCAAATATGAAAGAAGGCTTGTAGCCATTTCCTCTTACTTGAGTGAGGCAGGAAGATTGGAGATTGACAATGTTATCCTTACAACACTTCCAATCTTTGCAGTGTGTAGTTTCTATCTAAGACTATGATTAAGCAAATCGATAAATATAGACAACATTGTTTATGGAGAGGTTCAGATATCAATAATAGAAACCCCCAAAGGCTGCTTGGGCAATGGTGTGCCTTTCTTAACAAGGTGCACAAGTATCCTCAATCTATCAGTTTGAAATGAAAGTATCTAATTGAAGCACCTTCATAAGTTCTATAACAAAGCTCAAATTTTGTCTACCAACTCTTGGTGGCACCTTTAGAGGATCTTTCTAGTGGTGTGACCTTTTAAAATTTTTGAACCAATTCAAAGGTATGTCAGTGGTCTCTATACATGATGGAAGGTCTTGTTTACTTTGGCATGATCTTTGGGATATAGTAGGGTGCAGTCAAGCTTTGCCAGAGCTCTTTTCCTTTTCCAAAAATCAGAAGACCTCTCTCTTTGTGGTAGCTACTACACCTTTGCTACATAATTTATTTCACCTGCTAGTTTCTATTGAAGCTTATGCATACTTCCTAGCCCTAGCCAACATTATTCAATAGTCAAGCCATGACAAATGGTCATACATTTGGGGATCTTCCATTTTCTCCTCTCTACTAAGGCTTACAAGTAACTCATTGGAAGAGATTTCAAAGTGGCTTTCAAAATCAGTCTGCCTTTCAAAATCAACTCATTGGAACAACTATTTTGAGATCCTCATGGTCTTCCTTTAGACACTCATGAGAAGCACTTAGCTCATTAAATGATTGTTCAAGATATCTTAACTTCTTGGACAATTCTTTACACTTATTACCCTTTGAGCTAATGAGGTATTCAACTTGCTCTAACATGTCCATAAATTGAGGTATACTAGGTTCATCATCATCACTATCACTATCATTTTCATTTTCATCATCACTTGAGTCATCATTTTTTACCTTGGTGGACTTAGCCATGAAGCATGATGAAAAAATCAAAGAGTGATGACTTCTTGTTGATAGCAATAGAAGCCATGAACTTCTTCTCAACATTACTAGAATCATCATCATCATCATCATTATCATCATCATCGGAAGAAGCATCACTATCCCATGACACCACATAGGATCCACCCTTCTTCTTCTTGGAGAAGCTCATCTTCTTTGTAATCATCTTCATCATCACTAGTAAGAGGACAATCCGCAACGAGGTGATTGGTGCTCTTGCACTTGTAGCACTTTCTCACAATGTCCTTGCCCTTGAAGTTGTCTCTTCTCCTTCTTGCACCATATCCCTTCTTCAAGAATTTGCCAAACTTGCGCACAAAGAGGGCTAGTGTCTCATCACCACTATCAAGGCTAGAGTTGTCTTCATCACTTGATTCAACTTTCTTTCTTTTGCCTTTTTTCTTAAAAGATGAGGTAGTGAATTTGAATGCCACACTCTTCCTCTTGTCTTTCTTCTTCTCATCATCACTTTTCTCATTGTGTTGATCCTCGGTCATGACATCACCAAGAATCTCATTTGGAGAGACACCCTTCAAACCTCCTCTAAAGACGATGGTTCTTAATGTCTTGAATCTCTTGGAAAAGCACATCACAAACTTGTAGGAGAAGTATTCATCACTTGTCTTCTCACACGTCTTTGAGATCATTGATGATGACTTGCAAACTATAAAACATATCTGGGATGCTCTCATCATCCTTCATCTTGAAATTGGTGAGCTTGTCCTTGAGCATGTACAAATTGGCACTCTTTGCCATTGAAGTGCCCTCATAAGTTTCCTCCAAGCTTGTCCACACTTCACTTGCATTCTCAAGATCCTTTTGCTCAAACACTTTGGAGTCTATGGCATTGTAGATGGTGTTGAGAGCCATAATGTTGCATTGCTTGTCTTCTTACTCTCTATGTGCGACACCATTGGGATCAACCACCACAAAACTATTCTTGGTGACATCCCACACTTTCTCATGGATTGAGCCAATATACATTCTTATCTTTCTCTTCCAATAATCAAATGAGCTTGTGCCAAAGAAGGTTGGTTTGCCCCCAACATGGTTGAACATGATTTAAGCCATCTTTTACACCAAAGGAAGTTAAGCCTTACAATAAATGGTGACCACGACTCTGATACCATCTGAAAGGTCCTAGTAGATTGGGACCTAAGTCTCAATCCACTAGACATGATCTTGAAAGCACGTGAAAACTTTCAGAGCCCCATTTTCAGAGAAATTTTTATCACAGGCTATTGGGCAATCTGGGTCACAAGAAACAAAATCATCTTTGATGGTCAGAGAGATATAAACCAATGGAAGAGACTCTTCAAGGAAGAACTTAGCTTGGTATCAAAGCTAAGCCAAATAGACAGGCAGCTCTAAAACTGTGGAGAGATAGCTACTAGTGAAACTTTCTTTTCTGTTTGGGCCTAGAGCCTTGTAATCTAACTTTTGTATACCATTCTTTCATTTAATTTAAATACAATAAAAATAGGTAGGGGGTTCCCCTACTAATCCTTTCAAAAAAAGGTTCTAGTATGGCTAGAGAGGGGTGAATAGCCTATAAAAATTTTTTGTCTTCGTTCCTCAATTTCGCCTACAGGAATGTTGGCCGTCGTTCGTTGGGTATTTGTTCTCAGGCCGTTTGCCGAGTGTTTGCTTGTGTGGTCATCTACACTGCAAATCATTAAACAGGTTAGATTTTGAGGTGTGCTATTCACGGCGTGGGTACTTTCTTGTAATTCAGAGTGCTTGTAACGAGTTGATGTATCCTGCCATCATATAATATAATTCTTCTTTCCTCGCAAAAAAAAGCCTATAAAAATTTTTACAAAGTACTCAAGCAAAATGGTTAGTAAAATGTGAATTGCACTAGCTTTAACAAACCTATGCAAGCCACCTACACAAAGCTAGTCACCTACACACTAGAGCGCACAAACAATTGCAATGAGTTCGGCTACGGTGGCTGCTGGCATTGACGACAGCAGGTGACTCAGTCAGATAGGGTGACGGCTAGTGCCACAGACAAGTCATGGCCAATGCTGCGCACAGGGCTGAGGTGCCATGGTGAAAGCTTTGCCCTCTTGGGCCGATGTCAATGACGTTTCCATATATCGTTTTTCCTTGGAAGCGTCAATCGTTCAGGCCTCTTCCTTTTGTGCGGCTTGTCTTTCCTAGGTGAAAACCTAGACCTTCTGGTTAGGTGATGGCGGCACCAATGGCACTACATTCATCCTTGGAGGCGTCGTTTTGGAAGATTGTGCTTTGTTAGTCTACTGCGACGGCCAACGTCGTGGCGACGAAGGTGGAAGGCAAGTTGACGAAGTTTACGGAGGAAGGCGGTTAGGAGGAGGGTGTTGGTGTGGGGATTCGAGGGCCTCGTATCTGTTGGTAGTGTATCATGAATTTGGCAAAGAGGCTGGCATAGGAAGCGCCCCCGAATTGGCAAGGAGGTTGGCATTGGTGGTGGTGGCCAGCGGTTTTGAGTTACCAAGATGACGTGCGTGATATGACGGCGGACGGTCTCCCATTCTGGCGGCTGTTCTCAACGCGATGAGATGTTCTGGCTGGTAGCTAAAGGACGTGCGTGTGGCACTTTTATCTTTCTTGATAAGGCAACTAGGTCTAGAAATTTTAATGTGCGTGCCTTACGTTTGAGTTTGGGGGCTAGCGGTTCATAGTACGAGATTCTCCGCGCTACAACTCCCCACTGACAAACCCTAATCTGATCTCTAGAGGGCGCGCAACCAACGATGGGAAGCTGCCACCGACTTCAACACCATCATTGCCATTGCACACTTCGTTGGACTTCACTGCTTCTCCTTCACTGACCTCAAAACCTACGATCGGGCTTCTCCTCCTCTATCCCGTATCCCCTCAGGGTCTATTAGTGCTTCACATTTATATCAAAAGGAAGCGAATCACCACTAGTACACAAACGCTCAACAATGGCGGTTCATGAGCCATCTTCGCAGGCGTTCCTCGGCGCCGCTAGTGGGAGAGGCCTGTGAAAATATAAATAATTATCTTCACTGGTGGTTGCCAGAGAACCGCTAGTGGAAACTTATTTCCACTGTCGGTTGGTTAAGAGAGCCGCCAGTGAGAATGGTCTTCCCACAGGCGGTTCTGCAAACGATTTTGCACTGGCGGTTGGTAAATCGGGCCCACCGTTTTATTTGTTCTTGTGGTCGTCTACAGTAACCACCTGTGAAAAAAAAAACCAGACGTCAAGAGAAATAGTTTGTGTACTAGTGCACCCTCCGGATCTATGCATAGTCTGATCCACTAAAACTAACATGTTACACACTGTTTCCCTTTGCATTGGTTCCTCATCCCTTTCCTGTGCTGCCTGTGGCCACTCTCTCACGCTCGAGGAAAGGGATCACACATGACACCTCTCTAAATCCTCTAGGGCCCTAGCTAGAGAGACTGATAGCAGCTCTTGCTCCTCCATCCTGCGTCTTGTTTATAAAAAGGACAGGCCCCTGTCCACACCGTCCATGATCACCCCCTGGGCCCTTGTAAATTGCCCCTCCAACTGATGCACATCTCCTCTCCATCTCCTTGCAGCTTATTCTATGCATGCATCTATCCCGTGATCCCTTGCTGAAGTGCTTGGTAGCTAGTTCTCTAGCTATAGAAATCTCTCTCTCTCTAGCTCACATCTCTTTCCCCCCTATCTCGTACATGTCTACCATCTACATGAGCCAACTGTCTACTATCCCTCTAATGGAGGGAGAGCATGATCATGGACTCTTTCCAGCGGCCTTCCGTGTCGCAAAGGACCCTCCCATCTTGTTCCCGTTCATGATCACCAACCCCGTTCATGTAGATCAGCTTCAAGGGCAAAGCAGCTATGGAGATCAGCACTTGAGGCAGCCTGTTTTGTCTGAATCTACTCAACAGGTTAGGGGATCACAACTTAATTTGCTGTAGAGATGCATATATATGTGTGGAGCATCCAGGTAAAGATTTATATTTTGTATGTATCTTAATTTGTTCTTTGTCATTTTTAATTTGTCAATCAGTTCACCGATCAGATGATGATTAGCGGATCAGAAGCACTCTTCCCTACTAGGCGGCCATCGCCGTTCCAAAGCATCGATGGTGGTGACATGATCCAGCGATCTGCGTATGATCCATATGATATAGTAGAAGAGAACAAGCACACCGAAGGATTGATGAGCAGCGGCGGTGGCTGGGCAGCGTCGTCGTTGTCACCACCAGCGAAGATGAAGATCATGCGGAAGAAGGCAACGAGCGAGTATCCCAAGGCCGGCGGGGCAACAAGAAAGCCAAGGAGAAGAGCACAAGCGCACCAAGACGAGAGCCAGCAGCTACTGATGCAGCAGGCTATGGGTGGTGTCGTCGTTAGAGTGTGCTCCGACTGCAGCACCACAAAGACCCCCTTGTGGAGGAGTGGTCCTTGTGGCCCCAAGGTGAATTACCATTGCAATTAATTGGGAAAGGCCCTGATCTTTGTGTGTTCTCAGCGCAAAGTTGTTACACTTTCTGCAATCTGTGTGGAGGAGTGGTCCTTGTGGCCAACCACATATATTACACTCACTCATCATGAGCTAGCGTGTTTACTGTCCTCGATCTTGTTAATGTGTGTTGTGCCTTTTAATTTGCATGGTGCTGGTGCAGTCTCTTTGCAACGCATGTGGCATAAGGCAAAGGAAGGCGAGGCGGGCGATGGCGGCCGTGGCGGCAGCAGCTGCTGCCAGCAACGGCGGAGGCGCTCCTCCACAAGCGGTGAACGTCGTTGCCGCCCAGCAGCCGAAGCCGGCCAAGAAGGAGAAGAGGTCGTCGGATCACCTCGACCGGTCGCTACCGTTCAAGAAGCGGTGCAAGATGGTAGTTGTCGATCACGCTGGTGCAACCAATGATGAGGCGACGACGACAACGCCAGAAACCGCTGCTCCGACCAAGGATCAGGCGGATCATGCCTCCGGTGACAAGGTTGCGGCTGCCGCGACGAGTCTAGAGAGCAAGATCGCCACTCCTACCCCGTCTATGTCGTCGTTTCATGCCTTCCCGGCCGACGAGATCACCGACGCCGCCATGCTGCTCATGGCCCTGTCCTGTGGGCTCGTCCACAGCTAGCTATATATGGCTTCTAGCTAGCTGCTGATAGCCACCGATGAGTGCAATCTGATTATGCACCTAAGTACCCTACTACCTCTATCCTATCCTAATGTCGCTTGTGTTTTCTTGTTTGATTTTGTGTTGAGGAAGAGGAAGGAGATCACCAGGAGAGATCGACGATATAGAGTGATCCATGTCCAATGCAGAGAATAATAACTAAGCGAAAAACTATATCGCTAGCTAGCCAGTAATTAATAATTTGCTACTGTAAGAGTGAGCCTTTTAATTTCACCCCTTTTCAGTTGTTCGGCTAATTATTATATATCCAAGCTGGCCACTATATGCTATATGTAACTTTATTTTTTTTATTCCTTATTTTGTATTAGATATATATGTACTGGATCATCGGAGCTAATAAAAGTATTGAGGATATTGATCGAGGAGAAACACTGAAATTAAACCTACTCTATACTACTAGCTGTTGGTTGGTGTTGTCGTCTGTGGTTTATGGCATTTCTCTCGCGCTCTGTTACATTTGTGTAGTATGTCAGCTGCTACTTGGCTGAGGTAGGAATAGGGATCGCTGTAGCTACTTCCTACCAGGTACCCTACACACCCTCACTTTTTGTGGCAAACATTCCCTTTTACTCTTTGGCTGAGGTAGGAATAGTATCATGCATGTCAGCTAATGTGGGAATGTGGGGCAACCGGTGCATGCATATTGATGTTTGGAAACAATTGTCCAGTGCAGAAACTAACTTACCATTTATTACTGCAGTGTATATACTGCTATACTAATATACTTGTATACATTCACACAATGCCAAAGAAAAAGGAAATTAAAAATCCCCTCATGCAATCATGTATATACGTAATTTGCAACAGACATCTCCTTAAATAAGATTCATTTGTTTCACTACATTAGGATTAGGAAACTAAAAAACTATTTACTCCCAGTAACGAAAATGGACCCTCAACCCATCACTTTGTATTTTGTGTTGATATGAACAATACAACCATATTGGACTAATGAATTTGCAAGTGTTTATTTTGTAGTTCAATAGTACCTTGGATTTAGGCAACGGTGTGATTGGAATGATCAACACCTCAAGTAAGACATTAGAAAACACGTTGAAGACCCACAAGATCAAGCACAAGTACAAGAAACAAGCTAGAGGAACCAAACCGGATGTAAAGATCATGAAGAAACAAATGAAGTGTTTAGGCTAGTTAGACCACCGCTTATACGCTTGCTCTAGTTTTTTTTTTTTTTTTTTTGAAAAGAACAGGAGGGACTTATGTCCCTACTGAATTTATTAAAGAACAAGCCGTCTTGAAAACTGAACAACAAGAGAGAAGAAACAAAAAACTAAGCTAAAGAAAACTAAAAGAGCTGAAAGGAGAAGAGAAATTAGGAAACAAAGAAGGAAAGAAAGAAAATTAAACAAATTACATAAAGCGGCCTATCCATGTAACAATGCCTGGGAAGTATTTTTGTCTTTGCACGAAGTATAACTAAGTTGAAGACTTGCTTGAAGACTGCCTTGCATTGTTGGATATTAGCTTCCATTCCCCCTGAAAATTAGATTATTCGTGACTGTCCAAATACTCCAGCACATTGAAATACTTATCTCCATGAAGAAAGGAACATTCAGTTGTGCTCTAATTACTTCCAATATCTGTAGCGGGTCTTGATTCTGAAACAAAATTCCAACTAGATTCTAACATTATCTAGCAAAATCACAGTGCAAGAACAAATGTTGCATTGTTTCTTCAATGGCACATTTGTATAGAACACAATCAAAAGATTCCAAGCTCATGTTTCTTCTTCTTAGAATGTTTCTTGTGCTTAATCTGTCTTGCATCAGAAGCCAGAAAAAGACTTTGTGTTTATGTTGACAAGAAAACTTCGATATCCATCTAAAAGTTGGATGCACCTAGCCTGACCCAGAGAGGTGCTTGTAGGTCTTTTAGCATGAGAAATACTGATTTCCCCAAATATAAGACCAGCTATCATTTGGCATGCTCTAGGTTTACGCCTTGTGTTTAGTGATGTTTGCATACCTCTTGATCAAAGGTGATTGCACGCATCGTGCTTGTACTCGGTGGAGGTTGTAGTCTTACGTGACCATACTAACCGTGCTTGTGGTGTGGCCGCCACTATGTACCGAGGGAACAAGGCCCGCAGAGGTTCGGCCGGAAGTTTGATAGTGAAAGCGACATGTAACGCTCCGGGAGAGACTGTAATACCTTTGGTATTAGAATTCAATTAATCTGCCATGTCATCATATTTAAATTTAAGCATCTGCATATGATTGAGCTTAGGGCCTAGAGTGATTTGATTTCAGCTAAGTATTGATTGTGTACTTGAGCCCTTAATCAAAAATCAAAAATGAAATTAAATAGAAAATGAATTAAACCCTAATGTTGATCTAAAAACCCAATTCAAAATCTATATGAAATATGGGAGAAGTGTCTAAATAAAATTTGTAGAGTTTTAAAAATGGAACAACTTTTATTTTTGGAGATTTTGAAGTTATATTATAAAAATTCAAATTTAACTCAAATTACTATATTAAAATTTATATTTGAAACTTCAATTTCAAAAATATCAAGAATCTTCAAAAACTTCCTTCATAGAAGTTGTCAATCTCTCTGAGAAGAACAACTTTCATGTTTACCAATTTTCAAGTTGTTGAGAAGAATCAAAAGTAATTTTAAAAATTCAGTTTGAAATTCAAAACCCTTTTTACCCCATTTTCTGTAGTTTGAAAATTTGACCGAATTTGAACATACTTCAAAAAGCAAAAGTATTCTACACAAAATTCTCCACAAATTTTATTTTGGGACCACTCACTGATTCAGCTTGGGTAGGGCTTAATTGGATAGAATAGCTTTTGACCTCTCCCTGTGCTACAGTAGACGAGGGGGGGTCCCCTGTGCACGAGCGCCGCCGTACGCGCGTGCCGCGCCGCGCGCCGGCCGTCGTCCGGCCGCCGGGGCCGGGGCACCGCCGCGTGGTGCGCCGCAGGGGGGGGCCCCGGGACGCCTCGCCCTTATCTCTTCCCCGTCCGCAGCTTTAAATGGCGACGAGCTTCCCATCGCCTTCCTTCTCCTCGGTTCACCGGCGACCGTTACTACCGATCGGCGGCGACCGTTACTACCGATCGGCGGGATTGGTCGTGCCCCGACCAACTCCACCCTCTCAATCCCACAGCCAGCTAGCCAACTTCCTTGCGCACCGCCTGAGCCCTTTGTTGAGGTTTGCCGTTGCCGAAATCCTGCGTGCCTGCTGCTTCGTCCTCCGCACCGACCGAGCGCCGCCGAGGGTCTTCGCGACGCGGATAGCTCGTCTCGGTGAGCCTCTCTCCGTTAACACGTGTGTTCTACGTTCCGTGTCTCGCCGTGGTGCTCATGTGCGCGACGGTTTCTTGTTTGGAGCTCAGGGTTCGCCGGAACGGGAGATCGCCGTCGAGTCCGACTTGCTGTTTCCGACCGTCACCGTCAAGCCCGTCGTTCCGAGCCTTCTCCGTCTCAACCACCTGTGATTCTTGATCCCGGTGAGCTCTGTGGTACCCTTGATGTCGTCGGTTTAGCTTGTGATGGTCCGTATGTCTCGGAAGTCGAGTCGCTGCCGCGGTGAGCCGCCATGGCCGCTCTCGGTCGAGCTCGGAAGGCCGGGGGGCGGTGCGGAGTCCGTAGCTGGGGTGCGGGCGCTAGTGGAGAACTCGTCGGAGTGTCGATCTCCAGTGGCGGTTCCGCCGGCACGGCCGCGCCGGTGGCGCAGAGCCGCCGCGCGCGCGTGCGAGGGAGACGGCGGGAGGAAGAAGAAATGAGGGAGAGAAGAAGTGACTGACGGGCGGGGCCCGTTCGTCAGTGGCGCGGGGCAGAAAGAGGCCGCGCTGGGCCGGCCTGCGTGCTGTTGGGCCGACCCGGGCCAAGTTGGTGTTTTCTTTTTTTCGGGAATTTCCAAAGGGTTTTCTATTAATATTTGAAATGAACAGTTCTGTGTTTTAATCTTTTTGTGAGAATTAATATACTACCCCAAAAATTATGGAAATTTTTGTGAGTACTCTCTATAGTGTGTAGTATTTTATAAAAATATTAAATATAGATTTTGAACACTTTCTGTAGTAGTTAAAAATCAGTATATTAAATAAAAAAATACAACTTTAGGCATTTTTAATTAATTCCCTGTAATTCCAAAAATCATGAAATTTTATGTGCCACTATTATAAGTCAAGATCTATCTGTTTGTGAAGTTTGAGGTCAAATAGAAATAATTTAATTAATTGTTAATTATATGCTTGATTAATTGATTAATAAAATAAATAGGAAATTTTGGTGATTAGGGTTTGATGTGGATTTTTAGATTGATTGAAATTCTAGGTCAATCACCTTTATGACCTAGGGCAGTATGAATTAGATTATTCATGTCTAGCAAAGGTAGGGTCATATACTTATGTGTGGTTTATTTATTTGTTATTAAATTTCATCTGTCATTTCATGTGCATCACATTCATACATTCATTCATTGCAAACGTGTAGTGACCGAGAATCCAGAGGTTAAGTCTGAGGGTCCATCTGAGGAGACTACTCAGGAAGTTATACAAGGGTTTGACATTTGTGGAATTGACCCGGATCCGACTCTCTACGCAATTCAAGGCAAGCCCCGGTGCATTTAACCCCTCCTTGTTATTTAAAAATATTTATCACTTGAGTTAATCTATTGCATTATGTTACTAGGAGTTGATTGACAACCACTTGATGCATGACCATCCTTGACCAATTACCAATAACTGATAACCTGATTTGATTAAAAGTATTGAAAAATGCTTAGTCATGCTTGACGGTTAGATTTGCAAAAATGCTATTTCAAACTATGATGATACAAATGCAATGAATCACTTTATGGGATTGGTTATGTCCTTGTTGTTGGCAGTGTTCCTAGCTAGTTCATTGTCATCAACAGGAATGGTTTTTCCCGCTTGGTTGGCCAACTGCTTGGGTTAGAGTCCCAACTTTCGTCGCCATCGGGAAAGGGATGTGAAAACCGGGTAGTTACCAGTGTACTTGGGTTAGAGTCCCAATGCATGGTTTCTAACGGAAAAATATTAGGGACCGTTCGTTGTCAGGCCTGCTGTGATCAAGACTTTGCAACTAGCCACATACTACGGAAAGCCTCTGACTCCGGTGGCTCTACTGCTGGAACCGACAACCACGCACTGGGAGTGGAGAGATGGCGAGAGTAGCGTGTACCCTCGTGGCCGTCGTGCCTGGAGACAAGAGGAGTACTGTGCTCTCGGGTGGCGCAGGACCGGTTCCGGGGTATGAAAAGCCGTGGTAGGCGGGGTCGGCGTATGCAAGCTTAAGTGCTACATACGCAGTGTGGATAGGGATCCCCAGCTGGGTATTAATCGATTCGAATCGTCGTTGCTCCTCGGATATGGAGACTTGATCCTCACACCTACAGTGAAAAGTGGTTCGAAACTAGGATTGTTTTGAAATAGATTAAGTAAAGGAAAGAATGTTGATATATGAGAAAGAACTTGTAGAAATGGATAATGATGGATAGTGTTATTGAAATAAAATATTGAGATAGGATTAGTAGTGCTTTTCCGCAAAACTTTTGAACTCTTGCTAAGCCTTACCTTGACTCCCCTTAGCCTGCATTCCTGAGTCTAATCTTACACTTTTAGTCGGGTAAGTCTTGCGGAGTACCCCATGTACTCAGGGTTTGTTAACCCCGTTGCAGGAGGGCAGCAGGAGACCGAAGTTTGTCTCGCCCCGTGCTGCGTCACTATCGTCCAGGAGAGTGAAGAAGACTAAAAGTTAAACCCTTGGGCAGAGTTCGTGAAATATTTAACTATCTGTCGTACTGTTGTTCCAAACTCTACTGCTACTCTTTTAACTTTATGGTCTGTAATAACTGCACTTAATTTTATTCGAACACTGGTCTGTAATATTAAGTACTATTTATTCTTCCGTAAATTCTACTCTGATGTATTTTGTTATAAAATGTTGTAACTCTGTAATGACTTCGCAATGGGATCCTGTCGGAGATAACAGGTGCTTATGTAGCCCGGCAGAGCCCGCTTAGGTCATATGGAACACGGGCCCGGCTGTCAGATGTCATTAGTGACGTTGACAGGTGCCTGTGGGCCACGTGATTTAGGCGGTTCTGTTATAGAGACTTTCCTTGCTAGGCACATCGGAGACTGACTTGCGCGTGGGAAAGGTCAGGGGATATCCACGGAGTTAGCCGATTGGGAACTTGGCCCTTGCGAGGGATTCTTTGTGAGGGGATCCAATGAGGACAAGGGGAAGCTTGTGTGCTTCTTGATATCTCGGTAAAAATGCCAGAGTTATTGATAGGAGTTTGCATCTCTACCACATCTTTACCTTCCGCATTTACATTGTAATATTAGTTTTGTGTTTTACCTTTCCTACCTTAGTTGATAGGATTGGAATGAACATACCTTGCATAACTCTTTTGTAGTAAAGATAGCAACATACTTAGCAACGTCGTAGTTAATTATACATCTTGATTGATTACTTCTTTAGGTTTTGTTAAGATTAGAAAAAGATATCATAGTTTAAAAGTAGAACTTTAAGTTTTTATACGTCACAATCCCTTCACTCCCTCCATTCTTAATTATATTTTTTTTACTTTTCTAAATACATTAATTTTACCATATATGTAGACATAGTGTATATATCTAAGCATGACAAAAGCTATATATAAATATATATTTAAAAATGTCAAAATATTTCATAATTTAGAATGGAGGGAGTAATACCTAAACGAGCCAAGACTGCAATTGAAGTCTTAGCTAGGAGAGCCCTAACCAAGAAACTAGGATGGTTTCTTTGTTCATTATATTAATTAGGATGATAACTAAGAAGATGATGATGTGTAGCATGGGAATTAGGGGGCGAGATCTAGAGAGAGAGAGAGAGAGAGAGAGAGAGAGGAAATGGTTTTGTAGAAAATATACGATTACATGGGAAGCAAGGTAGGAAAAAAATATGATAGGTAGATAACAGGGGGAGAGAGAGAGAGAGAGAAGACATTGACTGGATTTGTTTTGAAGAAACCATCCATATAGAATATGATTTCTATTTGTGGCCTCCACGTGACTTATCAAATATAGAGATTATCTTATACTCCATTTGTCTCAAAATAGATGACATTCTCACTTCCCTAGAAGTCAAAGACTTTTACCTTTTGACCAAATATATATATATATATATATATATATATATATATATATAATATTAATATCTATAATATATAATTAGTATCGTTAGATTGATCGTTGAATATATTTTCATAATAAATTTATTTGGAAATATAAATGTTGTCTGTATTTTTATAAACTCAATTAAAGTTAGAAGTTTGATCTACACACATCCTACGACGATATCTATTTTTAGATGGAGGGGTTGGATAGGGACTGTCCTTACCTCTCAGGCCAGGTAAGGGCATGTTCGGTTACTACGGAACAAGCTCCTGAATTGATTTCTGGCCGGATTGCTTTATTAATTTGAATAGGCATCATTAACAGGAATGGTTCCTGGGCAGGTTTCACAACAAACGAACGAGCCCTACGGGCGAAACACTTGCATTGTGGAATTAATTGCACTAGTTCGTTGGGAATAAAAAGCTTTCACTGTTGACAGTTCTTGTCTAGTAAGAGTTATGTCTAAAGACTAATTAAGAACAACTTGTGAGATATAGATAAGCCAGAACGACTTACAACTTGAAAATTAGGGAGTAACTAATTAATGGAAACTATTGAGCAGTGTGTTATTCAATCAGATGCTGCCTTACCGGCATAATTAAAGAGCTTGCGTTCGTTACCGGCAGCACTAGCTACCCGGCCAGTCAATCTGAGTACACCTACTAGAAAGCAACAAAAATCTAGCTAGTGTTCGATTGAACCAGATGCAGCTAGAGCCTTCACGGACGACAGCGCCATGTCCAGCACTTGACCGACCGGCGGCCACGTTTGCCTCTCCCGAATATGAACACTCCTCTATTCATTTCCTTCCACAGGTTCCCACACGTTGCAGAATATACGACAATCATTTATTTGGTGTTAAAAACTCGTGCTGTAAAAAATTAAAGGTGGGTGCATTCTCTCAAAACAAAAAGGTGGCTGCATGCAAGATATTTCATATTTTCATTCGTCCATCCCAAATTAAACCATCAACCTCTAGATTTAAAAATTATCCCAAGTAAAACTAGATTTAGAGGTTTGTTTACCCAGTAGACAAAACCACAAAACGTAACAAAATCTAATATATATTGACACAGAGACAATTAACAATTTATAGTTTTTCCTATAGATAGATAAGGACTAAAATTAATATATTGTTATAGAAATATAATTAATAAATTATAAATAAATCATAAGTGAACAAATAAAATATGGCTGTGCCACACAGCCAGCATGGCCCAACATGTAACTCAAATTTTCATGAAAATACTGCATGGTAGTCATATACATGGTATGCACGATTAGGTACCATGTAATCAGAGAATAGAATAAGAGGGTTATGATCATTACATGGTATGCATGATTAGGTACCATGTAATCAGGTAATGTTTGTCTAGCTAGTCAAAAGGGTTGTGATTAGAAACATCAAGGCTTTAAATCAGAGAATAGAATAAGAGGGTTATGATCAGAAACATCTCTAGGTAATTTTTTAACCATGATATGAGGAAAAATATCTTCCCAAACACTACTCACAAGGATTTTGTCCCGTTTTTCTAGAGTAGGTGGTTCTTGATTGTTGGACCAAGTATAAAGCCCCCACTCATCATAATCTCTGTGAGCCCATAAAAATTTATCAGAGAATTAAATAGATTGGTGTGTCTGTGAATACCAGTTTTTGTATTTCTTTCTTTTGCATATATAATAATATTGAAATCACCACCAATCAAAATAGGTTCCTTAATTTTTGAACAGAAACTGGAGAGTTCAGCTCAAAAGGCCTTCTTTCCTTAATCTTGTGCAGCCCCATATACAACAACTAAATTCCACTTGACTTTAGCTCTCTTATCCCACAGATTTAGTTGAATCATAAAATCACCTTGATGGAATGAGCCAACATCAAAATGCTCAATATTAACCCCAACAAGGATACCCACAGATTTACCTTTGGATGGATTCCATAACCCAAGATAATCTTGGTTGTTGGTTTACGCAGATGGCTACTCGCTAGCACAAAATTAATAACCGCGTAAAAACAGGATCACTTGCATGTAGATGATCATAGATTATACCTTCCCGATGGACGGCGCAGCGGAAGACTTGACACGTGCGTAGTCGATGCAGTCAATGTCGAGGAAGTAGTGCGCAACGCAGCAGCACCTCTACGAACGTCCACACGTGCGGAGAGAAGAACGACGGCGACGTAGCGTGCTAGCCCTAGTCAACGCACGGTAACGGCAATGGACACCAACAATGGCTCCCTCCCTCACTGCAGATGCACGGACGCATACAAAGGAGCAGAGAGGCGGCGGCGTGAATGCTGGCTGTGGTGATTAGTTTAATCCTCCACCTAGCCGGACCATTAGTATTTATAGAAATACTAATGGGCCAACTAAATGGGCCACATGACTATTGGGCATATATCCAACAATCTCCCACTTGCACAAGAGTCAACCAACCTGGCCATGTGTTGCAATATCCTGGATTCAATCCAATTGATCCATTTGTCCTTTGTGTTCTTTCTCCTTAAGTGTGTGACCCCATAGGTTCGCGCAACCAACGGTCATGACCCGAAAACCATTTCCGCTCAATAGCTAGCATTGGCCTCTAGCAAGGCATACTAACTCCCGAAGATTCACGAAGATCATATCTTGCACAACCTTTTGACACTCTACATTACTATATCCTTGTGCCACACGACACCTAGCCAAGTATAAGGCGAGTGTTGTGCTACCCTTGATTCTCGACCATTTCTCACTCCGCGCAGAACTTACTTTATTGACTAACCATTAGTCAAGGCATGGCCATGCACTTTCAGTTCCTACACACCGAGAGGGCCCAAAAGACGTCTCTCCTTAATACAGGAGGGGCAGATCCCATCTTGACTCGACGCACCCTGCAACTTGCTTCAGACCATACCCAGAAGCTACTTTTATGACCACCCAGTTACGGAGTAGTGTTTGGAAGCTCCAAAGTATGACCTACACAATTCGGGACTCTACGTCGATCTCAGGTCAGAGGACGTTAGTATGTGTATCATTTACGAGATAAATCGATAGCACATATTCGCAGTGTCTCGTAGTGGGTTGATCCGACATTGTGTTCCCAACACATATCTACATTGTTGGTGCAATATCCAATATTGCTATGACCCATGAAACGTGATCATCCACCCAACACATGTACCAACTTATCTCTCCATCACAGTCCCACATGATGGATAGAAGTTGGGGATCTAATTTAGTACGTTTTAATTTAAAAACATGGAGTTTCACTAACGAATCACACATTCGTTAATCACACATAATGAAAACGTCATGGAACATCTCACTGAAATAAGCAATTACAAACGCTAACATGATGTCATCATCCTATGACAACCATTAAGGTATACATCATCATAAGCCTCCCACTCACACTAGAGTTACTCATGCCAGCATCCCATGCCCATCACTCTTATGTGTGCCTCATGCTTTGCTTGTGGCAGCGGCTTCGTCAACGGATCTGCCATGTTCAGATCAGTGTGCACCTTGCATATCTTCACTTCTCCTCGATTAACAATCTCTCGGATCAGATGATAGCGCCACAGTATATGCTTGGATTTTTGGTGCGACCTTGGCTCCTTTGCTTGTGCAATGGCCCCATTATTGTCACAATAGAGATCCATTGGACTGGAGCAGCTAGGGACCACACCCAACTCAGAAACAAATTTTCTGATCCATACAACTTCCTTTGCAGCTTCTGAAGCTGCAATATACTCGGCTTCTGTTGCTGAATCTGCGACCGTCTCTTACTTGGAACTTTTCCAACTCACTGCCCCACCATTAAGGAAGATGACATATCCTGACTGTGATTGGCTATCGTCCCTGTCGGTTTGGAAGCTAGCATCAGTGTAACTATTTACAACAAGCTCTTCCGAACCTCCATAGACTAGGAACTTATCCTTAGTTCTTCGTAAGTACTTAAGGATATTTTTAACTGCTACCCAGTGAGCTTCACCTGGGTTTGATTGGTACCTGCTCGTAACACTTAGAGCATATGAAACATCTGGGCGCGTGCATATCATGGCGTACATAATAGAGCCAATAGCCGAAGCATAAGGCACTCTACTCATCCTTTCTTGCTCATCAGGCATCGATGCACACTGAGTTTTGCTCAAGGTTACACCATGTGACATAGGTATGAGTCCCCTTTTGGACTAATTCATGTTGAACGTATTCAACACCTTGTCAATATACATGCTTTGGCTTAATCCAATTAAGCGCTTAGACCTATCTCTATAGATCTTTATACCCAAAATATAGGATGCTTCTCCAAGGTCCTTCATAGAGAAACTCTTTTTCAATGAGGCCTTGACATCCTCCATTAGTGGAATATTATTCCCGATCAGTAGTATGTCATGCACATACAAGACCAGAAACACGAGTGCGCTCCCACTGACTTTCTTGTAAACACATGGTTCTTCTTCATTTCGTGAGAAGCCAAACGATTTAACCTCCTCATCAAAACGAAGATTCCAGCTCTGGGATGCTTGCTTTAGCCCATATATAGACTTCATAAGCCTACAAACTTTTCTAGCATTTTGTTGGTCGACAAAACCTTCAGGTTGTGTCATGTACACATCCTCACTTAAGTTTCCATTAAGGAAAGCTATTTTGACGTCCATTTGCCAAATCTCGTAGTCATAATATGCGGCAATTGCTAGAAGGATCCGGATAGACTTTAGCATAGCGACAGGTGAAAATGTTTCATCATAATCAACGCCTTGAATTTGACGAAAACCTTTTGCTACCAGTCGTGCTTTATAGATGTGAACATTTCCATCAGTGTCTATCTTTTTCTTGAAAATCCATTTACACTCAATGGCCCTCACGCCATTGGGTGGATCAACCAGGTTCCAAACCTGATTGTCTCTCATGGAATCCATTTCGGATCTCATGGCTTCATGCCATCTCTCGGACTCCGGTCCCATTACTACCTCTGTGTAAGTGTTAGGCTCCTCATTGTCCAACAACAAGATGTCACGTGGCCTCGTAGTCATCAGTAACGTGTACTTCTCAGGTGCGCGACGTGCCCGTATTGATCTTCGTGGTTGGGGTTCAGCATGTTGGTCAGCGACCATCGCCGGCTCGTCTTGCTGCACCTCATAAGTGGAAACTGGAACATTTTCTAGTGTTTCTCGAACCTCTTCGAGTCGCACTGTGCTCCCACTAAATTCTTTTGAGAGAAACTCTTTCTCAAGAAAGACCGCATTCTGAGCAACAAGCACTTTGTTCTCTTGACAGTTATAGAAATAATATCCTTTGGTTTCCCTAGGATATCCCACAAAGATACACTTATCAGATCTGGGCTCTAGCTTTGTTGGCGTCAAACGCTTAACATAGGCATCGCAGCCCCAAACCTTCAAGAAAGACAAACTAGGACGCTTCCCAGTCCATATCTCATATGGTATCTTCTCCACATATTTAGATGGTACACGGTTTAGTGTAAACGCAGCTGTCACTAGCGCATAACCCCAAAAGTACAATGGAAGATCAGTTTGACTCATCATTGACCTCACCATGTCCAACAAGGTTCGGTTTCTCCGTTCGGACACACCATTCCATTGTGGCGTTCCAGGCGGAGTCAGTTGCGGAACAATTCCACAATTCTTTAGATGATCATTAAACTCATGGCTCAAATATTCCCCACCACGATTCGATCGCAGGAATTTAATTGTCTTGCCAGTATGATTTTGTACTTCATTTTGGAATTCTTTGAACTTTTCAAATGATTCCGCCTTATTCCTCATCAAATAGACATAGCCATATCTACTCAAGTCATCGGTAAAGGTTATAAAGTACTGGAATCCACCTCTTGCGGTTGAGTTTATTGGGCCACATACATCTGTATGTACTAGGCCTAACAGCTCGGTAGCTCTCTCATTTTGTCCAACAAAGGGAGCTTTAGTCATCTTTCCAATTAGGCATGACTCACATGCCTCAATTGATTCATAATCAAAAGAGTCGAGAAGAGCATCCTTATGGAGCCTCTCAATGCGATTCTTGCCTATGGCCTAAGCGACAATGCCACAAGTAAGTAGGATTAAAATCATTGTTGCGAACTCTCTTAGCATTAACATTATTGATTTCATCTTCCTCAAGATTAAGATCATAAAGCCCGTTCACAACAGGACATTTCCCATAGTACATGCCATTCATAAAAATAGAACAACATTTGTTCTTTATTACAAATTCAAAACCATCATCCTCTAAACATGAGGCGGAAATAATGTTCTTATTCAACGCAGGAACAAAATAACAATTATTAAGTTCTAGCACTAATCCAGAAGGTAGCGACAATGAATAAGTGCCAACGGCCAACGCAGCAACCTTTGCTCCATTCTCGACGCGCAAATCCACGTCGTCTCTTGCAAAGCGCCTAATTATTTTCAGTCCCTGCAACGATTTGCAAGTGTGAATCATTGCACCAGTATCAAATACCCATGCTTCATTAGAGCGTGTTGCAAGATTAATTTCAATAATATTAATACCTTGAGTGGAGGTCGCACCTCCATTCTTTTTCTTGTCTTCCAGGTACTTCTTACAATTCCTTGACCAATGTCCTTTCACACCGCAGTGGAAACAAACATCATCAGAGGAGGGGCTGTAAGTGCATTCGCCCCCTATGTGGGATTTTGGTGATTAATGACGATCAAATTAGGGACTAACGGTTTTATCAAGATTATGTGCAGGTGTTAGTCCATATCAATGAGCAAATTAAAATATTCAGTGAAACAGCACCCCTCCAACTTGACCAAGTTACTTAGTGATCTTTACATAGTTTAGCAAGTTTTATCTTTTATTGAGTATAGGACTACCGCACTATCAAGAGGGAGGCATAGCTAGTTGACTAGTAGAAGGTTTAAAATGCCCAAACATTGACTTAAAAAAAACATGCTTGAGAGACACCTTCACACACTTGTGCACTGCCCTAACCTGTTCTGCCCCTGGAGAATCGGTAGTACCGGTCTTGGACCGGTAGTACCAGTAGGACTTAGAGCAGGATCCTCTCCAGCGAACTGCTTGCTCTCGGGTTCCAGAAAAGTTTATTCCGGTAGTACCAGATTTTAATCCGGTAGTACCGATGTTGCACCGGTAGTACCGACTCTGCATCGGTAGTACCGGTAGGACTTAGCGCCGAATCTCCTCCCAACCAACTCGCTGCTCTCGGGTTTCAGTAAATATATTTCGGTAGTACCGGATTTTAATCCGGTAGTACCGGTGACAGAGCGGTAGTACCGGTCCCGGACCGGTAGTACTGGTAGGACTTAGTGTCCAAGCAGTTACTCAGGGTCTGGATCGGTAGTAACGACTATACTTCGGTAGTAGGTTGACTGTTGTATCGGTAGTACCGGTGTACCACCGGTAGTACCGGTCAAGTCAACTTGACTGACAAACTTTTCTACCGTTGGGGCCTCGTGCAGTGCGTGTGTCAGGCTTTTAACGTTCGATCTGCTGAGGTAGCATCGGTACTACCGGTGGGAATCGGTAGTAACGGTAACTCCCAGACGGAGGAAGTATAAATACTTCTTCCCTCTTCTTTAGAACGTTATCCACTTCATTTGTTGCCTACCAACCCGAGACAACAGCTCTCTCTTGCTCTCCCACTCTCTCTCTCTCACACACATTCATTGCTCCTAGCTCAATCCATTGCAAGTTTCAAGTTGAGAAGTGAGATTCGAGTGAGGAAAACTTAAATCCATTGCTTAAGCACTTGATTCCTCCCTCTAGCCGGCTTTGCTTTGCATTTGTTATTCTTGGGTTCTTGGAACCCTAGGCGGCTAGGCGTTCTTCGGGAGAGCCCGGTTTGATCCATTTGTGAGGGCTCCCCGGAGTGTTTGTATCACCCTAAGATTCTAGTGAAGAAACTCAAGTGACCTTTGTGGTAACCTTGAGAGAGAAAAGGAGGTGAAATAGACTCCGACCTTTGTGGTCACCTCGACAATGAGGAGTAGGCCTTCCTTTGTGGATTGACCGAACCTCGGGATAAATAACTTGTCCCTTGCTCTCTTTGTTGTTGTGTCTACTTGTGGTGTCACGGCTTCGACCGTGCTCTTTCTCTCTCTACCTTGTTCTTAGGTTTGGAGGCCTGATCTACGATTTGGTGGCGATTCAAGTTAGGGAGAAGGTTGTAAGGGACTCTACATACACTTGGGTGGTTTGGTATAGCATAGATCTAAACTTATTGTGCAGTTAATCTTGGTTTCGTAGCTATCTGTTCTTGACCGGTAGTACTGACGGATTGCATCAGTACTACCGACAGGTATCGGTAGTACCGGTCCAATCCCGGTAGTATCGGTCTCTGTTCTCACATTTCAATTGAGTTTGAGTTTCAGGTTTTATATTACGCCTATTCACCCCCCTCTAGGCATTGTAGATCCTTTGAGGGGCCAGCCTTTTTCTTCTTTTCTTTGGCCTTAGTTGCCTGCCCAGAAGTCTCACTTTCAGTAGGTTTCTTAGCCTTGGCTAGACGCTTTCGCTTCTTACTCTTCTGAACTGTCATCGCATGACCAGGAGCCTTCCTAAGGCTCACCTCATCTTCAGCATCCCATGCAACTCGGTCAGCGTCTTCTTCAAGCCATTCATATGGTAGTTCATGATAAATGGCTCAAAGCTTGCTGGCAGAGACTGCAGTATCACATCGGTGGCGAGATCGTCATCGAGGGGAAAACCAAGTCTCTGCAAGCTCTCAATATAACCAATCATCTTGATTACATGAGGGCTGACCGGAGCGCCTTCAGCAAGCTTGGTACCAAATAAGGACTTTGAGGTGTTAAACCTGTCAACCCTTGCTTGGTTCTTGAACATGCCACGTAGCCCCACGATCATATCGTGTGGGTTGGTGCTCTCATATTGCTTCTGCAGCTCAGAGTTCATGCAAGCAAGCATCAGGCACTGCACATCCACAACATCATCTGTGTCCTTCATATAAGCACGATAGACGCTAGTGTTGTGCGCGATATTTTGAGGCTCATCTGGGTAAGGCGTATCAAGAACGTACTCTTTCTTTTCTTGCCTGAGAACAATTCTCAAGTTTTGGTTCCAATCAACAAAATTTGTTCCATTTAGCTTATCTTTGTCTAGGATTGATCGCAAATTGAAAACCGAATGGCTTGACATTTTCTACAACAACAGAGATATGCAACAGTTAGCACTACTTTCATTAAAACATTTTTAATAAAAGAACCCCACTATGTTTTGCGAATGTCCCTCGACATTGCATAGTGGGACGAGACCTCACGTTCCATATGAAACTAGTGAGCTTTGGCATCACTGCTAGCATCATAGTGAACTGAGTAGGCAACCCTTACCAATCGCATCCAATGCGACTCTCGTTCGTTGGTTGACATCATATGTCTCGGCTCCCAACGCCATGCCCCGAAACCCATGTCCGACTTGATAGTTTCGTCAAGTAAACCAACACTGTGCTGTGGTGTCCGACACCACCCTTTAGATCAAGGTAGAAAATGACGCCCTACTTTGGCAGACCCATCACCTACTAACAAGACCCAAAAGGTGCAGCTGTTGGAAGGGCATAAAAACTTAATTTTTATGAGGGAATTAAATTGCTCATCATAGATAAAGAACAAATATAAACATCACAGATAATCAAATTATTGTGATAGTATGGCCTTTCTTCGTCCAACGAAAATTAGCGCGTCCAGACGATCGCCAGCAACGGGTAAGGAAGCCAACACCTTCTTCCGGAGAGTGTGCTCGCCGAGTCATCTTGCCTCATGTCGATGGATTACAAAATTTAAATTGCCTATTACATGCTAATGGCAAAATAAATTATAAATTACATCACATGGGCACTCCACAGGGCGTCACGCAGGCCGAATACAATAAACGGACAGCCTCAACCCAGCTGTAATAAATAGCGACACGCAGGTCGCAATAAATATTACACATAAATTATCACATATAATTTTGAGGCCATACCATCACATCATTCTCTGCAAAAACGAGTTAGACGTTTCTACGAACGATGTTATGGTTTTTTTTGAAAAACACGCAATTGACTCCGCCAGCCGATGACGGATAGATAAGATTTTACGCATGCTGCTAACAATTAACAAGCATGGCGTTCTAGCCGGTATAGCTATATATGCTGCGTATCAATCGCTTCGCTACACGAATTCACAACCTCGTGGTCAGCCGCGCGACGCTCGCGCACCGTCGTACAGACGGCCGGTTAGCTAGTCACATAATGAGGAAGTAAAAAGGAGTAAAGCAATCCAACACGCGCATATTGTGTAACAACCCGGATTTTCGGTAAACCAAAAATACGAACTTTCTAAAATTTTTCTTGCAATGTGTGTGAAGCATGTAGTTACTAGGTCGAATCGAGACTAACCCGCTAACGATCGTTGCATACATGTAGAGTTGTTTGTAGGAGTGTGCTCGTGTTGGTGAGTTAGTAATGGGTTTGTGTCGGAGTGCACGATTCTATAGCAATTCCCCTTTCTAAATCTCTCCAAGGCCCTATAGGATTTATTCGGACCCCTCAATTTACCCGAACAAGTGGAGGGATTATTCTCCTCTCCATGAGTCATAACCCGTCTGATTTCATCTCAAACTAACTCACAAATGTCACCTAAAATTTCTCCGAGTTCAAATATTAGAAAAGGGAAACCATCTACCTTCTCCAATCCAGCCCAACCCTCCTTCTTTCCCCTTTGGCCGAAGTAGCAGCGCAGCCCAAGCAGCAGCGCGGCCCATCACTCCACCTCCCGGCCCAGCGCGCCTCTCCCTTTCCCTTGGCCCGTTCACGCACAAGGCCCAGCTAGCCCACCTAGCGGCCCACTCAGCCGCGCCCCTGCTCCTCATGTCCGCGCGGCCCAGCTGGCCCGAGAGGCCCAACCGGTGCCCCCACCTGGAAACCCTAGCCGCGCCGCACCCAGTCCTGGCCGCCGCCGCCGCCCGAGCGCAAGCACGCGCGCGCCCCCACGCGAACCCTGGCGCTCTCGGCGTCCGTGCCCCACGATGCACGCCACGTGCCCCGGCCGTCGCATCAACGGCGTGGACGCCGAGGACTCCGATGAACCCTAGCCGCCTCCGTATAAGAAGACCGAAGCGCCGCGCCCCTGTTCATCTTCCCCGAGCAGCCGCCGCCGCCGCCGCTGCCTCGCTGCACGCTGCCGCGCGGTTTGCTCCCGCCGACCGCAGCCACGCAGCCGCACCTCCCGAGCCTGGCCATCTCCGCTCACGATGTCCACGCTCCGACGCTGCAGCCGACCGCGTACGCCGCGCGCCGCGTTCGCCGTGCCGCGGCCACGACCGCCATCTGCCTGGAGCCACTCCGTCGAGCCGCGTCGCCTCGCCTCGTGCACGCCGGAGCCCCGCTGCGACGACGTCCACACCGCCACCACGGCGAGCTCCACTGCCACGGCGACGCCAAGCCACCAGCGGCCATGTACCTGCCAGAGACGCCACGATGGCACGCTGCTCCGCCAGAGCTCCTACGTCGCGGCGACGCCCGTGACCACGCCACCGACGCACACCACCGACGTCGCTGCGAGGTCGCCTGCACTCTGCGTTGCGACCTCCCCGTCGAAGCAGCATCACCGGCAACCGCCTTCCCGAGCAGTACCTCGGCATCTCGCCAAAGCCCCCTCACGACGCCATGTTCACTGATGCTTCACCAGGTTGACAGCCGCCTCGGACCCAACCTCTACACCTCGCTGCTTCTGTTACCACCGGTGAGCCAGCACAGACCAAGCTCCCACACAAACCGCTCCATGTGGATGCTTGCAACTGATTTCGGCCTTCGCGCCACTGATTCCTCACTGTGCAGGAGAGCAACCATCTTGCAGCACTGTCCTTGCCATCTCCTCTCTCGCCGGAGTTCCTCTGTTAGTGGTGAGCGTCAAGAGCCAAGCCCTTGTTTTCCCTAAGTCTGTTTCCAGCACTATTGAGCTGAGACCGGCCTTCGTGCCGTGTTCCATATGTTGCAGGAAAGCCGGTCACGCACCACCATCTTCTGACGCGTACCACTACCTTCCGGCCAGCCCGACTATCACGGAGAGCTCGATCCCTTCTTCCTCCACGTCGAGCCATCTCGGCCCCGCCGTCGTGAGCAATCTGCCGTCCACAAGCCCACGGTGAGCCACGATCTTCACCCCTATGGTGAGCACCGTCACCGTGACCGGACCCGCCATATGAGCCATGGCGTCCCACCTCAGGGACGCGTAGGCCGAGCCTCTCCCGGCTCAGGACACGCGCACACACGACACGAGACCCATTTAGCCAAATCGAACCACCGGCGTTCCAAGAACGCCGGCGTGGCCGAGGACTACCCAAACCACCACCTTGATCGCGTTCCGGAATTACCTTATGCCCTTGGACTCCGAGACTGCCGTCACTCTGCTCATGTCGCCGAAGGACACGATGGACGCCGATCGAGAAAGGAGAAGGTCACTGGAAGTCTTGCCTGATTGCCCCGACGCGCACCGACGCCCCATCCAAGCTTCACCTTAGCTACCGTGCACACCGTTGGAACCCGGCCATGCTCCGCCGCCTCCCGGCCACTTGACGCCACCTCCGGCCAGCCACAGCCTTGTTCGGCCAGTCACCAGCCCCGCCCGGCCAGCCGTGGCCAGCCGCGACCAGCCTACAGCAGGCCACAGCCGGCCACGACCAGCCAGCAGCCGGCCACGACTAGCCACAGCAAGCCATAGCAGGTCAGAAGGTACCAACAGCTGGCCCAGTGGAGCCGGGACGTGTAGAAGCAAGCCTCGCTACTTTTCCTTTGACACTGGCCCTATCCGACCTTGTGCCATAGCCCTGTTGCCACCTCGTGAGGCCCCATAGATAATGTTGGACGGTTGGAAAGATAAAGTGATACACGACGCTGGACTATTGGACCCCTGCTCTTACTCCTTGTACATCTATCTATCATACTGTATCCTATCCTTACGATATGTCTATATCTGTTGTACCCTATCCTTATATTCTATTTGTTGTACCCTATCCTCACGATCTGTCTATATCTAAATCTGTAATACAGGATCCATCTATCATAATGCTATGGAATTGTGCTACTCCGCAGTCTTATAATGAGTCTTTTGAGTCATGTCATTGGTTCTTATTGCTGGTTGTCATGTTGTTTGTCTGTGTGCCATGCCTTCGAGCCGGCTGTGTGATCGTATCTCGTTCGGACGTTGCGAACGCGGGATCTGTTCCGCTATGACCGTAACACCGAGTGTAACATGCCCTCACACTATCTCTCGCTGACTTTTCGTGCACCGACCCTCGTATGCTCGTACCTTGCTCGACCGCCGCATTCCTCTGATTCTTGCGGTGACAACCGCACCGCTATGGGTCCGAGTAATGACTTAGTGCCAGTGCACCCAGGTCGTGGTACCCTACGAGTGGCTTGCGCACTTGCGTCTTTTACATGTCGCTCTCTTCTGACGCCCCGTCTATTCCGTGGCGTGTGCGTTGGAAAGAGTAGACCACTATTGTTTTATGTTCCTCGCTCTTCATTTCCATATAGCCCGCTCTGTTCGATCCCGTCTTGTTCGTGGCGATTGGATCAAAGATCGGACTAACCCTTTTTAGTTAGTAAAGCTATGGTCTATATCAAGATCTCGGACCTATGTGAGTCGATCCGATCGACTACTTAAAACCATCTTCACTAAAGATGCGACCGAGAATATGATATGGACATGCCTAGCTAGCTCCTCCCTCTCCCCTCGCTCTCTCTTGAATTCTTGGTGTTTAAGCACATGTATGATTGTACCCGTTTGAATCACAGCCTTGGTACCCTACATGTGGATTAAACACTCGCACTATTTTGTGCAACATTTATTGTTGGAAATTCCTCGTTCTTTCCTGCTGATCGGCCGTCCTCCGATCCCCGTCTTCCCCGTGGCGTACGGATCGGAAGATCGTGTGCCGTGGTGTTTGCTATGGATAAGCTTTGGCCTAAAACCATTTATTATAAAGCCATATTGGCTTGGCTGTGACTTATGCTTGTGCTTAGCAAACCACCACTCTTGTTTCTTTGGCCTGATGAAATCGGACATACGCCGAGAGGGCTAAGCCGTGTACCTTTTATTATTTCTTTGCGGTTAATGGGTCTCCCCGCATCCCGTCGTCTTTGGTGAATTGGATGTTTTATTGCCTAGTATTGCTTCGCGGAGTAGCCGTTTCCGGATTAGCGACGATCGGATCGAGACCCGCTGGAAGAGAACGTGGACGGCGCAAGGACCCGCAGAATGGAGTCACCCTGGAGGAGGTGATCCAGCAGAACGACTACACTAACTGAGGAGTGCTCATACCACTACTTCCTCGACAACGCAGGTGTCATGGCAGCACCCTCTTTTAGAGAATCCTATTAGACATTGCAAATCTAGAACTGCTAGCGCTTTATATTTACTCCTTTGCTAGTATAAGATGCATGTTACTACCTAAGCCGCTACTACCCCGCTTGCAACCACTCTACTATACCACCCAGCTTTGCGCTCACGCTCTTTTATACATATTTCTATCTACCTGTTTGCTTGCATGTTACATCACTATATTTATCTATTAACTCCACTCGCATTGTATCTATGATGTGATGCTGGTGGTGAACCCCTGGGAATGGTTTGGCTTGGGATGCCGGACTGGTGGTATGTGAGCGTGCTGCGTGTGTCTTGGGTGTGTGGTGAGGGTCGAGTCGACCAAGTGGGATACGCGACGAGCTGTGTAAGCAAGTCTTGCCGGGAGTTGCATCTGGGCATTCCCACGAGAGATACCTGTGGCGGGTAATGACTTACGAGGTGGTTCCGGGATGTGCATTGAAGTCCCGTGAATGGAGGTGCCATGGTGGCACGGGGAGAGTATCCCCTAAGAGAAGATGCCTGCTTGGTCAAACCTAGGAAGGACTAGCCCAGGTTCATGGGAATCCCTTACTACTCACTCGCTTCTGATGGGCGGGAGACGGCTGGACTACTTGGTAGGGCGGTGCCACTACTGCTAGGTTGTAAGGTGATAGGGTGGGCGGTGGCGGATGCAGGAAGTTCCCGCACCGTTCTAGATGCGCAGTACCACTGATTGGGCCCGGTACTGCGTCTCCCAGTCTCAGCGTTTCGGCGTAGGGCCGAAGTTACCCAGGGCTGAGTGGTAGGGTGGCATCGACCTAGGCAAGCAAGCACCCGGAATTCTGCCTAGATGATCGTACAGCATCGATGATGGCTAATCTTGTGAGTGGTAAAACCTCTGCAGAGTGTTATGGTTGATCGATCGATACATATGCCGAATCGTCGGCTATGGACCTTTCCTGTGAAGCTCTGTCTAGTGTAGAGAGCGATATTCTTTTCTTCCCCTGGTTGATGATTGTCCGGCAGTGTGCCCGATGCGGCAGTGTGCCGTTGAGGCAGGACCCGAGAGGGAGTTGGGCCTGTCGACTGAGCGTGAGGTGTGTGTGTGAGGTGGTGTATGGGTGGGATGATGGAAATGGGATGGACTGATGGATGGTGTGATATGGGTTAAAACTTGACAAACTATTATGATATTATTACTTGATATTACTTGCAAGCGCTTAGGATGCAAACCACAGCCAAATATTAGGATCGCCAGATCCTTTGTTTCTCTTTTCCACTAAAGCTCATCGGTGCTGACCATGGCCTGCACATATCTGGCGGTGTGCAGATTACCTGACTAACAGAGACATTGAGATAAGAAGCAATAGAAGGTCTCGTGCCTACGCTCAAGTTTGGTTCAGGAGATGAAGACTATGCTGCGCCAAGAATAACTCTGATGGTACCCGTGAAGGAGGAGCCTTCACTCGACGACATATTCCGCCAACTCTGATGACGACTAGATATGCTTCCGCTAGATTAACCCTGTAATAGGTGTCCCCTCAGTTGATGTGATATTTTGTAAGTATTCTCGATGTATGACTTTAATATCAACTGATATATGATAATGCGATAAGATCATTCTATGGTTTTATCACATTATATCTCATTCTGTGGATTTTTCCCATCGTGGAAAAATCGAGGATGTTTCAGTTGGTATCGGAGCCATACTTGACCTTAGGACGAGACCATTAGGACCAAATACTAGTGTATGAGCCGACAACTCTGTCTGAAAACTATTTGCGAAAACACTTTTCCTCTCCACCTTGAGTTTTGATGCTAACACTTGATTCTTTCCCCGCACCTTGAACTCTTCCGCTAACTAATCTTACCTATTCAAGTTGACCCATAGGAAATGGACTTCCCTAATTGATTGCCCACGATAGACCGATAGATGTGTAAGACTATACGGGCTCAGGAGTCGCCTTAAGTCAACACTATGCATATAGGAGTTGTAATGCTGCCTGATTGCCTGGATCTTTTTCTTCTTATGCTTCTTGCGTTATATTGCCTGAGTGTAGACTATGAAAATTATTTTATATACATGAGACTCCAGGGAACGCCCATAACCCACAGGTCCCAGGATCGAAACCTGGCTGGCTGAAAACCAAGACCGCTATACGCTCGAACGAGCAACCCTGACCACCAGTTGGGAATACAAGACCAAAGCAGCATATCTTTACCACTCCATTTCGAAAATTGATTTCAGATTTTCAACTCCATGCATTTTCAAAATTGCCTCCCTACTATTGGAATGAAAAGATTCGTTTTCTATTTATAAGCAACTGCATTTCACAATAAAACCGATTTCAAAACTTTCTGAACATTCAAAAGAAAACAACTTCGGTTATTTACTCTACCAGTCGGGTGTTCAAAAAAAAAAACTACTTACAAATGAATTGAAAACCCGTTGTCTTTCAAAGGGTGTACAAAATTTCTTCCAAAAGACAAAAGTTTTAATTTTTCGACAAAATGGTTCCGAAACATGAAAATCAACGGCTCAAATTTTGTTTAAAAGCTTTTAATTTCACGAAAGCTCCACTTTATTTCCAAGTAAACTTTGTTTTTCCAAATAGATGGAAACCAGATTTATATTTGTGAAAAAAAGAAGGTATTCTCAACTCTTGTGAAAAGAATTTAGCAAAACCTAAATAAGTTTTCACAACCTGCTTTTAAAGGACGGGTTTCGAAAACCAATTTAATTGCAAAAGCCGTGGTTTTCAAAAATAAGAAATGATTTCCAACTCATTTTTTTTCAAAAATTGGTTTTATTTAAAGTAAACAAAAGGAAGTGATGCTTTGATTTAAAATCTGAACTAAGGTTTGAAAACCGTTTCGGAAAATAAGTCGTTCAAAATATTTTTGCTTTCCGAAACTTGCATCAATTTCAAAACTCTTTTCATATTTTCCCGGTTCCAAGCAAGTTTTCAAAACAAGTTTCCAATTTCCAAACAAGTTTCCAAAACGACCACGCTTGAATGACTTTTGGCAATTGCGAAACATTTTCCTCAAAATAAACTACGCATACCGCCACTTTAAAGTACCTTGACCAAAAGTCCATTGCAAAAAGGATTATAAAATGGTTTAACTTATAAATCCTTTCTTTCAAAAATCACCAGTATCTCAAAGTTTCAAAAGACAAAAAAAAGGGGTACCACCAATTTCAAACAATTTTGTGTTGATTTCGAAATTTTGGGTTGTAGCCCTTCTTCCACAAGTTTGTGAAATAAAAAGAATTTAAAAATAGGTTTTAAAAGAAAAATCTCCAAATTGTTTAAAAAGGATTTCTCAAAGGTTCCTTCTTTTTCCCCTCTAGCTTGGAATATCAAACCGATCCTAGTACCTCGATGGGATAAGTCGTTCCCGACCTACGGTGCCGCTACGAAACTTGGGGCCCCATGTGTGATGCATCCACATGGCTTGCCGCCGGGCGTATACAGGTAACGTGGCATGATCGTGACCGCCCCCAAAGGGTACCTGGGTACGATTGAATTTCCAAGTCAGACTCTATTAAAAAAATCGGATTGCAAAGGAAAAATCGAGTTTGTGAAACCTATTTGATTTAAAAAGGTTCAAACCCTTCTCAAAAACCGCTTTGTTCGTTTCAAACATTTACAAATGCGAGTCTCCCTTGCTTAAAACCTTTCAAACAGAAAAATTTATTTCATTTCAAAGCATTTCAAACGTTCAAAGCCTTATGCGTGATTTTTCAAAGAAACCTTAGGGGAAAGATCTTAACCTTTGAACGACTCTTTTAAAAAGCAAAGTACTTACGAAAACTATATCCCAAAGGTTCTTTTAGAAAAATATATTTTTGGAAAAACGACATTCAAAGTCTTCCGCGTGTGTTTTCAAATTTTGAAAAAAAAAACCTATTTTCGTTTGAAACGGTGTTTTCAAAAAGGGTTTATAAAAACCTAAAAATTCAAAAGCTTTCGAAAGAGCCTTACAAATTTACGAGCTATTCGGTTTCCAAAACACCACAAACGATTTCAACAGAGATTTGTTTTCAAAATAAAAGTTATTGTCATTAAAACTTACCTCCTACCCTAATTTGATTCATAAAATGACTGAAAAAGATCTTCTATAAAAATAAATAAATAATAATAAGTTGTATAAATGGCTTCTCCCATTTAACTTATTAAAAAGGATTTCATGAAAAACTGTTTTATCAAAACCCTTCTTCAAAAGCTTTACTTGCAAACTTGCATCGGTATGCCGCTGACAACTAACACCTTAAATCTCGAGGACGAGATTCTTGTAAGGGGGGTGGACTGTAACAACCCGGATTTTCGGTAAACCAAAAATACGAACTTTCTAAAATTTTTCTTGCAATGTGTGTGAAGCATGTAGTTACTAGGTCGAATCGAGACTAACCCGCTAACGATCGTTGCATACATGTAGAGTTGTTTGTAGGAGTGTGCTCGTGTTGGTGAGTTAGTAATGGGTTTGTGTCGGAGTGCACGATTCTATAGCAATTCCCCTTTCTAAATCTCTCCAAGGCCCTATAGGATTTATTCGGACCCCTCAATTTACCCGAACAAGTGGAGGGATTATTCTCCTCTCCATGAGTCATAACCCGTCTGATTTCATCTCAAACTAACTCACAAATGTCACCTAAAATTTCTCCGAGTTCAAATATTAGAAAAGGGAAACCATCTACCTTCTCCAATCCAGCCCAACCCTCCTTCTTTCCCCTTTGGCCGAAGTAGCAGCGCAGCCCAAGCAGCAGCGCGGCCCATCACTCCACCTCCCGGCCCAGCGCGCCTCTCCCTTTCCCTTGGCCCGTTCACGCACGAGGCCCAGCTAGCCCACCTAGCGGCCCACTCAGCCGCGCCCCTGCTCCTCATGTCCGCGCGGCCCAGCTGGCCCGAGAGGCCCAACCGGTGCCCCCACCTGGAAACCCTAGCCGCGCCGCACCCAGTCCTGGCCGCCGCCGCCGCCCGAGCGCAAGCACGCGCGCGCCCCCACGCGAACCCTGGCGCTCTCGGCGTCCGTGCCCCACGATGCACGCCACGTGCCCCGGCCGTCGCATCAACGGCGTGGACGCCGAGGACTCCGATGAACCCTAGCCGCCTCCGTATAAGAAGACCGAAGCGCCGCGCCCCTGTTCATCTTCCCCGAGCAGCCGCCGCCGCCGCCGCTGCCTCGCTGCACGCTGCCGCGCGGTTTGCTCCCGCCGACCGCAGCCACGCAGCCGCACCTCCCGAGCCTGGCCATCTCCGCTCACGATGTCCACGCTCCGACGCTGCAGCCGACCGCGTACGCCGCGCGCCGCGTTCGCCGTGCCGCGGCCACGACCGCCATCCGCCTGGAGCCACTCCGTCGAGCCGCGTCGCCTCGCCTCGTGCACGCCGGAGCCCCGCTGCGACGACGTCCACACCACCACCACGGCGAGCTCCACTGCCACGGCGACGCCAAGCCACCAGCGGCCATGTACCTGCCAGAGACGCCACGATGGCACGCTGCTCCGCCAGAGCTCCTACGTCGCGGCGACGCCTGTGACCACGCCACCGACGCACACCACCGACGTCGCTGCGAGGTCGCCTGCACTCTGCGTTGCGACCTCCCCGTCGAAGCAGCATCACCAGCAACCGCCTTCCCGAGCAGTACCTCGGCATCTCGCCAAAGCCCCCTCACGACGCCATGTTCACTGATGCTTCACCAGGTTGACAGCCGCCTCGGACCCAACCTCTACACCTCGCTGCTTCTGTTACCACCGGTGAGCCACCACAGACCAAGCTCCCACACAAACCGCTCCATGTGGATGCTTGCAACTGATTTCGGCCTTCGCGCCGCTGATTCCTCACTGTGCAGGAGAGCAACCATCTTGCAGCACTGTCCTTGCCATCTCCTCTCTCGCCGGAGTTCCTCTGTTAGTGGTGAGCGTCAAGAGCCAAGCCCTTGTTTTCCCTAAGTCTGTTTCCAGCACTATTGAGCTGAGACCGGCCTTCGTGCCGTGTTCCATATGTTGCAGGAAAGCCGGTCACGCACCACCATCTTCTGACGCGTACCACTACCTTCCGGCCAGCCCGACTATCACGGAGAGCTCGATCCCTTCTTCCTCCACGTCGAGCCATCTCGGCCCCGCCGTCGTGAGCGATCTGCCGTCCACAAGCCCACGGTGAGCCACGATCTTCACCCCTATGGTGAGCACCGTCACCGTGACCGGACCCGCCATATGAGCCATGGCGTCCCACCTCAGGGACGCGTAGGCCGAGCCTCTCCCGGCTCAGGACACGCGCACACACGACACGAGACCCATTTAGCCAAATCGAACCACCGGCGTTCCAAGAACGCCGGCGTGGCCGAGGACTACCCAAACCACCACCTTGATCGCGTTCCGGAATTACCTTATGCCCTTGGACTCCGAGACTGCCGTCACTCTGCTCATGTCGCCGAAGGACACGATGGACGCCGATCGAGAAAGGAGAAGGTCACTGGAAGTCTTGCCTGATTGCCCCGACGCGCACCGACGCCCCGTCCAAGCTTCACCTTAGCTACCGTGCGCACCGTTGGAACCCGGCCATGCTCCGCCGCCTCCCGGCCACTTGACACCACCTCCGGCCAGCCACAGCCTTGTTCGGCCAGTCACCAGCCCCGCCCGGCCAGCCGTGGCCAGCCGCGACCAGCCTACAGCAGGCCACAGCCGGCCACGACCAGCCAGCAGCCGGCCACGACTAGCCACAGCAAGCCATAGCAGGTCAGAAGGTACCAACAGCTGGCCCAGTGGAGCCGGGACGTGTAGAAGCAAGCCTCGCTACTTTTCCTTTGACACTGGCCCTATCCGACCTTGTGCCATAGCCCTGTTGCCACCTCGTGAGGCCCCATAGATAATGTTGGACGGTTGGAAAGATAAAGTGATACACGACGCTGGACTATTGGACCCCTGCTCTTACTCCTTGTACATCTATCTATCATACTGTATCCTATCCTTACGATATGTCTATATCTGTTGTACCCTATCCTTATATTCTATTTGTTGTACCCTATCCTCACGATCTGTCTGTATCTAAATCTGTAATACAGGATCCATCTATCATAATGCTATGGAATTGTGCTACTCCGCAGTCTTATAATGAGTCTTTTGAGTCATGTCATTGGTTCTTATTGCTGGTTGTCATGTTGTTTGTCTGTGTGCCATGCCTTCGAGCCGGCTGTGTGATCGTATCTCGTTCGGACGTTGCGAACGCGGGATCTGTTCCGCTATGACCGTAACACCGAGTGTAACATGCCCTCACACTATCTCTCGCTGACTTTTCGTGCACCGACCCTCGTATGCTCGTACCTTGCTCGACCGCCGCATTCCTCTGATTCTTGCGGTGACAACCGCACCGCTATGGGTCCGAGTAATGACTTAGTGCCAGTGCACCCAGGTCGTGGTACCCTACGAGTGGCTTGCGCACTTGCGTCTTTTACATGTCGCTCTCTTCTGACGCCCCGTCTATTCCGTGGCGTGTGCGTTGGAAAGAGTAGACCACTATTGTTTTATGTTCCTCGCTCTTCATTTCCATATAGCCCGCTCTGTTCGATCCCGTCTTGTTCGTGGCGATTGGATCAAAGATCGGACTAACCCTTTTTAGTTAGTAAAGCTATGGTCTATATCAAGATCTCGGACCTATGTGAGTCGATCCGATCGACTACTTAAAACCATCTTCACTAAAGATGCGACCGAGAATATGATATGGACATGCCTAGCTAGCTCCTCCCTCTCCCCTCGCTCTCTCTTGAATTCTTGGTGTTTAAGCACATGTATGATTGTACCCGTTTGAATCACAGCCTTGGTACCCTACATGTGGATTAAACACTCGCACTATTTTGTGCAACATTTATTGTTGGAAATTCCTCGTTCTTTCCTGCTGATCGGCCGTCCTCCGATCCCCGTCTTCCCCGTGGCGTACGGATCGGAAGATCGTGTGCCGTGGTGTTTGCTATGGATAAGCTTTGGCCTAAAACCATTTATTATAAAGCCATATTGGCTTGGCTGTGACTTATGCTTGTGCTTAGCAAACCACCACTCTTGTTTCTTTGGCCTGATGAAATCGGACATACGCCGAGAGGGCTAAGCCGTGTACCTTTTATTATTTCTTTGCGGTTAATGGGTCTCCCCGCATCCCGTCGTCTTTGGTGAATTGGATGTTTTATTGCCTAGTATTGCTTCGCGGAGTAGCCGTTTCCGGATTAGCGACGATCGGATCGAGACCCGCTGGAAGAGAACGTGGACGGCGCAAGGACCCGCAGAATGGAGTCACCCTGGAGGAGGTGATCCAGCAGAACGACTACACTAACTGAGGAGTGCTCATACCACTACTTCCTCGACAACGCAGGTGTCATGGCAGCACCCTCTTTTAGAGAATCCTATTAGACATTGCAAATCTAGAACTGCTAGCGCTTTATATTTACTCCTTTGCTAGTATAAGATGCATGTTACTACCTAAGCCGCTACTACCCCCGCTTGCAACCACTCTACTATACCACCCAGCTTTGCGCTCACGCTCTTTTATACATATTTCTATCTACCTGTTTGCTTGCATGTTACATCACTATATTTATCTATTAACTCCACTCGCATTGTATCTATGATGTGATGCTGGTGGTGAACCCCTGGGAATGGTTTGGCTTGGGATGCCGGACTGGTGGTATGTGAGCGTGCTGCGTGTGTCTTGGGTGTGTGGTGAGGGTCGAGTCGACCAAGTGGGATACGCGACGAGCTGTGTAAGCAAGTCTTGCCGGGAGTTGCATCTGGGCATTCCCACGAGAGATACCTGTGGCGGGTAATGACTTACGAGGTGGTTCCGGGATGTGCATTGAAGTCCCGTGAATGGAGGTGCCATGGTGGCACGGGGAGAGTATCCCCTAAGAGAAGATGCCTGCTTGGTCAAACCTAGGAAGGACTAGCCCAGGTTCATGGGAATCCCTTACTGCTCACTCGCTTCTGATGGGCGGGAGACGGCTGGACTACTTGGTAGGGCGGTGCCACTACTGCTAGGTTGTAAGGTGATAGGGTGGGCGGTGGCGGATGCAGGAAGTTCCCGCACCGTTCTAGATGCGCAGTACCACTGATTGGGCCCGGTACTGCGTCTCCCAGTCTCAGCGTTTCGGCGTAGGGCCGAAGTTACCCAGGGCTGAGTGGTAGGGTGGCATCGACCTAGGCAAGCAAGCACCCGGAATTCTGCCTAGATGATCGTACAGCATCGATGATGGCTAATCTTGTGAGTGGTAAAACCTCTGCAGAGTGTTATGGTTGATCGATCGATACATATGCCGAATCGTCGGCTATGGACCTTTCCTGTGAAGCTCTGTCTAGTGTAGAGAGCGATATTCTTTTCTTCCCCTGGTTGATGATTGTCCGGCAGTGTGCCCGATGCGGCAGTGTGCCGTTGAGGCAGGACCCGAGAGGGAGTTGGGCCTGTCGACTGAGCGTGAGGTGTGTGTGTGAGGTGGTGTATGGGTGGGATGATGGAAATGGGATGGACTGATGGATGGTGTGATATGGGTTAAAACTTGACAAACTATTATGATATTATTACTTGATATTACTTGCAAGCGCTTAGGATGCAAACCACAGCCAAATATTAGGATCGCCAGATCCTTTGTTTCTCTTTTCCACTAAAGCTCATCGGTGCTGACCATGGCCTGCACATATCTGGCGGTGTGCAGATTACCTGACTAACAGAGACATTGAGATAAGAAGCAATAGAAGGTCTCGTGCCTACGCTCAAGTTTGGTTCAGGAGATGAAGACTATGCTGCGCCAAGAATAACTCTGATGGTACCCGTGAAGGAGGAGCCTTCACTCGACGACATATTCCGCCAACTCTGATGACGACTAGATATGCTTCCGCTAGATTAACCCTGTAATAGGTGTCCCCTCAGTTGATGTGATATTTTGTAAGTATTCTCGATGTATGACTTTAATATCAACTGATATATGATAATGCGATAAGATCATTCTATGGTTTTATCACATTATATCTCATTCTGTGGATTTTTCCCATCGTGGAAAAATCGAGGATGTTTCATATTGCTATCCGCTAAAACGATCTATTCTACAGCCAGCCATGTTAAAATAATCTAGATCAAAACAACACAAGCACGGCTCCGATACCACTGTTGGTTTACGCAGATGGCTACTCGCTAGCACAAAATTAATAACCGCGTAAAAACATGATCACTTGCATGTAGATGATCATAGATTATACCTTCCCGATGGACGGCGCAGCGGAAGACTTCACACGTGCGTAGTCGATGCAGTCAATGTCGAGGAAGTAGTGCGCAACGCAGCAGCACCTCTACGAACGTCCACACGTGCGGAGAGAAGAACGACGGCAATGTAGCGTGCTAGCGCTAGTCGACGCACGGTAACGGCAACGGACACCAACAATGGCTCCCTCCCTCACTGCAGATGCACGGACGCATACAAAGGAGCAGAGAGGCGGCGGCGTGAATGCTGGCTGTGGTGATTAGGTTAATCCTCCACCTAGCCGGATCATTAGTATTTATAGAAATACTAATGGGCCAACTAAATGGGCCACATGACTATTGGGCATATATTCAACATTGGTGTGGGTCAAATTTCCTTAGCAAGGAATCCTCATGGCACAATCATGGTTTCTTGCAAACCAATAAAGTGAAAACGGTATTAAGAGATAAGATTTTTTTTTTTTAAGGAAAGTAGATGTGCCTTGCTTTTTAAGGCCTCTACAATTCCAAATCAAATACATCTATAGATACTAAATGGAATACTGTAATAAAGAGACACCATTACTTAAGGACAATGATGACATGAAAATGAGTGCATAATCACAAATTCACACCTACAATGTGTAGCTAAATTTTTTCTGCTATTGAAATTGTATTCCCGTTTGCAAGTTTCCTTTAAGGCTCTAACATTTGATATAAAAGAGATAAGGAACGGGAAATGTTCAAGTCACTATGCAATATACTAACTCCTCCAAAAACTCGAAAACATTATGTGCAGATGGGGATCGATCCATATAACAACAAAACACCTATATCGTATACATTTTACATTAACTTCTGAAAAAAAAAAATACTAGTACCACGCTACGCATGCGCGACGGCGAGTGCGTCAGAGGGGCGACAATATTAAAGTGGGGGGTCATACTTGGCCTACAGCTCAACAATTCTGCCCCCACTTGGCCCCAAAGTGGTAGGTACTGCTTGCATTCTATGTTGGCCTCATGGCAAAAATCCAGCACCGCTTTGTTTTCCTAATTAGTCGCTGCACACCATCCAGGGACAATGCTGACCAAAGCAAACTCACTTCGTAGATCACTTGGCCATCTCATCTGTTACCGGGGTCATACTGTCATGTGTCATTTTTGTCCCATGTATCCTTGTTCATAGGATACATGAGGATTATCCCAGCCAGGTTGGCGTCATTGAATACACCAGTGTCGAAGTCAAGGATGCGAGACCGTGGCAATGGGGCGAATTCGGATCTAGTGGAGCATCTGAGCACTCAAAATCAAAACCCAAACTTAAAACCCGCCGAATCTGCCCCGAACACCAATTCAGGTGAAAATCCATTCCCGAAACCAAAACCGTGGATACCCGAAACCTAACAGATTATCCAAAACCCGAAACACTACAACAAATCAACAAGAACAACAGTGACACGATAAAATTAGCTAAGCAAGTGTCAGATAAATAGAGATGTTTTCAACAAGATTAAACCATAAAGTGCTTGGAAGCTGCAGCTGTGTAGTACTGCTGTTCTACAGACCTGCGGTCTTGGTCTTGCTGTACCAGGAAGCACTAAAGCAGCAGCTAGCCATGAACAGCAGCACTAGCAACTATAGCAAGCAAGCAGCAGCAGCAGATCCGCCTTTTAGTATTGGTCTTGGTCGATGCGCCGGCGCCGCCAGCCTGGCTCAGCCCCTGGCGGCTGGCACCGGCTGCTGTTGGGCGCACGCGAACACGAACCGTGGCGCTGGCAGCTCCCCGCAGCCATCCTTCAACTTCAACAAGGGTGTGGCACTTCCCACATTGCAGGTGATCGTAGCACCCTCTCCTCTTTGCTCATGCACACGGTCAAGGAACTGTACATATGCACACGGACACAGACTCGTGACGCATGGTACCTGTGATAACGTCAAGTTCTGAAGTTCATGCACGTTTTGACGATCTGCGGGCCGTGCCTGAACGCCTGCATCGTCCGACGCCCGCATTGCCACCGACGGTGAGCCGCCAGAGGTAGAGGTAGTCCGTCCACACGCGTGGCGTGAGCCCGTTACGCAGCGACGCGCGGAGCTCATCGTTCCATAGCTGCTCGCCACCGGCGCATCCACGTACGCGGTACGCCGGCCGCGGACACGCTGATGCGTGGGGCGTGGTGTCCGCGCGCCAGACATATATCGACATCGAGCTAGCGCATGTTCACGACGACGACGCCCGGGACGAGCGCTTGTTCTCTTGCTGCGAGACTGGCACTTGACTTGAGGCGGTGAATTATTTGACTAGTGGGACTTTGCTACTTCGGTGATCAGAAATGGAGAGGTTGTTTGTGTTTTTTGAGGTTTGAGGTCAAGAACTCCCCAGGTATTTTATGGGATACCATTCAGCCTTGCAAACGTTGACAAATGGAGGTACAGCAGAGCTTTAATTTGTTCTTTCTAAAAAATATTTTGGAACTGATTGGCTTTTTGGGGAAAAAAAAAGAAACAATCAAATTTGAGATATATAAAAAAAAATCTAAGCTTGATAAAGTCAAATTTGTAAACAAGATTGCAATCTCAGCTCCACCTCAAACTCGTGTACTCGTGTGTCGTCGCAGCAATCTGGAAGAAAAAAAATGCGACCGTAGCGATCAACTGATGCATGGTAGCAGAGTTCCGTGATATATATTTTTTTTAATTGTCAACACCACAATGGCCCTTAGTAACAACCAATGAAATGATGCCAGTAGGCAAATTGGAAACTGACTCTCGGTTTCTATCGCGGCATATATAGACTTTGAACTACTATTCAAGATGCTATCTCCATTGACATTGGGGTTTGTTCATTTCCGGCAGGAATAAATAATGTAGCGATAGGATCATCAGCACTTTCAGTTTAAGAACTGAATGATACAAAATATTTTTTTTTTCCTGATGGCAGGATTATTGTTAAAAAGAGGGTATGTTACTCCACGCTCAAGTGATTTAGGGCGACGTGACACCCGAGCGACGGATAGACCCTGAGCACTCGATTCACTTGGGAAATAAAAATCAGGTGTTCTATTCCATCTAACACGATTGTCATGACCATCGAACACAGATCTAGTGAACAAAAAATTATCCAAATAATCCAAAAGAATTAAACAAACAAAAAGTACCATATTATTTCTATGAAAGTTAAATTAAAATTTTCAAAGGGGACCAAATAAAATATACGGAAAATAAAACAAACAAAAAATAACTAGATTATTTCTATAAAAGCCAAATTAAAAAATTCAAAAAAGACCAAATAAAAACATACAGAAAGAAAGATCATATAGCAATTCAAGTAACTTTAATCATTTTTATTTATGAATAATCAATTTACATAAATTGAATACATAATTTACACTCTAATAGAAGTTGTAATTAGACAATTGATTTTCAGGGCAAGATGATTAGACAATTGATTCTAAGGGCAAGATGGTTGACGGTGACTGCATCTTCATGGCCACCGGAGGCACCCAATAGGACCACCTGCCATCTTAGCCCGGCATCCTTGCTAAATCACATCCGTTGCACCACAGGATCAAAGGCCACCAAAATCGGATGATAGAAATGTCTAAAACAAACGAGCGCGATTTATCTTTAGATATATACTCCCTTCATCTTACAGAGAGTGATTGTCGACGAGATATCGTCGATAGTCTACCTAGATGTATGCCTAGGGTGATAGATGAATCGGTGGAGGTGCGCTTGAGACAGGCGAGCGTAACACAAAGAGCATAGGACACACAATTTAGACAGGTTGAGGCCGCCGCGAGGCGTAATACCCTACGTCCTATGTTCTGTGGATTGTATTGCTATGAGATAACGTGTTTTGAGAGAATCCCCTGCTCGCCTTATATAGTATGGGAAGCAAGGTTACAGGTCTATTTGTTACCTTGTACAACCGATTACATGATCTGCCAGATATGGCAACTAATCAACTAGATATTAGGAAATCTATTTTCTTGGCTCCCAAGGCTCCTGACCGGCGAATATACGTGATCTTCTGGAGAACATGTAGACGACGCGTCCTTGGCAACTTGGGCCTGATCGGATAATGTGGCTCATGCGGCGTCATATGGGTATACGGGTCTATATCCCCACAGTGATGTTTTTTTTAATAACTGGAGGGGTAAAGCCCCTACAGGAATTTATTTAAAAGATGGCAAAAAGACCGAGACCAAATCTTTACAAAGGAAAGGGGGAAAGAAAAAGAAAAAGAAAGAGGAAAAGGCTAAGGAAAAAAAACAAGAACCTAGGAAAACGAGACAGAAAATAAGAAAAATGACAACATCTCTTTTCTACCTCTATATGATTCATAGCACATCAAGATTTTGTTTTATTTGTCACGAAAAAAATTTACTGTCCATACTTTTGGTTGGATTTGTGAGGGAGAGGTGAGGAGAGAGGGGCAGAGGGCAGTAACTAACCACTGATGGATGGCTACATAATCCTACTACACCTTTCGAGAACACCACACCTCTCCCATAATATTCAGTCATGCTCCAGTTCCAAAGAGGAGACATGCTCCAAGTCAAACCCTGTAAAGATTCCTAACTAGTACACCTTTTGAGAACTACACACTTCCTTTAAGGTCCACTTTTAAAAAGGATGTCTGTTAGTGTTGATAGCAGAGCTTGAAGATCAACCTGTTTCCCAAAAACAGTTAAGGAACCCCATTTCTGGGGCTTCAGATCCTTGATTAGGGCATTTATCTTCTTCAGTTCCTCATGAGTTGCGTCCGCTTTTATGTGTAGTCCCTTCAGATCAATAGAGTCCTGGGGATAGAATCTTTCAAAAAAAAAAGATTCTTCAGCTTTGACTCTTCCCCACTTTTAGGCTTGACCTACCTGATGTACTTAGCAACTTCATCTATGTCTAGTGTAGTGGTGGTCTTGTTTGGGGCCTTCTTCGGATTCTGGCGCTCGTCACCCATATGACGTCCACTGGTGAATCTTGCCGGTGGTACCTGAGCGGGGCGGCAGAAGGAGGTAGGACCCCCGGGCGGGTAGCCACTCTGGACGAGGGGAGTCAGCTGCAGCAGGCCACCGTGGGTGTGGAGCTGTCACCGGAGTGCGGAAGTCTGGCCGCACCTGATGGTAGTCATCAGAGACCGCCTCTTCCGTAGATGATAGAAGATGACGACCCAATGGCGCGGACGCGAAGAGGGCGTCGCGGGAAGCAGACAGGGGAGCGCGCGGGCGAGCAGCCACCGCGGATGAAAGGAAGCTGGTAGAGATTCCGCAGCTGTCGTGGTCCTCTCTCTCAAATAGCGCCGCCATCTAGTGGTGGTCGCGTGCCTCAGATATCACCACCTCTGTAGATGGAAGATCGCGAAATTTCTGCATCAACGACTGCAGGGGGCCGCGAATATATCAATATCACACTCGCACTCTACCACGGATAAGGTGCATCCATAACTAAGTCTAACTTACACATGCAGTTACTACTTTAACCTACAGCGTCCTATAGATTAAAGCACTCACAAGAGTAATATAAACACAATGCTTAATTGAATCAGAAGTTGATTATGAAAGAAGTCTTAGAATCAAGCTCGAGAAGAACTTGATTCCATCAAATTAGTACAAGCCATAGAGGGCACACACCCACCCCATCTTTCTATTTCTAATTATAAGGCGGATCTTAATAAAAACTAGTATTCTTTTTGTTGTTGGCTCTTGATCTGAATAAGAGTTGATCCTTTTATGGGACACGTCTCATTCGACTCTGACGAGAAGGATATGAATTAAGATTTCATGATCCCTTTATCTCAGGGATACATGCCCATATATATAGGGGGAGCATCAATTCTGGACCCTCAGATCAAACCGATCTTAAACGGAGAGTCCACGTCGAAGTGGAGGACAGTTGGGCCTAGTGGTAGGCCCGCCAGCCTAGTGCCCCACCTGTCATCCCCTCTAGGGTCTGCCTCGGGATGGCTCTCTGGTGTCTTTTAGAACCTTCTTGTATTGGTGCCCATATGGAATATGCAATTTAATCTGACGTATGGGTCTTCTGTTAACACAATAATTCAGCAAAATATGTAAAATTTGTCAGTTTAAACCCCTATACTTATATTTGGCGATGGAATATATATATATGCAGGTTATGGTCACGGATTATAATTGGTGTCAGTGACCGTCAACCTATCCTCTAACAACCCAAAAAATTGCAAATAGACTTCTCTAAAAGATTCAAGTCAACCCCCCCCCCCCCCCCCCGGGGGAACAATTTAAAAAGATTATGTACAAATAGACCTATCTTACTGTGAAACACCTATCATATACATTCTATAAGTAAGAAAAATCATTTCTATCTGCTAAGACTATTTGAAGAGGCAATCAGGCGGAAGCAATGGCAGATGCCTCTGCTGGCATTGAGAAAATCCTCTGGCCCGGCGACAATAATGCCTGAGGATCATATCTGCCCTTCAGCTCAGCGATTCTGCTCCATTTCTCCCCAAAATGTCGTCGCCACCCGTCTTGAGATGTGTAGTGTGGCAGGTACTGTTTGCACCCTATGCCTGCCTGGTCACAGAAGTCCAGCACCGCCTTGTTCCCTCTCTCGAGCTGGGGCACATCATCCATGGACAACGCCGACCAGAGCATGCTCACGGCGTAGAACACGCCGTCGTCGTCGTCGTCAGTGTTCGGGGTCATCGCTGTCATCCGGTCGTCCCACATGCCCTTGTTCATGGGGTACATGAGGATGACCCCGGCCCGGCTGGCGTCCTTGAGCAGAGACTTGAACACGCCATTGTCGAAGTCGAGGATGCGCGACCGCGGGACGAAGAGGTTCAGCCATGGGTGTGGCACCTCCCACACGCCGGCTGACCGGAGCGTCCGCTCCTCGCCGCGCACCCGGTCCAGGAACTGCACGAACGTCACGTCCTTGGTGAACACAAACCCTGGCTCGAAGCTGAGCTGATCCATGAGCGCCTTCATTCTCTGCAACAATTAATCAACAGCAACATCCAATGAGTTTAGTCATGGTGGCAACAATGAGTCTAATTAAATTCGACTTTTGTGTTCTAGCCGATTTGTACCTTATCCACAGATATGGCGGTAGTAGTGTCGTCGTTGTAGTACATGGCAGCTTCGATGCAGTAGATTGCAGCGGATCCAGTCGTCGAAGCGAGTCTAGCAAGCCTAGCAATGTCGGTGCCGGAGAAGAACGGCGTTGATTTGGGACCTTCAACCAAGGACCGGTTGAGCTGAACCTGGCCTTCAACGTAGTCGAACCCGGACCGATTTGATATGAGACGCTCCTGATCCTTGGTGAAAGCGGCGACGTTGGAGTAGGCAAGCCGGAGCCAGCGCACCCTCTTGGGCGCCGGCTCAAGCTCGATTCGGGCTCGCGTTATCACCCCGAACTGCCCTAACCCACCCAGAGCCGCGAAGAACAGCTCCGAGTTCACCTCTCTGGAGCATGTCACCGTCTCACCCGTCCCTGCATTGTTCATCATATATATAAGCTATTATTAACATGTGTGAGTATAATTGTCACTGGGAATAATTACTACTGTTACTGCTGTAATAAATATGTGATGATGTTTCTACCAAAAAAAAAAGTGATGATGGATACCTGTGACAACGTCGAGTTCATGCACGTTGGCAATCTGAGGGCCGTGGCGGAACGCCTGGCCGCCGATGCCGGCGTTGGAGAGCGTGCCGCCGACGGTGAGCCGGAGGTAGTCCGTCCACACGCGGGGCGCCAGGCCGTGTCGCAGCGCGGCGCGGAGGACGTCGATCCACAGCTGCTCGCCGCCGGCGTCGACGAACGGCGGTTGCTCCGCGCCGGCGGCCACGGACACGTTGATGCGGCGGTGACCGCGACCCAGCGAGCTCATGTCCACGACGACGCCGCCCGGGGCCAGCGCCTGGCCGCGCCAGGAGTGGCCCTGCCCGCGCGGCGCCACGGGGAACGGCGCCGGCGACGAGGCGGAGAACCGGACGAGCGCGGCGATGTCGGCGGGCGTGGCGGGTTGGAACACGGCCGCCGGCGCCGCCCTCACCATCTGGCCGAAGTCCGTCGACACCTTCGCCGTCGAGTTGCGATCCGTGCGGAGCCTCGACGCGATGCCCAGGCCGAAGAGATCGCCCGGGAGGCCAGCGGCGGCAGGCAATGGCCGGAGCTGGCCGGCAACGACGACGGAGACGAAGCTGGTGAGGAGGGCGACCGCCACGATACGAATCCTTGCCATGCTTCTCTCTTGCTTAAACAAATGCAATTAGAGGTGGAGAATTTGATCTGCTGACCTGATTGCTTTGGGGGATTATAGAAACTATACGAGGAGAGATTGCTTGTGTTGTGTGTCCTCGAGGCCAAGAACTTCCATGGTATTTATAGGGTACCAGTTGGCCTCGCAAACGTTGACATATGGAGGTGCAGCAGCCTGTCGAATTATTGAACTTGTTCTGAATATTTTGAAGCTGATTGACTTTTGCCCAAAAAAAAAGAAACAGGGAGAGAGCAATGTACCTGAAACGACACTGTGGTGAACTTATGTTGATGGGTCCCATCTTCTGGTTTCCAGATGTTGACTTGTTGAGAGTATCAAAATGATTATTGGTCAGAGCGATTTCTTTAATTTGACTTTTTTTAAGGCCGTGAAAGGTCAGAGATTCAGAGGAAATTTTCTTCTGCCTTTGCTGGAGCAGAAATACTCAGGCAGACAGTGGCCAAAATGTAAGCTTTATGTTAGTTTTCTTATATACTTAAATAAAGTTGAAGTTTTTCTTCCCATTCACCATCATACATATATACAACAAAAACTTTAATCTTAGGCCCGTTTGAATCCTTGAAATTGGAGGAATTGAAATCTAGTTAACAACTTAGACTACTTCACTTAGAATGTGACATTGCACCACTTTCTAAAGTTTACATATTAGCCTACATTAAATTCATAGGTGAGAGATGAAATTTGATTCTATAGATCACAATGCTATATTTCCACTTTGCAATTTATAGCACGCTCTTCAACTTACTCTCACACGATAAAAATACAACATATAAGTATCTATCTCGTATGGCTAACAATAATATACAAATATAATCTATACACAACCATATTAAATTCATTAATATGTATATAAATTATGATTCTTAAATTGAATTCAATGCTAAGGATCCAAACGAGGCTTTAGTAGATTTAAAAAAACTACCAACTATCAATTATGCTGGACTAAAACTTGCATAGCTATAATTTATTTGAGATACATCTTTAAAAATACAAAAATAAAACTAGTATATATCAAAGAAATAATACAGTAATTTTTAGGACAATATATTGGATACGACAGTGGTGAAAGATCCTAAATGGCTAGAGGGGGTGAATAGCCTATAGAAACTCTATAAACAACACTCGAAGCAAAGTGGTTAGATAAATATCAGGCGAAACGAGTTTTGTGCTAGCCTAAAAAAGATGCAAGCCACCTAACCGTTTCTAGACTATTGTCTCTAGTTTCACATCAACAAAACTAAGTCACTAATTTACTCTACTTCTAAATGAGCAAACTATATAAGAGAACCTCTACAAAAGTAAATATAAGAATATAAGAGATAAGGTTGTACCGCCAATGTAGAGAAGTGAATACTAATCAATATCAACACAAATGAAAACTCGGCAAAAAGATAGACACAAGATTTTTTTACTGAGGTTCACTTATTGCTGGCAAGTTACTCCTCGTTGTAGCGGTACACTCACTGGAGGTCCACGCGCTTGTTGGCATCATATGCCAATCCCACTCAAGGGAGCCGCACAATCAACACAAGATGAGGATTCACAATCTACAAGCACTTCATTAGAGTAGCCAATTCATGAACTTCCACGGTCCGGTGAAGGCTTAAGTAACCCTCACAACTTCACCGATCGGAGGCGGAAACAATCACCAACTCCCCTCAATGATCCTCAAAGTTCCAACCCGCCTAGGAGTCAGCAAACTACAAGAGTAATAAGAGAATCCACTGCGAAATCCAGATTACCAAGTACCTCTAGATGAACACACTCATACAATGCACTTGATGCTCTCTAATCTCACCAAATTGATGTTGTAATCAAGTAGGATGTGTGAGAGAGGAGTGAAGAAGCTCACTAGCTTATTGTGTCAATGAAAATGGCCAAGGGTCTGAGCACAAGCCAGTCACTTCATCTTTTATAGACCCCACCACAAAAATCAAACGTTAAACTCAGTTTCAGGGACACCAAACACACCTTTATGTTACACCTGACGTGTCCGGTGCATAGTCCGGTGTATCATCCAGCGACACGTGTACTGGTCATTTGAACTTTGTCAGTTTTGAGCTCAACCACCGGACACGTTCGCCGTCACACCGGACGCACGAACGCCAGCGTTTGGTGATGGTTTAGTAAGGTTACAGAGAGCATTTTTGCTCACCGAACGCAGCCCGGTGTCCGCTGCTCCAATGGCTCTGTGTCGTGTGCTAGGGCAGTGGCACCGGACGCGCGCACAGTGTTCACCTCGCGTGCGGTGACTGCAAGTTAGCATCCAGTAAAAAATTCACCGAACAGACGCGAGAGCACGAGATTCACACCGAACGCTTCCGGTGCATCCCCACCGGACACACCCAGTGTCCGGTGCACACTCCACAACACCTTTTCGCTCGTTTTCTCAACACCCTTGTGCACGTGCGTTAGCATTTTCAAAAACTTTTTCAAGGGTTTGTTAGCACTAAGGCTGGAAAAAAAATTCGAAACTCGTTAGCTCGCTCAGCTCGTGGCTGGCTCGGCTCGGCTCGTTAGGATAACGAGCCGAGCCGAGCCAAGGTTTTAGCTCGTTAGCTATAACGAGTTGAACCGAGCTAGCTCGCGAGCCGCTCGCGAGCCTAACGAGCCCAACAAGATCTTATATATATCATGTTTATTGTTGAATGATGCTTATAAATATGAGTATATGACACATGAATATATGTTGTGTAGGCTTAAATATGTATATTATGCATGTATGTATCCATAATATGCTAGTTGTTGAATAATAGACCTAATACTTAATGTATAAAATATAAGAAATTGTATTTTTATATTATTTTGTCCCTGGCTCACGAGCGTAACGAGCTAGCTCGAGCTTTTTTCGAGCTGAGCCGAGCCGAATTTTTAGCTCGTTAGTTATAACGAGCAGAGCCGAGCCAGCTTGTTATCGTACCGAGCTTAAACGAGCCGAGCCGAGCCAGCTCGATATCCAGCCCTAGTTAGCACTCACTGGCATCTAAGTATAAACATCTAGTAGCGCTTTAACAACCGTATTTCACGAACGAGTTCTCCCCTCTTAATAGTACGACTGTCTATTCTAAATATGATCACTTTCTCTAAAGAGTCTTGATCACCAAAAGCAAACGAGCTCCTATCAATTATACCTTTGGCTTGAGCTTCTAACTTTTCTCTCTTTTTCCTTTTACCTCCATGGATGAAGCGTTTGGACTCCTTCTTAATAATGGACTTACACCATTTGCATGGACGCTGTCATGACCTTTCACTTACGGCCTTCACCAACTCTGTCATCTTGTTCTATCTTGATGTTTGCTAATTCAATTCATGAAACACTTAGAGCACACATTACCAAACTAGGTTGATAAACTATCAAAATCAAATTTGGGCTTTCAAATGGTCCACGTTGCACAAGGTGGAAGAGAAACCAACGTTCTTTGAGGGATGCAAAAGATGGGAGACACTGATCATGGCCGTCTTCACGAAGTTCAGCTGGAACTTCATAAATCGTATTGAGGCCTGTGTTTTGCTTTGTTCATTGCGCCAACCAGTTGGGTTGAATTTTGATTCCTTTTCCTAGACTTGTAAGCCTTATGGCGCTGTTGTTTTTTATGACTCATTTGTGTATCATCTAGCGATGGTAGAGGTTGGAACTTTTTCATTATCTAAAAAACAAAGAAACAAAATAATCTATGTAAAAAATAGTTGTCGTTCTTGAAAATCAAGTGCCAAAACAGTGCTTCTACATATAATTTAGGTCTGCATAGTCATGGTATCAAAAAAATAGTTCTGCGCAAATTACTCTATGAAATGTTCAGGTTATGAACTTATGATTACACCAGATTGTACAGCTCCGGTCCACCAGGAAGAAATCACTCCACGGTAGCGAGCATGTGACTGTAGTGATCAACTGACGGCAGGAGATTTTGTCCACATGGCAGCAATCCTAACTACCAACCAGCAATGATGCAGTTTAGATCGACGTACTGGATCAGAACATGGGCGATTTTTCAGAAGGAGGATGTTCGCCAGGATTTTATTAAAGGGTGCACTTTACTTGAGACAGCCGCGTTGGAGATCTTCGCTTCACACGGTTGGAGATTTAGTAATAGAATTGCTATTTAGGTTGCACTTTTCTTAAATTAATGTGTCACAAACTTTTGTCGCAGCACTTTGTTTTTGAGGTTCCTTAGTTCCTGAACGTGGAGACCGTTTTGTAATAATTAAAGGCTATATGCATCAATCGATGCAGAGGCCGAAATATTTTAATATATTCCCTTAAAAAAAAAAAGCAATGATGCAGGCAGGTAAACTGGAAATTGACTCCCACCCTGCAAGACGGCAAGACTCGAACCATTCATGCATGATGCCGCCTCCGTTGACAACTTGACATTCCGGTTTGTTGATGTCCGGCACGGAGTGACAGGTATACAAAACGCTTTTTCTTATTGTTTTGAACTCAACGATATATTATAATAGTCGTCAGTTCATGTGTGCAGTCACATCTCAAATTTAGACTCCATGTGTGAAGAAAAATATATCCTTCCGACGGCAGGACTAAGGCATATAAAAAACTTAAAGAAACAATATAAGGTTGCAGGCTGCGAGGAGGATGCATGAATGTCGAGGGGTTGTATTTTTCAGACCAAATCAAATCTGCAGATTTGTCAACTGCTTGAATAATATCCAAGGGTTAGTGGTGGACACCTCACTGTTTGCCGGCCTTTAAAGAAGCTGCAAGGCCAGAAAACAAAGGCCAAGTTACCTGATGGTTCATGCACGAGCTCAGAGACAGACTACCTTGATCCCAGGCCTCATATTTTGATGTAGGTGCAGAGTTTGGGTCAACGGTTTTCGTGCATTTTATCTATGAATTTTTCTTTTATATATGCTGAGTAAGGCATATTTCTTCCTCCAATCCCACGTTTTAGGAGTACTTTTGTGAATGTGTTTGACATTCTGTGCGTGCGTGTTCTTTTTTATTAGCAATGGTACAGTAGCTCAACCTCATTTCGTTAATAGGGTAAGAGCACCACAGCAGCCCAACAAACGCAGGCCTCATACGCAAACCAAACCATGCTGCGTCATTATATATTATATATAATCACTTATATTGAATAATTGCATTCGACCAATGGGCACAGAACTGATGAGTATTGGTGAAATTTTAGATAACTGCCGCTAAGCTTTATAAAAAATCATATTCATGATTTCTTCTCTCTTTTCTTCATCTTTTTTATGTATATTTAAAACAAAGAATAGCAATATGTTTCATTGTCTGTCAACCACAATTTTTTGAATTTAGAAGTACATATAGTTGTGGCATTAGATATATAGAAGATATTATTGTTGACAAATGAACCACTTCAGTTACAATTTTACAATTTCCTAGTAGTAAAATAGAGATGCAATTTAATTTAAAGTTCTTTGAAAAAGATTAATAGAGCTTTGACATAAAAAACCCAATATATTACAAATTCTAATTCGGGCTTCTAACATCATTTTATGTATTAAAGATATCAGTAATAACATACTTATGACGTCCGTCCTCCATAACTTTTATAAATTTGGATGCCGCTCAATCCCTCCCACACGCACATTTTGCGATCATAACTCTACTCGCGCTAACTCTCTCTTGCTACCTCCCTGACCGGCAGCGGCGCCGTCAGCCCTTCACCATCCCGGTGTCCTCCTCTCTCACCCCGGTAGCTCCTTCCCTAACACAGTGTCTTCCTCTCCCACCCTGGCGTCCTCCTACACCGGGAGCCCCCAACACCTGCAGATCTGTCAGCCGTGGCACTACCCAGCCCGGTGTCTCTCCCCACCTCGACGTCCTCCACCACCTGAAGTCCCCAACTCTTGCAGATCCAGTGGCCATGGTGCTCCTCCACCCCGGTATCCTCCTCCCCCCCTCCCCCCCCACTCCAGTGGCGCCCCCTCCCCTCACATCGGCCTTCTCCCCCACCTTGGTGCCCCAAACTTTTGCAGATCCGGTGACCATGGAGCTCCCCGCGCTAGGCTCTCCTATGTTGCAATTGTATGTTTATATTGTTTCAAACATTTTTGGAGTATGTTGCAATTGAATCATCTGGATGTTGCAAGAGTGATCAGGGGATGTTGCATTTGTTCATGCGTTTGTATGAAATGTTTATTTGTTCCCAAATGTATTGTTGCAATGTTGTATATGTTCCACACATATGTTTTGCAAGTATTTTATTTAAGTGTTATATATATTTTGCAATTGTTTTTCATGTATTTTTGCAAGTGTTTAGAACGAATGTTTTGAATATTTCAATGTTTCCGTATGTATGTTATAATTATTTTATCGGGATGTTTTAAAAGTTGATCATTGGTGTTGTGCATATTGCAATAATATGAGCCGCCTACTGCAGCTGCTGGGGCACCATGTATGGAGAGCAACGCAGCAGGAGTGAAGGGCGTGAGAAGCGAGGAAGCGTGGGGAAGCAACAATATGGGCAAGCCCATGGTATGCGTGCGGTAGCCACTGGCGTGTGCCTCTGGACACGAGTCCGGTTGGATGTCCGAATACTAGTGTTGTCCTTTAAACAAATTTAGAAAAAAAAATAATTTTTACTTAGGTTTCACTAGGAGTTCTGCACAAAATAATAATTATTACAAGTGCAGCCTTCAATGTTTCTATGAAAAAAAATTCTAAAAAGAAACCAAACGAATGATTGACCTGACTACTTAGGCATCGTTTGACACAACTTAGCTTCACAAGTTGAGCTATTTTTTTATAAAATAATTTTATTAGCAACTTTTTTATTGAAGCTGAGTTGTTTTGGGAATGTTGTTTTGGCAAAACAGCTTCACCAATAACTTCAGGGGAGAGAGAAATAAGGGAGAGAGTTAGAATAATCTACTTTTTCTAACTTCATTTTAACTCATCTTTTCGTGAGAGAAACAAAGAAAATAGGTTTACCTATAAAGTTGTTTTAGAAAAAGGTGTCTAGAAAAAAAAAATTCGTAACAGCTTGTAAAGCTACCATGAGGTGTACTAAACATGCCTAATAAAGAACAAAAAATTCCTCTTAAATGAAACCTGTACGCGCTCTGGTTAGCTTGTGAGCAGCAGCAGCCCAGAATAGGCCCAAAAAGGCAGAGCGATGCGTTGCCCGCGAACAGGCCCAGCCAGAACCAGCGGAATTTGTCTGGCCGCTGCCCAGCCCGGGTGCAGGCCCGATATAGACCGCTGGAGCGACGACGTCAGCGCGAGCGGCCGCTGTCGTGAGCCGCGCGTGTATATGCATGTGGGCCCTCCGTTGAGCGGTGGTGCGGCGCGCACGGCTGGTCTCGCCGAGTCGCCGGTCGCCGCGCGCGTGCTCAGCTTTGCCGTGCCGAGTCTCTACTAGTAGTAGTAGTGGTAGTAGTGGGCGTCCATCAGGCGCGTCTCCGTTCCGTTCACACAGGACGGCCTCAGCGCCATCATAGCTCACAACAAAGAAGAAAAGCAGCAGCTGGCCTCGCCCACTAAAGAAAACATTATGGCTGTATTATCATTGTATTGTATATATCCTCGCCAACTACTACCACACAACACACAGAGCAAGCAAGACGATGTTTGTAGAGGCTTTTACCTTTGTAGCATTATAAAAATGCTACTTATCCACGTACCACTAAAAAATTGAATTACACCTATATATATCATCCACGCTATTTTTTTTATCTCTCATACCATTCCGTCGCCTTTCCGTCCGACTTTTGCCGTTGCTAGCCCTTACGTGTGGGCCCAGCCAGTAATAACGTCTGAAATACCCCCTTCTCTCTCACGTGGCTCTCTCACCTCCCTCCTCTCCCGTGGTCGGCAAGGGGTGGAGGTCGTCTTGCCCACAACCGCCGGGAGGCCCTCCAGCGTTGTGGCAGCGAGTCCCGCTGCGGCTCGGCCAAACCACTGCGCTCGCGTGGAGATTCAGGCGGTGCTGCCACGTTGGAGGCCGTGTGGAGCCCGATCCATGCACGGAGGGCCGAGTTCGCTGCCGTTGGGCTGTCACGGTGGCTAGGGCGGAGCTCGCCGGCGAGTTCGCCCGCGGTGGCAGCGGCAGAGCTCGCCAGCGCACCGTCGCGACGTCCTCGCCAGCGCATCGTCGTGGCGACCGAGGAAGCTCGCTCGCCCGCGCCGTCGCCGTGGCCGGGGCAGAGCTCGCCAGCGCACCGCGCGGTAGTCGGGGGAGCTCACCCACCCGCGCCGTCGCGGTGGCCGGGGCGGAGCTCGCCAGCATACCGTCGTGGCGGGCGAGCTGAGCTCGCCAGCGTGCCGTTGTGGCAACCGAGGGAGCACGCCCGCGCCACACGGTGGCCGGGAGAGCTCGCCCTCCCGCACCGTGGCCATCGCAGCTTGCTCGCTCGCCCACGCACGAGCAACTACGGCATGGCGGCTCACCCGTCCGCCCGTGGACACTCATGACGGCGGCACGGCGGCATGCCCGCTCTCCTAGGGAAACACGATGGCAACGCCAGTGCGAGCCCACGCCCCTCGCCACCGCGTGCTCGACGCAGTCGTGCCTCCGTCGCTCGCTGTGTGCTCGCCGCAGCCGCTCCTTGACCACTCGCCACCACAAGCCAGACTCGCCGGGGTGCTCACGTCGAGGCTGCCACGTGTGACTCCTGCGGGGACATCGCTGCGAGTGGGTGCGCCTTCTCCTGTCCAGGCCGTTTTTTTTTACCGTGGTGTTAAGAGGTGAGGTTAGTTAGGACTTTTTTCACCATAGTTTCACATCGTTAGACTTGAAAGTAGACGGAATGGCACGAGTGAAAAAAAAATAGTGTATATGGTATGTAGGTGCAATTCAACTTTTTAATGGTACGTGGATAAGTCACATCTTTTATAATGCTACATCTGCCGCTGCTAGTAGTGCCTTGTGAACGCAATTGTGCCTGATAAACAAATCCGGCGTTGCCCAGCATTTTTAATTATTAATTATTAACCCTAGAAAGACCGTAGAGTCCTCCAATTTTCGGCTAGGCCACGTCACCCAAATAGCATAGGCCTTCGGATCTCTCGGATCGATGGTTCTGCCTTTTGCATTGTACTATTTTTGCCACGGTTTTTTTTCCAGTGTAAAATACCCGAATTTTAGTCGCTTCCAGCTGCTTCGTCTCTCCACTTCGCTCCCTCTCTTTCTCCCGTTCCCCTTCAGGTTCCCTCTCCGCTTCTAGCCGTCCTCCTGCTCCTCCCCTCTCCCGTCGGGGCTCCATCCGGAGTTCCGGCCACACGGCGGCGGGGTCGGGGTCGGGGCGCCGTGCGCGCGCCTTGGGTGGCCGTGGGTGCAGCGCGCCGGCTCTACTACCCTCTCCCTCGTGCTGTGCGCCTGCCTTCCCCGCGCTTGTCCTCGTCGCCTCCGTCTCGATCTACCTCCGATCCTCCGCCTGTTCCCCCTCCGACGCGGCGGACGCGGGCGTAGCCCCTACGTCTGCCCCGTAGGTGGCCGGCCATGGCGCCGAGACATCGGCCGCCGCCACGGCCCACCGGCGTAGGTGCCCCCGCGACGCGCCGTCGTCCTGGCCGCTCAGTCGTGCCTCGCGTTATTCCTTCTTGGTTTGGTCCTTGCCCCCTCCTCCTCTCCCCTTCAAGTACGGTCACGTTACTTCCTTGCGTCATTTTTTCTGCTGGGTGTGAGGTTTAGACCGATTAAGGCAAGGCCAGTTTAACCCTACGTCTATTGTTCTTCCTCTTTTCTCTTACCATACATAGTTATTGCTGTTTATCTTTCCCCCCGTAATGTGTCGGTGTTGCCTGCTCTTAAGACAGTCAATTAGTGTGTTATGGATCTGAGCACGTGACCATGTGAGTAATTTTGGTTTTATTGCTTAGTGTGCATGAGTGATGATTGTTGGTCCCTATGGCTTCCTGCTAGGGAAAGATATGTGCAGTCTACCACTTGAGCAAGGTAACGATTTCTTTGCAGCAGGTCTTCATGGAATCAGAGAGCAAAGAAACCCCCCTGGTGGTCTCTGATTTGGAATAAATCTTGGTGATTGATTATGATTTCTACTGAGGTTTTGGGATTGTGCGATGATGGATCTTTTTTAGCCTGAGACAATGGAATTGTGCAATGATGATTAGCTAATTCATTAAATGATTATTGCTATCTGCATTAGTTTGGTGATGGCCGAGTCGTTGTATCTTAGCAATCCTCTCTTGCATGGCGTGGTTTGATTTTCGTAGTTTCTACATTTCTGCGTTTGTTACTGAGCATCAGTCCATTGCCGATGATGTTTTTACTCACATTAATTGCTGGTTGTTTTATTAGTGAGCACACCCCAAAGCCAATGATGTATTTATTTCTATCTATCAATCTCCACTTTTTTTAGAAATCCACTTTCTTATGCTTCCCAAGCATCTAGATTACTATATATACCACTTCACATATGACCTGCTTCAGATAAGATTAATATTGTAGAAAGGTACACCAAACCAGGATGAAGCCTTAGATTAAAAAAGATACCAATTACAGAAGTGTGTTGTATTTTAAGTCAGGTAAGTGTATTTTTTCCCATGAATTGTTTTACCAAGAGTATCATGGTCAGCTTATAGAAAACACACCAAATTCTGTTTATTTACCATATTCTTCCCAGAGGTAGCCGGCACATCAGCTGCCTCTAAGTCACTGCTTACCTGAATTCCAAAGGGTTTGCTTTAACACGCTTTGTTATGGAGTACCTAGATTCAGTTTTTTTAACTGAATGTACCTAGATTCAGTTCATGATAGCCTATACAGTTTATGATGGGTTCACAATTCTCTTTTTCTGGTGCAGCCAAATCGTTATAACTTGCTCCGTATATGGCTTTGCTTATTTTCTATTCTTTGGAGTTGGTATATTAGTGCTTCAATTTCTACTCCACCTTTTGGGACCATATAATGAGAACTTCAGGAAAGACAGTCGGCACAGTCCAGTGCATTTTGGTATATTTCTTATTGCTTTTACTACTACACATTTTAAGTTTCCTGCCTTTGTTCAGTACAGTGCCAAATTTATTTGTATTGCAGGTTCCATGTCCCTATACAGGTTAGCCAGTAAGTAACTTGAGGCGACAACGGTTAGCCAGCCTCTTCCAGTTCATAATGAGTAATGTGCAACCTCCAAGATCGGTTCATAGATACTTATATATCCTAGGGAATGGCGGCAACCAAAATCAAATTAGTATTTGCTATTTCTTTCTGTTTTAAATTTATGGCCTTCATACTACTTGCAGGCATCCAGGGGACAATTACTTTGAAGACCTATACCGTCACGCCACCTCCTGTAAGTCCATTGCACAAGCCTTGAGAAGTCCGGACAAGTTAGATCGTTTCGTTGCGTTTAAAGACCTGCATTACTCTGAACAGAAAGGACAAGGTGAGGACTCTGAAGCATTACAGGAAATTCTGTTCGGTGAAAATCCTGACGACATATAAAACTTTGTTCTACCTGCTTCACAGTTTGATTCAAAGGCGTTCCTTTCAATTGTGAATGGGACCAAGAGTGAAGATGGTGGAGAACGTTATGGAACAAATCTAGGCATATGAGTGTTATAGATATTGCATCATTTTTTTCTGGTTTTATTTTGGATACAAATTGCATTGGCGATATGAATTGAATATACAGTCAACCGGCACAAAGACAGCGAGAAGGGTATTGGGCTTCACCTGTTACTTATGTATGCAATTTTTTTGAGTGACCCATTCTCAACATGCCATGAAGCTCTGAATTGACGAACAAATGATGCAATACCAGAGGAACCCCCACCTTCAAATACCTGCGCTGTTACTGTAACAACAGCAACCCCTCAGCCTGTTGTTTGTATATAAGCCAGGCTATCGTAACTTCAGTTACAATTAAATAACTATGGTTGTGCAGTCCGGCCAAAAACTTACCTGTTCGCTTGCTCGACGTCTGAAAACTGCAGATGTATTCCCCAGATCGCATTGATATACTATGTATGAATTTGAATGTGCTCTGATTGCTTTTTATACCTTATTAGTCACCATAATTTTTCTCCATACAGCTTTACGTAACACTGGCCACATGCACGATGGCGCGCACCCTCTACTTATTCATAGAACCAAAAAAAAAAAAAAAACTATACGTAACTAATGCAGGAATCAGTAACTGTATAGTGAGCCATGCTCCATTATGATATTTCATTCCTTTAAATTTCCAAATGCATGCTGCGAATAGTTGCTTAATTCACCACAGCAGTGAGGCAAATGTGCTCAGCACTAAGATACAAGCTATATTGGTCTTGCACTGTAAGCAAACATTTGGTGCGCGTCAGCCACTAGTATGCACAAAGCTACCGGTAGCCTGCTGGGCTAAACCCGCTCCAAATCGGTTCCGTCCCATTGTTTATTAGGCAGCCCTGTTCAAATGTCTAAAAAGAAACGTTGATTTCTGCTGATACTGATTTATTGTGAGAGGAAAATAATATTATATGTCTTAAAAAAACCGAAATCTGGACAAGTGAATAGAGTCTCTTTTAACTCGATCCGACTCGAAATTATAGCTCATCAACCCGCCCCATTCTACCATTCAACTGTCTAACCCACACAACTCGCAGCACAACTGTCATTCACAACACAACAGAATCTGTCTCAACCCATTTATCGATGAACCCGATCTATCCTAACCCGCAAGTAAAAAAACTCGTTTCCATCCATATACACGTCTTCAAATAAAACCTGTCCCAAAAAACCCGTTTTAACTGGCTCCACTAGCAGGGCTAGTGAAGATTGCAATTGAACCATGCCCCCTGTTGTGATTGTGAACATGTCAACATACCCGAGGCCGAGGCCAAAACAGCTGCAATCCACCTCAGAGCAGTCCCTACTGTAGAAACTATCTACGAAGTCCAAGAGAACCACGTCAGCAAATATGCAAATATAGAAATTACCTCACACAATGGAAGTTTTTTAGTGTAATAAATATTATGTTTATTTTATTCTCAGTCGTATCCCTCCCATCCCCTCTCTCTCTTGCACGCAGCAGCAGGTGAACGCAGAGCGCAGCAGCGCGTGAACCAGCACATGAACGAGCACGCAAGCGCAACACTGCAGCAGCACATGAACGCAGCAGCAGGCAGCACGCAAGCGCAGCAAGAGGCCATCGCGGCGGCGGGCGAGCGCGGCTCCATCACGGCGGGCGAACGCGCAGTCATCGCAGCAGGCGAGAAGGACTCCATCCCGTGGTGCTGAAGCGTGGAGCATGGCAAGCGCAGGCATGGCGAGGATGGCGCCGGCGCCGCGGCGGAGCAAGCTGCGTGGCCGAGCGCGGAGGCGTGGCTGAGCAGAGCTGACTCCATGCGGCGGAACGGGCCCCGGGGCCGCGCGCGGCTCGCGTGAGCAAGCGCGGAGGCACGGCTGAGCGCAGGCAAGCGCGGCGCAGCGGCGACGGCGCGGGCGAGCACAGCACGCGGCGGAGTCGGCAGCGCAGCCACCGACGAGCGCGGAGGTGGCTGGCGAGCGCGCGCGGCGGCGCTGTTGACGGCGTGCCGCGGAGCGGGCAGCGCGGCCGACGGTGTCCTCAACGGCGAGCGCAGACGGCTTCCGGCGACCGAGCTGAGCGCAGCCTGCGCGCACGGCGGAGCGGGCAGGACAGCCGACGAGCGCCGTGGTGGCCGACGGAGCACTCGAGCGCGCAGCAGGCAACGATAGAAATGACTAGTTTCTCCCCAATCGCTTTTCGGTCGTTTCTTCGCGCGTTAGTTCCCGTGAAGACGTTAACGGTTTCTTCATTTTTCTCTCTCTTTTCTTATTAATTAGACTGTCAATGTCACCATTTTAGCCACTTTATGGCGATATACATTCCGTGGGCCAGCCCACGCGCATTCATGGCGATGCGTTCTTTTTTTTTTTTTTCCGGGACTCGACACGGGGCCCTGTTCTATATACTAGCTCGCCAGTCGCCACGCTTTGGAAGCTAGTGAGTGCGCCCAGTTCCTCTTCCACCTTCTTCCCCCTTTGCTCTACGGCACGCGCGCACTCGATCGGTGCAGGGCCATGGCCATGGCGGCGGGGCTGAAGGTCCCCGAGATGGCGCTGAGGATCTGCGTCGTGCCGCTCGCCTTGGCCTCGCTCTGGGAGATGGCCACCAACGCGCAGGCAGACGACACCTACGGGGAGGTCAAGTTCTCCGATCTCTCTGGATTCAGGTAGTATACTCTTAAGGCAGCATCCCCACACTCCACCATCATCAGCTTATCTCAATTGCTCTCTGCTTAATTATTCCCTGCCATAGTTTAATAGACATAGAATCAAACTCTCTTTTTTTAAAGCTACTGTAGAATTAAACCCTTCATTGACTGCTAACCCTCTTGTTTAATTTCTCTCCCTTTCGAATTCCCAACACAATTTTTTGGATTGTCAGCTATTTGGTTGCCATCAACGGCATCACAGCTGCCTACGCGGTAGCCTCCATCTTGATGTCGTCCTTCAAGCCCCTCGCGGCGCGCTGCGATTGGGTGATTCTCGTCATGGATCAGGTCTCGCCAAAACATCTTCTCTTCTACTGCTACAGTATACAGTACACTCTTAATTACCTTGAACACTGAAACGTGTTCAGAACCGAGCAACCTTGAACACTGAACCGCAGAACAACCCCAGCCTTTTTTTTTTTCTGTTGAAAACTGGAAACCGAAATGCAGAAAAAACAACCCAGATTATCAATCGCATCCCAAACGGGACTGACTGAACTGGCATCGCCCTGTGCTGTGCATGCAACCGGTGGTGGGTGGGTTTTGGTTTTGCAGGCGTCGGCGTACCTGCTGGTGACGTCGGCGTCGGCGGCGGCGGAGGTGCTGCAGCTGGCGCGGCACGGCGACGTGGAGGTGTCGTGGGGCGAGGTGTGCTCCTACTTCGGCCGGTTCTGCGGCAAGGCCACGGTGTCGCTGGCGCTGCACGCCGCCGCGCTCGCCTGCTTCGTCGCGCTCTCCCTCGCCTCCGCCTTCAGGGTGCTCAGCAGCAGGTGCCATCCGCCGCCGCAGCCTCACGGTGACGACGACGGCGGCCAGCAGCCCAAGCACGCGCAGGAGGGTTGAGCAAGGGAGGAGGTAGTACCACTGATGGGCGGCTCAACAAGTGCCAAACCTCAACAGCAACAGCGACGGTGACATAATGAGAGAGCGTTTGCTCATGCGCAGCGTTTTGTGTTCTTATTACTAGTACCAAGGGCATCGATCTTTGCATGCAGAAGCCAATGGTAAATAACATGTGTGTAGTATGTGCCATGTCATGTGTCATGTGTGCTTTGTATACAGGTTCTCCGCGAACGTTTGTTGTTGCAAAATCGTCACCGGATTTGTCAGGGACACGAACGAGCCCTGGTTCTGGAGAGGCATCGCGGTGACCTCCAGGTCGGATCAGGCCATGTGGTTAAGCATAAGCAGGGTGCCTTGGAGCCCGTTACTGTTCTCTACGATTGCAGGAGTCCAAGAATAGAATAGCATGCTGACACAGCCAACAGCAAATCTCATTGGAAGTTGGCAAAGGTACGAATCTGAACCAATCAGCCATGATCCATAATACTAGGAGTGTACGTATCTTACTTGGCCACTTGTTCAAATCAGATACATTACTCATCGACAAATAGGGAAAAAGCACACCATTAACAACTAATCTCTTACACATCTCTAGTCCTGGCTCTACCTTGGTACACATGCATCTCTACCACTACCATGACGATCGAACCAAGTCTGGAAAACATACCACCACCGCTACAAATGCTTCTCCAGGACAGGAGGCAGGAGGATACACACACAGATACACAAATCCACAATGCACAACAACCAAAAAAACGTTAAAAAAAAATCCTTAACCACGCACGTCATCGATCATCGATCCCGATCGGCAGCAGCCAGCAGCTATAAACTTACTCCTAGTGCTAGTACTTGTAGCGTCCGAAGATGGCGGCGGCCTGCGCGTTCTTGTAGGCGCTGCAGCCGACGAGGTAGAGGATGACGAGGGCGACGGTGGCGACGACGAGGGCGATGTTGGCCTTGTGCCACTGGTCCCGGAGCGCCTCCAGCAGCCCGGCCTTGCAGGACTCGCACTCGTAGCAAAGCTGCCCCGGGTCGTTGCTCCACACACCGCAGTCCGGGTCCGCCGCCGGCCGCGCCGCCGCCGTCCACACCGTCGGGCTCACGTAGCTGAACCCGCACACCGACGGCGGCTTGCAGCACCCAGACTGCACCACCAACCATGGTTTGCTATTAATTCTTGCACAATTAGCTAGTACTTACTACTAGAATGCAAATGTAAACAGCAGTACTAACAGATGGATGGATGGAGCCAAACACATCCAACCTAGAGATGGATGAACCACGGCCACCACAGGCCGGTGGTTTTGTGTAATTATCGGACACTGACAGACAAACTCCACGCAGATGAGGACACCGAGATGAATAGACTATCCTATCAGGCTATCAGCTACTACTATCACTGTGCCCATGCTAGCTGGTAGCTGCAGTCGCGACAATCTACCCCAGATCGAGGCGATGGAAACAGGGATTACAATCACTGCACAGAGATCCACAGTTAACAAAGCCACCAAAAGCAGTGTCTATCACTCCCGATGCACCGTCCCATGAGACCCCGCCTGGCCTGGCTGTCTCCGAGACCTTGTTCGTGTTCCTTGTGCTCAGAGAAAACTCAACATAAATCGGCAATTGCTCTGTAGAGTTTACACGCGGGGACGAATTCCGCATGA